>PPLG03000004.1:0-629897 GCA_003706415.3 Deakozyma indianensis
GGGGGGGGGGGGGGGGGGGGCAGCCAGCGATATAAAGCTGATTGCCTGCTCCTGTGCTTCCCCAGGTCTCAAAAAATGACAAATCCAATCTCTATCCCAAATACGCCACCAAATAGCAATCCCACATCCCCAGTCTCGCCGACGTCCTATTCGCCGCTGGCCCACCAGATATTCGCCTCTGCCCAGGCCTCGCGACGAGCCTCCATCGGCTCTACCGGCTCTGCAACGTCAAACGGCTCAAACAACTCTGCGAGCTCCTGGTCTGACGTCTTTCAAACCCACCACAAGCGCTCAGAGTCCTTCTCTGGCATAGACACCTGCAAGCACCCTGCCGACGGCTGCGACGGTGCCTGCACCCACCATCACCACCGGCGGCCGTCCGTCGCCATCAACTTCAGGCCAGGCCTCAAGGCTATGGCGCGCGCGCCAACCCCAGTCTCTGAGCGTATTCTCAAGGGCGAGGTGTGGTACGATTAATCTCCCAAAATGCTACAAAAATGCGGGACCGCCCTTGTCCCTCTTTAATGTTCTCCTCACGAAAGTTATGCCCCCTCTGCATCCTGCTGCCCAGCACACCCCTCGCAGCACTGGGTTACGCGCCCCTGAGCTCAACGCAACTCTGCAACAGTCTCTTTGACGTCTCTGAGTCTCTCTCAGCCTCTCTCACGTAGTGACGTAAAATTATTATATTTGTTCCTATCCTTAGTACACAATTACAGGCAATACGCCCTTCCCCGCAATTTGATTAGATAAGCCATCTCCACTAGCTCCAATATGCTTGCCAAGACGCCCGCACGTTTACCATTGCTGGTTGAGCTTGGCAGACTTGCCCTTAAGCGCCTTGAGAGGAGCGCCATTCTCGGACTCCAGAAACGAAAACTTGTCGGCTCTCTTAGCCTCGTACTTCTTAATCTCGTCCTCGCGGTGCAACGTCAGGGCAATCTCGTCAAGACCGTTCACAAGGCAGTCCTTGTTAAAGGCGTCAATCGAAAAGGTTGCCAGTGTCTCGTCGCCAAACTTGACGCTCTGGTTGGGCAGGTCGATCGATAGCTCCTTGCCTGCCTCTGCAATAGGCACAAGCTTCTCCTTGATAACTTGGGCGTCCAGCTTGATTGGGAGCAGGCCGTTCTTGAGCGAGTTATTGAAGAAAATGTCTCCGAACGATGGTGCAATAACAGCACGGATGCCAAAGTCAGCAAGAGCCCATGGAGCGTGCTCACGCGACGAACCGCATCCAAAGTTGTTGCCAGAGACAACAAGAATCTTGGACTTGTCATATGGTGGGGTGTTGAGGATAAAGTCAGTCTTGGAACCGTCGGCATTGAATCTCCACTCGTAAAACAGACCAGCTGAAAGACCAGTTCTCTTGATGGTCTTCAAAAACTGCTTGGGAATAATGGCATCGGTGTCAATGTTGGCGTTTGGAATGTGTGCAGAGATACCAGTCTCTACATTGAACTTTGGCATGCCCGATGGAACACCCTTTTTGATTGTGGTGGTTGACTGCTTAGGCTCATCAGTGGATGCAGCTGGGGCGTCGATAGATCTGGCGGCCTCAGTCTTCTTCTCCTCCTCGTCATCGTCAGATGCAACCTCAAGAGTAGCAAACTCCTTGGGCAGATACTCTCTCACGTCAGCGAGACGGCCCTTAAGAGCAGCGGCAGCAGCCATGACAGGCGACACCAAGTGCGTACGAGACAAAGCACCTTGACGACCCTCGAAGTTTCTGTTGGAAGTAGAAGCACATCTCTCATGTGGGCTCAGGATATCAGGATTCATACCAAGACACATGGAGCAGCCTGGCTCTCTCCATTCGAAACCAGCGGCCTCAAAGATCTTGTCGAGACCCTCCTTCTCAGCCTTCTTCTTGACAAGACCGGAACCTGGAACTACCATTGCGGCCTTGATGTTGTCGGCAATGTGACGACCCTTGACGATGGAAGCGGCGGCGCGCAAGTCCTCAATACGAGAGTTGGTGCAAGATCCGATAAAGACCTTGTCGATAACGATATCCTGGAGTGGAACATCGGCGGTCAGACCCATATATTTAAGAGCACGCTCAATGCTGGCCTGTTTGCCTGGATTGCCCTCAAAGTCAGCAGGGTTTGGAACCTTGGCAGTAATTGGCAAGGCAGCTTCTGGAGAAGTACCCCAAGTAACAGTTGGAATAACATCCTCAGCCTTAATGTGGACCTCAACATCCCACTTGGCATCTGGATCAGACTTGAGAGTCTTCCAGTAAGCAAGAGCCTTCTCCCACTCAGCTCCCTTTGGAGTAAGAGGCCTTCCCTTGACATAGGCAAAGGTCTTTTCATCAGGAGCAATCATACCAGCTCTGGCACCGCCCTCGATAGCCATGTTGCACATGGACATACGGGACTCAATAGAAAGCTCGCGAATAGCCTCACCGCAAAACTCAATAACGCAGCCAGTACCACCAGCAGTACCAATCTCGCCAATGATGTGCAAGATGAGATCCTTAGAAGTCATCCCGGTCTTGAGTTTACCAGAAACCTCGACCTTCATGTTTTTGGACTTTGCCTGCAGAATTGTCTGCGTTGCGAGAACATGCTCCACTTCAGAGGTACCAATACCAAATGCAAGAGCGCCAAAGGCACCGTGTGTAGAAGTGTGAGAGTCACCACAGACGACAGTGGTACCTGGGAGAGTGAAACCCTGCTCTGGTCCCACAACATGGACAATTCCCTGACGAGAATCATCAAGGCCAAAGTATCTGACACCAAAGTCCTTGACATTCTGCTCCAAAGTAGTGCATTGGAGACGAGAGTCATCCTCCTTGATGAAGGAAGAAATGTTCTTGTATGTTTTACGACTGGTAGTGGGGATATTGTGGTCGACAGTGGCCAGAGTACAGTCGATTCTTCTGACAGGTCTGCCAGCGTTTCTCAGACCCTCAAAGGCCTGTGGGGAAGTCACTTCGTGAACGAGGTGACGATCAATGTAGATGAGGTACATATCGCCATCCTTGGCAACTACGTGGTCAGCAAAGACCTTGTCGTATAGAGTAGTCATGATTGATTATTGAATAAAAAAGTCTGGGGAAATTTCACTCACTATATATGTCCCAGGTGAGATGCGCCGAAATCGGAGCGATCCCCGGTGTCGGGAGGAGGTCCAATCACGAGCGGCTTGATTACGGCAAATGAGTCTACAATGACAGAGCGAATACGACGTGCGGGGTAGACTTGACTAAGTAGCTAGTGAAGAGAATGACTAGAGTTGCATTTAGGGCCGTTTTTGTTACTTTTTTCTACTTTTTATCTAGCGTCACTGTGATTCTGTTTTTGACGGTCCGTCGTTCGGCAGCTGTCACATAATAGGATGACGCACGCTCTTATGTGGAGTCGTCCATTACTGGGTGTCCAGAACTAGGTCTTCTCCGAATTCTCAAAACCGCAGATACTGGTGCTGGTGGATAACCAGTAACGGGCAAGCAGCAGCAACGGGCAGTGGCTCAGCAGGCGCACGGCCCTTGTGAGTTTCGGAGATCGGGTATCCAGGCAAGTTTAGATACTACAGGTCAGTTTGAACTGAAATCCATTCACTAGCACAGTGAGAACTACAAATCAGTAAATTCAAATCTCACTAACAAAATTGCTTACGACATGCTCCTGCCTTGGGCATATCAAAAACTTGGAACTAATTTCCACGAACGGAAGCCCAGCGTTTGCAGGAAAAAATTAGGGCGGTAGATCCCAGAGCAAGCGGATACAGCAAGGCAGCCGGCCAAGAACATCCACAACCTGAAGACCAGCCCAACAATGACAACGTCAATTGAGACGGTTGTCGATCGCTTAAATCAAACCTTTGCCCCTTTGTCTCCTGACCATTGCCCAACGGCTCTCTATCTGCAGAAAACCCTGTCTCTGGACTGCACAAAATCAAGTCACGCGGGGCGGCTGGGGCAATGCACTCGAGCCATCCAAAAAACTGAAAAATTCACCCACATAAATAATTCCGTCTCAGCTGCTTTCTTCCACGTTTCTAAGCACTAGAAAATATTTACTTGCAAGTCCAACTTCCTCGGTCACTAAACTCCCTGGAATTCTCCTCTTGCCTCAACTTTCTTGCTCAGTCGTTTGATCTCCGATCCCGTCTGACTCAAACTTGAAAGTTTGCTATATCTGCCCGGAACCCTCTAGTTAAGGCTCTGGACATTGAGATCCTTTTTCGTCTTCTTGTTCCCACACAAGAGATCTTTTGGTACGGTTTCCAATAGGTGTTCACAGTCCTATTGAAGATCGTCTGAAAGCTTTCGCATAAACTTTACATTTCTCCGTATGGACTTGGAGAGCCTTCTGCGTGTGTCGCGACCAGCTAAACCCAGATAATAGGCCCCATCGGCTTCTTTTTATATCAACCTTTTACCGACCTTTTACTACCGTATTCTTTTGCAACAATCTCCTTGTTGCTCTGCTAGATCATCGCCTCGTCGTCTTCGCTGATCTCTATGGTATCGATGGATTTGAAAACTTTCATCGACTACGAAACATCTGCAAACTTGGACTCGACCGACTGCTTCGAGGGCCCCGAGAAATTGCTCGAATTGTGGTTCGCCTCGGATGCCTCAACGTTGTCCAATAATCGTTCCTTGAGGAACACAATCTCCAAGGAGGAGTGGCAGGTCGTCTTGGACACTGTCAAGTGCAAGATTCTCTCTGTCACTTCCTCTCGCGAGTTGGATTCCTACGTGCTCTCCGAGTCGTCCCTTTTTGTGTTTGACCACAAGGTCATCCTCAAGACTTGTGGCACGACCACTTTGATTTCTGGTATTAAGCCCATGCTTAATCTGATTGCGAACAATGCCGGACTCGATTCCGTGCTTCGAGTCTTCTATTCTAGAAGATCCTTCTTGTTCCCTGACATGCAGCTTGCGCCTCACAGCTCGTGGGAAGATGAAGTTCAGTTCCTCAATGCGACATTTGC
The DNA here is from genome assembly GCA_003706415.3 of Deakozyma indianensis. NCBI lineage: Eukaryota > Fungi > Ascomycota > Dipodascomycetes > Dipodascales > Trichomonascaceae > Deakozyma > Deakozyma indianensis. Next base: position 4,948 of record PPLG03000004.1, read on the forward strand.
AAACGGTGTTGCCTACAAGGTCGGCAATGTTGCCTCCGATCACTGGCATTTGTTTTCTGCCTCTCCAATGTCCGCATCTGGCATGGACTCGTCGTCAATCTCGGCTATCGCCCCCACAGACGACTATTGCAACGATCAAACACTGGAGATCCTCATGACTGACTTGCCACATTCCCGTGCCTCTCAGTTTATTGCTCCAAGGAATGTGGAGAAAGCACGCGATGATTCAGACTCTGAAACATCGTCTTTGGATTCGGTACAGGACGTTGACCCTGGTCACGAATCTGGTGCCAGGATGACCAGAGCCTCCGGAATTGATCGCATAATTTCATCGAAGAACCAGGTTATTGATGCATTTGGATTCACCCCATGTGGATACTCTTGCAATGGCTTGGTTGACGACTCTTCGTATTTCACCATCCATGTTACTCCCGAAAAGCACTGCTCATACGCTTCCTACGAGAGTAACATTGACTATTCTAAATTTGGAATGACCACCGAGGAGGCAGTGGAGCGAGTGGTGGAGATATTTCGCCCGGGCCGATTCTTTGTTACACTGTTTGTCACATACGGCAACGAAGATTCCTCTTTGCCGCGTACTCTGGACGGCTACAAACTGTCTCAGAAGATCTCATACGATCTTGATGGCTATGCTATGGCATTTTGCGAATTTGTTTCTACTAGGGCTAAATAATTTGTATTTTCAATTCAGAATGTATCATCTACTTACGGTCCGCTCGGTGCTTGGCGAGCAGGGCTTGAAAATGCCTGTCCAACAGTTTTGCCAAGAGTCCCTCAAACGATGCTCGTGGCGCCGGTGTTTGTCGCGTTCCCGCGTTCCCGTCTCAAAACTGCCTTGAATTAAATCAGGGGTATGTCGGTGGGGTTGCCTGAAAGAGAAAGTAGAACCTGCATTAGTCGGGATCGGGTACCAACAGGTACACATCTGATGAGCAGTTATTACTATTTTGAGCAGTGGGGCGATCCAGTCTCCCAAGAATGGCCCTCTGGCATTGCCTTCTCCACTTATTGCATTGTCAGCAGGATGGTATAGGGTGTTGGTTCGTTACCGTGTAATAACAAATCGGTCAGTTCGTTGTGGCATTCAAATATTTATAATGCCTTCTGTTCGACTAATCTCAATGGGAAATTTTTGGGCTCTATTTCTACTTGTTTGGGCACTCTCGAGCCGGGGATCAACTCTCCAGCAAGGGTACACCCTGAAGCGATCGCAAGGGATGAGAATTCAGGAGTCGAGAGGTTTGGATAGACAATTGTCTACAGCTGTCGTGCGCATAACAGTAATATGGAAACAAGACTGAAATTGAGCCAAAATGAATTGACCTCAGTCATTGCAACTGCGTACCTGTTTCCTGCATATTGAGAACACCTTTAACGATGCCTAACGCACATGGGGTGGCACTTAAAGCGCGGTATATGAAGGGGAGGTGGGGTTTAGTGGGTCCACTCTACATGATAGTAGGCTAAAATTGTCAAGGATCAGAAACCCTGAAGAGGACAAGAGCGTTGTTTATGCCAGGCTCTCGCCTTTCCATGCTCCTGGCAGGGCTTATATATAGAGGCGCGTTTCGTGTACAATGACTATCCATCTAGTCTTTCATTCTTTTAATACCCACTATGAGAATCATTCATTTGGCTGCTGTCCTTCATTTGCTTCCTCTGGCTAATGCTCAGCTCCTTCCTATCATCGGGTCTGTCGTTGACGACTTGATCCCTGGTTTAGAACCCGTGCTCTTCGGGCCGTCCACTACTGCTCCAGCTCCTCCTTCTTGCGTTACCAACCAGGCAGCTGCAACTTCTCTTGTAGGAAGTTCACAGGACTGTATCACTTCTTGTCTGGTGGCAGCCACTCACTTGACAGGGTGTGCCGGTCTTATCCCTTGCGTCTGCGCATTGTTGGATGATGTCAGCAACACAGTTGGTACTTGCTTACTTTGTTCTTCACTCTACGGATTGGTTAATGAAGTTGTGGAGGGTATCGTTGCTCAAGGTTTGCTTGGATGCCCAGGTGTCACTAAGCCTACACTCAGCTTGTGTCCCGTCACCTCTTCTTCTATTCCGCATTCTTCTGCGCCTTCTTCTGCTCTACCTTCTTCTGCGCCTTCTTCTGCGCCTTCTTCTGCGCCTTCTTCTTCCGCTGGCCCCTCTTCCGCTACATCTTCTCCTCCTGTCTCCTCATCTGCTACCTCTGCCCCGCCTTCTTCTAGTCCTGCCGCCTCGTCGGTTGCACCTTCATCTTCCAGCACAGGAACTACCTCAAGGCCCAATGTGCTGGTTAGCCTCACGGTTGGGCTCGGGCTTGAAATTGGGTCTCCAAGCTCCACGACGACTCTGCCCAGTTGTCTGCCTAATCCCGCTGCTGCAACTTCAGCTCTTGGTTCCCCTACCGACTGTATTGCAAGTTGTTTAACTGCTGCAACCCAGCTCACTGCCTGTCAAGGTCTACTTCCTTGCGTGTGCGCTCTTCTCGGAGATGTCAGCAACACTGTTGGAACCTGCCTTCTTTGCTCTTCGTTTTATGGAACTGTTAATCAAATCGTGGAAGGATTCGTCGCTCAAGATCTCCTCGGTTGCCCTGGAGTCACCAGTCCAACTATTGCATTATGCTCTTCCACTGCTTCATCGACTGTCGGCAGCACATCGTCGGTCTCATCGGCATCCAGCTCTGGCATTTCTTCGGCCAGCTCCACGTCGACCATTACATCGGGTGCCTCTGGATCTCCCTCTTCCTCATCTGCAGGTACATCAGCATCTTCTTCTTCTTCTTCTTCTTCTTCTTCTTCTTCTTCTTCTTCTTCTTCTTCTTCTTCTGCTGACTCCTCGACATCCTCTTCTGCCGGCTCATCGGCGCCTTCTTCTGCTGTCTCATCAGCATCATCTACCTCTTCTTCCTCCTCCTCTACTGGTGCATCTTCTGGCGCATCTTCCGGTGCTTCTGCGTCAAGTGGCACTAATGCTCCCTCTGGCCCCGTTGTCACAGTGGTTGTGACCTCTACTGCCACAGCACCTGGTGGTGGATCTGGCTCCGGCACTAGCCATACTGGCTCTGCATCCTCTTCTGGGTCCTCAGGCTCTGGAGGACCAGGGTCTGGTAGCTCTGGCTCTGGCTCTGGCGGTGGTTCTGGCTCTCATTCGAGCGCTGGCTCCGGCTCTGGCTCTGACTCTGGCTCCGGCTCCGGCTCCGGCTCTCATTCGAGCGCTGGTTCTGGCTCTGGCTCTGGCTCTGGCTCTGGCTCTGGCTATGGCTCTGGCTCTGGCTCTGGCTCTGGCTCTGGCTCTGACTCTGGCTCTGGCTCTGGCTCTGGCTCTCATTCGAGCGCTGGCTCTGGCTCCGGCTCTGGCTCCGGCTCTGGCTCTCATTCGAGCGCTGGTTCTGGTTCTGGTTCTGGTTCTGGCTCTGGCTCTGGCTCTGGCTCTGGTTCTGACTCTGGTTCTGGCTCTGGTTCTGGCTCTGGCTCTGGCTCTGGCTCTGGCTCTGGCTCTGGTGGCTCTGGTTCTGGCCCTGAAAAGGGCGCACCTGCCTCTGGCATCATTCACGGGGTTCAGTCCAGTCCAGGTAATCCGCATGTTTTGACATCTACTGTTACAACTGTTGAGGTTTCAGCTCATAGCACAATCACAAGAGTAGCCACGATTGTTGTTACTGTTCCAAATGCCAGCAAGACGACGGGACATCCAGGAAACTCTTCTCACACTGGTATCGTTGTTGCAGGATCTGCCTCCACTATTCATAAAATGCTGCTCACTTCTATCTCTTCTATTCTCATCTCCGTAGTTATGATTCTTGCTGTATAAGCTAGTCATAGAAACTTGAATTAATCTATTTACAATTCCAATTAGTTACATACCCATTCCTATTGTAGAACTTTTCTATGCTTCGATCCTTTCGCCAGTTTTGTAAGAGTATTTTTTCCACGTATCCGTCTCGTGGTCCTTCCTGATCTCTGCAGTACCAAAATAGTGGTAGTTTGTTTTGATTGAGCAAGCAAATGGCGTGTTATCAAAGGTGACAATCCTTAGCTTGACATACGTGTTGTCGGGTACCTTGGAGACAACTTCAAGGAACTTGTCCAAGTCAGGAGTCGCAACGCCATTTACGTGCGTAATGAAATTAGTTGTGTGAATAGCATATTGGGCAGCTGGCGATCCAGACGCTCTCGCTGATACATAGACACCGCTATGCAATTTTTTGATTTGCTGTCTGACTGCATGATGAGGCTTGTGGAGTAAGGCACCGCACCAGATGACCGCACGATCCGTCTCTAAATCGTCGGATGCCACAGTGGGCACCCTCAGAACAAGCTCTTTCTTGTTGCGTACTACAGTCAGTTCCAGTTCTTCCTTGTCAAACATGACATCCAGCTCTGAGACTCTTGTCAACACTTTGCCGTTCACGGCAACAATAATGTCTCCTTCCTGGAGGGATTTTAGAGGATCATTGTTGTCAGAAATAGAAGCTGCCGTTCTAGAAACATAAAATAGTTGATGCAGATCTGTGTTTGCATCGTAGATCTTTTGAATCCACTCTTCAGAAACGCCTCTGATTCTCGCGGGCAGGACCTGAATAGGACTGACTTCAATGTCCAAGAATCGAGGATTTGGCACAGAGCCATTGCGAATCCTATCAATAACAGAATACAACGAAGACATGTCTATTCCAAGTCTGTATTCAGTATCCCTTCCATCTGATGAATGCTCGCCCAAGCAGGACAGCCAAAATGCCCGTACAAAGCCATCGTCGTCAGCCAGCACACCAGAGCCACACTGTATGGCAATAGGTGCTTCGACCGAGATTGCATCCAAATTGATGGCCCTATATCTCGGAACCACAAAATTGGCCGGAATAGTACCAGGAGACACATCTGTCACCTTTGTTTTTGTCGCAAGTGCTCTCCAATTGTTATTGAAACCCAAGAATGTGACACGAGCACCCTGCTTAAGAGGAACCTGACTGAGTTTAGCAGACTCAACGGGCGCATTAACCAAAGAAGGGTCGTACTTGATAATACCGTATCCTTGAAGTGGGTGTAAAAATACAACCTTACCTGCAACAATTACAGAGTCAGCCACTGTAACATGAATATCGCAAAGATCATGAGGTACAATATTTCTAGAGACGAGGACCAGTCCCATCTTGGCGTCAATCACAAGACCATACCCTGTCTTGATGTTGCGAGAAAATCCATCAATTCTGACTGGGATTGTCACGCCGACCTGGACAAATGCTTTGTACAAGTAAGAACAGTTTGGAGACTCCGGGATGGTAAAGTTTGCGAATTTAGCGACCTGTGGTTTCTCGGGCCGACGAGACTTAGCATCACCAAGATCACTATAATCCCAGAGACCCGTCTCGTCGTTCCTTACTGCAAGTCTGAAGGAAGAGTGCCAATGGCGATCAATGATTGTAATGTCATGATTAATAGAATGGAGATCCTTCAAGTGACGAGTCTCGATGGCCACACGTTGGCCATCGGGAATGTTACGCATCACCTCAATGAAAGTATCCAAATCCGGAGTAGGCTTGTCATCGACCTTGTCCAAGATCCATCCTCTAGATTCTGGGCCGTCCATTCTGAATGAACCGGCAGGATCGCTGATATGAACACCCTTGACGGCAACGGCATAGCAACGAGCCATCTGATAAGACATGTTGTGAAAGATGGCACCGCCGACCTCAACGAATCTGTCAGGTGTAATGGCGTGCAAGTCACCTACAGGAATGGTGGTCTCGATAATTTCACCACCACGTTGCATGACCAAGTTAATTTCTTTACCAACAGAAGAGTCGAGTATCTCGTCAACTCTAATAAACTTGGAGATGTCTTCACCGTTGATAGAAATGAGAATATCACCTTCAATGATTTTTCCATCTGAGGGACCCTCAGGCAAGACTGTTTCAGCAACAAGAAGACCAATGATATCGGGGAACTCATCTCTGGCCTTTTGCTCAGCCTCTTCAGTCATTCCGAGTCTTCTGCACTCATCAAATGGTTTCAGCATCCACTGCACCTGAATTGTTCCACGGGTCACGGGTTGATTCTGTTGGATACATCTGAGAGCTCTGAGTCCACGAAACAGCGGCAGAAAGAAATCGGTAGAAGCCTCACTCGAACCACCTGCCTGCAGAGCAACGACATCACCGTCAATATTAACGACTGGAGAACCGGAAGAACCACCAGAAGCGGAAGCGGCTGCCTGGATATACTCAGTGTTGAAATCATTGTACGTGAGATCTCCATACTCTGGAGCATTTCGATCGAGACGAGAGATAAAACCGGCTAAAATGGACAGCTTCTCACCTGCATCGTTACCAATGACTCTGATTTCACAACCAACCTTAGCCAGGTCTGGTCTGAGACTAAGCTGCTGAATCTTCATATGCTGGACCTTTTTAGGGTCAAACTGGAGAAATCCAAAGTCGTGCACGGGGTCTCTGTAAATGGGCTTAACATCGCACTCCTCGTGGTTGTCAAACACAACATAACCGCAAAATGGACCTGCATTGACGACATGTCTATTGGTCATGATAATTCCACGCTCAGCATCAACTACAAACCCCGTGGCTTCACTTGTCAAGGCACCCTCGGTGTCAAACGCCACGACATCGGCAAACTGAACAGACACGACGGACTGGACGACCTTTTCAATTGTCTTCTGCCACTCATGCGACTCCAGACCAGCACGGAAACGCTGCGCGGCAATGCCATTGACAGCCTCGTGGAGAGGCGTTGCGGGGAGTTCCACCTCGTCATCGACTTCCATGAGGCTCTTCTGCTCCTCATCAATCTCCAGCGGTCGGTTGATTGCAGAAGGAGAGGTCATTATACCATTCGACACCTTGTCGGTAGGGTCGATAAGACGCTTAGAATCTGAAATAGAGAGGCGGCGCTTTGCAGCCTCGGGGCCATCGGTGAAGCCCCTTTCGCCTCTTGAAGAACGCCTTTTACTCATTGCCAGGTTGTAGCCAACAAAAAGAGATTTTGAGCAGTTGACGCGCGAGAATGAGTGCCGCAGACACAAAAGACGGCTGGAAACAAGAATCTTTTACAACAGCAGGACCTAAGATAGCTCCAGGTGCTCGATGTGCTTGGATTGCTCAAACTTTTAGTGCAAATGGTCCTCAGAGACGGTGCTGAGATCCAAGTAGTTGAGTAGACTGTTTGATGACGGAATTTTTCAGGCAGGGCTGAAATTTAATAAATGGGGTTAGGGGACGTGCTTGACGACGGCGATGGGATGAGGCTCACGGTTAAGGGGGTTGCAACAAGCAGAGTTGGGAGAGAGAGTTTGTAAGTTTCAAATAGTCCAAGTTGTATTTGGGAGTTTGGAGTTTGACTGGATGAGCAGTCTGTCAAGTTGTCATGCTCTTCGCGATGACAGTGGAGATGACCCAACTGACGTGAAGATGACTTGGGCGTTTTGAGGGGTGACGGAGTCATTCAAAAGTTTAAAATTTTATAGAATTAAATAGTAGAATAAGAGTAGACATGTCGAGTGATCATTTGTCGGTGAACGGGTAGTTTAAGGAGGTCTGGAGTGCTAGAGGATCCATACTGATCGCATGCACTCAGACTCTGTTGGATCAGAGCCCTGTCAGAAAAGCACCCCTTTGAGCTTCCTGCCAGGGACCATGACATTGTTCGGTGAATCGTGGGTCCCTCATCTGGTTCATAGGCTGTCAATACAGCACCATAGGTCGTCTCTAAGCATTAGCTTAAGCATTTAAGCTTTAGTCGATGCACTAGCTCGACATGCCTATCGCTGGATCAACAGGAGCTTCGCCAACTTTAGCCATCATCTTCTCTAACCATCTCTGCTGCTTCTCTATCCGGTCATGGTCAGTAAATGTAAAAGCTCTCGAAATCATTGAGCCTACTGAAGCATGGCCTTGGCTGACTACAGAACTCGGGCTGACCTCTGGCTGTCCGGCGTCCAGCGCCAGCTTCCTCACCCAGCTTCGATCAGAAATGATTCTGTCAACCCATTCAATCCACTCTTCCAGGCGTCTGGAGTCCATGGTCGGCAGCTTCTTCAGGAGGTATCGCTCTGTGGACTTTCCTGCTAGTTCTGGCTGTGCTCTCTGAACAATAACCATGACTAACCCGCACAACAGACCGCTACGGTCCTTCACGAGATTATTGTACTGCTTGTATGCAAAGGTTATTGAACTTTGTAGCTGACTGTAAAGTCCAAGCTCGCTGCAAATCTCAAAGATTGTGTCCACCGTCGGGTCCGTCAGTTTCGGTCCACCGCGCGACTTGGACGGTTTACTGCCGGCGAGAGGCTTTTCAGGAGACTGCGGACTCTCAACAATAACTTGGTTTGCAATTTTCACCTCCTCCTCTTCCAACATGACTGCCTTTCTCTTCTTCTCTGGCATGGCCTTGACAAACCTCTGTTTGAGAGCCTCATACAGCTTCGGCGGAACAGGGGCGACATTCTTTCGCACATGTGGCAGCTCCTTAGGAAACCGCTCAATAGCCAGCTCCGCACAGATTGTATTACGAGCTGGCTCTTCTGCGCCTTTCAGAGGAACTTGAGAGAGAGATGTGCTCTTGAGGGATACAGCCAGGTCCACAAGCCTGGGAGGGATTGTCGTATTGGGAATGAGCTTTTCCAACTCCAGCTTCAAGAATCTCGAGTCACTCATTCTTCTCTCTGTCAGTATCTGTTAACTTTCTTCTGCTGATAGTTCACGTGACAAACCCTCACTTGAAATTTTCGGACCTCGTCATGCAGTCCCACGGCACAGGGAACTCTGCTATCTGGCGATCGCTGTGCAATTCTGGGAGTAATTCAGCAATAGGAAAGATGACTCGTCAGAGCAACTCTGGGAGTAATTCAGCAATAGGAAAGATGACTCGTCAGAGCAGTCAAGAGAAAACTCGCCCTCCAACTACCCTCTGACTCGTTGGCGATTCGTCAACGGGACCTGGCATCATCCCACGTCTTGCCCCACACAGGACGATAAATACTCCTCGTAATTTTGCCTATTTGAGATATACGTCCACGCTCCCCCACACCTTCTCCACGAGCGAATCACCTTATTGACATATACAGCTTGCTGATAGCGGTACTGCAGTTAGATTGTGAGTTTTCTTCCTGACATTCACTTTGCATAACACCGCCAAAATGGTTCACATTAAAGAAGTTGAAAAACACAACTCCAGAGAGTCCCTGTGGGTCATCATCAAAGACAACGTCTATGACCTGACGGATTTTCTCTCCCACCATCCAGGCGGGGAGGCAATCATTCTCAAGTTTGCCGGCAAGGACGCTACTAAGAAGTTTGTTCCTCTCCATGCCCCAGACGTTCTCACGAAGTACTTGCCCATGGATAAGCACCTAGGACCAGTGGAAGGCTTGGATGAGGCTGAAGAAGAAGAGGAGGAAGAGGTGGACGAGCATGAAAAGCAGAGACTCGAGATGGTCAAGGCCAGGCCTCCTCTTTCGCAAATGTACAATCTCTGGGATTTCGAGGAGGTGGCTTCCAAGGTTACCCCTCGTGCTGGTTGGGTCTACTACTCTTCGGCTTCCGACGACGAGATTACTTATCGTGAGAATCACGCTGCATTTCACAGAATCTGGTTCAGACCTCGTATTTTGATTGATGTCGCCCAAATCGATATTAGTACTTCAATCTTTGGTGCCAAGATGGATGCACCTTTCTACGTGACTGCTACTGCACTTGCCAAACTGGCTCACGAGGAAGGAGAAGTTGGCCTCACTAGAGCTTGTGCCAAGGAAAACATTGTCCAGATGATTGCTACGCTTGCTTCATGCTCGTTTGATGAAATCATGGATGCTAGTGTCGACAAGCAGACCATGTGGATGCAGATCTACGTCAACTCCGACCGCGAGGTCACCAAGGAGCTTATGATGTATGCCCAGGACCGTGGTGTCAAGGCATTCTTTATCACAGTCGACGCTCCACAACTCGGCAGACGTGAAAAGGACATGAGAATCAAGTATGAAGACGACGCTGCTTCGGTTCAGGCAGAAGATGATACTGCCGGCCTTGTCGATAGAACCCAGGGCGCTGCCAGAGCCATATCTTCTTTTATTGATGCATCTCTTTCCTGGAAGGACATTGCCTGGTTCAAGAAATTTGTCAAGGTCCCTCTTATCCTTAAGGGTGTCCAGAGAGCAGAGGACGCTGTCAAGGCAGCTCATTATGGTCTGGATGGCGTCGTCCTGTCCAACCACGGTGGTAGACAGCTAGAGTTTGCTCGTTCTTCCATTGAGATTTTGGCCGAGACCATGGTTGCCCTCAGAAAGAAGAAGCTTGACAAGAAGCTTGCCATCTTTGTTGATGGTGGTTTCCGCCGCGGTACTGATATTATCAAGGCGCTGTGCTTAGGCGCAAAGGGCGTTGGGCTTGGAAGACCTTTCCTGTACGCTTTGGCTTCTTATGGCGAGGTCGGTGTCCAGAGAGCTATGCAGTTGTTGAAGGATGAGCTGGAGATGGACATGCGCCTCATTGGAGCCAGGACAATCGACGACCTGGGCCCAGAACTGTTGGATATTAGAAGCGTCTTCAGTCACACGTCATCGCCATCCGATATGCTTTTCCAGCGTGTATACGAAGCTCTGGCCGTTCCAGAGTTCAAGTCTAAAATTTAGCGCTTTTACAACGTTCTTTCAAATATATAATAAATAAACCAAAGGAGGAGCGCCTTCCATCAAAAGAAAACAGAAATTAAACCCCGTGAATGCCGTCTAAGATTCGGCATTGAGCTTCTTCTCAAATAAAGTGACAAAGAACTTCATAATCTCTGAACCTTGTCCTGGCATGTTTCTTCTGTTGATAATCTCTGCGTGTGAGTGCATTCTCTCCAGTTTGATAGTGTACTTCTCCCAGGACAAGGTGTTGAGCTTCTGAATCAAGTCCACAACATCGTCAGGAAGACCCACCTTCTCAGTTGTGCTCTCAATCAGACCCTTTTCGCCGTCACCGTAAGCGGGCAGTGGACCAGACACATCCTCAGAAGCACTGATAGTCGTAGACGAGGCCAGCGAGTCCGTGACGGTGCCACCAGCAGAAGATACAATCTCTGTATCTGTCATGTCAGGCTCTTCATCCTGATCGGCATTGCCGCTTGCCTCAAGAGAACCATCGATAGCGTCAGCCAAAAAGGTATTGAAACGGTCAAATGGAGTCTCCTTCTTGGGTTCTTCAGCGACAGTCTTCTCCTTGCAGAAGGTAGACTTCCCATTCTCACCAGGAGGTTTTGGACTAAGTCTTTCGCTGTGGAATCTTGACGCTCTATAATGAGACACGGCAGAGTTGACCGAACTGAGCGACAGCATAATGGGCATGACAACTGGGGCGATGCCCATAGCATATCGCTTAAATCTACGCTCTTCGTCAGAGACGACAATGTCTTTCGCGTCCATCGTTCCAATGACCTTGGATTGAGACATATTGACAAACGGAGAAGGCAGTTCTTGCTCCTTCAAAACCTCTGTCTGAAACTCATCAAGTCTGAGTGCCAGCTTGTTTGTCTTGACAAACGGGTTACGGTCAGTAATGTAGGCAGCCCAGAAAGGAACAGTTCTGTCATTGACAGCATTGGCAAAAATGACGCGGTGCTTAAACTTCTTGAGACCCTGGTAATAAGGTTTCTGAGGGTCGGCGATATCTGCCAGCGCCGTCGAACCATATCTGCCAAACAAGTCGTTACCAGAAACGCCAAAAATGGAGGCACCAAAGAAGTTGAGCGAGCCCGAGACAATACCACCACCAGGGCGAATTGAACCAACGTGAGGCGTGGCAAAGGTCGCAAACAAGAACGGCTTGACGTCGTCAAAGAACTTTTGCTGGTACAAGACGCCAATCACGTAACGGGCAAACAAACCACCCAGCGAGTAACCAACAACCGACAGAGTATCAAAGGTGATCCCTTCTTCCAGACGAGCTGCCATCAGCTCAAACATTTCATCGAGGATTCGGGCAGCGCCAACCTTGAGACCGTCAAAGGACTTGACACCCGTGTTCTGAGAGGGCACTAGAAACTCCACGTCCGACTCATCTTCAGGAAAGTGCTCGAGAAACGTCTCGTGCATGCACTGCATGTGTCCCGGGTTGCCGTAGAGGCCGTGGATGATGAGCACCAAGTGTTTAGGCATTACTTTCTGTTGCGATTGTCTATTCTATAAGGGAAAGGGAGGGCCTCGTTGTGCTCGTACTCAGAGAAAGACAGAAAGCGTCGTCTTTAAATACTCGAGAGAATGCAGGAACGGCAGTTGTAACGAGAAAAACACACGTCGCCTCCCGGTCTTTGCTGGAACAAGCAACCCGATGGGGCTTTGAGCTGCCTGCACGGAACGTGATCGCTACATGGTCCGTGGATGCCGAGGAAACGGGAAGGAGAAGAGAAAATTATGAAACTTGTTTGAATAATGCTACAGACTGTATTGCGAAACTACTTTCCTACTCATCTTTGTGCTTCTGTTGTTCTTTGCACTGTTTTTCGCCACCGTCCAGAGCTCCACATGCCGGACATGGCTCTGCTGCAATGTCCCGTTCGCCGATGTCTCAGTGCACGTACCACCGAGGATAGCAACAGTGAAGAGCCGATCCGGTTAACAGTAGTTTTAGAGAATTGATGTGTCAAGGCGACTCGTCAAGTCGACCTGTCACTCAGAAAATAAAGACCTGTCATGTCCAGGCAATTCGGTCTGTCAATTGGGCTCATCGTCCCCAGGGGTCTGCTTGTCGCCACGCGGCACCCCGAGATGACCTGAAATCGGAAACCAAAAAAGTCTAGATGGATTTATCGGAGATAAGTGAAGGCGCGGTGAAAAATCATATCGGAGATAAGTGAAGGCGCGGTGAAAAAACACATCGGAGATAAATAATGGCGCAGTTTGGTAACTTGGTGACTAACAGCGTGGTCATCCAGAAGTCGTTGGTGTACGTTTAGATATCTGACTATTAGACACTTTTGACAGAAACCTAGACATTCTAGACCAGTCCCTAGACAGTATCCTGAAAGAATGCAACACCATATCCAATTCAATAATAATCGTTAATATTCAATATTTCAGAAATAAATACCAATCCCGTTGTATTAGGCCAGTGCCTAAGAGGAAAGTTCACAATACGTAGTGGCAGTCTGCGGTAGACCACGAAGTTGAGAATAAGTTGTAATGATGATCAAGTTTAGATGAACTTGATCATGACAAGCCATAGCACTACCAGTGTGCCTAGCATAGCCAGAATGAATGGACCCATGGACTTAGTGCCGACCGTAGAAGCCATCACACCAGTGATCCATGGAAGAATGGCGGCACCAACACCACCAAGCGAGGCAACAAAGCCTGTGCCGCTGACATGGAATCGCTTTGGAATCTTCCTCATATAAACCACCATCATTGTAGGAAACAGTGGTGCAATGAAGAACCCCACAAATCCCACAGCAATAGCGGAACCAACAATAGAGTTCACAAGCCAGAAAATTAACATGAAGCCAACTGCAAAAAGAAGATAAACTAAAGTCACAATCTCCTCATGCTTGATATGACCTGTGACAAAACCAAGTATGAAACGGCCGAGAGTGAGACCAACCCAGAAACCAGTAGTCACGTAACCCATCTTGTCTCTTGAACCTCCTCGGTTCTCAATCATGTAAGTGGTGATCCAGCCTCCAAGAGCAATCTCGGCACCAACATACATAAACAACAGTGCGGAAAACATCCAAGTAGCAGGCTTCCTGAGAATGGTTCTCAGAGTATGAGTTTTTTGCTCATCGGACTTGACTGCTTCACGGTACCTGACGGCGGTATCACCCTTGAAACAAAGAGCAGACAGAATAATCGAGACCGAAACTACTCCAATCAGAACAGAATAACAAATGTTCCAAGAAACACCTTGGGCCATGATTGCGGTGAAGATTGTTGGCGACAAGACACCACCAAGTCCGTAGAATCCATGCATCAAACCGAGAAGCTCATTGCTGTTCTGGAGACTACCAACATAGCTATTCCAGCCAGCTTCGATGCATCCGTTTCCCACACCACAAATAGCGTAGGCAATGACAAGCAAGGGGTAAGGAGGCTTGCAAATACAAATGATGTAACAAGTAAGTTGGAGAGATGTGCCGAGAACACTGGATCCCCAGCGCCCGATGAGCATGTGTAATCTGTCGTTCAGGATACAAGAAACCAGATAGCCTAGGAATGGAGACAAGAAAGCCAAACCAACAATGTTGTAATTGATGCCATAGTGGCTCTCCAATGCTGGAACCAATACACCAACGGAGGCATCGCTCATGCCAAACAGGATAAATCCAAAGTAGCAAGCTAGCAATCGGAGAGTGTTTTGTCTAGGATTGTTCCAAGTCTCCTTCTCATTTTCGGCGAGAAAGTCGCCATCGTAGGAAGGTTCTCCATGGACAGCCTGCTTGAGCGGAGTCTCAGAGTGGACATTTTCCTGGTCTACAGGAGTTTTCAAACTCTGAGAAGAGCTTTCAGATTCGTTTCTTGCCTGAACCTGAGCCGAAATGCTATCTACTGGGTTCATTGTTTGCTGCTTTAGAGGCAGGAAACTCTGATGCTTAAATAGTCCGACAAACGGGCTTTACCAAGTTACGAAGACGTGTCACGGAGCTGCTTCGGCGGTATAGAAGATGGTAAAGTTGCCTAATCTGGCAGTTCAATTGCTGCAGGGCTGACTAAATACGCGTCTGCCAAGATGCTCGTTAGATGGGCGTGGAGCAGCGGACTGAGTCGTCTTTGTTTAGAGCGATAAAGGCCAGAGATTGCACGAAGGGTTCTTGGGTAGTGGATATTTTCTCTTCTCTAGCTTTTTCTGTGTTTTTTATCTTGATTTTTTATACATTCGCTTTCCTATAGATTCTCTACGCTGGATCAAAGCTCGGAGTTTTCAGTGCTCACTCACGCTGTCACTGGACCTTGGGTACCTTGAGTCGGACCGATCCCCAGGAACGGGCAGGCCAAGACCTGCTGAGTAAAGAACCTGGAGAAATAGTAACCACAGCCACGTTTGAGCGTCACGAGCGAGTTTGGTGTCACGAAAAATATTTGTTCCGGGCCGCCTACTCATTCTGGTTGTATCCGTTTTAGGAAACTGCAACGTGTCATCGCCAGCATCGGCAGCTTGCCGAACTCGTGTCAATTCCCCTGCATTTACGGATTCGCAGGTACAGATGACAAGTCAGCGACCACTCAGAAGGATTGCTAATCTAAAAAGACAATTACAAGTCAGAAACCTTTACTAGAGAGATACAAGACTAGATAGTTTAACCGAAGAGGTCCATTCCCATGTCCTCGTCAGACTCCTCCTCCTCGGCCTCCTCAGCGGCAGCTGGGGCGGCAGCAGACTCAGAAGCACCACCAGCAGCGGCAACTGGGGCAGCAGCAGCGTAAGCATCTGGGTTGGCGATTCTGTCCTTGATAGCCTCAGAACCCTCAAAGGTGTAGTCAGTGGCAATAGACAGAGACAACAGATCCTTGTAGTTGTTGATGATGAAGTGAGAGACAGCTGGGACAGTTGGGTAACCAGTGGCCAGAGAGATCTGGGCAATGGTCTGGATAGCACCCAAGAAGCTGCCAATAAGAACATCGTCAGTAATGTCAAGGATGGAGCTCTCAAAGACCTGGCCGTTGTCGTAGACAAGCTCAACCTCCAGACCGTAGGTGAATGGAGAAATGTTCAGCATGTTAAGGAGGGTAGCCTCAGACTGACCGACCTTGGCACCAGCCTCAAGAACCAAAATGTCGTTGGTAATTTCAATGGTACCACGGGCAATCTTGGTTGGGATGTTGAGGGCCTGGAAGAAAGAGGTCTTACCTGGCTCCATACCAGTGTTACCGGCTGGGACGTAGACGTCCTTTGGAGCAATGGCACCGTAACGAGCTGGGGCAGCAACTCTGTTGGCAACAATCTGGTCTCTGATGGTCTTGAGGTCACCGTTGGTGAAGATGAAACCAATGTTGCCCTTGACGTGAGGCAGCAAGTTGTTGAGCTCTGGGACCTCATCAACAAACTGGCGGAAAGCCTTGCGGACCATGGTGTTCTTACCCATGAGAACGACAGCCTCACCACGCAGGTTTCTACGGGTCTCGTGCATCTGCTGAGACGAAACGTTGTCTACAGCAACGATGAAGATGGACTTGTACTCATCGAGCAAGTTTCTGAGCTTGGTAAAGTACTCTTGCTTCTTTTCCGAAATGCCTCCCATGTCGACTCTTTTATTTAAACCGAGGATAGGATGTTTAAAGGCTGTTTGGTTGAGTGAAACTTCCGGCCGCACGTAGTATATTGGTCGTTGGGCCCTGGCGAGTGGGTGTACACGTACATGTTGTGACGGCTAGGGTTGAGCCAAAAGATCAAAACACATAATACTATGACTCATAAACATAATACTTGTGAGTCAAATAATACAACAATACCACGTATAACAGTTTAAATTCAGACGCGTAGACAATGTTTATAGGAATCTCGGGCTCCAACTGCTCGGGTAAACAGGAAGTGGAGAAGTTTCTGACTCTCCATGGATTTGAATCCATTGATCGTGCCAAGTTTGCCTCCACAGACAAAATCTTGGATCACGTAACGTCCAGATGGAACCAGCATTTTGTATTGATAATCTCTACAATGGACGATCTGATCAAGTTTTCTAAACGTCCTTTCTTTCTTCACATTGCTGTTGACGCTCCTCTGCTGACCCGCTTTGCCAGATACAAGCTGTCTGTTCCGGATGCCTCACTGGAAGAGTTTGTCAAAAAGAGTGACGAGTTTTTGTATGAACAGGACGGTGCTGCCATTCTCAGCAGGGCGAAACTGACTGTCATCAATCACACGAGTTCTCTTGAACTTTTGTACGTGAACCTCAGCAGCATTGACCTGTTGGACTTTACAAGACTGAGGCCGTCTTGGGACGCATACTTTATGAGAATAGCCAATTTGGCTGCGCTGAGATCGAATTGCATGAAGCGCCAGGTGGGTTGTGTTTTGGCGCGTGATCGCCGGATAATTTCCACGGGTTACAATGGCACGCCCCGTGGACTGGATAACTGCAATGAAGGAGGCTGTGATCGTTGTAATAATGCGGCAAATAGTTCCGGAGTAGGACTTGCAACGTGCTTGTGTCTGCATGCCGAAGAGAATGCTCTTCTCGAGGCTGGTCGTGATCGCATTGGCCAAGGAGCCATCATCTACTGCAACACATGCCCATGCCTGACGTGCTCCATCAAGATTGTCCAGAGTGGAATCAGTGAAGTCGTCTACTCGCAGTCGTACTCTATGGATGATGCATCTGCTAACGTGCTGAGAGAAGGAGGAGTCAAGCTGCGCCAGTATTCTCCACCTGTAGAGGGTGTAATTTAGAGGTCAGAGTGGAAATATTTATACATTATGGACATGACTATGTCTCCTTGTACTCGTATGGACCGGGCTTTTCTTCAACGTCAAACTCAATAGTTTCAACCACCTGTCCTTGGACAGTCAACGTGCCCTTCACCTTCTCGCCAGGAAGAAGCTGGCCGACACCCTTTGGAGTGCCAGTAAGGATAATGTCACCAGGCTCGAGAGTCATCACAGCCGATATCTCGGCAAGGATTCTGGGGATCTTGAAAATCATGAGCTCGCTGTTGGCCGACTGGCGGACGTGGCCATCAACAGAAAACTCCAAATGCACATTATCAGGGTCCGGGATCTTCTCCTTGGGGATAAACTCCGACAGGGGGCAAAATGAATCAAAGCCCTTGGCAATTGACCATGGCAGCCCCTTCTTTTTGGCCTCGTCCTGGACGTTTCTGGCAGTTAGGTCCAACGCCAAGGCATAACCAGAAATGGAATCCAGGGCCTGTTCCTTGGAGAAACTCTTGTTGAGGTTCTGCAGCTTCTTTCCAATGACCAGAGCCAGCTCCAACTCGTGATGCACCGTCGTTCCTTGTGGGATCAGAATGGGCTCTCCCTTCGTGACAATCGACGACGTTGGTTTGAGGAAAAAGAATGGCTGGGACGGCGCAGCGTTGGCCAGCTCCTTGATATGGTCAGCGTAGTTGCGACCGATACAAAGGATCTTTCTTGCATTCTTCACGTATGCCAGCGAGCTCATCTTTGCTATTGTCTAGCTGGTAGAACGTTACCTTCCTGTGCGTTCCGAAAGTTTATCGTCTGGATAAGCGCAGCTGTGGGGGGTCCACGGGGTAGCGGCTTAGCGCTTGATTTGGTGGGAGCAGCAATGGCAGACGATAAGCGAGAGTCGGGAAAAGTAGGGTTATTGGAATAAATATTGGTCCTTGAATAGGTCGTTTCTTTTGTTTCCTTATTCTTTGTTTCTTTAGTTTCGTCTTGTCAGAATCTCGTTTACTCCTCGACGTTCTGCTGTACAATCTGTACCACCAATATGAAGAGTACAACTCCTCGAAATCACTCATAAAATAAAATAATCGTATCAAATCAAATAGATAGAAATAGGTCATCCTGTAAATAAAATATCTCGAGACCTTCCAGTAAGACCCGTTAGCCTCTTCTACAGAATTTGCTGTTGCAGTTGAAATTATAGGATGGCTTCTCACGAGCCTTAGCTTTATCGTCATCGTTCGGGCTGCTGTCGCATTTAAGCTTCCAGTAGCGGCTCGGACGAGTCTTTGCCTTGTCGTCACCGTCCTGGCCGTGAGACGACTTGTCGTCATTGAATCTACCACACCTACCAGCATTGCACTTCCACATCCCCCATCCTTTCCCACTATCTTTGCCTCCTTTAACGTTACTCGTGCAACGCCCGCGCTCGCAGCTCCAAGGTCCCCATTTCGCCTTCTCAAATAACCAGCGCGATAATTTACTTTCCTTACCGTTACCATGCCTACCCAGTCGTCGCTTCTCCCTCAAAGCATTGGCGTAGCCTTTGACCGAACGTTGTATTAGAACAACAGAGTCCTCAATGTTCTGGTTAATGTTGAGTGACTGGAGGTAGTCTCTCGCTTGTTCAAACGTAGGTACAACGCGTTCCTGGACATTGTTATGCAGCCAGCCAAACGCATTTCGCGTCTGTGGAATTACTCCTTCTTCAAACATCCTATTGACTCGTACAAACGTGTGGTGAGACGCTGCCCCAGCGTTGTTCAATGCCAATTTGAGACCGTCAGACGTTCCTTCCCACGCACTCTTCATGTTACGTCTTGCATGAGCGCGACACTGAGCATCGCACTTGATGTCCGCAAGTCTCTCACGAGCTTGTTCGCTCCACGCCTTGACGAGATCTTTGCGATTTGCCGCTGCAGATTGGGCTGTCGATGCCATCGATAATGCCGCCTTTCCAGCACTACCAAAGAGTGCGCGAAGCGTTTCCACTTGTCTTTCTGCTTTCTCCTTGGCGACCTGCTTCGTGTGTTGGAGATCTTCTTCGCTGAGTGTGAGAGCCGGCAAAATGCTCGACATGTATGTGGAATAAATAGAACCAACAGATCCTTTCATATTGTTGCTGAAATTCAACGCGTGATAGATGAAAGTCGTAAAGTGGTCCGTTGGAACATTGCCAGTGACAATGGTGAACTCGCCATTAGAATCAAGCGCGTAAACAGTGCCATCTCTTTCACAAGAGTAATCGCACACCTGATCGCGACATACCATGGTAAGCAAACCATTGGGGCACTTTGTAGAAATATCTGCTTCCTTGTTCCTCTCCTGTGGTTCTGCAGCCTTACTCGAACCAGCAATCCAGCCTGCCACACCCTCATAAATATCTCTTCCAACAGCAGGCGGTTTTGCCATGCCAGTGGAAATCGTACCTGCGCCAGCCTCCTTCTTTGCTAGCTTTGAAGATGTAAGTGGCTGTCCATAGGTCTGCGGTAGATTGAACTGGGACGTTGTGCTAAGTTCATTGGTGACTTGCCCAGTGGTGACTGGTACCAAATCAGTAGAGGTGCCGAAGAAAAGTGAAGGAATCACCAGCAAGAGTGCGGCAGAGACACAAAGTCCCAGGGCCAGTTCCTTTGGCGAGGCAGCTTGGAGTCTTTGAAAAAGTGTCTGGAGTGCGAGTATGTGTGAATAGGAGGATACAGTCGTGACGATGGGTCTCACATTGCCAGGCCGTCTGGTGACGAAGGAGCCATTAGCCAGCCAGTACTTGATGCTGTCTGTACCAAGCTGCGAATCATAGACTGGAAGGTAAACTTTGATTTCGTTCTGTTTTCCAAGCTTCTTGACAAATCCAGTGACACCATTTGCAGTTGAGCAGATCGGTGCTGTGGAACCCTGGGAAAGCTCTGCCTTGGTTACAGGAACAACAGACACCTGGAAATTGCCTTCAGAGTTATTCTTGTCAATCGCAGCCACGAGATCAGTGTCGAGTTGATCATCTCTTCTTTCATCGTAATTGACCAGAATAATTGTCCTTGCACTTCCAATCAGAGTTGTGATGGGAATTGGTTCTGCGGGAAAGATATGACCGGATGCCAGGCAGCGAGAAGCTTCATTTGCCGATCCTAGAAAGTGCGCCACGTCCAAATTGTCAGGCAGAGAGGACGAAAAGGCAGCCAGATTGCGCTTTACTCTTGGAGCGTCCTCACGTGCTTTCAGAGAGTAGGAAACAAGGTTGATCTTGATCTTGGTGGAACGCCTGCCGACAATTGTATCCTGGGAACCGTCGATCGACTCAGACATTACAGTGGAAGCACACGGCATGTCAGATTCTGCGACCTGATCGTTTGAGGCCCTTGGAGATGAGGACACTGTGACGTCACCTTGATCCAGAGAGTCCTCGCTGGTTCCCCACAAGTCGTTCTTTGACACGGCTGTGGATCGTCTACGCCGTGCACTGGATATCGCTACGGTCGGCATTCTGAGCAGCTCCGATTCAGTCAGGTCCTGAGACGGTTCCGCGTTGTCAGTCATACGAGGACGATCCAGAGCATACTCCTCCTCTGGAGTGTCTGCCGCCTCATCGCTGGACGAAGTAGAAAGATCCACCATATCGTACTCGCCATCCAGAGACTCCAAAGACGAGAAATCAGAGGTGTCAGATTCTGGCGCGGCCGGGTGGAGGCCGGCAGCCAAGTCCGAATCCGTGATCATGGCAAAAGACAAAGGTATTAGATAAGCGGCCCTGTTTACTTGTTCAACCAGGGAGGAAGAGAGGGAGGCAAAGTATATAAAGCAACGTGCAATTTAAGGGTTATTTAGATGGGTGATAGTGGTGTGGCGGCGATATAGCGTATAGGAAAGGGGCGTTACACCCACCAGAGATTGTGGAGTAGATAAGCGCCAGAGGGGCCAGGCGTGGGATGAACGGTTGAATGGGATATAAAGGATGACTAATAAAGGAGAAGAGGAATAGGCAGAAAAGGGCTCAACTTATAAAACAGGGCTCACTGCCAGCAGCGGTTTCTATCGTGGGGTTTTTCTTGGCCCTGACTCTCATTGATGGCCTCTTTGGGTCATCTAATGAATGATGACCTTCTTGTCACACCTGTGGCGGCTGGGAGCCTAAAGGGCGCCGCGCTCTGTCACAAGCTTGTTGGCCAGTGACAGCAGTGCGGCACTTTGAGCGAGTGCGTGTCCGGAGTGAGTGGTTTCATTTTTTTTACATTAAAAGTGGCACGTCGATACGGACAGGACGGTGCTGCCTCAATCAACGGGATGCGTTCCGTGCTGCAAAGCTCTGATGGTTTAATGCGGCTGCTGATGCCAGGCCACATGCTCAGTGGCTCAATACGGAGCTGTGCATATTCATGCGTCACAACGACTAATGGGTCAAATAGCGAGTTGTTGTTGTTTATAAATGCGAGTTTGTGAATTGATACGTTCTGATAGGATAAAGACCAATTAACGCCATTAATTTTGGTTTGGTTCCTATAGCGCGACTGGCGTTGGGACGGCTAAATGAATGCTCCAAGCGCTGATCAGTCATAGTACAAGCCTTGCCTAACCTTAATTCCTGATAATGTCTAGTTAGTTGTAGATAGTCTTACAGTTATTGAGAATTGTCTGAGATTGGATGAGAATCATCATCTGAGACGTCTGGGAATCATGTTGGTAACCACATCCATTCCCTCAAGACCATGTACCATGTCATCCTGTTCTTCATGGCCAGAGAAACATGGCCTGGAGCCAAGTTAACCCTATGTAGCAGTCTGATGAGTCTTTGTTGTGTTAACAGCAAATTTTAGACCTTCCAAACTAAATAGCACCCACCTGGCGGTAGCTGCTCTTACGGTCACTAGCGACAATATCATTATAGGGTATCGAGGATATGAAAAATACGTCAATGAGACTTTAATCTCCTCTGTTATGTGCTCAAGAGCCTGCTTAACCGGCGACGGCAACAGCGTTGATTGTTCCTGGGCCAACTGGTAGCTGCAGAATGGCAGCCAGACCGGAGATGGCAATTTCACCCAGACCAATAATACCAGCAAGGTCAAAAGCGTTGGAAAGGTTGACACTCTTGGTGCAGCCCTTCTGTGCTGGGATGCCCCACATACGTTCTTGCAACCAGACAAAGGCCTTGCCGGCGCCGAGGACAGCCTCAGACAAATGTTCTCCGGTCTCGTCTGATTGGAAGTCGATGGAAACACCGCGAGCACACCATTCATTATAGAGCGTTTCAACGGGCGCATTCGGAACCACTTCATCGTATATCGCATGGTAGAAAAACATGGGCATGTTCGGTAAGTATTTGTCTTGCACCATGTTATGTTCGGCCAAGATTGGAGCAAGTACTGGATCGGAAAGAATAGCCTCACCTTCGTCAATAGCATCCCAGACATCGTAGAATACTTGTGAAATCAGAACTTCAATAAGACATACCGTTTGAACATAGTTCAGTCTCCATGCTGCAGATGGATTCAGATGCTGTGTTACAAGTTGGTTGATTTGTGGGAACTCGTGCATGAGACCGACGACACCGTTAACGGCAAAACCTGCAAAGATAGTACCGGAAAGGAACTCAATAATGGCTGTCAAATTAGCGACAATACCGCCGATGGCAACACCCTCAAACTTGAGCTCAGGTGCATAAGTGGAGGCAAGGTTGGCAGCCCAGCCAGTAGCAAGAGAGCCACCAGAGTATCCCCACATGGTGATGGTAGGATCGGAGCTGATACCCGACCAACTTCCAGACTTCAGAGTAGCACGCACAGAATTCAACACGGCATGACCGGCTTGGTAACCGGCAGCGAACGCAGACTTGGGACCTTCATAGTCAGAAGTGACGACAAACCAACCTTGATCAAGGGCAGCAGAGATAAGAAGTGTTTCCAGCTGAGACGTTGTGTCTGGAGCGACTCCGACCAGGAGCTGGTATGATGGAGCACAGTTCAGATACACACAATCTTCAGCAATCTGGTAGGAGAGAAGTTTGTTGGAATTGGCGTTATGAGGCTTCAACAGAGTGGTGACAATGGCATTAGGGTTACCGACAGAGTCTTCAGAGCGGACAAGAATTTGCCAAGCAGATTGGACTTTCTCGGGAAGAATAGTGGAGGCGATTTGGCCTGGAACGGGGCGGTAGGCAATGATATCTCCGACCTTATAGTTCGTCTCGTAGCCTGAGGGAGGTGTGTAGAATGGGTCCTCAGTTGGAGGAGTAGGGGTCCTCTTCTCAATAGCAGCGCCAAAGACGCTGCTGATGGACAGAGCCAGCAATGATAACTTGAGAAGCATGGGTTTAGCGAGAGGAAGTATCAAGCCTTTGGAAAAAAGGGGTACATATTATGGTAAGCTCTACTCTTATATGTTCTCGAGGGCCAGCTGGACCAGCTACCCCGCGCAAGTAAACAATCTGAGACCACTCTGAGCGATCAATGGCTGTCGAATGCTCAATCTGATACAACGAATACGCCTGAAACTGCATCCATGCAGTGTTTATGTGTGACCTCGGCGATGTTAAGGGGATATATCTGCAGCTACCCACACATTATGGTTGGGCGGCCTACCGCATGCCCTTTTTAGTGCCGTCTGCGAGCCATTCAGACCCCATTGAAGGCAGTGTTGAGTGACGGAGAAGCTGTGCCATGCCATTGATCATCTCAGGCGGGTGTGTGGACAAGGGCATCTAGGAATGCGCCTGAGAATGTGCCAGGAACCAGGGCCAGCACAGGGTATGCCGTTTGCAGCAGGCCAACGGGTCACGATCGCTTTCTTTGACCACTGAACTCGTAAAGTACCTGCTTTACCTGTGAAAAAAACTCCTGGTCCTTTGGACCTGGGCCACGCAGGGGCTAGAACTTGGCAGCACGCCCCCTGCAGCCGGACCAAAATCTGGGGAAGCTGTGCTTGCCTTTCTGGGCCACACCCTGGTCAGGCGCTTGCCGCGTGCTGTTTGAAGCGCCCGTGTTGGATACCGAGGAGCACTAAATTGGCGTCCAGGGCGGAACCTCTTCCCAACCGCCTGTCGATGACAATACAGCGGAATGAAATCGCCTGACGGACTATTCCGTGGGTGGTTTGGGGCTCCAGTGTGTCATCTCAAGTAGGAAGGTGTAAAAGTCGACAACGGTTCGGAATAAGCGCGACGGCTAATTCCAATAAACCGTTTTATAAATAGAGCCTGGAAAGCCAGATGAGGCTGACATCGGATATGGGCAAACTCTGGGAAACCAGAGTGCTCTGTACCTTGTGGGTCCATGCACGAGTTGGTGTGGAGGCTTTCAGCTAAGCGGCCAAAATTGTGGAGACTTGATCCAGAGCATAATTTGTTAGTGTTTCAGCTAGTGGCATGGTTTGTCCGTTTACGAGGGTCGTAGTCCGCAAGATGGCAATGTGACTCAGCAAACAGCAACTTAAGAATAAGTGGTCAACACCAAAAATATTTAGGTACCGGCAAAAGTTGTATCGAACTGGTAGAGACTAATCAAATACATGGCAAGATTTTTCAGCTTGACAGCATTCCTTTAGGGCTCATCAACAACAAGAACGGAGTGATAACAGGAATCTGAGGATCCACCGAGCCGGTAGATCGTTGCCAGGAGAGGACAGCTACTCCACATCTCTGCTGCCGCTCATCTATTCCACCATTGCCCACCCAACATTTGACCCACAAGAGTGGACGAACGATCAGCGGTGGCTAGCCACGAAATTCATTACAGACTCAAAGCTAATTACACTTGGCCCAGGCTGACGACGCACAAGAGTTCATTGGCTACGAATTGCAATGCATAAGGAAATACCCATCCGTACTATCCATTTTCTAGGCTGGCGATCGCAAATACAGGGATCTTCTGGATCTTCATGAGTCAATTAAAGCCGTGACTGGCAACGCTCTCGAGGACAGAATCGTCTTGAGTCTTAGCGCTTTCGCAACAAAATGGCCTTCAGACAGAATGTGCTGCAACGATCTGCATACGATGTGCCCTGCTGCGATACTAGCTAAATACGTACGTTAAGTTGGATTGACAGTCCCCTTCGTTGTATAGCATGCAGCACCATCGAGCAGAAGGTTGATTGACATACTGAGCTTCGATAATTGTTCTCCTCGGTAGGTTCGTGACAGGCGTCTTTCAACCAACACAGCAACTCAAGATTGATCGAGTAGGGGGTTCAGAAAACGGGCTGCCAAGAACTCTTAGCTATGCCAAGAAGCAACTGGTCCAGCACTAAATATGGCCACACACTGTATGATGTCACGAAGGGGTGGGTCCAATTGTCAGAAGCTTTCTATCGAGATGGGGACTGACCTGAGAGTACCTGATAGGAGAGAAAGTACGCTTCTTCTGCTATATGATGATCAACGGCAAGAGCATTGTGAGAAACTGGTACTCAAAGACGAGCTTTCGAACGGCGACGTCATGTCTCATAGTTTACTAAATGAATAAACTAGTGTTTGCTTGATCTTCGTATCACCAACTTCGCTGCAGGGACGTTTTTCTTGGGATAGCAACTTTACTACACACGGTAAGGATCGTAGTGGTTAATTATCTACATGTGATATTTGTCGTCTCAGCGCAATCGAAATTGTGGGGCAACTGCGGCGTAGGGCATCTTTCGAGGATCCGCTCGTTTCATCGTGAATGGCGGCCGTGCAGTGCACCGTTTTAGAGAAGCCCCACTTGTTGCCTTATTACATACAGCGCAGTGTCTTGCCACTACTTAGGCGGGATAAAGGGAAAGTCTACATTTTGGCCAGCGGACCTTTGAGATGTTAATATGGATTTGGAAACGGTACCTGACAGTTCCTTATATGCCAAGATGCCATCCTGCAGATGTAACAAACATCCACTAAATCAAGGCGTGAATGTCTGTGACGGTTCCAACCGCCTTGCAGAAAGCGTGAACTAAATTGTCGTGGGACTAGACTAAAATCGGGCTATTGAAACATGACGCATGGTTCAACTCTGGGGATGCTCTCCGATTCCGATATTAATGCCGGAGGGTTCAACCTATCGAAGATTGTACGTACGGCGGGACTACTAACGATACAGAATTCTAGGGGTTAGAATTAGGTCTATAATTTGGAATACAATCATTTCAAGTCAACCAACGTCCGTAGTCGTCAAGTATCTCACATGATTCCGGGCAAGCCCTGCACCAGCCTGGTCTAGGCACGGAGTAAACTTCTCCGCGAGCATTTCGTAAATTTGTACAACCTCTGGTCATGGGAATCAGGCTATTACCGTCTATTGATATTACCAAATGCGTTCTATTGCGTTTGCTCGTCTATCGAGCGCCTCGGTAATGGTGGTGTTGTTTCTGTGAATGTGTATGACTGTCAACGAGCTTGTACAGTGCTGGGTTTGAAGTGTGAATCACTCAAACATCATCGTACCTCTTGATCGTCGTCGGAGATATCAAACTCGTTCTCGTGCTCACTCCAGTGTTCTTCGTATTCCTCTGCAGGGACATAATGAGCGAGCGCTCGGTTGTAGATAATGTAGGCCGCCAGTGAAGCTGCTGCACTGGCTAGAATAATAGAAACTGCGTCAACGACCTTGGCTGCGGTATCTTTCTCAGTACCGAGCTTGCCCAGGCGATCGCCGACAAAAATATGAATAAGACACTTTGGAGTGGTCAACGCTGTAGCAATGAAAAACGACGACAACTTGACCGTCGGAATGGACGACAGGGCGCCGTTTGAAAGGGAGTAGGGGAGTGGGCAGAGACGGATCAACCACAAGAGGGTGAAAGAATCGCCGGCCAGAGAATCTGTCAGCGCTTTGAACTTTGAATTGGCGGTGGCTAGGCGTCGGCCATAATCGTGGAAAAAGTATCGAACAGTGATGAACGAACAGGTCGATCCAATGAGGGTGGCTGAAGCCAGGTACGGCCAACCACCGGGAAAGCCAAACATTATACCACAAATCATGGAGAAGGCACTGTAACCGAGGAGAGGCGGAAACGACACGACAAAGATGCAACTCAGAATGATTGTGCTTCCCCAGAAGCCTAGTCCGCGCAGCCAGTTGGCAACACTGACGAGCCATCCAAGCACCGTGTCGCGGAATATGAGCGTGAGGACGCCCAGAACAACGGCAGTAACAATGCCAACAACTACCAAGATCTTGTAAGGAGTTGACAGCCGGCGATACCGCTTCGCCGCCGCTGAGTAGGTGGACTGAGCGGTGTATGTGGCATCAGAGACGAATCCTGACCAGGATCTAGCTTGAGGCATTTGAGAAAGCGCTGGAGGGTTCAGCAGAGGCTCTGACAGTGCTCTGGTCGTTCTTGACGGGATGTTCGACACGTTGGCGTCACAGGGAATTTCGCGGGTGTCCGTCAGTGGGTGTCCATTAGTGGGTGTGAGCTGAATCCGTAAAAGGCGATGCGCTGTCCCCTTGCGCGCTTGAGGTCCTCTTGGTGGGGCCGCTGGAACATTTGGGAGCAGTCCAAATGGCCGCGATAGGCAGTGGCAGCAAGCGCAGCAGGAAGAGCAACAGCAGCAGCAAGCATGTAGCGAGCGACGACCGAGGATTTCTCCGACAGTCGAAGAGAGCAAGTGTCCGACTTGGCCGCCCCAACGGTGTGTCTGGTTATTCCGGCCGTTTCTTGACGGTGCACTAGTCATGTCATTGTCTCCGTTATCAGTACACTATCTAGAGGTCTACGTAGCCAATGGCATCCACTCGAATCAGCGCTCCACTCACGACGGCCAGTCTGTATCGACAATTCGACAATTGCGAAAGAATGCTTTGACAAATTGCAATTTGCTCAGTTCCTACGACATTCCGGCTATTTCGCCGCTGCCAAGGCCAAGGAATCTTCGAGACGCCGGGCTGTGCCACAGCCGTGTTCACGCAGCAGCAAGGGGTCGCTTTCGAGGCTCTGCGCGCGCGACTGGGATAAACCAGAGAACCCCCAGAGAAAGTCAACTACTAGCGACATCTCTGTAGTCTTTCAGATGTGCTCATTAATACAAACAGTCGGAATTCCAGTTGCTCCCTCCGCAAAACTACCGGAGGCAGCCGTCCTTACAGCAGGGCCAAGACGCATCACTCGTCCCAATGGGGTGAGAGGCTATAGCAACAATAAGAAGGTTGTACTGGCGTGTGAACTTGGAGGCAGCCGGCTCGCGCGGAAGCATCCAGGTTCTGGTTCAATTGTAGTGTGCTTTTTACCCTGTATCTGGACGTCCTGCGCTGCTGTCTCACCGCCGTCTTTTGCCAAACCGTCAGACTCAAACATGACGTCAGAGACCTCTGCCCGGTTACCATGCAGCTATCAAGCCAACCATGCAGATACAGCAAGGATCCCCGCCCCTGTGTCCCGAAGCTGGAAACTAGTTCAGTTCTTCCCCGGAGTATAAATAGGCGTCGTTTTCCCAAGTTGCACTTCACACACTCGATCCAAAAACATCATGTCCTCCAAAACGCTCTTCACTGCCCTCGGCCCCCTCCCCACCAAGCCTCCAAAGCTTGCGTCCAACGTCCTTGATCTCTTCTCCCTCAAGGGCAAGGTCGCTTCCATCTCTGGTTCTTCCACTGGTATTGGCTTGGCTGTCGCCGAGGCGTATGCCCAGGCTGGTGCTGACATTGCCATTTGGTACAACTCGACCCCCGCCGACGAGAAGGCTGCCAACCTGGCCAAGAAGTACGGCGTCAAGGCCAAGGCCTACAAGTGCAAGCTGACCGATCCCGAGGCCGTCGAGGCCACAATCGCCCAGCAGGTCAAGGACTTTGGCACCATTGACGTTTTTGTCGCGAACGCCGGTGTTCCTTGGACCGCTGGCGCTCTCATTGACGTCAAGGACGACTCCGAGTGGAATAAGGTTGTTGACCTCGACTTCAACGGTGTCTACTACTGCGCCAAGAACATTGGCCGCATCTTTAAGAAGCAGGGCCACGGCTCCTTCATCATGACCGCCTCAATGTCTGGCCACATTGTCAACTACCCACAGCTGCAGGCCTGTTACAACGCTGTCAAGGCTGGTCTCATCCATTTGGGCAAGTCTCTGGCTGTCGAGTGGGCTGGTTTCGGCAGAGTCAACACGATTTCTCCAGGCTACATTGCCACTGAGATCTCCAACTTTGTCCCTGACGACATCAAGGCTCAATGGCACAAGGCCATTCCTCTTGGCAGAGAGGGTCTTCCTCAGGAGCTGGTCGGCGCTTATCTGTACCTGGCTTCTGATGCCTCCACTTACACCACTGGCTCTGACATTAGAGTCGATGGTGGCTACGCTGCTCCATAAATTGACTTGTGTGTACATATTTATATAACGTGCTGTTGTACGATTAGATTCCGGATTTTTTTTTACTTTGCGGTTGATAGGCATTGCATTGGATTGCAGTCCCACAATGTATTTGATTCACTAATTGAGTATTATAGATCTCACCCTTCTAATCTTCTAACTCCAATTAGGAAGGTATAAGCTTCTCGAGGTATAGACCTTCTTAATGCTTATACACTCGCCAGAAAACAATGACATTAGCCAAGGCTCGATTTAAATTTGATACAGTGTTTTCACCACTCTCCTCTCGATCGCCAAGACTTTCTACTTCGACTGTTTAGCCTATGAACTGATTTCTAGTTACTGAGGGGAAAGAAATGCAGCACAAAATTTAATTCTCTAGAAAATTTATATGCATCACTTCTTTCACAATGATTCGCTTCGCTCTCTACTCATTATCTCGTCGCCCATGAACCGAACCTTATCGAGTGATCACAGCTAACAAAACCTGGCGCACTTCCGCTCAGTCGCGTCAATTCATCATGAACATCCTCCTACTGGTTGCTTTGATACTGTGTCGTACGTGCCTTGCTGTTGTTAAACTTTCCTTTGAAAGACAACAGGTTGCCACTCAGAAGTACTTGGAGCGAATTGAAGAGTCGGCCAAGCTACTGGACAGAATCACAGATGGCAGCGACGTCAGCATCAAACGCAGAAATGTTCTCTCCGCTGACGTTCACAAACATTTAATGCCCCTGGGATACTTTGTAGAGTTAGACATTGGTACCCCTAGTCAGTCACTAAAGATGCAGCTTGATACAGGTTCTTCTGACCTTTGGGTG
The DNA here is from genome assembly GCA_003706415.3 of Deakozyma indianensis. Taxonomy (NCBI): domain Eukaryota; kingdom Fungi; phylum Ascomycota; class Dipodascomycetes; order Dipodascales; family Trichomonascaceae; genus Deakozyma; species Deakozyma indianensis. The sequence goes on from PPLG03000004.1 coordinate 35,381, forward strand.
ATAAACAAGAACGACAACTCTTGTGAATCAACCAAAAAGGGATGCAAGGATGTCCAAAGGTTCAGTGTGGAAGACTCATCCACCTTTGAGTATCTCAAAGGAACACCTGACTTCCATATCAAATATCTTGACACCACTGGAGCAAAGGGGCGCTACGGCGCGGACAGCATTGGCATTGGAGGAATCACTATGGACAATGTCACATTTGCAGTGGCAGATCAAAGCAATTCCTCAACGGTTTTTGGAATCTCTTATGCGTTGGCCCAATCCGCTGATAACTTTCAGTACCCGACGATTCCCATGATGCTTAAGGAGCAGGAGTATACCGACTCTGTATCTTACTCGCTTTGGCTCAACTCTGGCAATACTTCAAAAGGAGACATATTGTTCGGAGGTGTGGATCATAGTCGCTACACTGGTCCTTTGACTACTTTGCCTATAATCCCTGCCCACCTTAAGAGCGGGAAAATAGAAGACCTTATCCTGAGAGTCGAGATGAACTCCTTGACATGGAATCTCTCTCAGTATGGAGGAGATATCCCCTCATACAATCTGCTTAGTGGAGGACAGCCTGCCATTCTTGATTCTGGAAGTTCGTTCTGCTTGCTGCCAGAGGAAGCTGTTCTTACCATTGGCCACAGCCTGGGTGCATTGTATCTAGAGAAACAGGGTGTGTTTGTGGCATCCTGCTGGCTCAAGGACTATGCTGGAAGTTTGGACTTCACTTTCAACAGCGCTACTATTCGTGTGCCGTTAGAAGAGATGTTTGTCCCCTTGACTAATAAAGGTGGTGATCCTGCCGCTTTGGATAATGGGGACGAAGCTTGCGTAATTGGACTGCTAGCGTCTAGTCAAGTTGTCCTTCTTGGAGATACGTTTTTGCGTTCCGCATATGCAGTCTACAATCTCGAGAAGAACGAAATCTCACTGGCTCAGGCCGATTACACAAATGATGACGAAGACATTGAACCAATCAACTCTAGCGGTGTCCCCTCTGCTACGAAAGACACAGCTGCAAAGACAACGGGAACCTTCACTAAACTTAGGGGAACTTTGACATCGCTGTCCATTCGGACGACTGCAACTACGCGCTCTCCCATACTGAGCACAAAGAAGCTGAACGCTGCATCTGGCAGCCCAAGCGCCAGTAGTTCCTCCAAGGCTGGCGCCTTTCGCGCTTCTTTGTCCGTTACGACCATTTCAGCGCTCTTTGTTAGTTGGCTCTTCTACGCCGTCTAAACATTCAACTATCTCTAATGGCATGACGTGCTACAATTTCTATATATCATAAGCTGTCGTAGTCAAAAAATAATTACCGAGATAGTGTACAGAGCACGCACTACTGAACAAGTAGGGCAGGCCAGTAATATTTACAATATGCTTTCGTTAATGTGATCATCTCTGACCAAACATGGAGAAGATGTCTTCGGCGCTCATGCCACCAAAACCACTTTGTCCACGGCCACCTCCGAAGCCACCAGCACCACCAGGGAAGCCCTCATAGTGGAAAGACTGGCCACCGCCGCCGCCCATATGCTCAAAGCCGTTGAAGCCACCACCGCCGAAACCGCCAGGGAAGCCACCTCCAGGGAAGCCACCTCCAAAGCCACCGCCAGCACCGGCATATGGATCATCTGGATCAATACCAGAATCAAAGGCCGCCTTCTTCTGAGGATCGGAGAGAATCTCGTAGGCCTGGCCAACCTTCTTGAACTGTTCAGCAGCCTGTTCATCACCAGCATTCTTGTCTGGGTGGTGCACCAATGCAAGCTTTCTATAAGCCTTTTTGATTTCTGGGTCGCTTGCAGTCTTGGGCACTTGCAGGATCTTGTAGGGGTCAATGCGCTTGGACTTTTTGAGCTCAATTTCTGCAGATCTCAGCTCCTGTCTCAGGTGCTGGTCGCCGGCATCCAGCTCGATAGCCGCCTGGAAGGTTCTGATAGACTCTTCCCACTGCTCCAGCTGGCCCAGCACTCTAGCCTTTGTCTTCATGACCTTAACAAAGCCTGAATCCAACTCCAGCGAGGCATTACAGTCATTCAGCGCCTCGTCGTTCTTGCCGAGCTTTACATTACACGTAGCCCTGTTTGAGTAGAGCTTACTGAGAAGTACGCTGCTCTGGAGAGGCGCGTTCTGTGCAGCCTCAATGGCCTGGGAGTAAAAGTCAATGGCGGCGGCGTTTTTGGAGGCCTTGAAGGCCTCGTTACCCTGCGTTCGAAGTCTATCGATTTCCTTCGTGGATCTCATGAGTGTGCGCGCCTCAATATTGTCTGGATCACATCTCAGAGCCTGCTGGAAATGCGCCAGGGCCTTGGCGGTGTCGCCTTCGCCAAACAGAATGGTGCCTCGGATGGCAATAGCCTCGGTATCAATGTCGGACTTTCGCAGCAGTCCCATGCAGATGTTTGTAGCGGTGGCAGTGTCATTCTGTAGCAGGGCGAGTCTAGCTCTTATCAGCAGCCAGTCGCGGGGCACTTGAACTCCGCTGCCAAGGGATCTCTCTGCGTTTTCGAGCAGATGCGATGCCATCTTGTAGTTTGCCGCGTCCTTGGACTGGACGATTCTAGACGCCGATTCCAAGTTGCTCTGCATGCCGCGGGCTTTCAGCAGAAACTCATTGTTCTGTGCCGTCGGGGACTGGATCGAGTTGAAGGCGTTCTGGGCCTCGTGGAATCGTCCCAAAGTTACCAGCACCTGTAACAGCAGCGAGTACGTCTTGTCGTCCTTGAGATCGTGCGACACAGCGTCCTGCAGATCGCTGAGCGCCTGTAGCCACTGGTTGGATCTCATGTGAGCCATGCATCTGTTTCTGTAGATGACGCCATTGTAAGGGTCCATGTCGATGGCCTTGGAGTAGGACGAGATGGCATTTGCGAAATCCTGCGATTTGAAGAAGTTGTTGCCAACCTGGCGGTGTTCTTCTGCGGTAGCCATGATTCGCACGAGTTTTTGCAGGTGATTAAGAGATTACTAATGCAAAGACGAAACGGAGATGCAACGACAAACAAAGGATTTATCAATTTCCTACCGACTTGTTCTGGACGTGACGAAAACTGGCCTGGTACAAGGTGGAATTTGCAATTTGTAGGTGCGAGAGTCGGTCACTATCGGAGAGGGTAACTGGGTTTTACCGGGGAACTTTCGAGAAGGACGTTATTCAAGTTGGGCGTTAACGTTGAAATCTCCCAGTGATGGGTAATAACGTAGCTGTAGGTTAGGGACGGTAGTGAGGAGTATGAGGAGTATGAGGAATGTGGGAAAGAGCGTTCAAAGAGATGAAGTTGTTTGTTGTATCTAGTTAGTGAGTTATCTATCTGAGCATTTTTACTTGTACCCCTTGTGTCGCCAGGGCTCCAGGCTATTCCGTATGCCAAAACGGTCGGGCAAAGACGGTTTGGGTCAGATAGCCGAAGCCAAGATTTGTTGGACGCGTCTGACAGTAGAGAGCATTTCAGTTCTGTTAAACGGTTTCTACAGACAGTTAGCATTCTGCAACCTAAGGCCACATTTGCTACGTCTCCCAGTTATGTCCACTGCCAGTCATGTCCTGCAGTTCAATGGATCTGTCAGTCAAGTCCTGCAAGTCAGGCTGTCAGACTTGGAGGAAAACAGACAGGATGTGGGATTGAAGCAGATCCTGCAAATCGGCCCAAAAAAGACCCGCAAATCAGACTAAAACTATTCACCAACTATTTCTAAACTCCTGTGTCTTACATCCCGCCTCACCCCAGTTCATTTCTGTTCACCGTCTCTACCCACCGCTGTCTATTCCAACTCCAGAAACAGTAAACCTCGCTCCCACTGAAAACCGTAACTAACTAACAATGACCAAGATATCAAAGACACTGGGTGTAATCGGCTGCGGAAACTTGGGAACTGCTTTCCTGCGGGCTGCCGTCGATGCTCCTGACGGACCAGATTCCTTCATTGCTTCAATCCGCTCAGACTCGTCTGCTGAGCGCTTGAAGAGCCTGTTTGGTGACAAGCTGTCGGTTGTGAAGAACAATAACCAGCTGGCCGAGCAGTCTGACATTATCGTGTTGGGAGTAAAGCCATATCTGCTTGACGACGCCTGTGCCGAGATTCACGATATCTCCAATGGCAAGATTATCATTTCTCTGCTTGCTGGCAAGACAATTGCACAGATTGCTCACGCGGCCAACGTCGACCTTACGCAGAATAACGCCTCGGCCATTTTCAGAGCTTCTACCAACACCCCAGCTCTGGTCGGTGAGGGAATGACTGCCTTGTCGTACTCTAGTAATGCCACCACCGAACAGGTTGAGCTGGTCAAGTACCTCTTTGAGCAGGCAGGACGTTGTATCGTTCTCGAAGAGAAGCACCAGGATGCTGCTATCGGACTCTGTGGTTCGGGCCCTGCGTTCGTTTTCACAGTCATGGAGGCTCTGTGTGATGGCGCTGTTCGTGCTGGTCTTCCATACGATGTTGCTAGAGAATGCGCTGCTCAGGTGCTCGTAGGTAGCGGTAAGCTCGCACTCACGAAGCAAGATCAAGGTGACAAGAATGGCTCACACCCGGCAGTGCTCAAGAACGCCGTGACTACCCCTGGTGGAACTACCATTGGCGGACTCATGGTCATGGAGGAGCAGGGAGTGCGATACGGCATCGCCAAGGCCGTACAGGAGGCCGCTGAGCGCGCCAAGGCGATGCGTTGATTGCAACGCATGTATATAGACAGATTTCACTTTTTGTATCCAATTTCTTGTTTGTATTCGTCCAATTGTCGGGCGATGAACTTGCTTTCAAGCTCTGCATCGGAGCCGCCAACAACTTTCGTATTCTTCTTGTCCAGCAGCAACACACTTTCAAGAACCGGAACGTTTTGAAGAATTAATTCACATCCAAGCTTGAGCCTGTCGGCATTGAGAGACTCCATTTCCAAGGCGTACGCCGTCGTGCCCGCTTCATCGACAACAGTCATTTTATGCATATCATAGGACGCTTTGAACTGGTTATCCTCTTCAGTACTTTCTTCAGGCACAAATTCAACCGCCTGCTCATCCTGGGGAACTACAACACTCTTCTTCTCCAGCTCTCCAATCTGTGAGTACTTGGATTGTGCAATGTTGCGCTTATCAACAAGTTTCACGCGAACAGGGCCCGCCAACAAGGGACGCGTGAGATCTAGGAGCGCACGTGCCATTCGAGACATGCAGAGTATGTCAAAGTCGTTTGTTACTTGCCACGCGTGGATATTGTGCAGGTACACTACGTGCCCTCTGGTGTTGAGGTCTGCTTTCCTAATTGGGCTTAATGGAAAATACGGAAATTTTTCACCTTGGACGTAATCACGTGAGTGGAAATCTTGATTCTTCAAGTAAACAGAGCTGAACTGGCCCGTTCCATTGACTCTTCATATTCTCGGTACTTCTCTGGAGATATGGCGCTGGACACTTTTATGTACCCGCGGGTTGTTGTGTGGAGAGACGATCGCGAGAGAGTTCAACTGTACCAGCTGCTATACTCGAAGGACTTGAATGAACGTAAGCGAGCTCTCAAGAAGGTTAGGGCTTATAGCACTAGAGGGCCCCTTCCACATGCCGTGGAAAGCACAGCGTTGCTGGTTTCCGCATTGGATGCCGAGAAGGACAATGAAGACTACAACAACAGGATGGCATATAGCACGGCCATTGTCAGATTCGTAAACGGAATGCTTGACAGAGAGCAGCAGGCTGAGTACGCACAAGCACTGGTTTACTTGGCGATCAAAATTGACTTACCGGTGGCGTTTGTGGAACTACGACATGCCTGCACCCACGAGCAGCTGCCGTCCTTAACATATCTACGAAAGATGGCTCGCGAAGCTCTGCAATGGCTGCAAAGAGAGTACTGGGAGCAGCATGATGTTGAGGAGCCAGAAGTCACTAATATCAGTGAAGCCGACATTAAGGAATACTTTAGATCGTGGAGACGAGCGGTGAGAGAGTATCTCAAGGGCGGGTCGCGTGAGATTGATATGGATGACAAAGACGTCTCGGCAGTGGTGGACCAGATACAGTACGTCTACGAAACAGACAGGGAGAACTTATTTAGTGTCATGACACGCAAGAATGTTCTCCTACCCAGTTTTTCGAGCAGCATGTCACCTGAACAGGCTATTGTATTGTACGGGCCGTTGATTGAAGAATTGAACTTGAGAGAGCCCTCGTTTGTCACTCATCTGGCACCCTACATCTTTCAGAGCGTTGATTCGGAGCCTCGCCTACTCGTCTGGGCTGTTCAGCTGTTGACAAATGACGAGTGGACAGGAGGTGCGTCCGAAGCCATTTGGAAGCAACTATTTAGCATGGATCTCAATTTCTTGACATTACAGAAGATCATTGGCGGTGTCGACGAGGAATCGCAACCTGACCAGTTGTCCATGGAGGTCACTACTCTCCTTGACGACTTCAGAGGTATCAAGAGCACCATCAAGAAAAGCGCTCGCAGCATTGAGGATATCTCTGCGAGTGTTGCATCGCACGCAAGTGAAATAGAGCGTGCTAAAAGGCATAAATCTGACCACTATATTAGCCTTGGCAACGACTGGAAACGTCGTCCAATTGGCCAGTGGTAGTGTAAAATTTTCAATAGCATATTTATTCTCAAAATACTACAGCTTATGGCTGAGGAACCTTAACGAGTTCACCACCCTTGTCAGCAGACTCAAGACCAGCCGCGAGCACAGCAAAATGATGGAAAGCAGCTCTTGGAGTAACCTTGGCAAGAGACTTGTCCTTCTTGATGACGGTTTCCTTAAAGTTGGCAAACTCTGGGATGACTCCGTCAATCTGCTCTGGAGGAAGATCAAAGATCTCGCTCTTTTGGTTGGAGGCATTGGGTCCCTCATGCAATGTGATGCGTGGCTGGCCGTCACCAAAGATATCATAGACCAAGGTACCCTTTGTGCCGTAGATCGTGAACTTGGCAGTGATTTCGGTAGCAGCAAACGAACGACCGTAAAGGAAAGTTCCGAAAGCGCCAGACTTGAGGTTGAGAAGGACAGAAAGTGTGTCAGTATCGCCAGTGACCTCCTGGGCCTTGACGGATCTGCCAGCAGCAGACTCGACCTCACCGAGGACGTCAGTCAACAGAGCAGTCTGGTGAACGCCGCCATCAGTGACCTGGCAGGCAAGGAAAGTTGGCTTTGTGCGCCATTCGGTAGCCAAGTACTTTGACGTGTCATGGAATGGAGCGGCGACGGTATGCTGGAAAGTCAGAACCTTGCCGATCTTGGGGAGCAACTCTTTGAGTTTGTTGGTACCGTTACGGTAAGTCCAGTTCTCCAAGACCAAGAAGGGAACATCGGAAGCAGAAACGATTTTTACAACTTCACGGGCCTCGTCAACGGTGCCAGCAATTGGCTTCTCGATAGCAAGAGCCTTGCCTGCAGCAATGACCTTCTTGATGACCTCGAGGTTCTGGGTGGTCGGCAGAGCACAATCAACAGCCTCAACCTCCGGATCGGCGAGCAGCTCGTCAAGAGAAGCGTAAACCTTGGCATTTGGGAATCCCACACTCTTGAGAAAGTCCTTGGCCTTCGATTCAGTTCTGTTGTAGACACCAACAATGTTGTAGCCGCCGACCTCCTTGAGGGCCGGGACGTGCGAGTCCCTTGCAAAGATACCAGTACCACAAATAGCAAGATTGACAACCATGATTGAATGATTTGATGATGAATGTTGCAGACGGGGGAGAGTCTCTGTATTTATATTAGCTGCGGGGTATATGCTACCTACTAGTGGGGCTTTCCTTCTCGGTCACTTTGTACCACTTTGCTGCACAAGCACGAGCTTGGCGCTGACATATGCGCTGGGGTTGAGTGTTGGTTTCTCACCCATTACAGTGGCTTAGCGCGGACTAATACGCGCCGTTTCTTTGAACACCAATGATCGGCTTAATTCCGGCAAACATAAATGTCCGACGTGGAGCAACTTCCCGAACGGGCGACAAGGAGCATGAATGAGATGGTAGCTACAGCAGATCTTAGTCAGCTGTGTCGATCGACAGCCGTTAATTGAACAGGTTTTGAATGAGCTTTGACTGAACAATTTCTTTCATTTCCAGTTTGTCCTTTCATCGTTTTGAATCCCCTTGTCGTTGACACTTTGCCGCTGGTGATTGGAATCGGTGAATGAAACCCCGCAACATGCAGTAACGGGACTATCTGCTCGGCGGGCCAGTGACGAGGTGCCGATGGCGTACTGGAAACTGAAATAGAATTGACTCACAAAAGTCGTTCACCTGTTTGTTGACATTTCTACTCCATTTATAGCTAGAGAGGAGGGATTACCTGTCTCGACCGCCAAGACGCACGCCTTGTTCTGAAATTTGTACGAGACTCTGGAATCTGATTAGCTATGAGATTATAAAATATTCGATATAGTGATTTCACTCGTGCATTTGAGCTCGAGATCAATAAATTAATGGCAGTGTCACTGTGACTCAGTTGTGCCTGCAAGGCAATCCAACCCTAACCAACTTTCCACACTTCGAGACCAATGATGTCAAATGTATTGCCTTGAGTGCTCAGCGGAGGATTGCCAAACGTCAGTGACTTCTGACTGACGCCCTTTGCCAGCGAGTCGTCTAGCCAGATCCCGTAGTGGCCGTCACCGCCCCCCATGGACAGAAAGTTGTGTGTGCAAAAGATTGTAAAGTCGTTGAGGCCCGTGTACGGGAATGCTTCAAAGCGGTACACTGAAGCATCGTCATCTTCGCCTTCCTTGTCGTCATTGAGCAGCGTTCGCCATAGAAAGCACTCTCCGTTTCCGTAGAACCTACGGGACTCTGTGACTCGGAAGTACTCATTGGAATAAGCACCAAACAGTCCACCAGATGCATCCTTGACAATCAGGACATAGCCTGTGCGCGTGTTCCTGACAGACTCCCGACCAGCGAGATGGTCTGTCGTAAACTGACTGCCGTAACCCTGGCCAACTGGAGCTTTCGCGCCTCCGTGGGCTAGTCTATCGTAAAGAGTCGAAAGCGAAGCTCCATGTTGCTCCAGAGAAAAGACAAGGCGCCAGCTGGGATACAGCTGGATTCTCTGTGGCATCAGCGGACGTAATTCGGCAGCCAGGTGCTGGCTATTCAGGCGGTTCTTTGTGCGATCCGTGTACCCTTCCAAAACAACCTCTGGAAGTGGCGGAGGAGTCCACCGATCGCGGTCCTCGCCGACATGGATTTCTCGTGAGATCGGAGTGTCATCAGACGGCGAAGTGGACAGTCCACGCTGCAGCAATGATCGAAACATGGTCAATTAGTGTTCGATTTGGAGGATGGGCGAACAACGTCAAAGACAGTGGAACTTGACAGGATTAAGGCAACCTAACGGGTTTTACGTATTTTCAGTGTTTGCTCCTTATGCTCTTTGCGTCCAATGGTAGTTGGACGTATGTCGGAAATAGGCAATGGAGCTTTGAGGACACTCTCAGTGTCAGCGCTTATTAGCCCTCACGTGGTTGGCCGCACTAAGAACAAGCGGGGTAAACTCCAATACCAGTCTAGTCACTAGTTTTGGGCGATTGCCTCTCGTTTTGTGGCATTCCCCCATCGTTTCTCAGCTCATGACGGCTTCAAGGCGTGCCCTCACTATCTGTCTCATCACTGCCAAGATCATAAATGCACTAAATGTACCGACTAGTTTAGTTTTTTGCTGGAGAGCATGTAGGTTCTACTTTAATAAACACAATCTACAAACTAATGGACATAGTTATCAACAGGTGCCTCGTCCTTGACAGACTCCCAGATCTCGTTAATACCCTTGACAACGTCCTCTGGCAGTGGACCCTCCTCAAGAGTCTTGAGAGACAGGTCAAGCTGCGATGGTCTGGTGGCACCCATAATAAGACCATCTCCAAACTGTTCCTTCAGAAGCGAGTTGTAAGCGACCCAGCGGTAAGCCAACCCAGCCTTGGAGGTGCCAGCCTTCTTTGCCAGCTCAGCCCACTTCTCCAGAGCATTGAGCAGCGCAGGACGATTGTAAAGCTTGATGTACAACTGTCCAATGCCACTATTCTTGTCGAAACGCCCGCCAGGAGTACCGGCCTTAATCTCCTCAGCGGATCTAACGAGGAAACCGCCAGCCAGAGGAGAGTAAGCGTAGAACGAGAGACCGAGCTCTCTCAAAGTGGGGAACAGAGTCTGTTCACCCTTGCGAGCAACGGGATTGTAATTTCCCTGATACACAGATGGCAATGCGTAGCCCTTGGCCTTGGCAAGCTCGTAAATCTTTCTAGTGTCTTCAGCAGTGAAGTTGGAAACACCCCATTTCTTAAACTTTCCAGCCTTGTAAAGCTCCTGAACAGCCTCCAATGTCTCTTCCAATGGAGTCGCTGGGTCTGGTGCATGGAGGAAGTAAGTCTCGACAGAGTCGACCTTTAGCAAGTCAAGGGAAGTCTTGGCAGACTCCAAGACCTTATCATGTGCAAGGAGACCTGGACTAAAAGAGAGTGCCTTGGTGTGGATAACGAATTCATTGCCAATACCCAGCTCACCGAGGGTCTTCTCGGACTCTGGATAGCTTCTGGCAGTGTCAATGTCCTTGACATTGTGCTTCTTGAGGATCGACAGGAATTCTTGTCGCTCGGCCTCCGAGTTTTGGGCAATTGGAAAGGTGCCAAAGAGTACTTTGATTGTCATTGTTATTTCTGCTAGTACAAACAACGACGCAACATGCGGGAATTACGGGCCTTTATATACGCATTGTCTAAGGGGGTGCTGAACAACTGAAGACCAGCAAAGGCGTAATGTCACCACATGCATTACAAATACTGGAAATCTCAACATTGGACCCTCCCGAACCCGGCAAAATTGCTTCACGGACTCTGAAGAACGGTATTAACAAAGGAACTATAGATAATAATCATCTTGGCTGTAATTCACCAAGGAGCAAAGGTTTTATGGCTTCTCTAGGACCGTTTGCAGGGTGTCTGACAAATCCGAGACGACGAGCCGTTTTGGTGCTTACGTGCCACGTTCCGAGATGGTAAAATAGTGCGACGGAGATTGCGATTCGGAGCAATCAGAAATAAAACAGATGGATATAATCTGATTGCGGATTTTGAGCCATTGGGTATAATATGCTGCATCTAATCTACCTATTCCTGGCTCGCAGTGAGAGCGGCGATAACGAGCCCTCCCCAGGTCGGATTTTGCGCCGGCTTCCCCGAAACTGCAAGGCACAGCATAGAGGCACGTCAGCTGAGTAATGAGACGGTTAGGCGGGCGCCCCGGTGTATGGTGGCGCATAATGCGAATAATGCCAACAGTGCGAAGCGTTGGAGCCTCTAGTGACGGCCGGGTACTACAGGGCGCTGAATATGCTACCCGCGGTTCACGACTTTTCCTTCTCGGCAAGAGCCTGCTGCTCCTTGACTGCTCCCTCCGCAAGATCGCGTCGCACAGACATGACTGCCTTGGCAAAATCCTCAGCGCACTCTTCTTGGTTGAACTTGGCACAAGCATTGAAAATACGTGCTTGGCGTCCAATCTCCTCCATATGACTAAGCAGACCCTCAGAGCCTTCGACAAACTCATAAGCAGTGTACTTGAGTCCCACCTCGTCGCAAAAGTCCTTGAGATACTCGGTAGCTCTTCTGAAAGAGGTACGGGGCAGGCGTGGGAAAAAGTGGTGAATCACCTGAAATTGAAGTCCGCCATGAACCCAATCCAACCATGGTGGGCATGCAATATCCATGGTGGTACGCGTCTGTCTCTGGGCAAACGACTCGGTTGGTCCAAAGTCAGATGTAGACATGCCAAAGTGCGACATTGTAATTGTAATGTGAAGTGGCACGGTGATGACATGAGAAACCATGATAAAGAGCCACCTCTCGGCGGCTGTGTTCAAAAAGCAGTAGCACAGCAGATATGTGTACCAGTAGTTGTAAAATATAAGTCCACACAGCTCAATGTAGCGTAGAATAGCGGCCTTGCCCTTTCTGGGTCCCAGACCACCTAGAACGTGCTGCCAAGAGAGAACATACAAGTTGAATCTGCCAAAGCAGAGCAGAAAATAGTAGGTGTATCTCTGGAATGGCATGACGGCGCGTGCCACCTTGTCAAACCACAAAACTCTCTCGTAATAGGAAGAAAACACGTTGCCAAAAAGATCTGGAGCCACGGCGAAAAAAGGCAAATGCTGGATATCTGGATCGTGCTCGGGATGGTTGGTGATGAGATGATGCACATTGTGGTTACGTTTCCACCAGCCGACGGATAATCCACCAATGAAATCAGCAATAACGATACTGACGAGATTGTCAATCCAAAACTTGTGCGTAACAGCATGATGACCCAGGTCGTGAACGACATAGGTCATCTGGTGCCAGGCAATGCCCAATGTACAGGCCGCCAAGAAGAGCCATCCCTTTCCTCCAACACCAGAGTCCTGAGAGGCCTCCTTGAAGAGGCGCAACAAGTAGTACGTGAGCGAAAGGAGAGTCGCACTCTTGACAAACTCGTAGAAATAGTGCATGTAATTACACTCAAACAGACCTTCCGCTTCTAGCTTGTCGTGAAGCTCGTGGTACTTGTCAACAATGTGCTTCTGGGTCTCGTAATCCACCGGTGGGTACTCCTTCAAATCACGCTGCAGAGCCTGGTCTACACACTCGTCAATAAAGGCTCTTTGCTGGACGGACACGCCCTGGGGCTTGATTCCTCCTTCAAACACTGAAGTCGTGCCGTCCTGCTCCACTTTGGTGAACTTGCCGTGTCTTACTGGCGGAACAAAGTTGATCCACGGTAGATCACGTCCGTCGACGGTGCCGACAGCAAACTTTGTCAGAGAGTCGAGGGTTTCTTGCGAATGGTACGCATCAATCTCGTCCGAGGCGTCTACGCCAACAAAGTGTTCCAGCACCTTGTCACCACCGGGGTGCTTGTCTTTCCATCCGTTGAGCTTCAGCACGTAGCCCTTGTAGATGATGAGCATTTCGCCATGCGCAATGCGGTTTTCTATAACATGTCTGGGGAGCAGCTTGGGCGCCATTGTTTACAACGTGTTTACAGACGTGTTTGCACAAATTGTACGTTATGTAAAAAGTGGCGATATAAATAGGTGGATGCGATGCAAACGACCCTGCGTAGACAATATATGTCTGTCCACCACCTCTTATTTTTTTTCGGCGTTGGTCGGATACCTGCTGCTGCGGGCGCCCTCCTCTTCGGGGCTGCGAATGCTCTGCTTTCAGCTCCTGCTTTAGAGCCTAGCGCGGACCCACCAGCCACGGCTCCAATAGCTCCCATTTGATATGTGGACACAGCACGTTGTAGGTTTGGCTTCAGGGGGCGGACGTAAATCTGCTGTGGATAGCTGACAACTGTCAGAAAACTGACAAAACTGCCGAGTGCAAAGTCGTACATTGCTAATTGTCTATTAAATACATTAAAGTCTCTGATTTCCCTCGTTTTCCCTAGCTCTCTAGTCTGAGTTGGCTGCGTTCCTGACCCCCTCCTACTACGGCAGATCAATAGGCGATCCTCGGCGGGCTACCACGACCTAAACAGGCCACCAGACTGAAAAACAAACAAAAATTGGTCAATCATTAACTGTTTCCAGTGCATTCCCCCCAGTTTAGTCAAACTTGATCTTGGTCGCCTTCTTGGTTGTATCAACGTCCTTGAAGAATGCTCCGTACGCACCGTGCTCCTTCTTCTTGGTGTGGCCGCCAAACTTGAGCAGCTCCTCAGGAACAGGTTGGTCTGCACCCCGCAAAACGTTGCATAGCGCTCCTGACAGGTGCTTCTCGTGCTCAGTAAACAGAGTGATTGCCAGTCCTGACAGACCAGCACGGCCAGTTCGGCCAATGCGGTGGACGTAATCCTCAACCGTTAGAGGGAACGTCAAATTGATGACAACCTTGACGGCAGGAATATCCAGGCCTCTGGCGGCGACATCAGTGGCCAACATGATCTTGGACTTGCCACTCTTAAACTCCTCCAGAGCCTGTGTTCTTTGGTTTTGGTTAAGGTCACCGTGCACAGCAGCCACGCGGTAGCCCTTTGTAGTCAGTAGTCTCTCTACTCTAGCAGCTTCCTTCTTGTATAGAGCAAAAACCAGAATTTTATCGTCCTTCTTGGCGCCCGATTGGTGCTCCTTTAGTAGACTCAGCAAACGTCTTTCCTTTTCCATAGGTTGAAGAACTTCAACAATTTGCTTAATTCTTTTGTTTGCAGACAGCTCATCCCTGTCGCCGATTGACACCTTGACAGCACTCTTCATGAAAGTGGATGCAAGAGTTCGCACAGCCTGTGGCCAGGTTGCTGTGAACATGACAGTCTGACGTTTCGATGGGTCGGTCATGCCAATAATGTACTTGATGTCTTCTTCAAATCCCTTTTCCAGCATTCTGTCGGCCTCATCAAGCACCAGGTGCTTGACCCTGCTCAGATCAACGAACCCCTCCTCAATGAGATCTTTGAGACGGCCAGGGGTGGCAATGAGAATCTGTGCCTTGCTGATGGCTCTCTTTTGCTCGTCCTTTGGAACACCACCGTATGCACAGGCAGCACCGAGGCCAACGGCGTCGGTCAACGTCTTGATGTTGTCATAGATCTGCATGGCAAGTTCACGAGTAGGAGAGACGGCCAGCATGGAGATGACTCCGCGTGGAGCATTCTCAGCAGCCAGCTGGTCAACAGCTGGAACAGAAAAGGCAAATGTCTTACCAGAGCCAGTCTCTGCAACACCAACAACATCCCTCTCCGCCAACAAGTAGGGCCATGAGACTGCCTGGATAGGCGTTGGCTTGGGGAACTTTGTGAGCACTTGCATGATTTTGTTGGACACTGACAGCTCAGAAAAGTTCAGAGCAGGCGGTAGTTTGGCGGCCTCTGTCTCGTCTTCGACGGTGATGGCATTCTCCTTAAAGAACTCCTGGACTGCAGGATCATCAAGGGGCTTGGAGGAGCTCTGGGATGCACTCTGAGAAACACTCTGAGTCCCGCTCTCGGCCTTGGGCTCTTTCTTTTCCTTTTTCTCCTTCTTTTCCTTCTTCTCATCCTTCTCTTTTCTCTCCTTCTTGTCCTTCTTATCCTTCTTGTCCTTCTTTTCCTTCTTGTCCTTCTTTTCAGACTTGTCCTTCTTGTCCTTCTTGTCAACCTTTAGCTTCTTTGACAGCGACTCCTCATCACTGGATCTCTTTCTCTTCACGCTTTCTTCAACACTCATTTTTGCCTAAATTTATGTCTAAACGTTTTGGAATGGAAATTTCAGCCCAAAATATTTTTATGCAAATATTTTTCCAGATAAGCATCTCCAACTTGCCGTTTTGGTCGAGCTACAGAATTCACCTTATCAGAGGATTCCAGAGAAACTGTTTGTGTATTTCTAGACGTGCAGTGTCTCTGATTGCATGGTTGTTGTTCTAGTTCGTTCTCGTTCATAGTTTTGCTAGTAGTTCTTCGTTTCTGCGTGTTCCCTTCTAGTTTACTTAGAACATACGACACCAGGAACGTACTTGCCAGAGACTCTCTGGCGGACTGCTCTGACCTCTTTCATATCTTTTCTAGGCATTCCATACGCCGTCTTAAATGCTTTGCCAGATCCAGATTATAAATGCTACTGGATATATGCCCAGATCAGGCTCCTAGCGAAGCCAGCAATCTGCATGTAAGCACCTTCTTGGACTCAAGAGATTTGATATGCAGAATACATGCGGCTCTGCCTCGGCAAAAGCTTGACTTTGGTGTGTCTCGGAAAACCCAGCATTCCCCCAACTGTTCCTGCGTTATTGCAATCCGCGCGTGGTACTTGCGTTTCTGAATAGGCCGCTCAAAGTGTGGGGACGGCAATCAGTCCCCGGAAATGCAGACGATGAGCTTGGCAAGCGGGCAATACCGGCACTCGGAATGCCCTGCTAAGCCCGGAGAAGCTCGCCATTCGGTCCTTTCTCCGACTACGTTTCCGAAGCGCTAATGCAAGCCCCAACGTCGCCTAGTTCACCTAATAGCCACCAAAACTTAACCCAGCACCTGGCAGCGCATGACTGACGGACTAGGAGATACCCGCACCACACAAATGGCGCAACCCTGTAAAAAGGGATCTTCTGGAAGGAGTTGCGACAATTTCTCAAGATTTCTCTCTAAACCTCCTCGAAAACCGCACACAGACCTCTCCAAACTTTGTAACCGTCGGACTCCAGTCCCCCACTTGACTTTTTCCGGCAACGGAGATAGCTTTACCGACAGCGGTACTGTTTCGGGCCATTTCCCCGCAATCCTCTCATGTGTCGGAGAAGGACCCTACCAAGGCGTAGGCGGACCCCACTGTGGATCCAAGCTTTTATAAAAGGGCCTTACCCGGAGACCTGTGTTCCATACATTTCTCTTTTTATTTCGTACTGATGGCCCTCCAGTCCGTAACGTTTCCACCAGACATCCAGTCGCGCATCCTGCAGCACGACCAGGCATGTCTCCCCAATATGGAGAGTCCAATGGCTCCGTTTATTAGAAAGAGTGTCACTGCGGATGTCTCCAGGCCAATGATGGTCGCAGTACCAAACTCCAAGCGAAAAGGTTACTCTGCAGCCTATAGAAGCACTGAGTTCCCTGACACTCTGTTTACTACCTACCACCCTAGCGTCAAGACGGTCTACGACTCATTCGAACTGGTTTTGGGGCAGTTTCCAAATGATCCGTGTCTCGGAACTCGCGAGGTTATCTCGCCCACCCAGTGGGGAAGCTACAAGTTTATAACTTATGCCGAGGCCGCTGAGCGTAGATCGGCACTTGGTTCAGCCCTGCGACGAATTGTGCACGAAACTTCCAGCCCTGAGCTTGCGCAAGATAAATTCATTGTCACCATCTTTGCTCCAAATTCTGCCAACTGGGCCCTGGCCGATATGGCCTGCGTGTCCCAGGGACTCCCTAATGCAGTGCTCTACGAGACTCTCGGTGAAGGATCCTCGGAGTACATTCTCAATTTGACCACATCGCCTGTTTGTTTTTGCAGCGCTTCTACAATCACGGCCCTTCTCAAGGTCAGATCCAAGCTGCCCCATCTCAAGGCGGTCATTATGCTGGATGAGATCAGGGACAATTCCAGACGCGAGGTGATTGAGGACTGGTGTGCCTCCTCAGGGCTGAGACTTTTCAGCTTTGATGCAGCTCTCCAATTGGGCAAGGAACACTCTATTCCTCATAGACCGCCCGGCGTTGAAGACATTTATGCCATTGTCTTTACCTCGGGCACAACGGGCAATCCTAAGGGAGCATTGCTGTCCCACGGTAACGCCGTTTCTGCAATCGCCAAATCCTTTACGAGTTTGCCATCAAAGACCCATTACTGGGGTGAAGAGGACACAGCTGTCATCCTGTGCTACCTTCCTCTTGCGCATATCTATGAGAGATCCAATATGCTCAACTCCATTGCTTTGCGTAAGGTGCTTGGTTTCCCGGAGGGTGGAGTCGTCAACATTGTCGACAACTTCCGTGCATTGCTGCCTACATCTTCTGCATGTGTGCCCAGACTTGCAAACCGATTTGCAACTGCGATCAGACACTCGACTCTGGAAGCACCGGGTATAACAGGAGCTGTTGCCAGGAAGGCATATGAGGCGAAACGCAAGCATTTGCAGGAGACTGGTTCACAGTACCATCCTTTCTGGGATAAGGTATGGTCCGAAAGGAACCGTAAGAGTCTGGGTTTTGATCGTATTGGTTTCATCACATGTGGATCGGCGCCATTATCACCTGAAAACATTGAATTTTTGAAGATCGCCCTTGCTACCGACATCCTTCAGGGTTATGGTCTCACAGAGTCAATGAGTGGAATCTGTGTTAGCCAGCCCGGAGATCCAGTCAGTGGATCTGTTGGCCCGATCTGCTCGACCTGCGAAGTGTGCCTGAGAGATGTTCCTGAGCTTGGGTATTTCCATGACGATCCTGATGGAATTCCAAAGGGTGAAATCATGCTCAGAGGACCTCAGATCTTCAAGGGATATTACCTTGAAAATGATAAGACTCTAGAAGCCTTTGACGAGGATGGCTGGTTCCATACTGGTGATGTTGGCAAGTTTGATGAAATGGGCAGGATTTACATTATCGACAGAGTTAAAAACTTTTTCAAGCTTGCCCAGGGAGAGTATGTTGGCCCTGAGCGCTTGGAGAGTATCTACATGAGCGGTTCTACACTGTTGAGTCAGCTGTACGTACACGGCGACTCGTACCAGACCTACTTGGTTGGTATTGTTGGAGTCAACCCAGATGCATATGCACCATTTGTGTCCAAGGTGCTGGGTGTTAATATTTCTCCTGGCGACCTGGACGCAATGGTTTCAACATTCAGCGATATCAAGGCGAGGACTGCTGTTCTCGACGCGCTCAACTCTTCGGTAGAGTTTGCCAAGCTCAAGGGATTTGAGAGGCTGCGCAATATCAAGCTGATGCTGGAGCCAATGAACGTCGAAAACGAGACGGTTACGGTGTCCATGAAGGTAAGAAGAAGTAACGCTGCGCGCTTCTTCAAGGATCACCTTGTACAGCTGTACGAAGAGGGTACACTAGAAGATAGAGCCAAGTTGTAGGCAGTTCTGTGAAGGTATCTATGGAGCTTCTATACTTGTCTGCATTATATGCATCGTTAGATAACTGAATGTATGATTTTGAGAATGAAGTGCCAGGCATCGAGGTAGTGCACACCGGAGACTACCCAGAAACGCCACAACGTTAAAACTACCTAATGCAGAAATATGACTTGCAACCCAGTCACAGCAACGTTGCTACCAGCCCCAATTTAATTATTTGGCTCCCATGGCCTACTCCGGCCAACCCCAGACTTTGCCACTGGACGGCTGGCTGTGTGCCTTGATTGCCAACCCTAACCCTGATATAGCACCATATATATATCTGTGGAGATCGCTTGCGAGTTTCTCTTATCAATTGACCTTTTCAAACCACAAGTACTTTTGAAAATGTCTGATAAATACGCTCCCACTGTTATGCCTAAGGACGATAAGCCACCCAAGGCTTCTGAGGGTCTCCCCGGCTTTGTTATTCCGCAGCAAGGCTCCGATCAGCTCAAAGCCTTTGAGAAGTTTGAGGATAAGGTTGACGTCAAGAAGCTGAATGAGGATATTGCCAAGGCCGACGCTGAAAAGAAGAAGGACTAAGTGTTGTAGCACTTGTACGCATATGCAATGCAGCTGTGGAGGCAACGTCTCTGTATCCACGTGATTAAGAAATTATTTTATTTAAACCGTTCAAGCTAGAACTTTTCTCTTTTCTATATGGCAATGATGAAGAAATTAACACTTACCTACGTTTTCTGATCGCATGTGAAGAACACTGTTATTTATTACTCTGAGCCACAGGAATAGTTATTTGCTGTTCTTGAAGTCGTTTACTTTGAGTTGACTTGTATTGAGGTTGACTGTTTGCTAGGTTAGGAGTGTTTAATAAACAAATTACACAATGTCGTTGTCAGATGGCTGAGAACGAACCCTTGATACCTGAAATGAGGCCATTACCCTTAACCTTTGAAATAAGAATGCCCTTACCCTTGGTGTCTGGTCACTTACCCTGGTGTTGTGTGAGAGTATCGAGTTGTTAGATCTCTGTTTTCGTGTGATTTGGACTTGCAGTCGCTATTTTACTACTGCTACTCAGCAATTGATTGCACGTAATATTTTTCTGTCTACTCACCTACTTACTACCCCCAGCTCAACTACCCACCAATTTCACTAGCTGGCGCAGTGTGACGGCGTGAGGCGGGGTGCTGAGCACAGACCCACCAGAAACAAAACAGCCAGGGAAAGGAGAGGAAAATTACCCATCTACGGACCCGCCGCTCCCGTACTTATGTCAATTACTGTTCTATATATCCACTTTCCACAATAAACCCGCCACAAACCCTGCGCCACCGTTAAATTAAATGCCTCTCGCGATGACCCACGAGAGGCCTCAACCCAACTCCCACGTTTCAGTTTGACCCGCTCGACACAACAAACATTACTAGGCTCACCGACCTACACGTTCACCAAACGACACCATCCCGTTCCTCTCAACACCTCAGCCAATCGTAGAACCTTCTAGAGCTTCTGCCGTCTTTGTCCTTCCGCTAAACAAACAAAAAAACAACTCATCATGGGGTTTATGGACGACTTGCGAACCCGCAATTTCTCAATTTACGGCCAGTGGCTGGGTGTGCTCAACATCATCATCTGCCTGGCGTTGGGCATTGCCAACATTTTCCATTTCCACCTGATTATCATCTTTTCGGTGATATGTATCATCAGTGGTTTGATCATTGTGTTTGTGGAGATACCCTTCTTGCTGAGGATCTGTCCAATGACCGAACGCTTCACAAACTTTGTCAGAATGTTCTCCAACAATCTGCCTAGAGGTGCTTTCTACCTGGTTCTGTCTATTGTTCAGTTCCTCTCGTGCATCATCTACCTGACCTCCTTGCTTGTCCCAGCCATCACCCTGCTACTGACGGCTATCTGCTACCTGCTGGCCTGGGCCACGAAGCAGGAGTTCATGTCCTCTTCGACTCTGGGCGGACAGAATCTCGCCAGACAGATTCTTTAGAGCAGCCACGGGGAGCCAGAGGAAACTGGTTTAGCTGGCTGGCTCAGCATGGACCGATACAAAGTGTATAACTAACTCAAACAAGAAATCACAATAATTGAACTGACAATCATGTAAAACCGCCTGTACCGGATCTTTGCTTTACTTCTTCTTACTCTCTAGTTGTTTGCAGAATCACGTGACAAAAAATCATACAGCCGCACGTCCTCTTGAAACTTTTCTTTAGACTTATATATACAAAAAAATGGTGCAGACGAGAGGAGCTCGAAAGAGAGATAGCGAGTTGGCACAGCTCTCTCCAGTACCAAAAGACGCTGATCTTGCTCTGAGCGATAATGATTCCGACTCCGACGACGCTCCCGAAGAGGAAAGTCTAGCAGCAACCGAAACTGCGTCGAAACAACGTCTACAACAGGCCGAACAGCAGCTGGCAAAGGAGAAAAAAGAGGCCAAGGCCAAACGTAGAGAAAAAGACCAGTTTTTCGCCGAGCAGCAAGTCGCCAAAAAGTCCCAGCTGTTGGACCTGGATCTTTTGGAAGAGGCAGAGCTCGAAGAGCAGATCCAGGAACGCAACAAACAAGTGGAAGCAAGACCCAAACCACAAAAGCTCAACCTGCAGTCTCGTGAATATCAAAAGGGAGAAATTACAGTCAAAGTGTCTGCCCACAAAGTCGGCAAAAAGGCCAAGGCCATCCCCAAGAACGCAGTATCTGATCTCAAGAGCGCCTGGCTCAGCAGAGCCAGCGTCGAACGGCGATGAACTCCCCCCACAAACATCCCCACAGTATTTATAGTCTCTATTATGCATCTCTATCTAATGCACGTATCGTAATGATTAAACAAGAATCACTTACCCACGGTGGTTAAAAACGTTCCCTCAGTTCCGGAACAAGGTTTCCAATCCTGCCAGTCCTCAGACCGGTTTCAAGGTTCTTGAGCGACTCTGCTTCCATCTTTCTTCTTGTCTCCACTGTGTTGGTGCCGACGTGTGGCAGGAGCATTGCATTCTCATTCTTGACAAGGTCTGGGTGAGGGTGTGGTTCTCTTTCAAACACATCAAGTCCGACATTGGACACCTTTCCAGATGCAATCGCATCCACAAGAGCTTGCTCGTCAATAATAGGCCCTCTGGCAATGTTCACAATGACAACACCGTCCTTGCACTTTTGCAAGGTTTCAGCATTGAGCAGGTGGTGGGTACTGGGCATTAGAGGCAAAGCCAGAACTAATACGTCAGACCTTGCTAGCAACTCTTCAAAAGAAACATACTTTGAGTCCTTTTCCAATTCTGGCGACAGTCTCGATCTGTTGTAGTAAAGAGTTTCGGAAAACTCAAGCCCGACAACCTTATCACGGATGCGACGACCAATACCACCCATTCCCAAGATGCCCAGCACCTTGCCTTCTGGATCATGGGCAGGCACAAAGTCATAGTTTCCCGTCCACTTTCCAGCTCTCAACGCATTTGAAAACTTGTTGAAAGTGCGCAACGCGCCTAGAAGCAGGAACAGAGCAGTGTCTGCTGTCGCCTCAGCAACCGGGTTATTGATATTGGAAACCTGGATTCCACGAGCGCCCAGCTTTTCGACAGGCACCCAGTCGTAGCCAGCAGAGTAGCAGTTTGCGTACTTGACAGACTGTGGAATCGCAGCAATGATCTCGTCATCCCATCCACCAAACCTCTTTACTCCCGCTTTCATGAGATACAAAGCCTTCACATCAGGATACGAAGCAAACACTTGAAGGACTTCCTCCTTGGAAGTGGGGCTGACGTTCACGAGCTCAGCCAGATCAGCAAGCCTGGCAAGCTCGTCTTTGGCATAGCGGACAACTGCGCCCAAAAACAGAATCTGAGGTTTCTGTGCCGACTTGTCGCTGGTCATGGCAAAGATAGAGGAGAGCAAGAAACGCACAAGCAATAATATAGACCAGATCGTGACTGAATCTGCATCTTTATCCGTCTTTATCAGTGTCGGAAAAATGCAAGGGCGGTACCGCACAAGTCACGTGCGCAAGCACGATAGTCGGGCGTAGAATTGACAAGCATCTGGGAGGCGGAGTTTAGAAACAAACTTAAAGTTCATCTGGGACAAGGTACGTAATCAGTGGGACTAGCATGCCCACTGCCGAGATGACCAGGTCCTGTACGGATTTGGCGTTGCACTCGTTGAGAACATGCATGGCGACGAAAAGGAATGTTCCACCTGACAGAAGCAAGACAAACGCCGACCAGTAAGTCACTAGTGCCGAGTCTGAGAGAGCCAGCAGATGCACAATGAGGTATGTGAGCAGCGCTCCGACCGGCGAAGCAGCGGCAAATGCAATTAAAATCCTGTGGACTTTAGCGACATCACCCGTGTCGCGGAGCAGCACGGCTGTCAAACCAAACGACGCAGGGGCCTTGTGGATCAAAATTGCCAGAAAGACAAGCAATTGCAACTTCGGATTCTCCGCCGCGACGGACGAGCCCAGCGCAATGCCGTCGGCCAGAGCGTGCACAATAAACCCGAGCGCCGTCGAGACATACGACGTGTCACCCTGCCCCGTAATCACTGGCCCATCTCCCTCGTCAGCGCCGCCCGAAACCCGAAAAGACGACAGGTCGACTGGGATGAAACGCTCCGTGTTTATAGACGAGATTTGCGGGATTCGATCCACGGCGTACATTCCCAAAAACCCAACCAACATGGATATCCCAATAGTGTGGGCGTGGGCGGAACCGTCGTTCAGCGAATGCAACAACTCAACGCCCTCTGGGATCACCACAAGAATGGCAGTGCCAACAAGCAAACCAGAACCAAAGATGGAAATGGGCATCAGTTGCTGTTGGTGGAGATTGAGTTTAAGCGGAGCCAGTCCACAGCCGTAGGCTGCAGCGCCCATGATGAGGCATATTAGCAGCAGCGCAAGAAAGGGACTCATGGGACTATAGATGAAGAGAAATGTATTTTTTATGTGAAATTGCAGACATGGTGTTTCGCGTCCGATATATTTCAATATTTCAGTCACGTGAATGAGGTCACGTGAGGATCTAAAGGAAAGTTTAATGAGACTTGATGAGATTTAATGACGTGAGTTAGATGAGGTGAGTTAGATGCGATGAGGTGAGATCAGTTGAGATCAGTTGAGATCAGGCGGTCACTTTCGCTTTTGCAATTAGACAAATATAGAGTGCAGTGAGACTGTGCAAAAACTCCTGTAATACAATTCCATTAATATCGTTACAATAAATAGTAGTGCCAGATCAAATGTGCACTTTTTGTGGTGGTTACACGGGTTACATTCGCTGCGCAAGTGCAGCAAGGTTGTCGAGCGGTGATTTGGCCTGCAACAGGTGATGGAGACTCGAAAACTGAGAAAACTGGCGCTGAATCATGCCTGCAAGAGTCGAGCTGCAGAGGTGCTTCTCTTGAGCCAGCGAGTCCGGCAGATCCACCTGAATCTCGGCCAACGTGTGTGCAAGCACTGGAATAATGTACTGCACCAGAGGGCACACCGAGATGAGCGGAGACTCTAGCAACTGGATGAGAACAGAGCAGTGCTTAAGCAACGGCCTAGCCACTGACTCTGTAAGCATGTTGGAGTTGCGACCGGCAATACGTCCAGCTTGCACAAGCACCAAATAATACAGAGCTTTCAAGGAAGGAATAGTATCCCACATTGTTTCAATTGTGGCCCTGGCCTGGTTTGCCTCGCTCTGGAAGGAAGGAAACTGAATGTGGCCAAGAAGAATGCCCAGAGAAACAATCTCAACGGCAGAGCGCGAGCTCATGACCTGGATATCCTGAGCCAAAGAAAACTGAATAGCATTCTCAGCAATGAGGCAGGGCGAGTTGTTGATTGCAGCCGACAAGCGATCCAAAAGAACCAGCACCAATCTGATACGTCGAGCATCCTCTTCAACAGCAGGAGGCAGCTTCGCTTCTCTGCCATCAGGAACACTGTTGATGAGAGCAATAGCAGCACCTAACCAGGTAGGTTCGAGAGAGTTGTCGAGGTGCAAAAAGATAAAGGTCATGGCCAGCAGGATCTTTGAGGGATCATCGAGTCCACGCTGATCAATCAAGGCAACATTTTGCAAAACAGCAACCCTCTGGCCAGGCTTCAGAGAGAGGAGCAAGGCCCTGCAGACGGCAGGACTGAGACAAGCAGCCAGACGAGCCTTGAGACGGACCTTAGAGTGAGGCAGAATTGGGAACGTCTGGTGGACAGTCTGGTAATACGAATCGATAGACTTGTCCTCGACAGCAGAGATCAGGTTATCCTGTTGCTGGCTGTCTAGATACGAGCTAGCAGACGAGGATGGAGACGCCCCAGACTCAACTGATGACATTGACGAATGGCGCACTGCTCTAGAGAAGGGGGCCTTGAAGAAGTCGTTGTGCTGGCCGTTGGAGGGAAGCATAGGAGGGCTGCCCGCAGGATGCTGGTAGTACTGGTAGCCAGTGTGAGGAGATGGAGGATTAGCATGAGGTGATCCGAGCATGCCAGCAACTGACGCTGCTCGCTGGTGGACAGAGTTGTAGGGCGAAGTTGGCTCGTGCTTCATTGTTGGCGAATCACCAGCATTGAGACTGACAGCACCCGTAGAAAGACGGCCTGTCGGGTAGATGGTTGAGATGGACGGCAATTGAGTTCCGCCGCCTCTGTAGGTGGGCGGCGAGTGACCGGCACCATTGGAGACACCGTTGGAAATGCCGCCAGACATTCCGCCGGTGATACCGTTGGACAGATATCCAGAGAGGCCATTGGTGATCTCTGACTTGTGAGACATGTCTGTCGGCATGGCCATGCGATGCCTAATGGACGACATGGAGTCACGACGCTGGCCCTTGGAAGGGCCGCGTTTCATGGGGATTCTGGAAAAGGTGCACTTTTCGCCTGTTCGACGACAGGAAGAGCAATGGCACCCTTCATCCTCGGGGGTTGCATCGCAGCGGATCTGGGTTAGTATATTTTCATCGGAGTTTTCTCCAGCAACCAGGCCACAATCGAACGTCAGCCACAGTGCAGGGTCACAGAGCGTCACAGAGCGTCAAGGACAGCGTCACAGAACAGCGCGTCACAGAATGGAACTTCTGAGAGCCACAAAATGAAGTTCAAGAAATGAAGTTTCAAAAATTGTTTCACAAGTCAATTGTTTCCAATTGAACTATTGTTTCCCCAGAAGTGTAGCTGGGACACGACGGCAACGACGACACTGCAACGACGACACATTGCAAGACTGTGAAACACACTCACAGCTGTTTCACACTAAACTCACAGTCTCACGCTACGCTGGATCCTCGGCCTGACAGTAACAGGCGGCAAACAAGTGCCGGGACATTTCGGGCGGAGAAACTGTGAGTCGGTAGTGGGTGCAGCTGGGCAAGTGCAGGCGGGAGCGAATTTCTCCCGAGGCAGAGCATGCCGAAAAAGCAAACAATGTGGGGTAGCCGATAATTCCCAAACGAAAATGCAGCCGGAGAAATAGGGCCCTATGGAGGTGGTTAGTACTTACCTTTTTTTTGCGGCATTGGTCGCAGGCGCGGGAGTTTTTGGTGCGCTTTCTGCCGCTGCTGTCGGCCGAGGCGTCATCGCCAGAGCCCACGGAGCCCACGGAGCCCACGGACGCCACCGATCCATTGGTGGGTGCCGGCGTTAGGGGAGCAGGCCCTGCAACGGGCAGCAGCGCGTTAGCCATGAAAGAAGAGGAGCTGGTGGTGGGGGCAATGGGCTTGAGTTCTGGCGACGTCGCCACGCTGCGGGGTGAAAGGCTCTTTTCGCGGGCAGCAACGGTCGCAGGTCGCTTTGCTGAAGGACTTGCCGGACGACTCGGAGCGCGGCTGGTTGCTCGGCTGGGGTTCCGGCTCGGCGCGCGACTGGAAAGCAGCGCCATGACGGGGGAACTGCTGGTTGGGATGGTCGGCGCAGTGGCTGTGGCCATCAAGAGATTTGTGGGTTGTCGATTGGAGGTGATTTTGTGGCTAGTCGGTTTGACAGATGGGTGTTTGACAGGGTCGACGGCAAGTGACTAGTCAAGTTGAGGGTGACAGGTCAGGTTGGGAAACTGGCAATCAGATGGTTTGGAATGGCTGGCAAGCGACTGGGCGGCCGGGACTAGGGAGGTTGTTGGGAGGTTGAGTGCCTGGTGAGTAGCAAAGCGATGAAAAACTGAGTGGTCAAGTTGGAGCAAAGTGATGCGTTCTGGTGCAGAGGAGACTAGTTAGGCTAAAGGGTCAGGTACGCGTATGACGGTGAAGGCAAGCTGTTGTGATTTCTTTCGTGCTATCTCTCCCTGCAATAATGGCCAAACGCTTGCTCATCGCAGGTGATGGCTCCTTATATACGTCCGCCGTTGATTTTGCGGAGGCCTGGGGATGATGCCGAACGCGGAGAAATTTGGGCTGGCAAAAGGCACCTGCACCTACGCCCTTATGCAGAAAAAGCAAATATCTGCAGTGTGGGGTAATGGAGGTGGAGACAGGATCAGAGAGGAGCGAGGCTAGTGACTAGTCGTCTGGCCAGGCGGGGCCCGGGTGTAGGAGCCAGACGGGGTTCTGTAGGTGTTGCAGAGCGTTCCTTCCTGACAGCGCAAAAAAAGAGCGCACCATCTTCCCGGCCGCGCGCTTGCTGCGCTTCAGTCGTGCGGCGAAATGAAGCGGCCCCGGATTTTTATCTTGCCAGCCGGCGCTTGCTTTTTGTGCGGGATAAATCTGCACCCAAACAGGCAGAAATATACGGCCGGGTAAACATACTAGGGGGGTGAGGACTGGCAGTAGACAAGTGTGACATGGGGCTAGTGTCACACTCTCGGCCGCTGCCCCTGTTGTCGCGGCGTTTGGCCAGTGACGAATGCCCAGTCCCCACCTCTCCATAAGGACCAGGCAGCTTTAGACTATTCTTGCGGCCGGCTCCAGGCCAGCGAGTACTTCGGCCCGGCCCCTAACCTGGCCTTGCCCAAGCATTCGGGCCGCAAGTCCCTCACGCACCCATCTGCCCAGTCTCTGCAACCCCCCGCGGACACGCCGCATCAACAGCAAGTGTTCCGGTCAAACATCTCAGGCAGCGCCAAGCCGGACTTTGCCCGGTCAGAGGTTCCACTAACACGATCTTGTAAACATGGTCCTCAAAATGCCAAGCCGACTTGTATTGTTCCACAAGTATCCCTCGGCTATAAATCAGCGCTGCTTGCCCGGGCAAACGCTATCAGCACGGCCCCCCAGCCTGCTCCGTAAACCCGCGGAAATAGTTTTTCCAGCCTGCAGCCCGTTTTGGATCAAAGTCGGGGTAGTATTCCCACATCGTTGAAAGTGGAGACATCGCAGTCACTGGACCCCGTCGGACATTCTTCTGCTTCCGGAACCTGGCCGTCTCTCGCTCGAGCCACTTATGTACCCCAATTGTATGACGTACGAGCGGATCATACGACCGGCACTGCTCCTACCGGCACTGCTCCTACCGGCACTGTTCCTACCACAATTGACCCAACCACGATCTTGGACGGCCATTGACTCCCAACGACGTCACCAGACAGAGAATGACCCTCCCAACGTCCAAGTCACTAACCAACTCTCCCAACCACACTAAGCGGCCGCCCACCAACGTCAGCTATCCCAACAGTGAAACCGTTAACAGCCAAACTGCGTAACGTCTCTTCAAAAGTGACAGGTCCCAACTGAGGGTCCATCTCCTAACCCCAAGGAGTCCACTACATGAACCACCTCCAAAATCCTTATTCGTACATGCAAACATAAATATCTTAGTTGAAGGACGCCTCAGGCGACTTCTACGGCAGTTCGGCATACGAATCAACAAAATCAGACTCGGCACCTTCAGACTCGGATTCGTCCCGCTTGGCTTCCCCACGATCGTCTCCTTCTGCCTCCGCTTCTGTTTCTTCGCGAGTATCTGCCTCTGCCTCTGCCTCTCCTGCGTCATCACCACGAATCGGCCCGATCCACGCCTCGTCCGAGATCTCTCCAGCGACGTCACCAAAGTAAAAGCCTCCATTGCGCGCCCAAAACATTCTCTCCCGTAGTCGATTGCACTCTGCCCATGCTCGCTCAATCGTGCTCCACTCGTCAATGTCCATCTTCCAGATCCCGTCCTTGATACTCTTCATGAAGGAGATAAAGTCGCACACCGTGCGTACTCTATTTACGCAATAAAAGCAAAGTGGATATCCGTTTGAAGCATGTGCAGACTTATCCGCCTTGTCTGCAGATTTGTCGCTTGACGCAATAACATCCGCCTTGCTATCCGGTTTGTCGACACGGAGATTGTGCAATCGAGCGTAAGCATAAGAGTCGTTTCTCTGCTCTCCACAAATCGCACACGGGGTTGTAGTGGCAATAGGCTTGTCGTGGGGTGCGCTTGCCAAGAGTTGGTATTTGGGTCTCAACTTAGCAACACCAGGCTGCAGCACAACAAAATACTTGTACGACTCATTGACCCCGGCAATTGGCTCTACAATTGCAGTTCCATCATAAATAGACGACAATAAACTTCGCTTGGCGAAAAAGTTGAGTGTAGGCGAGTCAGATAGCTTCAATGTAACTTCCACATCATCTGCAAAGAATCTCTTGAATGAACGTACCTCGCGCAGTGCCGTATTGGTGAACCGCCATGGAAGCGGCGACGCATGCAGTGCGTTAGCAGCGTTCGCATTGGTCGTACCGGGAAATCTCCCCGGAACCGCGGGCATGTTTGTAATTACAGCTGCCATGTTGTTCTCTGGAGAGAAGCTCGTACGAGGGGACGATGAAGGTGTTGAATCGGCACTTGCAAGAGTATCACCGGCTTCTGCAAATCTTTTGGCCTCTCTTTCCTTTGTCTCCACCTGAAACTGGCGATACCGCGTAAACGAAGCTGGATATCCCGCCAACGCCAGAAACTCCTCAAATATGGGCAAGTCAGCACGTAGCGTCGGACGCTCAAATGACTGCATGTTGCATTCTCGCAAAACAGGCTCATTATTAAACGTGGCAGCGGGCGAAAGCTGTTTCAGAGGTTGGGCTTCGCGGGGACTGTCCAGGAAACTGTCCTCCAACGAGCCTGGCGTCGCTCCTGGAGTGCCCGGCGTGGAGGAGCGATCAGGAATGTCAAGAGTACCCAACGCAGGATCAGACGACGAGGCAGCTCCTCCGTATCCTGTCAAATTCATGCTGGATAAACGTTTGCTGCGGATCTGCTTGTGACGCTCTTCTTCTCGCTCGCTCGTCATTGACTGAATCATTTCCTTCAAACCATGCATCTGGGCCTCCATCGACGCCAACAGAGTGTTTGTTTCTTCTACTTGCGCCTTGAGCTGGCTGTTTTCTTTTTCAAGGATATCTCCAGATTCCTTTTGTTCGCGTCTAGCATCGGCAACCATTCCATTAGCCGCACTAAAGAGGTCAGCACTCAATTCGCGAATTTCGTACTGCAGTTTTTCAGCCTCATTTTGGGCGTTTTCCTTCTGGCGAATTTCCTTTGAAAGCTGAATTTCTAGGGCCTCATTACGCTCTTTCAGTTGGTGAATTGTGCGTTCCGCTTCTTCCAGCTTGCCGCTTATGTGAGCGCCCGTTTCCTCAACTATAGATTCGCTGCCTCTCGACACGCTTGTGGTCAGATCTACAACCTCAGGGGCGGCATCTGCAGCATTTGACTCTGCGGCAGAACCGCTGATTTCTCCAGAATGCATCACACCGGTCTATAATTGGATCTTTAAGCAGACTTGCCGTGTTTTGCTCAATGTTTTGACAGCTGAAGTGTTGCTGCCAAGAGTTGTGAAGATTTGCTTCGATTAATCGTAAGAATACAAGTCAAGAAACAACCAGTGTATGCGACTATATGCTCTCCTCTAATTTCCAAACAGTTTGTAGCTGCGAGAGCTGTTCTAAGGACTGTTGTAGTGATGAGGATGGCTGTGTCAGGGTTTCAACTCGCCCGCCCAAGTTACCTGGTTGTGCGGCTGTGCAAATGCCATGAGCAAACGTCGTGAGCAAGTGATAGGGAGGTGTGGATGAGCAGGCAGACACAGAGACGAAACGAAACGACACGAAATGAACGATTAAATATCTTTATAATTACATAATTACGTGTTCACAGCTGCTCGTTGTGCACGTTTTGAGCAACGTGCTCGTCGCGCGCAACTTCCTAAATAGGAAACTGTCAAAGAACTGTCAAACTCATCTCCTAATACATTCGTTCAGAGCATTAGATAGTTTTTGAGGCCGTGTGGATGCGCTTGTTCTGGGCTCAGTCAACGAGACTGAACTGTCTCACCAGCGGGCACTCTCCACCGCGATCAAGATCAATGGCATACTGGTAAAACACGCCCTCCGACGTAATCACCATGGCATATGCGGGTCCAGTAGATGACGAAATGGCAACAACAGACCGCGTTTTGGCAGCCACTGGCAGCTTCACAAACGCAAAATCGCGCGTGGGCTCCCACATTTCAGTGACAGACTGCGGCAGGTATCCGCCAACCCGATCAACGACGTTCTTACCGCCGAGCCGCAGCAGGTTCGAATAGGTCGACTTTCTTTCAGCGTCAGCGAGTGGCAGACCACCAATCTTGTAGATGTGAACCGTTTCTGTAGCTGAGGATACGGCAAGCATCTGTCCGTTGAGCGAAAAGTTGATGGAAAAGATCTTGGCAGGGTATGTGCCTCTACGAAACTGGTAGAGCTTTGTAGCTGATGGCAGCGAAAATATGCGAATAACGGTGCCCTTGTCGGAGGCTGTAGCGAGAAGAGAGCCATCGGAGGAGACGGCGAGACATGCAACGCTCGTTCGATGTGCCTCAATGACGTTGACCGGTTCCAGAGTCAGGGTATTAAAGACAGTAACGTCGCCGGAGCGAGAAGGAGCAGAATTTGGCAACGACGCAGACGATCCTGTCGTACCGGCATTGGCCGGACTTGCAGCTGGATACACCAGCCAGCTGTTGTCTCCATCAGAACTAAGGGCCATCACTGCACCAGGATTGGGGGCCGTCTCAATGGTGTGCAGCAGCTTCATGTTGGCAATCTCGTAAATGTATATTTGCTCTTCAAGCACCACCACCAGCCGCTTGCGGTTAAGAGAAACCTTGAGCACTGCCGTGGGAAACGTGAGTTCGCAGATTGTGCTTCCGCGCTTGGTATTGAGAATCTTTAGGCGTCTTGGTGACAGGTTAGGCTGTTCACCAACACCAACGACAGCCACCAGCGACGTGCAAAAGAGCATCTCGACGATCCCCATTGCACCGTCAGTCTGCTTAAAGCATTGGCCAAACGGTTCGCAATTGTATATCTTGTAACCGTTTGGCGTGCCGACAGAAACGCAGGAAAACTCCTGGTTAAAGTTGGCAAAGTTAATAGGGTCCATTACGCCTGCTTTTCAATCCCCAGCGACTTGCAAGGAGATGAGAGATACGCCTTTTGGGGACTTTTGATGTTGCGGCTAAACGGCAAGAGCGAGTTACAGTCAAACGACTCTACAGAAACCAGTCCAGAGGATAAATGCCTCACTCAGCAGACGGACAGGTTTGCGGAAACCACTTGCACTCGTTGCTAAATTGGTGTTGGTTGATACCTACGAGCTGCGTTTAATGGCGGGTGGGCTTAAGGAGATGGCAGGGCTGTGAAGTGGGTCGTTAAGCTGCGTTGGGCTGTTGTCGGTACGAGGGTGTCCGGGAGGGGGCTTGGGTGGACTGGAAGGTATGTGAGGAGGACGGCCGATTAATTAGCCTGTTGCTGACTGTTTGGTCGTCTTTCGCTGTGGCGATAATGTTTGGTGGGGCTGCTTGGCGGTCCTTGATAAGGGAGATGAATAGATATGTTAATAAATAAGATTTTAGATCGTAGGGTTGTGGGTCTAGACGAAGGCTCATGAGAAGGGGTGTCCAGTCACCCTAAACACTGATTTAACGCCATAAACTGCAGTGCCAGACGCTGCGGGATGTGTTTCCTTCACTGGCGCGGCAGCTGCTTGTGGCTCTGACGCGTTGGAGGCAGTCTCGGGGGCATTTCCTGCTAGCCGAAACACTGATCGAACACCATAGACTGCTGATTTAGATTGGCGTGGACGATTTTTTGTTACGTTACGTGGTTGCCGTGGTGCCGGTACTTCTCTGACTGTTTCCGGTACAGCCTCAGGTGTGCTTCCGGCAAGCTGAAAGACTGATTCAACGCCATACACAGCGGCGCCAGACTCTTCCGAACGCTCCTCAGTAGTTGGCGTTTCCGTAGCTGGCTCTGACACTTCACTGGCAACCTCCGGGGTAGCCTCCTGTGTTGCTGCCTGGAAAACTGATTCGACGCCATAAACTGCCGAGCTAGGTTCTTCATGTCCATCTGCAGCCATCTGAAGCCCTGACACTTCACTGATCTCCGGGAGAGGCTCGGGGAAAGGGCGAGAATCTTGCATGCAACTTTTCATCACATTCACAATGCATTTGAATCTGTTGATTGCAGATCTTGGTTCGCACCAACTCTCGCGGTCCGTGATCCCCTTCTCCGCCTTGAAACGTTCTCTGTTCAGCCAGTCAGTGGTATTCGGAACCGTACGCTGGCTACTCGGCAGTCTCTCTTTCGGAGGGTTTCTTCGAGCCAGCGCGATCCACTCCGGGTCTGACACGTAGTGTACACGCCTGAGATGGGTAAGCAGCTTGGAGCTAGTACCGAATCTTGGCAAGGAGCAGAGCGGACAAGAGCGATCGTCTGTCATTTTACGCTCCAAATCAGGATCTTCAAACACTTGTTCAGCATATTCCGAGCCCAGCTGTGATGCCTCACCATCTGAAAATAGTCGGTCCAGTCTATCGAGAATCCTGTTCTTGGTATTCTTTGGCAGATGAAAGCTGAAAAACAGGTTGGTGATGACTTCTCGGAAGTCCGCCTGTGTGATGATGCGCGCACCTGGAGCTACTAGCAGCTCCGCCTGGCGATCTAAGACTGATTGAAAACTGGTAAAGATGTCAGCTACAGCATCCTGTGGCAGCCTTGAATTCTCGACAAGGAGTTTCTCGGGGGATCTGCCAGATGCTCTTAGTCGCTCTCGAAGCATCTTGTTGGCCACCGCTGTAGCCTCAAACAGCAGCGTTTCAGCAGCCTTTACTGTTTTTTCTGAAGAATCTGGAGGCAGTACTCGGTCTAACGTCCTTCTGTCTTGAGCTGTCGGTTCGACATAGTCGTCGGCAAAGTTGATTCTTGGCAGAGGGATTTCATTGTTGTTCATGACAAAATCCTCATGCTTACTTGCAAAATCCTTGTCGACAAGTACTCTCAGATGTGGCGGAAGCTCCTGTCTTGTATTCAAGGTAGAATCATCGTCGTCACTGTCATCCTGCCCATATTGGGCATCTGATTCTGGAGTCGCTGTGCCAGCCGTGGATTCGCGCATTCGGCGCTTTACAGACTGTTTCCATGAGTTCTTCCTCACCACAGTATTCCATATTGTGCGATTCTCCAATGCTTTCCAGATGCTTTCCTCGTCGATTGGTTCGTCCGTAGTCACAACCTCCATCTCATCCTCAGCATCATCTGATCCCTTGGGTTTTGCCCTTTTCTTGCCCTTTTGCTGTTCATCAAGAATGTCGGCTTTGAGTGCCAATGCGATGGCCTTGTGATATTTGGAGTTCTTCATCTCCTCAATTGTAGGCGGAATATGGCTCTGACTTGCAATTTTATACGACATTCTGAGCAGCGGATAACACCGGGGCCAGGCGCTGTACTTTCCCATGTTCCGGCTCTTGTACTTTTTGCTGATTAGATAGAACGAGTACAAATGCAGACTCAGATCGACCTTCCATCTGTCGTCGATTTGACTGATATCCCTGCGGTAACGATGCACCTCCACCATCTTGTTGAAAGGAACCCTAGCGGACTGCTTTCGTGGTTTCGACTGCCAGTCATCCTCGACTTCGCTGTCTGAGCTTTTTCCAGAGTCAGACATTGTTTTTTAGACAAAGTATATCAATGATCTCTATCTACGTTCCATTTCCTGGGTCCAACGATATGCGTGCTAAAAAACACTGGTTGTTTGGCCGCAAAAAAGTCGTCAAACCAACAGTCTTCAAAAAATTGGTATTTCTATATGGATATTGTAATCGAATGCTTGACTTGGTGATTTGGGACGGGCGTTTTGGTAAAAACAGCACACAAATTAACGAGAGTGCGCTCCCCCACTAAACGTTTCTGGTTTGCGACATAAATTTCGGATTTCTCCAAAAACTCTTGTAGAGACATCTCCTGAAGTGCTTTCTTCTTGCTAGTAGAGAACTCTAGAGTGTTTCTCAATGGACGCGCAGACTAGACGAGAACGGCGCCAGGCGAAAATCAAGGCAGGAGGTGCTTCGCGCCTGGAGCGAATCACTCAAACGTCCTCCCCTGATCTCAAGGGTTACAAGGAGCACAAAGTGCCCAAGTTTGAGTCTGACAGTGTGCCCCCTGTGCCAGATGTTGCAGCAACACTGCAAAACGCGGAGCCCCACGATGACCCCAGCGAGTCTGTGCCAGATATCTCCTTCTTGCCAAGAGCACTGCAAACACAGTCAGCGGACCAGTCTGCAAACCTGCCTGACGATCCTTTTGCTCAGCTCATGGCTGAACTGACAAACATGTCTGGTAGGGCCGGCGCAGGAGCCAACGGCGCTCCAGGTGAAGACGGTGGAATGCCCTCCTTCGAAAACTTGGCTGCCTTTCAGACAATGTTTGGCGATGCTCCCCCTGCAGACATTACAGAACAGACTGGCCCTGCGGGCACTCGATTGACGTGGCCATTTATTCACTTTGTTTCCAACGTCTTGTTGTTCCTCTTCCTGTTCGTCACCAGGCGCACAAGCTCATTGTTTGCCGCTTTCTGCACGCTACAGATCCTCCTGCATTCTGCTCGTCTTTTGATTGAACGAGGCAAACCACCACCAGCGTCCATGCTGGCATCACTCGCCAGATACCTGCCAAAGCCCTTCTCAACTTTGGTGATTACTGGAGCGCGCTACTACACTATTATCCAGGCGAGTTTGACAGACTTTTGCGTGTTTCTTGCTCTAAGCTTTCTGTTTTTGGATCGCGGAGATTTGAGACAGTTGACGTCTCAATCGCGTCGTCTGCTTTAGCTCACCTTTCTTGTCAACTCATATTAATCCTTACCATATTTAAGTGTATCTACAAATGCATTCGTGTCCTGCAAAACTGCAAAATATCTACTATGCTATCAGTGTTATTGTGTAATATTAGCGTCCGGTCTACGCCAAATCCACAGACGACCATCCACGCCCAACACCAACACGGCGTCTTGCTCAAATTTGACGTCACTAAGAGGCTCGCGGGAATAGTTGGTTACGTTAACCTTGCGATTGACAGCCGGAGGCAGTGTCGGGATGTTTTCCTTGGGTGCAAATGGATGGATAATGCTGTGTTTGCCTCCGTTTGCAACCTTTTTAACCTTTCCAAGAGACCGCGGAGTAAATTCCCA
Source organism: Deakozyma indianensis (assembly GCA_003706415.3). Taxonomy (NCBI): domain Eukaryota; kingdom Fungi; phylum Ascomycota; class Dipodascomycetes; order Dipodascales; family Trichomonascaceae; genus Deakozyma; species Deakozyma indianensis. The sequence goes on from PPLG03000004.1 coordinate 71,345, forward strand.
GAGAAGCAAACTACCGTCTTCACTCACAGAGCCCAGGCGGTATGTCAGAGTGTCGGATCTCCAGGAATCAAAGGCCACAGCAGTGACCCAGGAGGAATGACCCACACCGCGGGCAACTAATGTCTTGTCCTCAACATTCCAAAGACAAACCAAATCATCCTTACCACCAGTAGCCAAGTACTTGCCATCCGGAGAATAAGTGCAGCAAATAAGACCCGAGTAGTAGGAAGGAAAGATGGCGTCCAACGTCTCGGTGAACAGGTTCATGAGACGCAAATAGCCATCGTTGGACGTGAAGGCGACTTGACGACCGCTGTCTTTAATTGAGATGGAAGTAATGGTAGACGTTGTTGGTCTGTATACGGCCACAGGGTTTGTTGGAGCTTTGGCATTCTGATCGCGGTAGTTGATTGAGCGCTCGACACGCAAAAACTCTGAGGATCTAGCCTTGTCTTCGTGAGCGCGGCCACCATTGGCGACAAATTGACCGTCTTCGCGGTCTTTATCAAAAATCGCCAGAGTTCCGTCAGCATGGCCAGTGATGAAGAGATTGTCTGAGCCTGGGATCCAGCGAATGGTCGTGACAGCCGAACCCGTCACGTCAGCATTTTTGTTGATTCTATTGTACTTTTGAGTGGTAGCCTCAAACCAAATCGCATCGCCCGACGAAGTGCCAAACACAACGTCCAAATTGGACGCCGACTTTGTAGTTTCATTCACATCGTGACACAGAGGATGAGCCTTTGTCAGCAAAATCTTGGAAAGCGGCTCGTGCTTTCCAGCCAACTGTGAACCCTGTGTCGATAATGTAGGGTACAGGTCGAGCCATGTGAGAGAGCGTCCGCGGTTGGAAAAAACAAAAATGTCATCGTCTTTCCTCTCGGCGAGGCGTTTTTGGAGAAACTCGGAAACGACCGTTCGCGAAACGTAGGACGAGTTGTTCTTCTGCAGCGAGTTCTTTGGCTTTGTCTTCTTGCGATTCTCGTCCACACCTGCCAGGGCGTCGAGCGAGCGAGCACCGGCGGAGTCCGCCACAGCAGCTGACAATGCAGCGAGAGGCCGCCGCGTAGAGAAGAGCGACGTGGCCAGATTCAAGTTGCCCATACGGCCGGCAAGGAGAGGAGATTTGACCTGCGCAGCACTGTCGGCCGTGGCCGAACCATTCGGTCCGGCACTGGTAACGGTTGCCGATCTGTTGCCCCGCCCCACGTTGGTGTCATCAGTCACAATGGTGTTGCAAATCTCTGGTGGCGCGCCAGGCACAACGACACTGAGCTTTGGACCTGCCGAATGCGACGCCGGCAGGTTGTGAGTCGGCGCCAAGGGATTGAGCACGAGCGGCATTGGGTCCGAGGGATGGGGTAAGGGTTGAGCCATGTAGATGCATTCTGCAGAGCGGTAGAGTCCGTCAGGAGCCATGAAATCCAGCAGTCCTTCAATGACTTGGTGGTTGTTGGACGTTTCGGACGGCGGAGCGTCCTTATCGACATAGCCAATGTTCTGAGGAATCACCGGCGCTCGGACAGGAGGCGGCAGAATAAACATTTGGCAGACAAGGGGACGTCAGTTGCTTTCAAGTTAATTACAAAGAGTTGGGAACTCGAACCAAAAAAAAGTCTGTTGCAAATGTGACTCCTCACTTTGGTAGACCAACTGTGTGACAAATGTGACGAGTGCTTTAAAGGTCGAGGACGGAATTGAGTCCGCCGCTGGGGGTGAGGGGTGTGGGGGCAGTTTTGCGGGGCAATGAGGAGTTAAGAGGCTGGGTTCAAAGTAGAAAATAATACAGAGTAACAAGAATTAATTGCGAATGAAATGGCTTTGAGTAAGTGGTTTAACTGCGCAATATCCTTTGTTCAAGTTAACTGCGCGGTGCTGTGACTTTGTGGATGTTCGGTGATAGGAGGTGTTGAGTGGTGTGATAGCCTTATAATAGATGTTGGGCGTGATTAGCATAGGGGTGTGTAACGCTGGAATTGCTCAACAGTCTATTCAATTTGATTGGTACAAACAGAGTGCTTTCGTCTATTTCACGTACTCACTGGAATACTTTTGACCATAATCTCCTGAAGACCACTCCCCCGTCTGCTAGTGTAGTACCGTAGTTCGTGTAGAATTATCTAATGATCTATACCTTTGTTCTGTTCTTATATGCAGGTGCAACTCTAAAGCTCTCCAGCCTTCAATCTCTTTACCAGATCCTTTTTGTTCACCTTGCCCATCTGGTTGCGAGGAATCTTGTCGACGACAACCATGTTCTTGGGAATCTTCCAGCCAGCCATTGACTTCTTGAGCTCGCCCTTGAGCTCTGCGTACGTCAGAGGCTTATGTGCAGACTTGAAAACAATGATTGCTGTAACAGCTTCGCCCCATTCTTCGGAAGGCATGCCGACAACAGAGCACTCGTCAATGCTGTCCAGGGACAAGATCTCCCTCTCAATCTCAAGCGCCGAGAGCTTCTCTCCACCAGACTTGATAATGTCCATTGATGCTCTACCCAGGATGGAAATGTTGCCTCCTTTATCCACAGAGACGACATCACCAGTGTCAAACCATCTGTTTCCGTCTGCATCATAGGAGAATGCCTCTTCAGTTGCCTCGGGCTTGTTCCAGTACTTTTCAAACAAAAATGGGCCGCCAATTAGCAGGTTTCCAGACGCCACTTCTTTTCCGGGTGTCTTGTCAGATTCGTACAGAATCTGGTTAGACTCTCCATCAACTACACGGGCAATTACACCTGGAACAGGTACACCTACTGAACCAGCCTTGCGCAAAGAAGGATCCAATTGCTGGGCAAGTGTAATTCCTGTCTCAGACATGCCATATCGCTCAAGCAGAGGTACCTTGCCGTCAGTGAGCCTTTCCCAGGCAGCACGAAGAGGACTAGGTAGAGCAGCTGATCCGCACATGGCAAGCTTGAGTTTCTGCACAGCGGCCTTCTCGCTGTCAGTAACCTGGTAGTTTGTGAGTCTTGTGTAAATCGTGGGCACAGCGGTATATGTGTTAATTGGGGTGCTATTCGTGTCGGTGAGTCGCTTGAAGAATGCCTCCGCAGAGAAGGGGAACGAGAAGTTGGTTGTTCCACCAGCCAGTAGCGGCAGAGACATGGCAATGAGCAGTCCATGAATGTGATGCAGGGGGAGGGTATGCAAAAAGTTGGTTTCACTGTTGATATCCCAAGCAGCAGTGAGACCCTTGGCCTGCTCCAAGAAGGTTTTCAGTGGAGTCACTACGCCCTTGGGCTTGCCCGATGTGCCCGACGTGTAGAGAATGTATCCCGAATTGTCAAAGCTAACGTCTTTGAGAACTGGGGCCTCTCCTGACAGTTTCACATCGTCAGTAAAGTACACCTTGAGCTTATCAGAAAATGGATCAACCAACTTCTGGAATCTCTTGGGAGTGAGGATGAGGGTGGCCTGGGAATCGTTCAGCTGGTACTCAATCTCAGGGAGAGTGTGATTCGTGCAAAGCGGCAGAGCCATGGTATTCGGCAGCGTCATACATGCGTAAAAGGACGCTGCGAACTGAAACGAGTTCTCGCCCATTATGGCAATTCGAGCTCCTCCCTCATGTCCCTTCGTCGCATTGGCAATGACTTCGCGGTACGAGGCAATTGCGGCGACCAAATCAGAAAAGGTGTACTCGTTCCCGGACGGGACGTGCGTGATTGCAATCTTATTGCCCTGAGCCGCTTGCAGCTTGTCAATGATGGGGTGGTTCAATGGCAAGACAGACATTGCTCTCGAGAGTTTGAGCGACGAGGGGCGGGACAGGGAGATGCTACGGGAGGATAAGGAGACGCGTAGAGAGTACATGGTATTTAACGGTGTTTTCCACTCTCCTTCGTTGGGGGTCTGGTCGGACTTATATGCAACTTTTTGTCTCTTGGCCTTGCAATTGCCCAATTTAGCGATGAGCCTATCTGTGGGGCTGGCGGCACCCAGCCGACTGGAAAGTTACAGCGGAAAAACGTTTACACGCAGAAGCGCTGGCGGATGAACAACACAGCACGACAAGAATGGTAAGTACAAGGCTCCTGGATGACCGGAGAAACAGGCGCGTTGCTAAAGCGGACAATCTCTTTCCGAAGCGGTGTCCGAAGCGGTGTCCGAAGCGGTGTCCGTCGCCCGTGCAGCACGCGTATCTGTTGGAATCAGACTCTGATAAAATGATCAACAAGAGCAAACAGCGATAACTGGGAGATCAGAATTCGTGGATTGCACTCCTGTGTGTGTTCTTTGTTTTTCTTTCTTTTCAGACCCATCGTGTTTTCTTTGCTGTTTCTTTGACGCTCTGTTCTTCTGTAGATTCCAACGTTCAGTGACGTGTCACGATATGAAGCTTTTGCAAAGTCAACCTGTGTCTTCTAGAAAGCTTTCTAACTTAGAATGCCCTGTTTAAGCACGCAAACAAACAGTCAAAGGCGCTGAGCAAAGACCTTGACACGTTTGCCGAGTCGCCGGAGAACGCTCCTCTGTCGCTGCAGGGTCAGATCTCCGTGACGCTGACAAGCTTCACAAAGAGCATCGACGACTATGCAACTGCAGTTGAGAACGAGCTCGTTGCAGACCGCAAGGAAACGGGCAAGGAACGCGTCACCCAGTTCCGTGACTCGCTGGCAGAGTTCAAGGAACGATTCAAGAAGCTCAAGCTTCTGAGAGAAGAGTCTATCCACAGCAACCAAAAGTCTGAGCTTTTGGGGCGACGACCTCGCGGTGCCGCTAGTGGGGAAGCTGAAAATCCGTACGCTTTACCAGCTGAGCAACAGCCGTCTATTTCTCGTCAGGATGGTTTACTGAGAGAGCAGGATGCGCTCTCAAGAGCAACGAACCAGTTGGACGACTTTATTGAGCAGGGCAGAAGGGTCCTTGGTGACCTGAGCGAGCAAGGTGATATTCTGCGCTCTACACAAAAAGGCCTCCAGAGTGTGGCTTCCACATTGGGATTGTCCAGCGAAACGATCCGAATGGCCACGAGGCGAGCAAAGGAAGACAAATGGATCTTCTACGGCGGGATTGTCTTTCTGATTGTTTGCTTTTACTTCATTCTCAAGTGGTTTGGCTGAGGAGAGTGTCTTGCAATTCCTTGTATCCGGAGCATGCCTCCACTAATTTACGTATTTCGGATAGACACTCATGACACTTTCACTTTGAGGTTCGGTCAGTAGACTGGTATTTCTAATATATTGCAATCTGTCTGCAAGTAATTGGCTTTAAAGGCAGGTTGTGCTCAGCTATTGAGTTGATCCTAGTTATTTATTTAGAGTTGTATTTTATAATTAACAGCGTCACTTGATTTGAGATAGTACTGTCTATTTATATAAACTATTCGCTTGCTTGATAGAACTGTCTATTTTTAATAACCCACAGCTTCACAATTTGTCAGCTCATTGATGAATTGTGATTCATGTAACAATCCGCCCTCGCTTAGCTTGTGCAAACAACAAATTCTCAACCGTTCGGAGCCACAATTGAACTACCTTGACGGTTGGAACTGCTGTTGATTCTGCGCTGGAAGACTTGCGCACGACACAGCCACGATAGTTGTGTTATTTGATTACAAGATACTCTTCCTGGCCACCATCTATGTGGTGCATGTGAACGACGGGTTTTGGCGGCATTTGCTTATGATGTCAACCACACGGAACGTGCATTTCGCGACAAGCATGTATTATACCGCAAAGTGTGCTTGCTCAATGCCTGAACGCACAGAGCCGTTGACTGCGGAGTTTGCTGTGCATACACTTGCGGGGACAGCATGGCGAGCAGGTACATGGCAGACACACGTGCTTACTGTTATTATGACGTTTTGGGTTGAGCTCGGTACGCTGGACAAGAAAACCGTTGCGGAAGCCATCCAGAAGGCCGCTATGATAGCTTAGCACGAACCTCACCCCTTCGTGGCGATAAAAAGGCGCAGTCTGTGCCTTGATTTAGGCAGCGGGATTTCTTTTACTCTCCCTAGTGCTGGGGCGCCTACTGCAAATCCATTTTGGGCGTATTGGGTCTTGGCTACAAACTTGGCACCAGCCTAGTGCATATCGGATGACCGAACACTGGCTGGCCACAGGCAGAAAGATACGGTTGGAATCTGGTGATCCATGCCGCATGTTGACATCATTGAGACTGAGCCTACATTTATGAGCGGAGTAGTGGTTGTGTCGTCTGTCGATACCTGTGCTAGACACTTTGGGTAGAAGCGACGAAGCAAGGCACTAGGAACCCCACAACAAGAAAACGTGTATTTCAGCGCCCACTGGAACGCTCTTGGACTTACTAGTGGCAGCCTGCAACTCCGAAGCCAAGTTGGGTCGCGACCGGCGTACCTGTCAGACTGTGGAGAAGTTCGGCTCGAGCCGCCGAGGAGACCCAAAAACAGGAAATCCAGGAAACTCAGCTGCCGAGAATTGTTCGTGACTGTCGCGTAGTCAACACATGCGGTGTTTCTATTCTCACCGCTGCACAGTATCAGTCTTTCCGAAATGAATTGTTTCGGCACGCAGCTCACCCACCGCGGAGGCCCTGCCGGAGCCACTAAACAAAGTGGCAGACAAAAATGGTATTTGTATAAATCAGCTGGCGTCCCACTTGACCACCCAACTTTTTTTCCTTCATTGCAAACAACCAGACCGGCAGCAGGCAGCAGGCAGAGAAAGAGAAACTACGACATTCACCGCGCACCGTCTCCGCCGCCAGACAATCCTCGTCCACCAAAGCCCCCCCTGCCTTCCCATCTCAGAACCTAAGCCACAGTTGTGGTTACGCAAGCCCTCTGTCTCACCACAACAGTAAACGCCATCGGATAATAAGGGACCCACTACTGGGAAAAAAATGTCCCACCAAAACTCTGCTGCTGCTGCGGACCAGCTTGCTGCTTCATCCCTCACAGACGTTCTCGACACGTCTTCTGAATCGTCGTTAGAATCGTCATTTGAACCGTCGCTTGCAAACTCGTTCGACGTTGCCCACATCCCACCGCTCCCAACTCCTGTCTCCTCCCAACCCACCGCAGCTACCGCTCTAACCGCAGCTATTGCAACCGCACTTGCAACAACCGCAACAACAGCTGCTACAGAACTTTCGCAAGTCGACAACTCCCAGTACGAAAACTACAGACTTCGCGGTCGATACTATCGGTATATGGGTGGTCCGGCGTATATGCCCTTCAACCACGCCCTTCCCCTGGGCGTGCTGGCGCTCGCCACAGTAGCGTTTCTTTATTCTCGCGAGCGCCCCAAGCGCGCTCTGCCTGTCTGGCTCTTTGACATTGTGCGAACTGCCATCGCCACGGCGGTCTCTGAGCTGGCGCTCTCCTCATATTTTGGCCATGTCCTCATGCCGGCGCTGAGATCTAATAATGGTCCAAATGGCCCCAACGAGCGTGTTGGCGACATTCCCGTCAGACGCTTTGACCAGACAGATGCTGGGCCTCCTGGCCCGCATCCCGGCCCGCCGGGTCCGTTTGACGGTCGTGGACCCCGTGGCTGGGGAATGGGTCCTCCTCGCGGCGTTCCGCAGCTCTTGGGCCCTCAGCGCTACGTCAGTTTCAAAGTACACGAAGCTATCTGGGCGTCTATTATGGCTTACATGTTTTATCGTATTCTCGGTGCGGTCATCCTCAATGTACAAAAGTCGCTGCAGCGGGAAAAGACCAAGTCCTTTTCCAAGCACAGAAGTGTCTCGTGGGGCCAATTTGCGTTCCAGACTGCGTTGCTGACTGTATCTATGTGCTTGGCCTCCGTGGCCCTGGGTACCGTGTACATTGCAATTCCTGCACTCCCAGAGTTTACTCAGTACGTGTTGTTTGCCTGGTGTAACGGCACTAACTTTAAAATGCCTGTGATTCTTGCCGTCTGGTACGTCTCGGCTTGTTCGCGATATGCCATTCTGGATCACTTCATCAAGGGCACGGGCAAGAAGGTTGGCAGTTTGACATACGCTCTAACCAGTGCTTCAGTGCTACCCGACAGGTCGAATGGCCCGCTTACCGCTGACGACATTGAGGCGAGCCATGGCTTTGAGCTGCGCGAAGTGATTGTCAAGGCATCGGCCGAGCTGCCACCTGTCAGCATTGCACCAACGGAACCGGAGCCAACTCCGGAGTCAGCACTGGAGCCAGCACCGGCACCAATTGCAGCACAGGAAGAAACACACATGACTCCAGAGCTCCGAGAATCTCCCAGCCCGCTGTCGCTTGTCAACCCAGGCTTGATTGTCCCCTTTAGAATGGGCTTGGTGACGCAAAGTCTCGTGATGGGCGGTGGGCAGGCTGAAGAGCCCAGCTGGCCGTCGGAGAGCTCGAACGGCATCAGCAGTCTGGAAGATATTGACGACGACGTTGCACTTCCCTCGTACGACGACTCTGAGCGCGCGCAGCAGACACTTGTGCGAGACTCATTTGCTGCTGCTCAGCGCCAGGCGGTCTTGGCCAACATTAAGCACGCTTCTGTCGCCTAGGGGGGCTGCATTGTGCTGGACATGAGCAATGGCCTCTAAGCGATATTATCGGTTATTATTTATTATGTATTTGGTTGATATTTAATGGGATGCATCCTCGTTTCCTAGTTCTCGGAGCCATAGTTTGTCCGTCCGTTGAAGTTGCTCCATTGGGCGGCGGAGTGAATGTGGGTCAGTGGTGGAGCTCTCGAACGAATGATAGTTGTTGGGTGCCAAGCGCCCCTGGGCTACCTGAGATTAGCACGGAAGAGCTGGCGAATGCCAGGGGCTTGCGTGATTTTACTACTGAGGCTAACTAGGAGATAGTACGACTCGACACCGGGCTGAATTGTACAAGCTAACAGATGACTTGACAAACGACATCACTAGTGTCTGAATTGACCAGTTCCTGGCGCTAGACTGTACTCGCCTTCCGCCTGGAACTCTGTTCAAACTTTTTCACTGGCCTCCCACTGGGACCAGGGCGGTGGTGCCTCGATCTGCCAGTGCCAAGAGAGGGACTAAGAGCAGAACAAACCGAAGCAGCAGCTAAGAGGCGGCGAAAAAAAGCAGCTGCAATCTAGAAACAGCCGGCTCTATTCGGCTCGAGTTGAATTGTTCCAGAGCCTGAGACCCGCGAATTATTATTTTTCCCTGAAACAACAGCACGAGCACAGACCCACTCAAGACGACTGTTTGGGAACTACTGAGAGCTTTTGCGGGTCCACTAAGGCTCCACTAGGGCACCGCCAGGGGAGCGCAAACCTACAAACGGGAAACAGCGCCGAGAGGCCCCAGTTTGAGCCGAGTGAAATGAAAAACAGGCGGCGGCTCCAGACACATGTCTCAGGGTCTGTTCGGGGCTACCACGCAAACACTGAGATTCTCAAACCGCAAACAAATGTTCAAAACAGTGCGAGATCGCCGGCCGATCTGTTTGTGGCATGTTTGTTGTCAAGGTTCGTTTCCGCTTGGCGGGCCGGGTTGTTGTGTCCCGGGCGTTGCGGACGGAACGCTCCTCGGCTCTGAACTCCGTCCATCAATTGGCCTCAAACCAGAGACGAGACGGAGTGGGTCCCGTAGTGGACATCCAGCAGCGACCAGACCCAGTGGCCAGTGCACGACCATCACAGGCCCCAGAGGTAAACGACGGTGGGACGCATGCGGCCAGATTCGCGGCAGCTCAAGAATGTGCTTCAGAGTAAGGGGCATTCATGAGCCAGCGGATCGCGCGCTGGAACGCGACAACAAACGACACGCAAGCACAACCGCTGCCAGAGCGACTGCTCTCGACTCTTGCTATGTGCCGCGGCCACCGCCACAAAGTAGTCATCCACTTCGTTGCTCCCCGCACTTTCTTTGCAAGAATCTCCACTCCGTACTAGTCCTCGGCGAAACAGTCTGTACCTGCCGGGTAATGCCCCAATGCAGCAATGGCATGGTGCTTTGAGGCTGGCAGCGGAAGAACAAAGAAAGTCGGTGTTGTGGAGAAAACTTCACTTTGAAAATTGTATGATTAGGTAGCATTGACTCGGTAGTGTCAGTAATCCATAAATCGGCTTGAAATTCTCTCGTGAACTGCTCTCCGGCACTCCGGCAATTAGGTCCACACTTGCTTTTTGCACGGATTCATTGGCCTTGGCCCTGCACGTAGATATGCACGCTGCTCCTTGTGTGCATCCTCCCAGTGGTGACCAGGGCTGCATGTGCAACGACTTTGCATGGCAACGCAATCGGCGAGCACTCGGGAGAGCGTTTTTCGAGTACTACAAGAGATTTTTGCACAGAAAGAAGCACATATTTCAATTCTCTGCACACTATAATAGTGCTTGGCACCTCTTTTTCCTTTAATTGCTCCTCAGCAGGGCAGATACTAAGGCCTCAACAAGAAAACGCCGCTTACCCTAACCCTGGCTCTGACTGCGTCCACGCTCCACGACATGCTCTCGAGGCACACGGTGACAAAACAGGGCAAACACACTCTGCGTTTTTTGTTTTGGCACACGCTACAGCTTGCCTGTTGGTTACCACAACCGCCCGGAGCTGACGACTTTCTTTCTTCACCTTCACACTCCTTTTGCGAAGCCGAGGAAATTTTCTTTAAAAACCCGTCTGTTTTCTAAACAACCTCCAGAACTCATTCCTTTCGAGTTCTAGTCCTTCCTTTGTATTTTATTTTGGTAAGTATCGCCTCGTGTTTGGTGCTTTTGTGACGAGTCGCAAATGGCCCTGGCATAGCTGTGGTTTCCAGGTTTCAGTGCCTGGAGCTGGGCAAGTCTGTTGTACGTTTCACATTCGTTTCTGTTCTTGCGCTTGTTCTGCCTGTTGTTTGCAGTCTCATGTTGCCGTTGTTTACAGCTGTTGCCTCAAACAACAGAGCGCCGGTTTCGTGGCACTGTTTGTTTGCCATCAGGGGAAGTTTGCAACAATGGAAAGCTGCCAATTCAAACGACATTCCAACCGATAATTCAAACGACAACTCTTTTTTATTCTTTTTACTCTTTGGCTTTTCAACATTTCGTACGCGAACCCCCCTGGTCGCGTTCCTGTCGCCAACTACCCAACCAGCAGCCCCCTACTGGGACAACACGACGAGCAACACGGACACGCATTTCAGAGCATTGAGGGACGGAGACGAAGAGTCTTTTTGTATTGGCGTGTCAGTCGGTTATTTGTTTATGCCATTTCAGCCGCCTACTCGATTACTAGCCTTTTTACAAACAGAAAACAGTGAACAGCACACGGAACGACCGCAACAGAACAACCACACGGACTCCCAAAGAGGCAACTATATCTGGCATTTGACGTGCCAAGCTTTTTTCGTGTATTGCCGTATATTCAGGGGTGAATTTGCAACTTAAAATGTCGCTATCGCCGCTAATTTACTGGCAATTTTGCGAAAAGCTTGACTGCTGGCCAGTTGACGCTCTTTAAACTCTAAAGACTCAAAGCACATTACTAACCCAGAAAGAGCCGGTCTCTAAATGATTTTCTCCAAACTCGCAGTCTCTGCCACTTTGGCCTCCTTGGCCCTTGCCCAGCCCCTCCACCTTCACCACGCTCACAAGCGTGAGGCTGAGGCCGCTCCAGAGCCCATCATTGACTACGTTACTGTCACCGACATTACCTACGTCACTGAGGGTGCTGCCCAGGTCGTTCCTACTGCCGCTGCCACCACCACCGCTGCCGGTGAGCCAGTTCCAGGCCCAGTAGTTGAGTCTTCCTCTCCTGCCGCCGTCGCTACCACCTTCTCCTACGTAGCCTCGGCCGTCGCTTCTGCCTCCTCCGGTGCTTCTTCCGGTACTTCTCCTTCTTCCCAGTCTGCTGGCTCCGGCGGTGCTTTGGGTGTTACTTACACTCCTTACACTGCTTCTGGTGCCTGCAAGACCAAGCAGCAGGTCGCTGCTGACATTGCCAAGCTCTCTGGCTTTAACGTCATCCGTCTCTACGGTGTTGACTGCTCCCAGGTCGAGTTTGTCCTTGACGCCATCACTGACTCCCAGAAGGTCTTTTTGGGCATTTACTTCATGGACCAGATCTCTGCTGGTGTCTCTGCCATTGCCTCCGCTGTCACTGCCACCTCCAGAGGCTGGAGCTGTGTTGACGCCGTTTCCGTTGGTAACGAGATTGTCAACTCTGGCGGTACCGTCGCTGAGGTCGCCTCCTATGTTGCCACTGCCCGTCCTCTCCTTAAGGCCGCTGGCTACAATGGTCCTGTCGTTGCCGTCGACACCTTCATTGCTGTCATCAACAACCCAGGTCTCTGTGCTCTCTCTGACTACCTTGCTGTCAACGCCCATGCCTACTTTGACACTACCGTTGTTGCTGCTAACGCTGGTTCTTGGGCTCTTGAGCAGATTCAGCGTGTCTACACCACTTGCTCTAACGCTGGTTATACCAAGTCTGTTCAGATTGTTGAGTCTGGCTGGCCAAGCCAGGGTGACAGCAATGGTGTCGCCATTGCCGGTCAGTCCGAGCAGACTTCTGCAGTTGCTTCTCTCAAGTCCTCTGTTGGTAACGATGTCTTCCTCTTTGCTGCTTACAACGAGCTCTGGAAGGCCCCAGGCCCATTGAACGTTGAGCAGTACTGGGGTATCTTTGGTTACTCCTCCTCTTAAAGGTCACATTTTGCATGACTCTTCTATACTTCTTCTTTATACCCTGACATGGTTTCTTTTGGAATTTACTGGTTTGAATATCCAGCTTGTAGACGATGTAGCTGATTATGAAAATTACTTTTATAAAATACTTTTTTCTTTAAATACGTGTTATTAGATTACAATGGCTGTTTCTTGAGCGCCTCCTTGCTTACCCTGTATTTCAGATAAGCCGCAGAGTGGCCAAGCGAGTAAGGGGCAACAGACTCATCAACTTCAGGATCAACATCTTCCCTGAACTTGACGCCCTCGTACGATCTTCTAGCTTTGAGGGACGATCTCAATCTCTGGGCAACATAGATTGGCGGCATTGCAAACCAGGCCATGGAACCGCCAGCCTTGGCAACAGTTTTCCAATCCTTTGCATCCAGCAACACTTGCACAGTTTCGGGCAATGTAAACGTTGTGGGTGGAGCAGGGTTGACGTATGTCGACATCTGGTTTAGTGCACCAGACGTGTTGGACGGCTGTCGATAGGCATTGTAAGGCGTAGTGTTGGCGCTGGCTGCTGGAGAGGAGTACGCTGGTGTAGACCCTTGATATGCATTGTATGGGGACGGTGTCATTGCAGGCGAATTGCTGCTCATAACTCTGAACTGCATAGCCGGAGACTGAAAAGATGACGATGGCGTTGGCTGATTGTTCTGAGCTGGAGCGTGAGAAAACTGTGGAGCTGGTGGCTCTGGAAGATCCGCCGTAGGAACCTCTGGAGGATCATCAGGATCGATTGGTCTCTTGTACACAGCACCAACAATTGGCGGAGCGTTGGCAACACCCATCTTAGGCTCTGGCACCGGATCATCCTCTTTGGCATTCTCAGGCAGCAAATGCTTGATTGGAGAGATCACACGACGTAGGGGCCGCGTTCTGTCAAACAAGTCCATATTGTAGTCAGTAGAACGAATCTCACCGGGCAGACAAGCTTTCCAGGTACGAATCTTGTTGAATGTCTTTTCATTTTCATTGTAACGAGACTCAACGCAGTATACAGAACGCGTACCAATTCCAGTTGGTCTTCCTCTCTGGTACTTTGTCACAAACATTACAAAACACTTTTCAAGGATTTCATCAACCAAGTGGTCTCTGTACTGACCAGACTTGACAACTTCATCGACGTAGAACAGCTTGTGGTACTCGTGGACAGTCTGTTCGGGCCGGTAGTACCAACAAGCGTTGACCCATTTCTCGCCATCAGGAGCTTGCCAGATTGTGAAAATTTGACCAATAGTGGGCTTGGACGGATCATTTTGGTTGGAGATGTGAACCCAGTCACCTACTCTGTAGATCTCTCCTCTATGCTCTACTGAATCCAGAGGCAGCCTACTCGTTTTGGAGTTGCTCTCGGGGTCTTGGTAGAACGAGTCGGGCTTCTTGCGCTCCTCGTCAGCTAGTTGTTCCATGACCTGTTCCAAGAAATTGGCATCTTCGTGGATCTCTGACCCGGGTTCGTTGAACGAACGTGCATTATTGAAGAGCAGTTTCATGTCTTCAAGATACATTTCGAGTGTGGTGTACTCTCTGCCCTTGATCTTCTTGCGAACCATATCAAGAGCTATAGGTTGAGAAATCTCTGCGTAGTACTCTGGGTACTGCTTGGGATCAGGCAGCTTTTCAAAAGCCTGGTGTCTGTATCTTCCTGTATCATCGCGTTCACGGCGGACACCACGATTAATAGCCTTGATTCTAGCTTCGTGAGGCTTGTCAACTGTTGGGGGTCTGCCGCGACGGCGTCTTCGGTCGTCAGCACTGCCAGAGCCAGGAGTGAGGGCCATCTCTGCTTGCTTCTTGCGCTGTGCCGCAGTAACGGCAGCGCGTCTTGGTCGGCCGGATCTCCTTCTGCCATCTTCATCGTCATCATCAGAGTCTGAATCGTCGTCTGAATCAACATCAGAGTCATCGTCGTCATCGTCATCGGCCTGGCTGAAATTAGATGGTCTCATTCTCAGTGTACGTCTAGTTGGCAGGTTTTCTGGGCCAGCAGGAGTCGGATTCTGGCGCTGCTGGGCGGCCGCAATCAACGCAGCGCGCTCTTCTTCGGGGTCAAACACCTTTCTTGGTCTGCCTCTCTTTCGCTTGACTTCTTCTTCTTCACCCGGCGGCAATGCAACCATGGCTTCGATTTCCTTCGCCGTCAGAAGAGGACCGCGATCCTGGTACTCCATACCCTCCAGGGCAGGAACCTGTGGGTTCTCGTTAATCTCCTGTATCCTCTGTCTTACATAATTATCGATAATCTCGGCATCTTTGTAAATGTAAGAGCCGGGAGGGTTAAACGACTTTGCATTCCAGACAATCTGGGCCAGGTCTGCAAAGAACTGCGCAGGATTAGCATCGTATTCATTACGCTTAATGCCTTGCTTGATTCTAAACAACGACATTGGTCTTTTGATGATTCTGTAGTAATGTGTCAGTCTCCTGTCAGGCAGGACCTGGAACACCTCTGAACAGTCATGTTTCGAATCCTCAGGGTCCCTCAGTCCGGCAACACCGTCCAGGATTGACGAAAGCACGTCCTTCAATAACGGAGCCGAGCTCGCGTCATCCACTTCCATCGCGGACATTTTCTTGTTGTCTTGGTGAAACTTGGATTTGAAAAGTCAGTTGGGACTAAAGTCGACTAGTCGAGTCCAGTCAGTTGGGAGATCTCTTTTGACAGAGTAGTCGACAAGGATTGGGAGTCGACTGCAAGTCAGCTGTAACCTGGGAGACACTTGGATGACTTCGAGCTGACGACTTGCGAATGGTCCAAGTGATTGCAACGTGGGAGTAGAAGGCAAAAATTAAAACTGGCAAATAGGAGGCGAAATACGGAATTCGGGATTTGTAGCGATTTTATTTTACAGTTTCTGACAACGGCAAATCACCGGCTACTGAGACCCATAACAGGGTAACCTATTTGAGTCTGCGATAGCCAAAGCAGTAAGCAGATATCGGCCTTTGGAGAGCCCACCAGTGGAGATCTCTTTGCAAGTCTCGTACGACACTGCTTACCAAACTATTGCACGAACCTAGATTGTTGGCATAGAAACCCTAACCCCATTTTCAAGGAATCTACTCGAGAGACAAGAAAGTGCCATGGTGCTGTCTTCCGACCTGGCGTCTTTCCAGTCTTACTTATGCTCGTCTAAACGAATCTTGGCGCTCGTTGGAGCTGGACTTTCTGCATCTTCAAACCTTCCAACCTTCCGTGGCGCAGGTGGCTTGTGGCGTGAGTACGACGCCATGGAGCTCGCTACTCCAGATGCGTTTCACGATGATCCTTCCTTGGTGTGGCAGTTTTACTCTGCTCGACGAGACGCTGCCCTTCAAGCCAAACCTAATGACGGCCACTATGCTCTTGCGCAGCTGGCTCGCCGGCGGCAAAACTTTCTGACTGTGACGCAAAACGTGGACGGTCTTTCGGTCCGAGCGAATCATCCAGCAGATCAGCTCGTGGCTCTGCATGGTGATTTGTTCACAGTCAAATGCACTTCTTTTCTGTGCTCTTACTCTGCAGTGGACTTTAAACAGCCCCTGGTGGCTGCTCTGGCGCCCAGTCCTGACGGTGCCCTTAAAGACATTCCAGATGAAGATCTGCCGTACTGCCCTAAATGCCGTACCGGTCTGCTAAGACCAGGTGTGGTGTGGTTCGGCGAGCAAATCCCCTTGTTGTCGATGACAAAGGTTAATGACTTTATGACAGGCAAGATCGACCTCATCTTGGTAATTGGCACTTCAGGCACCGTGTATCCAGCCGCAGGGTTTGTTGACGATGTGTCCACGGGCGGCGGTAAGGTGGCGCTGTTTAATATTGAAGTGGATGAAGAAGCAGAGAACCTTGACGGCTGGTACTTCCAAGGTGATGCAGCGAAAACGCTACCGTGGGCCCTCGAGATTCTCATCGGTGCCATCAAGAGAAAGTAGTAGACTTGGCCATCGCTCAGAGGATCACATATTTATAGCATAGATTTTTCGAATTAATTTGCATTGTCTTACAGTCGAAATTTACATTTGATTACTACGGTTACGCGACCATATAGCTACAGATTGCCCTTTTTAAGCGTTGATAGCCTTGCCGTTGTACGCAACGAGACAAGCCTCCTTGAAAGCCTCCGCAAGAGTTGGGTGGGCGTGACAAGTTCTGGCAACATCCTCGGCAGAAGCGCCGTACTCAAGAGCAAGAGTACCTTCAGCAATCATCTCACCGGCATTTGGTCCAGCAATGTGGACACCCAGGATTCTGTCGGTCTCCTTGTCAGCAAGGATCTTGACGGAACCCTCAGTGTCAAGGTTGGTCTTGGCGCGGGAGTTGGCAACGAAAGGAAACTTGCCAATAGAGTACTCAATACCAGCCTTCTTAAGCTCCTCCTCGGTCTGACCAACCCAAGCAATTTCTGGGTGGGTGTACATGACAGATGGGATGGCACCGTAGTTGACGTGGCCGTGGCCAGTCTTGAGCAACTCAACGGCAGCAATACCCTCCTCCTCGGCCTTGTGGGCAAGCATTGGGCCAAAGGTAACATCACCGATACACAGAATGTTGGCATGCTTGGTGCGGTAGTCCTGGTCGATAACAACGCGTCCCTTCTCATCAACCTCGGCGCCAATGGCCTCAAGGTTAAGACCCTTGGTGTAAGGACGACGGCCGACAGCGACAAGGAGAACATCAGCCTCGATGTCCTCGGTCTTGCCGTTCTTGGCGTTCTCGACCTGGATCTTGACGACCTCACCCTCGCGCTTGGCAGAGGTGACTTTAGTTCCGAGCTTGAATTTCAGGCCCTGTTTCGTGAGAGATCTCTGGGCAATCTTGGAAAGCTCACCGTCAATGTTGGCACCACCAATGTTGTTCATAAACTCAACAACAGTGACCTCAGTGCCGAGACGGGACCAAACGGAACCCATCTCGAGACCAATGATACCACCACCAATGATGACAAGTCTCTTTGGAATCTCCTTCAGATCGATAATGCCAGTAGAGGTGACGATTCTCTCCTCGTCAATCTCAATGCCTGGGAAGGGAGTGGCCTCGGAACCGGTGGCAATGATAACGTTCTTGGCCTTGATGATGGTCTCTTCGCCACCCTCGAGTGGATCGACCTTGACGGTGTTCTCGTCAATAAACGAACCAGTACCCTTGATGTAGTCGACCTTGTTCTTCTTGAAGAGAAGCTCGACACCAGAGGTGAGCGAGTTGACAGCGTCTTCCTTAGACTTCATGAAGCCGGCGAGGTCGATCTTGGCATCAGCAATGATACCGCGCTTTTTCGTGTCGTGGAGAATCTGGTGGTAGAGATGAGAGTTGTTGAGCAGAGCCTTGGAGGGAATGCAACCAACGTTCAAGCAGGTACCGCCGAGAGTACCACGGTTCTCGATACAGACGGTCTTGTAGCCCTCTTGAGCAGCCTTGATGGCAGCAACGTAGCCACCTGGGCCACCGCCAATGACAACAACGTCGTGTTCTTGGTTAGTAATGATCAAGAGTAAAGTTTCTCAAGCGCGAGGGTAAGGGAACAACAATGCTCGACAGTGAGGGCGAATGTAGAGGTAAGGGTAATAAAAAGCACTACCTAACACATAGTCAGGAACTGCTAGTTCACTTCCTCTCCTTCGCACTGTCACTGCTCCGCTTAGTGCCCGGGGCCACATGCCCCGCTCTCGAGAGTTTACAGGCGCCGCACGAAAAGTCCACCAGAGAAATCCACAAAAAACTGATCTGTAAAAGCGACCTGTCATAAAATGACGAGTCATTGGGAGCAGCAAAAGTGACTAGTCACTAATGGCACTCGTACAACTCATGTCGCTCACTCTCACAGCAAAAAGAGTTTTGTCTTTGCAGTGTCCGGGACACCCAACAAATTTGGACGATTTTGGTGCAAAGGCGATGAGCTGTCAGGGATTTCTTGGTGGAGCAAGGTCCGTGCGCGCCGCCAAACAGTAGTCAGAATACTTACCAAGTTCCGTAGCGTACGAGCGAGCCAGTCTGACACTGGCTCTGTTCAAAAGCCTTGTTCTAAGCATGATTGTCCTAATGGATGTGTCTAGCTAGTGGTTG
The DNA here is from genome assembly GCA_003706415.3 of Deakozyma indianensis. Taxonomy (NCBI): domain Eukaryota; kingdom Fungi; phylum Ascomycota; class Dipodascomycetes; order Dipodascales; family Trichomonascaceae; genus Deakozyma; species Deakozyma indianensis. The sequence continues at coordinate 89,968 of PPLG03000004.1, forward strand.
TGGGGGTGTTGGGTTTGAAATTCCAGGTTTTGGGACGGCATCTTTATTGGTGGTGGGAAGGGTCGGCTTTTCGTGCGCACGGGGTGTGCCCGGTCACGTGGAGAACAGGGAATTTTCCGTAACGATCTAGTGCCCGGAATAACTTTCGGGTCATGGGTACGCGGAGATTCCGCTGGGCTGATTTGAACGAATTTGGCCGCGGATTAATTGTCTGTCTGACAAAGGCCGTTAGTCATCCTGCGGCTGTCAGATTGAGTCGCTAAGATAATTAGGTTCACTACTTCTTAGCATGTCTGTACCGTTAGCCGTGGGGTAGGGTAGACCTTAGTGGGGGACAGAATGTTTGATAGAAAGACGATAAACCTGGGCAGTCCGTGTATACATGAGACGTTCTAGTTGATTGTCACCTCTGACGTTCCCGTGCTTTCTATTCTTGAACGATTTGCTCGTTGTGCTCTTGCCACCTGCTGACTGTTCCGAGCTATTCCCGTAAGTTCTGTAGCTGGTCTGTTGACCCAACTGTGGTAGCTACTTGGCTAACGTAGAAGCCTCGAGACGAGGGTTGCTTATGAATCATGAAATCAGGAGTACAAGGCACGAGACAAAGACACAAGCCACAAACAGTGTCGGTCACAATCACCGACAGTTGCACTCCTCCTACTCTGCTTCTCCCACTCCCTGCCCGCCAATGACCAGTGGACATATTCCATTACTCCAGACACAGCCGCACATGGCAACTGAAAAATCCCCCTAGCGACAAAACGGCCTGCTCAGACACAAAACTTGCCAAAAAAGTCTTTGATTGACACCCAAAAATGTCTGAATCATGGAGTAAGTTGACAGCCTTTGTTGCAAACAACAAGACGGCAGTGATCGTCACCACGCTCGCCGTCGCCGCAGCAACCTCCGCTGTCGTCTACACAGCAAGCTTGCCGCCACAAGTCGCTGCGACAAGCGCTGACGAGACCGCAGAGAAGCCTGCAACGTCCTCGTCGTCCAAAAAGTCGTCAAAGAAGAAGAAGAGAACCGGCAAGGAGTCCAAGGAGTCCAAGGAGCCCGCAGAGCCAACGACTCTGGCCGGTTTCAAGCTCATCAAGTCTGAAAGGGATCCTAAGTTGGAGTACCCAGACATTGACAACTGGAACACCGTGGAGGAGCTTGACGACGACGACCGTCTCAAACTCGGCAACTCCTTCAAGGCTGCCGGAAACAGAGCGTTCACCGACAAGAAGTACGAGGAGGCAATTGAGTTTTACTCATCTGCCCACAAGTGCTGGCCAAATGAGCCAATCTACTTGAGCAACCGTGCAGCTTGTTACACTCAGCTCAACAAGTACGACGAGGTCATCAAGGACACCACTGCTGCCCTCAAGATTGATCCTAGCTACACCAAGTGTCTTAGTCGCAGAGCTGTTGCTCACGAGAAGCTCGGCGACTTTTACGACTCGGCTTTTGACTACACCTGTGCCTGTATTATCACCTCCTTCAAGGACAGAGTTCTGACCACTGCTGTCGACCGTGTTCTCAAGGCCGGTGCCGAGTCCCAGGCCACGACCATTTTGGAGCAGCGCCCCAAGGACAAGCTGCCAACCAGCGCATTTGTCACTGCGTACCTCAACGCCTTTAGAGAACAGCCAATCCCAGACGCTATTCAGAATGCTGCTCCAGACACTGGTGACTACTACCTCAAGCTTGCTCTTGATGCCATTAGCAAGCGCACTGCCGAGTCCTACGACCAGGCCTTTGCTTACCTGCTGCAGGCCGTCGACAACGAGCCAACCGAAAAGGCTCTTGCTCTCGAGTACATTGGTACCTTCCGTTTCTTGATGAATGACTTTGAGGGATCGACTAAGGCCCTGGAGGAGTCCATCGCCATCAAGCCAACCGCCACCGCCTGGACCAAGATTGCTTCTGTCCACATGGAGCAGGGCAACATTATGCAGGCCAACCTTGACTTTAGCGAGGCCCTCAAAGTTGACCCAATGTCTGCTGACGTGTATTACCACAGAGGCCAGATTTCTTTCCTTACTAGTGATTTTGCTGCGGCTGTTCGTGACTACGAAAAGTCCATGGAGCTCGAGCCAAACTTTGTCTTTAACCACATTCAACTTGCTGTTACCAAGTATAGAATGGGCCAGGTCGCTGCTGCCACCAGCTACTTTGCTGACATGACCAAGAAGTTCCCAGATGTTACTGATGTCTACACTTACTATGGTGAGATTCTTACCGACCAGCAAAAGTTCGCCGAGGCCATCAAGCTGTTTGACCGTGCCATTGAACTTGAGTCCAACAAGCCAACTGGTGACATTAACGTTTTGCCATTTATCAACAAGGCTCTTGCCGTGTTCCAGTCTACGCAGGACGCTGCCAAGGCTGAGGAGCTCTGCAGAAAGGCCGTTGCACTTGACCCTGGCTCTGATATTGCTATTGGTACTCTGGCCAACCTGTGTCTGCAGATTGACAAGTCTGAGGACGCTCTTGGACTGTTCCAGAGAAACCTTGACCTGCTCAGAACCGAGGTTGAGATTGTCCAGTGCCTGCAGTACATTGATGCTACCAGGATCCAGCTGAGAATCTCCAAGGAGCGCCCAGACCTCAAGAAGCATCTTGAGATTATCTCTCGCACTGCCAGACTCGAGCAGCAGCAGATGGGCATGTAAATAGCTGATTGAGTTTTTGCACTCAATATTTGTATTAGATGTACTATGCTCTTGCGAGCACAGTGAATGGACTTGCGCCAAAAAGGTATTGTCTCAATTTTCTACATATCAGACCGCGAACAACTTTAAAAGATCTGCTCCATTCACTGCTTTTCCAAACTCCCGCGGTTGTTCCGCCGTTATGACCGCCCCGCCAAGTCATCTCGGCACCGCGTCGGGCAACCAAGCCATCCCCACATTAGGTAAGCACCTCCACCAAATCATATAAATACCCCGGATCCCACGTTTCCTCGACAGTCGGTTTCTGCCATGTTCAAACTAGCCACAACACTCAATCGCAGGGTCATGGCTTCGTCCGCTCCACTTCTCCGCGCCTACTCTTCTGCTGCACACGAATTGATCCAGGTGTCGACTCCTGCCAAGGGAGTCGAACTCATCACGTTCAACAGACCAAAAGCGCTCAATGCTCTTTGCAATGATCTCGTGAGGGAGCTCAATGCAGAGCTTGTTCGTGCTGATGCAGACGACTCCGTGGGAGCGATCGTTTTGACCGGTTCCAAGAAGGCCTTTGCTGCTGGCGCAGACATCAAGGAGATGAAGGACAACAACTACGCTTCTGCGTACGGCAACGACATGCTGGCTTTCTGGGCAGACATTTTGAAGATCAGAAAGCCAATTCTCTCTGCCGTCAACGGCTACGCCTTTGGAGGCGGCTGTGAGATCGCCATGGCAACTGACATTTTGTACGCCGGCGACAAGGCTGTCTTTGGACAGCCAGAGATCAAGCTGGGAACTATTCCAGGAGGTGGTGGATCGCAGCGTCTTACCAAGGCCGTTGGAAAGTCCAAGGCCATGGAGCTCTGTCTCACTGGCCGCAATTTCACTGCTCAGGAGGCTGAAAAGTGGGGCCTGGTGGCTGCCGTGTTCCCTGCCGACGAGCTGGTTGACGAAGTTGTCAAGATTGCCGCAGAGATCGCTTCGTTCTCGCCTCTCGCCGTCAAGGCCGTCAAGGAGACCATCAATGAGTCGTTTGAGCTCAACCTCCAGGCTGGCCTGAGGTTTGAGAGAAGACTCTTCCACGGCACCTTTGGAACTGCTGACCAGACTGAGGGCATGACTGCTTTCGCTGAGAAGAGAGCTCCAGTGTGGAAGAACCAGTAAACAAGTGTAATTTTGTAGTTTCTAACTGTTGGTCCAATCTAGTACATATCCCCTACAAACTAGTTTGTAAAAATCTACTGTAGCTTCCAGATCTTGACGGCGCCATCTGCACCGCCAGACACGATCTCACTGTCACTGATCCAGGCGACAGCGTTGACACCACCCTTGTGAGCATTCTTCACAGACTTGTGCTTGCTTGGCGTAACGGCAGAATAGAGAAAGACATTGCCATCCAGTGAGCCCACCAGAGCAAGGTCGTTCTTGCTATCCCACTCAATTGACGTAACTCTGGAAGTACAGAATGCCCATCTGCTACTCACTACTGAACCATCTCCAGTGGAGTACAAGACAATCTTGCCCTGGGTATCTCCCGCAGCAAGCAGCTTGCCGTCAGGTGAAATCTGAAACAGCGACGGCGGGTTTCTCAGGGGCGCAAACGCCGTCTTGGCCTCTGCGAGAGTAAAGTCATATGCGTAAATCTTGTTGTCGCGGCTGCTTCCAACTACCACCAAATTGTCTCCAACAGCGACGGCAGCAGCTGAGTACTTGAGAGCAATGTCCTTGATGGGCTTGCCTGTGGCGTCAAACAAATGAAGGTTGGTCTCCGTAACGACAGCAACGTGACCAAATCCTGATGCAATGCCCTTTGGCTGCCCTTTAAGAGCAGCTCCCGATAGACTTCCGACCTTTTTGAGTCGGTCGTCCCACGAGACCGAGAGCAGATCCGTGGACGGGGAGGCAAAACCTGCAATAAGCGAATCATATTTGGCAGCGGTTTCGGCAGTGCCTTCAGCTGTCCATTTCTCAATTCTTCCATCGTACGATCCGGAATAGATTTGCTTTTCGAACACTGTCAGAGCGGTGACAGACACTTGGTGGCCGGTAATCTTGGTAGCCTTATCTGAACCAATCTCGTGGACAAAGATGTCTCCAGCAAAGTTGACTGAAATGATTTTCTTTTCACCGGCAAACACAAGGCCGAGAATCTGGTTTTCAAGAACATTCGACTCCTGCCATTCTGCAACGGTCTTGCCGTCGTCAACACTCCAGACCTTGACAGACCCATCACCAGAGCCGGTAGCAAACAACTTAGAGTCTGGAGACCACGAAACAGCAAAGATGGAACCCTCGTGTGTGCCGTCAAATGTGCTCTTGTAGTCGCCCGTCTTGCCATCGTAGAGAACAATCTTACGATCAGAGCCCACGGAGATGAGATGCTCACCGTTGGGCGAAAACGCAACGTCTTGTGCAAAATTGGTATGCTTCTTGACCGACTGAGCAAACTTGAAAGGTGGGCCCTGGTAAAACACCAAAGTGCCGTCATCGCCAACAGTCGCCGCTCTGTACGGTCTTGTAGGCTTGATTGAAACGGCATTGACGACACTCGTGTGGCCAGAAATCTCGCCGACAGTGTTTCCACTGTCAAAAGTGAAGCAGTGACCAGCACGCTCCTTGCCGTCGCCGACTGCGATGATTCTCTGCGAATCGGCGTCCCATTCGAGGTCATTGACTCTGCCAGAGATGACCTGGAACTCAGACTTGGTGATCATCTCCTCGCCCTTGCAGTCCCAGACCTTGACGTAGCCAGCAGAGTCTGCAGATGCCACGTAGTAACCAGACGGCGAGAACTTGGCGACTGTCGTTGGAAACAGATGCTTTGTGTACTGCCTAGCCTTTGAGGGGTCCGACAGGTCCCGCAGGAAGATGGAGGAGCCGGAAGCATACGCAATCTCATTGGATTTCGGATTGTACGAAAGTCGTACAGAAACAGATCTTGCTGTGCTTGGCTGAGCAGCGTAAAGAGCTTCTGTGGTTAGCATGTTGTGTTGTGTTTTGTGTTCTTGAAAGAACTTTAAGGGCATTGAGACTTACCAGGAACAATGGCAGAAGGTAACATTGTAAGAATGTGTTTGTAGCGAGGTTTCAACGGATTGACAACGACTATATATGTCCGCTGGATGGCGCAGTCGAGGCGATTAGGTGGAGCGCGACGTCAGCAAAGTCACGTGTCTACAGTATCAAAGTAGTGAAGCAATTTGTCGAGGAGCGATGGATGAAGCCAGTTACAAGTCGGATTTGATGATTGAAACGGGTTCAAAAGTAGCCGACATCGCTTTGCGGCTTTGGAGGTCATTTGTGCTTGACAGTTGGCATCAACATCGAAGCTGGTGACTTTTGTATAGAGATGGTTGAGAAAAGATCTTTGAAGCTTAGTCAGACGTAGGCAAGCTCGTAAACTTTGAGCCACAATCTTCCACCAAGAAAATCTTGGCGTCGGCTCTTGGTCCGAGCTGCACGGCTCCACCGCGACGTGTCCTGCTAGCATGCTCTCCAGCCGTGGTTTTGTTCAAGCAGGAAGTCTGATCTCAATCAGGGGAATCGCTGGCAGTATCTCAAAGATGCAGTTATGGCCCAATGGCCGATCTGAGGAGTCCGTCTCAGCGTCGGTGCTCCTAAACACCGGTAGCCTGCAACGGCAGCCAAAGAGCGTCCATGAAATGGGCTCCGAGGAGATTTGGTCTACTCCAAAGCTTGGACTACAACTCTCTTTGGATCAACTATCCTTGACTGCAATGATTGATGGAGAACCTGGCTTTGGTGAGAATTATCAAGCACTCTTTTGTGGGCTACTCGACGCCCACGTACCAGAACCTAGTGAAACACGGCCTGAAGGTTCTCTGGAAACGCCTTTTGAAGCCTCTTATGAAATGCCCGCAGAGGTATACTTCAAGACGGTTAGAGCTCCGCCCGGCCGCTATGTTCCTCACACACATCTTGAAACGATTGTGGAAATGCCGTACGCAGAGGAGATTGCAATTAGACTGGATTTCGTTGAGAATCGAATGTCGGTGAATTCAACAGGTGATGAAATTGTTCACGCTGTGCATACTTGTGAACCAATTGCAATGCCTGACGTGCAGGAACTTTCCTCGAGTGCTAGAATCCGTAGCCCTCGGACAATTTGGAAGGAAGTGAGAGGCAAGGTATGGAAGGGAAAGAAGGCATGAAGGAACCGGAGTGGATTTAGCATTCCTTAGAACATAAGTTATATGATATATCAGCGAGAACATTAGTGGAGAGAGTTTACCTGCCAGGACCGATCAGTAGACAGTAGATCGAGGTATGTAGTGGAACGCATATCCAAGAGGATCGCGGAACTCACCGTAGTGCTTTCGGCGGTTCACAAACTATTCCCCTAGTTACCCAACAAGCCGAAAAGAACCGTTCCTTCTGACCACCTCAGTTCTGTCGAATCCGTCCAGACCACCTAGTGTCAACACATTGAATCACGACAATGAAACAATGACAAAACGATTCACAAATAACTCGTTTAGAAGTAAAATCAACACTAATACCACACTGTCAGTTTATTTTATAATTCTATTTTCTCTTTAAATTTGACAAAAACGTCATTTATCCGTAAACAGAAATATCACCAATTTCTCGCGTGCTGACAAGAAACGCGCCTCCAACCTATATCCATGGATGTTTTGCGGTCAGAGATTAAACTATGGGAAAAGGAGTTTCAATTAGGACACGGAAGAGCCCCAACTAAAGAAGATGCAAAGAACGACACCAATATCTACCAGAAATACCAGGACTACCGGCGACAGAAGGCAAAAGCAGCAAGATCAACAGCAAAGCAGCTAGCGAAGCAGCTAGAACAAGAGAAGAAGGCAGAGAATCCAAAAGAAAGTGAACCAGTTTCTCTTACTCCGCGAAAGAAGCGTCCCCAGGGTCGTGAAGCGCCTCAAGACGAACATGTTCAACAGAGTCCTGAACTTACACCACAAAAGCCAAGCACTCCAGCGTTTCTTGGTCCTACGCCTCAAACGGCAGGGCGAGTGCTGAGTCTGCTGGATCTCACGCCGGTGAAGATGAAGACTGCTGACGTCAGTGTTGTCATGGAGGGTCCCATTATGTCTGACGACGAGGACTCAAATGATGAAGGTATGCGACCTCCGCTGACGCCGCGCAAAAACGATGTTCCAACTACTCCTCGGAAAGCCGCGCAAGGGAAAAGTCCAGAACGGACTCCGCTGTATCTGCGAATGGGGGGCCGAGTGGCAGTACCAGACTTGTCTCCAATGGCACCACGAAAGAAACTGAAGGGTCTGAGCGCCATTTTGAGAGAGGTTGATGAGATGGACAAGGAGGATCTGGCGGATTTCACAGAGGAAGTCGCGGAAGGCCAAGAGCCAGAACCGTCTCTCGCGGACATTCTCTTTGGATCATCTTCAGAGTCGGAAGAAGAGGCAGGCAAGAACGCCGATAAGCCTGTCAATGGCTACAGGAAGCGCAAGCCCAAGCGCTCCACTCGACTGCACAATATGAAGCCCACTGAAGCCGACGGACTGGGTGTGGGCAAACAGGGAGTTAATTACCGACGCCTCAAGGTCAGCAGGGGCAAGAAGCCGCCGTTCAGGAGAAGATGAGGCGAGTGAGCGAGCTCATCTGGCACAATCTCTGTGGATCCTCTTCAAAATCATTTATTTATTCTCTAGTTGTGTGATTACGGAATTGCCTAACTGCCGGAAATGGTGCGTTGATGAAAAATTCCAGTCACCAAAACATATAGCATCAAGACATGAACTACCTACGCGACTGCCAGAACCTTGCCGCGTCGTTCTTTGAGGGCCTCGACAGACAGAGAGGCACTATCGGCAAGCACGTTGACGGCAATGCCGCCATCATCTGGAACGGCAACCCGCTGGCAGGCAGAGAAGTGTTTGTGCAACTGGTGAGCGCTCTGCCGCGGACTCGCCACGACATTACTGGCCTTGACGTTCACCAGCTCAGCACGGGAATGCGCAACGGCATCATGACAGTCACCGGAAGAGTGCGGATCGGCGAGGATTCCTTCGGATACGCTTGCAACATGATTCTGCACCAGCACGAGAACAAGCAGCTGGTTGCAACGAGCGTCGACTACACGTTTGTCTACCAGCCAGAGGAGCACTCGGTGCTTGCTGCGTGAGTCTTTTTCTGCTCGATTTGAGTCCCTGGGCCATTCATGAATCATCATTACATGAATGGCTGGACTCACTAGGATCTGGAACAACCGGGTGCATTGCCACTGAGCATGTCCTTGTCATTGCTTCTTGTAACTGCCAACTCGTCACTATTAACCTGTCACTGCCAACCTGTCACTGCTAACTGTAACTGCTAACTGTCACTGCTAACCGGCGTGTGTGCTCCCCACACTGCCATACCTAACCCTGTCACCTTGATCCCCAGAACTTAGACGTCACCCGGAACGGGGACATTATGCTTATCAGCTCTAGTACCGATGAGTAATCTATTTGCATCCAAACAAGGCAACTGGACCAGTCAGGTACACCACAGCTCGTAATCGCACTAGTCAGCTTGTGGTAAGCGTACCTGGGGGAGCAGCTAACTGCATTAGGAATTAGTGCAAATGGCTGTGACTTGTTTAGTAATGGGCGGAACCGCTTACTAAGTTTTTACCATAGGAAACAGCAGCGACCAATCTCCGGGGCTCGCGCCGGCCGTATCTTGTTGCCCTGTTGCACAACCTTTACGGCCATGACGGACTTGGGCTGTGGAGATAAATTAATATTGTGCCAACTCTGGAACGGTACCAACAGTGTCAAGACCAACAGGCCCGCAGCACACCACGCTCTATAAAATACAAAATATAACGAAAGCTTAGACATAACTTTGTACACATTTTCTGCGTTGCACTGTGTAAATTTTGGCGATTACTGGCCCCTCCAGGACGCTGTCTTCCGGTTCCCACATTCGCCCGTTGTGGCCTTCGGAGTCTCGGCTGACCCGACCAGCCCCATTTTCTGACTCCACCAGGACCTTGCCAAGAAGCACCTCTGCTGGGGAGCAAGAATCACCGGCCAGCATTTCTCACTTTTGCCACCTGAGAAGAAACTCGCGAACCATGTCACTCTCGCGCTCCATGTCTCCAGACCCGGCCGTCTCCAAACAGCCTCAGGTCCGTGAGATTTATCCCGAAATGAGCACCACAACGCTCTTGAAAACGCCGGTCGCCAGTGCCAGTTTTCTGCCTGGCTCAGACAGACAACTCTCCATCCGCTTGCCACCGCCCCCCAAGCAGCAGCGAACCACTCGCTGCTGTTTCCCAGTCGCCGGCGAGCAGCAGGAAGCCAGTCACCTGCTCGTCGACCTGCAACAAGTCCTCTGGGCGGAGGCCGACAGCGACGGTCTTGTCAACCTGACGTATGTCACGACGCAGCCAAAGACAAACGTTGTGAGTGTGTCCACCGTCAAGTGCTCGTTTGGCGCTGCGCCTGCTGGCGAGACCGTCAAACAGCTCATGACTGCCGCCTACAGAGGAGGAAAGAAATGCAGGTCGTTTCTCGTGCTGGTCAACCCCTTCTCGGGCCTCAAAAATGCAATCAGCGTCTACAGGTTGTCCGTCCGGCCGCTGCTCGAGGCCGCCCATTCCATCGTTGACTATGTTGAGACGACTCATCAGGGACACGCCCAGGAGCTCGTTTCCCGGGCAGACTTGTCAAAGTACGACGCAATCCTGTGCGTTTCAGGCGACGGCCTTGTCCACGAGGTTTTTAACGGCCTGGCTCAGCGCGCCGACGCTTTCGCCGCACTCGCATCCACCCCAGTGCTCCACGTTCCGGGCGGCACAGGTAACGGCTTTGCCATGTCGGTGAACGGCAGCAGCTCGCCATCGGTGGCTGCATACAACGCCGTGAAAGGTGTCATTATGAAAATGGACCTCATGGCGTTCTCACAGGGCGACCAGCTGCTCATCAGCTTCCTCTCCCAGACTTATGGCATTGTCGCCGACGCCGACGTTGGCACTGACGACATTCGATGGATGGGTGCTCATCGCATCACCTATGGCATTCTCAAATCTGCATTGAAACTAACTACATACCCCTGTGAGATTGCCGTCAAGTACGCCATTGATGATAAGAGCGCGGTGTTTGACCATCTGCAGAGAAACTGGCACTCGCAAAGCAGGGGCGTCGGCAACGAGTTTAAAAATTACGACGGCCCATTCGATGCAAAGGTGCTCAAAAACGGCACCGTCAACGACCCTTTACCCTCGGATTGGATTGTCCGCGACGAGCCGACCCTGTCAATGTTCTACGCTGGACTGACCCCGTGGATGGCTGAGGACGCCCTTATATTTCCTACTGCATTACCTAACGATGGTTATATTGACATGCTTCTCGTTGACACAAAGGTTGGCCGACGCAAGTACTTGGCTGCTTTAACATCAATGGGGGATGGCGCACATTTTCACAATGATTGCACCGAATTTGCAAAGGTTCTTGCCTTTAGGCTGACTCCCAAAATGTCCAAGACTTATGTGTCTGTCGATGGTGAGCCTGCCACTCTCGATCCATTCCAGGTTGAGGTGTTGCCAGGACTCGCACGCACATTTACACTGACAGGTGGGTTCCCCGACAATATGGTGATTAGCAGGGATCCTAATTTTGAGCAAGCATAGTTAATAATATAGATTTCATACATACCTTGAAGGTTCCTTGGTGGTTATTTGTATATTGTGCATATATAAGGTACTTAAAGTTACTTTGCAGTGTCAACAACGTATCGGCCAGCAATCTTTCCTTCATCCATAAGCTTGTATACCGATGCCAGCTCGGAAAGTCCAACAATCTTAATATCAGACTTGACAAGACCACGTCTGAAAAAGTCAACGGCCTCATCGGTGTCGGCACGGTCACCAACGAGGGATCCGCGAATGTTAATGGCACGCAGAACGGTGGGGAAGATCTCAGCCTTGAGGTAGGCATCAGCTGGAAGCGAGACAAGCACAATGGTACCACAGGTTCTGACGTACTTGGTGGAGGCGGTGATGGCAGCCTCAGCCACAGCGACCTGGACGACACCGTGTGGGCCACCGCCGGTAATGTCCTGGAGCTGCTTGACAAAGTCATCGGCAGAGTACTTGGCAAAGTCGACAAAGGCCTCAGCGCCATGCGACTTGGTCAGGGCCTCCTTTGGAGCACCAGTGTCAATTCCAACAACTCTGAAGCCCATGGCGACAGCATACTGAACAGCAAGAGATCCGAGACCACCGCCGGCACCAGTAACGGCAACCCAGTCGCCAGCCTTGCAGCCAGTAGTCTTGAGAGCCTTGTAGACAGTGAGACCAGCACACAGAATTGGAGAAACGCCGGCAAGGTCAATTGACTTGTCGAGCTTTGGAGCATTGACAGCATCGCAAGTAGCGTACTGCTGGAAAGTACCCTGATGAGAAAATCCAGTGTAGTCGGCAGCAGTGCAGCAAGACTCGTGGCCGGACTTGCAGAACTCGCACTGCAGACAGCACTTGTTGAGCCACTTGACACCGGCATGGTCGCCGATTTCCCAGCCCTGGACGTCCTTGCCCATGCCGACAACGATACCAGCACCTTCATGGCCGCCCACCAGAGGCAAGATTGTCTCGAATGGCCAGTCACCTCTCCAGGCGTGGAGATCAGAGTGGCAGACACCAGAGTAGAGGACGTTAACGAGAAGCTCATTTGGAGCTGGTTCAGGAAGAGGAATGTCTTTGTAGATGAGCTCACCGCCTTGTTTCTCAAAGACGACGGCCTTTTGGGTCTTAGGGAGTTGCTTGGACATTGTTATGGAAGGTGTTATTGATTCTAGGGGAGAGTACAGGAGGGGATTTCGAGGGTCTTTTATATTCTTGGAGACCAGTTCTAAAAGGCTAAATAGCCAGAATGCGGTCTTTGAATGTTGTCGTACCCTGCATATGATCTTGATACCGAGTGATGACGACGAGGCAGGCTGTATGCATGCATGCACCTGTGTGGGGTAGGTGGCATAAACATATGCGCGGCTAAGAAATGGCAGGAGATTGTCGAGCAATGACTTTCGATACGAATGGCACAAGAGGAGACTCTGTTGCCGGTAGCAGGTCGATTGATTGCACAGAACTACTCACCTAACGGCCACTTTGTTGTTTTATTGTCAAAACGTCGCTAGTCAGACGCTAGTGGGGCGATGTCATGGCCCCGTTGCTTCTCCGATGCGGAGAACAATAGCCTGTTTGGAACACAACCTGGGGTAAATGAGGCACTCTAGGGACGGGTGGTTTCACAAGGTGTGGAGACTTGAGTGGCGGAGAGAACCGAGGAAGCGCCGACTTGACGGGCGCATTGCCAAGCGGTTTCTATTTTCCATTCAAGCTCATGGTGGTTTTGGGCGTTCGCCGCATACCTGGCGCGGAATAACTCTCCTGTGCAGAATGCCGGAATCCTGGCTGCTGGGTTACAAAGTTAATTTGTACGAATAGACTTGCGAGGAGCCTCGGTCATCCGTAGGTCGGTGGTTCAATGGGGTCCCCGCGCTGCCCCTTCATTGTCTGCCGCTAGATAGAAAGCCGATGAAGAGCCCGGCAGTATCATCTCCGGCATGTGGGGGGTATCAATCGGACATTGAGTTCACCTGTTGGAGTACTGTGGATGTTTAGGAGGTGACCCGAGGCCATTGTGAGTAGTCAACTAGCTATCAATTATCTTGGTAAACTGCATGGTAAACTGGCATGATATATTATGTAGTTTAGTGAGTACAGGCACAACGGTCAGTAGTCACCAGGAACCTGAGCTCAAGTACACCAGGTCTGAACCACTATTATTACCCCCTAGCCCATTCAATGGCAACTACAACCTACCCTAGTTACCCGTTAACCTTACCCTAATACATTGTCAACTGACTAACCTTACCCTTGATCATGGCATATTCGCTGACCTTTATCCTGTGTCATGGCCAACCCTTACCCACGAACATTTTTTATTTTCACAGCTCAAATGACAACTAAAGGAAAAACAGATAGGCTATACTGAATAGTAATAACATTATTTTATGACATTACGTCTCGTTGGATATATCCCTACAAGTTTTGCGAAACGAACTACCGCAGTAGAACACTTCTATGACGTTAAGTTAAGCCTCCCCTAAATGCGCATCAAACTTATTTCTTCTTCTCAGCCTCAGCCTCAGCCTTGTCTCTGGCACGCTTCTCACGAATGCCGTGGAACTGGGCAACGTTTCTAGCCTTTCTCAGAGTCTCGTAGGCAGAAGGACCAGAAGCATCGACAGCTCTGACCTCAATCTCCTTGGAAGCAGTTGGGATAGGGAAGACATCAGCGGTGGAGACCTGGACGGCGGTCTTGGCTGGGGACTTCTCGCCCTTCTTGGACTTAAATACAATCAGCTTGGCGAGGTACTCCTTAAGACGGGCAACGTTGGCGTCAAGGCCCTCGACCGAGCGGTTCTGGCGGCGCTCGTCAACGGCAATGCCAATGGTACGGGCGTAGTTCTTCTGCAGACCAGCAGCCTTGAGCTCCTCGAGAGAGAAACCACGGCCGGCTCTGAGCTTTCTGTTGTACTTGAGAGTTGGGGCTCTGACGATTGGTCTCAGAGCATCAAGTGGCTTTGGAGCCAAACGCTCAGCCTTGGCAGCACGGGCGACACGTCTGGAGTGCTTCTTGCCAGCCTGATCCAGGTGAACTCTGACGCGTCTCTGCCAGTCCTTTCTGAAGTGGTTCTTCTGGATAGCGTTGTTCTTTGAAACTGCCATTCTTTACGTTGTGTTGGATGTGTTGAACGGTGTTCTGAATTTCAGAGTCCCTCTGGGTGCGAGTCGGTGCTTGGGTTTGGGCACTGTGTCGTGGGACTTAGGGTTCCCTAGGGCTGGTGGGCAACATGTACGTGTATTCGAGACGGGGCCAATCGAAAAATGGTCACGTGTAGAAATGGTCACGTGAATAATAGATCAGTAAGAGAGTAGGCAAGACAAGAGTTGAGAAGTGATCCCGCTAATTCTTTTTATTATTTCCAATCAGCATGTATCTTAGGTGCTCTCACACATGTTCTGAACAAGAGTCTGGGTCAGAAAATCCAAGACCCTCCTCAACCTGATCTAACACAGTATGTGACAATCAAGTAGATTCATAGCAATCCGGTCAACGTTTTCACCACATGATACCACTCGTGCTCGGTGCGTACGAGACCGTCGTCGATAGCTTGCTTGAAGCCGTCCATATCTCATCAGGCCCGTTCTTAGAACCTCGACTTCTCGGTTCCTGCAGCTTCTCTAGGTCGCCAAGTTCATTCAGTGTGTCCTCTTTGAAAGCCTGCTCATCAACAGGGTTTTTGGCCCGCACTACCTCCAGGTATCCATCTACCCGGTTAAAGAACGCCAAAGCAAAGGCCATGTTTACTAACGGGCCTTCCATGAACGCGGGCGCTTTCGTAGAGGATTTGAAATGCTTTTGTGCAAGTTTCTTCAACAACGAATTCTTCTTGTGAATATTCACAAACTCCGTTCGCAGATCCGCAAGCTCAGGATTCGACGACTTTTCACCCGGCTTAACATGTGATGTACGCTCATAATACTTATCCATAACCTGTTCGAGGGTCAAACTTGACGGGTCCATGTCAGGGTCATATTCAGATTTCACTGGTGCTAGATGCAATTTAAGATCAGAGGTACATTCAACCGCTGCTTCCGTAATTGGGCCATGTATCTCGACATTTTCGAGTTTGACAGAAATCGCTTTAGCATCAGTAGCAGTTAGAGAAGAATTGTAGTTGGTGTTCACTCCACTAGCAGCGGCCATCAGGTCATCCTTATTGATTCCACTTATGCTAAGGGTCCTGGGGTTGCCCGTTCCAGCAACAGAAGTCTGTGAACGACTAGTTGAGTCGGTTTTCAAGGACGAATGGTCACCGTTGGATTGTACACCCCATCTTTTGATAAATGAGTCAGCACCAGTGACAAGTGAATGCATATAAGAAATCATATCATTTTTCAAAGGCTCCAGCTCTGCAGAGATTTCCGCCAGTGCCGCTTTCTGCTCCTCAAACTCTTTTCTTTCCTGGTCCAACGCCTTTCTTTCCTTATCCAATTCCTCTTTCCGCTCTTTCAAGACAGTCGCCTCTTTTGCAACAATTTCCAAGCCCGCCATATTTGCTTGAAGTCCTTTTGAAGTTTCTTCAAGCCCCTTTGCATTTTCTTGAAGACTGTTCTTTAAAACTTCCACTTCTGCCGTCAACCTTGCCTTATCGGCAGCAAGCTCCCTGCATAAAGAAGCCAACTTAACACGCTGTCTAGTCTCCAGGCCGGACTGTTCTTTGATTTGTTTCACCATTGCTTTCAACTCGTTCGCAATTTGATGGGACTCTGCTGGCTCGCCAGTTTTCGAGGCAGCACCTGCAATTGTGTTCTCCAGCTGCTCCCTTATCTTAGCAACGTCCTTAAATAACGTCTTACAGGCCATGATTCCATTACTCAGGGCTTCCTTTGTGGCTCTGAATTCACGAGCAGCCTTATCTGATTTGTTACGAAGCTCCTCAATGTCATTTGTAAGCACCTTTGACCGGTATTCAGCAGCTTCGGTATCTTTCTTGCATCGTTCAGCTCGGTGTCTGTAAACGGCAGCCTCAATGTCTTTTGACTTGACAACTTCCTTGTAGTAATTTACAGTGGTGTCATGATCCGCGAGCACAATGTTGAGGATATCGGCAAATCCCCTTTTGACAGATATTAAGTCCGAACTGTTAACAAATGAGCCTACCATTTCAGTAAAGCTCTTGTAGTCTGCATTGCGGAGGTGTACTAATGTTTTGGATGAGAGAATCTCGGCAATGACTTGAGAGGAGGAGCTGCCTCGCAACTTGGCAATCTCCTCAGCTTGCTTTCTGCACACTTGTTGAAGGATGACCATTTGGCCCTTTAGTTTGTTGATCTCAGACGACAAGTTGACGTTTTCTTCTGCATGGTACTTATCGCGCTTCTCCAGCAAAATATGCTGCCATTCGATATCCTTCAATTGACTCTTGAACGCAAAGTACTTTGTGACGACTGCCTTTAGAGTTCTCCCCAGGGTTTCCAGGTTGGTGGACTGTACATTAGAAGTGAGCTCATACACTTCATCATAGGCTTCCTGATCAATAATCTGTTGCAAGAACTGCCGTTCAATAGTATCATCCCACAGATGTTTATCTAGCTTTTCAGCCTTTGCTTTGTAGAACTTGCTGATTTCATAATCCCAGTGATCTTGCGTTTCCTCAGTGATCGCCTTGAGAGGGTCCTTGCCATCTCCAAACATGGCAGCGTTAAACTGCTCAAGAGAAGCTTGGTACTTGTGGAAAGGGATCTTGGGGCCGTTTTTAGCGATAACATCTTCAAGCCAATCGAGGGTGTGCGATTTTGCAAAGTCCCCCGAAGGCGACACGTCAAGAGCACCAGAAGTCCGAGCTGCAGCCATCATATCCTTGGGATTGGGTCTGCCGTGACCGAGCAGAGGGACGCTGGACGGAAAGCTTTCAATTGGATCATCGTCTTGCATTGATGGAACGCGGACCTGCAGAGTAGATTCTTCATCGAGATCATTACCATTGCTTTCATTAAGACTTTGACTCGACGAGGGCATGCTCCGTAAAGTGGGTTCAGTGGAATCATTTTGAGGGTCGGAAGAGTAGTCAGAGGGATCTGGTAAGGGAGCCTGCAAAGGAGCAGCGGGAGTCGGACCGTTGCGGGTCGAAGAGACTTTCCTTTGCTTCTTCTTGGCTACCTTCTTGACCATTGTGAGCGTTTCAGCTCAAACAGGCTGAGAGACGGCTGGACTGTGGGTTATTTGGGTGCAAATACGACGCTCGGCAGGGCGTTCCACTGATGGACTTGGTACTGCACTTAACCTCACAGGCGGGCTCACGGTAATGACAGCGAGAAATGTCTGATTTAAAGAACTGTGTGGAGAAGAGAATGTGTGTGCGCCACAGTTGCGCCACACAACTAAAAGGCTGTTGAGAGATAACGGAAAGAGCTAGGGAGGTGAGGCAGTTATATCGTTTGGGGTCCTTAAAACGATACTATATCTGGACACTACTACTAAAGGGTATTTACGATGTTAATGAAGGAACTGCTTATCGTCTGCTTGATTTCCCAGTTGCACCCCCTGCTGCCGGATACTCTGTAAGACGCCTTGACGCTGTCTGACAGATGACCTCACGTCCAAGAGCTTCTATGGATCAGTGAAGTCAAGTTGGTTGCAGTTCAATAGTATAATTGAGTAATACAGTTAAATGGCACCGTTGAACAGATGCAAAGATTTTGTTTGTGTCCCCAGTGTCTCTGCCAAGTGAGGCACTGCTCAGCGCGATTTAAGTTCAGGGTCCGCAGTACTGGTAGCAAGGTAGTAGTAAACTCTAACCGCTTGGCAGTGGTGTAATTAATTTTGATATACTCGTTTACAATCTGTTGTATTCTATCGCTCTCCTCCTACTCCTACTCCTGCTACTCCTTCTCCTTCTCCCAGAGTTCCTCCACTACTCATCACCATCGCTCACACCCAACCTGACACTCTGCAGACTCCCACAGGCATATGAACACTACCAAGAAATGAGCGTCAGATAGTTGCCCGGTTGGTTGCACATGTTGCACATGTTGGCCCTAACTCGGCTGGCACTGCCCTGCCCAGCCTGTGCCCAGTGCCCGCCCAAGCACACCCCTCGGGACAGTCAACACACCTTGGCACAGCCTTGCTCTATTGGACATTGCCAAAAAAATACCGGCAGCAATTTAGCGCTCATCCCGTATTTATTTATTTGAAATCCAACGCACTCCCTGGACATAAATATCAAACAAAGGCATTTCTTGAGATTTCACGGTCCTTCAACAGGGGCAAATCTGTTTGCGATTTTTATCCCGGCACAACCGTGCCCTCTAGATTTTATTTATCGTCAGCGCTCTTGATAGATCACAGAGCCCTTTCTCCCTTGGAAAACATGTCAAAGAATCAAGAACCGGAATCCGAGCTTCGCCGGCGCGTGAAGCAGGACTCCAAGTCCGACTCCTCCGAGAAGGACGTTCTTGTCGAACTTGAAGATGCAGAGTCTCCTCTCATGAGCCGTCTCGATGCCTTCTTGTTGAACCTCGATGCGCGCCTGGACGCCCTCGAAAAGTCTGCTCAAGATAAGCTCAACTCGCTGCCGGAAGTGCTTCCCGAGGCAATGCATGCGACTTATCAAAGTTTGGCTAGGCTGAGAGCAGAGCTGGCGAAACAGACGTCCGCTGGACGAACCGCTGGAGTCCACGCGTACGAGTGGTTTCTGCAGTCGTTTGAAACGCAGAACTCTGACTCAGATACTTCCGAGAGTGAGTCGTCGCTGTCTAAGCACTTGACCATGTTTGAAGACCGTCTGGCGTCCATCGAACACGGCATGTCTGCCTGGGCTGCCAACACGTCCACCATGGCCACAGACCAGTTGCACGATGCTGCAGAGTGGGCTGCACTCAAGTCTGCGATGGCCACTGAGCAGCTGCAACACTCTGTTCAGGCAGCACTCAAGGTGGCAACCGATAGGCTGTTGACCTACGAAGAGCTGCCGCATCCATGGCGTGAAAACCCCTATATTGTCGGTGGATATCGTTTCTGCAGAGACTACAAGGACTGTCTGTTGTCTGTGGTCCAGATCCACAACGAAACGTGCAACATTTGGACGCATCTGATTGGCTTTGTCATTATGGCTGGCATTGCGTTCTGGCACTACCCGTCGACCAGATCGTTCCTGGAGGCCAAGTCTTCTGCTGATGTGTTTTTCATGGCAGTGTTCCTTGTCGCTGCTTGCAAGTGCTTGGTCTTTTCTGCCATCTGGCATACATTCTCTGGCATCTCTCACCTGCGTGCAAAGCAGTCGTTTGCGTGCTTTGACTACACCGGTATCGCCTTGCTGATTGGCGCCTCTATTATGACGACTGAGTACACTGCAATGTACTGCCAGGAGACTGCACGCAATGTGTACTTGGCATGCACCGCACTCTTTGGTATTGGTGGGGCCATCTTCACCTGGACACCAGCATTCGACAAGCCTGAGCACCGGCCAACGAGGATTGGTTTCTTCGTGTCGTTTGCTGTGGCCGGTATTCTTGGGTTCTTCCATGCTGCATACTTCCATGGATTGAGCAATACGTTTGCGTTCTACCTGCCAGTGCTCTACTCTCTGCTGTGCTATGCAGCAGGCGTTGTAATCTACGGTCTGCTGATCCCTGAGCGCTGGTGCCCAGGAGGAATCTTTGATTACTTTTGCATGTCACACAATATCTGGCACATTGCTGTGCTGGGTGGTATTTATTTTCACTATGCGGCGACGGTTCAACTGTTGGAGAACGCACATAGTTTCTCGTGCCGGCTTTAGAATGTTCATTATGTACTAGATACACTGCGCACTAGCCTTCTAGTTGGCGGCCATAGATGATACAAAGAAGATCAGTTGGTCACGAGAAGCGTCTGCAGGAGGGTATACGTAGCGCTGGGTTAGAATGTATTTTGGGTTTGGCAACGTCAGCGAGTGAGCGCAAGCGAGCGAGCTGACACTTCCTCCACATGAACGTCAATTGGACGGGTCATTTAGTTCATTGTGGCGATTTACGTCACTGACACATTTGACACTTTGACAGGTCCATCTGACAGGTCGTCTCATGTCAATCTGACAGATCATTTCATTGCCCTTTGACAGGTCACTATTGTGGCAATTTGACAGCTCATGCCAAGTTGACAGATCACTTTGACAGGTCAAAATGACTCGTCAGAATACTTACCCTTTGCAACCAGCCGCGAAGCTGCTCTTCAGTCCATGTCTGTGGGTCGCCCTCTGGGTCGCCAAGTAGTCTGTTTTCTGGTCTCGGTATGTTGTGCGCCGTTCGACGCGATGCGCAGGATGAGAGCCAGAGGTTGGCGACCGTGGCGACAACAACAAAGCCGGCAAAGCCCAGGATCAGCTTCTGCGCTCTCGACGTTTCGCGGAGCTTCTCAGGAATCATAATAACGTTGTTGATGTCAAGCTCTGTCACGTGGAAATTTCGAGCGAGTGGAGGCATTGACTTCTCCAGCTGTGCGGCTGTTAATTGCGTTTTTGCTGATTTGTTGCAGATGACGTGCTTGGGCTTGGAATCTTGGACTCTGCAGAGACTAGACACTATGGACTTCTGGGACCTTAGCGACAACGGGCCTGGACTAGTGTTGATGCCGTACACGGCTGTGCACGCTACTGGAACTAAACCAAGTAGAGCCAGCTGGGTGGCTCAGCTGGCAGGCGGGCCAAGTATTTTGTGACCACGTGGAGTAAGGATCATTGCGGAAGCAGCAACGTGGCGACGGGAGAACGAGGAGGGCCGGAATTAAGCTGATCATCTGCCACTGCACATGTCCAATTGAGGCATTTTGTTGCTATCCACTCCGAGTCGCTAATTGGTGCGGTAGATCTTCGCCCCTGGGCACATGTCTCGCGCGCTGTGGCGCGCATTGGCGTCGGTTGCCAAACTAGAAGCTCACAAGTCTTACCAAGTTGTCCAACTTGCAGGGCACTAGTGCGATTAGTAATATCCCCGCTGCAGCGAAGGATGTCGTCACAAGAAGATATGCACCTAGCCGGTAGAAGACCGGTCTAGTCCCTACCGAACCCTGCATCATGAAGTCTACTACCTTCCCAATGGAGATAGTGACTCACTAGACGTTTTGGACAGTATGTGGACCGGATAGAAGGGCGGGGATTCTCGTATAGAACTGCAGTGTCACTGCTTGCGAGCGGGAGATACGGGTGTTGCATGGAATTGATCTATTGTCGATGTTTTTGACTGGCTCGATATATCGTCCTCAACGCCGTTCCAGCTGGTGCTTACTCGCCGTGTCGAGTACCCTCGGCGTTAACTTTAGTGGCTCATTAGTGGCAAAACGTTTTGACACTTGTGGGGCCTGTCGTGAGAGTATCGGCCCGCAGCGCAGGCACCAAAAGCAGGCACGAGACTCGTCAATTGGACGTGTCTGCTGGCCACCCGCTACGCTACGCTACGCTAGCGCACGCAGGGATATTAAATGGGTATATATAACGACAGCACGCACTGCTCGTTTTCTTCTCTCCATTGCAATCTCATTCATCATCATGGCCGCTCAGATTAAACGACGAGAGGTAATTGTCTCCACACCATTCCCGCCAAGCAGGCAGATTATCTTTGACGATCCCGCTGGCCAGGCGGCCTACAGCGACCTGCAACGAGGAGTTTCGCATGTTCCTCCGCTACTGAGAGAGGTCACTCCGCCGCTTCCCCCGAATACACCGCCAGGCCTTGTTCGGGGCCGCAGGAGATGATGCTGGCATGAGTGCGGTGGAATCAGTTGAGGCAGTGACTGATCTGCTTCGCTACAATGCATGCATAATCTATGAACGGCACCACTTCCCCTCTTTCTTAGAACCGCACAAGTCCATCTCCTCAAAGCGCACTAGAAGTATACTAGACCCACACAACCGCACAACACGTCATTTCGGCAGCCCGTCGCCATTTCCAGCATTTCCAGAACCTCATTTCCAGGAGCACCCACTAGCATTCGGTCTTTTTCAACACATGTTCACACAGTCATTAAATCGGTCAACACAGTCATTAAATTGGTCAACATACATTGTCATACAACCCGCCTAATACATAGAGCCCGCGGGGTTGTTGTATTCAGTTCAAACATATAACCTCTCCTTAGATTATCCATTTTTCGAATACGAGCTGCGATTTCATCTCCAGCCAAAAGAAACAGTATTAGTCACTTCTTACTGTTTTCTCGTTTCGATGAGCTCTTCGTGTGACAGTTGCCATAAAAATAAGCCGGAGAGCGCGCCGAAACCCCAACTAGGCTTATCTGGTGCGCCGCGTTCACCTGTCGCAAAACCGTCTGCTCCCATCGGTCTGCGCCTGCTTGTTCAGTTGCTTTCCCTGCTGAGACATTCCGGTTCAGGGCATTGCTTCTTTGGTATCCTCCCAGGCTCGCCCGCATCAGCGCCCTCAGGTGGGAATGAGTTCCACTTGGAGTGGACAGCAGCGCCGTTTCTCTCTCCTGTCTGCCGATTGATAATTGTTGTCTATTGAGCTCCTCGTGTGTCAACCGCGTTTGCACTTTTTTTTTCTCATTTGTCTCCGTCCTGGCTGTCATCGACTGCACTAACCTTGCAGCAACGTAGTAGTGAAGTGGTGGGTTTTCCTTCATTGCTTGGTTATCTGTCCGCTGAGTTGTGTCCAGTGGTTCAGGAATACGCTGAAGCAGGTCTCTTTTAGAGTTCCAGGCACCATCGCGACTCCTGTCACGTTACAGGACTTGACTGCCGTTAACAATCCAGGTGCACCAGAGTTCTTTTTTATAGCCGAGATCTGCATTGCTATTGTAGCCTGTCGTGACAAGACTTTTGCACACCGCCCCCGCTGTGTTTATAGAATCCAACGTCTCACTTGAGTTTGTGGGGTCTTTTTCTTGCCATTTCTTACACTCGCCGGCGTTATTTGACCACCTTCTTTTCTCCAACTATCTGAATCGTCTTGAACTTGCTACTGTTCTGAGCGTGCCTTGCCTGCATTTTCGTGACGACGACGTTCCATGGAACCTGCGATAGTAGCTGCTGGCCACGAAGGGGCAATGACCGATGCTTCGGGATATCTGTTTATTAAGAAGACTATCGATAGTGAACTCCAGTTCTATGAACAAGCCACTAGGTCCGACCCGGATCTAGCAGCAATGATGCCCACTTTGATGGGCGTTCTTGGCGAGTCCAAAATCAAGGCCGAGCACATTCCTGGAGGAACCTCAAACTCCATCAACTTGGCAGACTTTGAGAGGATGCTCACCATAAAGCAGCCTGTAGCTATTGTTCTAGAAAGCCTTACCGCTGGCTTCAAATTACCTACAATTCTAGACCTTAAATTAGGCAAGGTGCTGTGGGACGAGACGGCCGACGAAGCCAAAGTTCAACGGCTCAGTGCTGTCTCTGACTCTACTACGTCTGGATCCTTGGGCTACAGGGTTGCTGGAATGTCTGTAGTTCGCAACGGACAGCGGACAAAATTTGACAAAATGTATGGTCGCAATCTCAGCAAAGAGACGATTGCTGCGACACTACTGCGTGATTGGCTGCCCGACATGGATCCCGAGAAGCAAATAGCCATCTGCAATTCAGCTGCGGACTATATGCGACATCTTTGTCGCCTCCTCAGACAGCGCGAGACGCGTATGATATCAGCATCATTTATTGTTATTTATGAAGGAGACCCTGTTGCGTTTGGCAAGAGGATCCTAGATCAAAATGCAGAAGAAGAGACTGTCGTTGAAAATGACTTCGACGACGATGATGACTATGCAGATGGTGGCATTATTCCTCAGCCTGTTGTGCTTGGCCGGCTTATAGACCTTGCGCACGCGAGGTATGCTCCTGGCGAGGGGTATGATAAGAACCTAGTACAGGGTCTCAAGAAAGCTATTGAGCTTATGAGGGATGTTGCCGACCTTGCTGAGGCCAACATTCAGTAGCGTTTAAGTCTCTGAGAAAGGTCCAGCGACCTGGACACTAAGCAACACTTGAAGATACACCAAGATCACAAGATACTACATGAACTACAGATCCAGGAGAACTCTAGACCTTTCATACCCTGAACACCAGTTGCAATTGTTATTGTAATTACCTATATATGATATTCGAGCATTTACTAGTCTGATCCACCACTGTGCTATCGCCTCCTTCCTATCTTGGAAGGGTGAACATGACCGCTAACATGTCCACTTGCCCTAGAATCGTGCACGCCGGGGAAAGAAAGAGAAAGAGGGCGGGAAACAGAGAAACTGCAATACAATAAACATCAATCACTGGTCTCATTTCAATTCCCAATTTTCCGCTTCAAACCATGTCCTCCACGGCCTAGTAGCCGACACACAACCATCTGCCGTGACTGCTCCCAAACCCTAACAAACGCGGCTCCTCATATCACTTCACCACCGTGAAACTCATCACAGCCCTATTATACACACCGAAATGCCTACCGATCTTAAAGACATCAAGGTTTTCCTCGAGCTCGCTCGCAGAAAGGACGTCCAGTCCGCTGTCATCAAGAAGAACAACGGTACCACCAAGTTCAAGGTCAGAGGCGCCAAGAAGCTCTACACCCTGACCGTTGCCGACAAGGAGAAGGCCACCAAGCTCATCCAGTCTCTGCCACCAGGACTCAAGACCACTGAGATCACCAACAAGGCTCCAAAGTCCTCCAACTAAGCGGTTTTGCGGTTTGCTCTGCCACACAAAAAATTTATGTATTAATATTATGATATCTCATATATTCCTCAAATCACGTGGAGGTCAATCCTGACATTCACTTATACGCATGGGCCCGTACTCACTGGCTGATGCCGCTGTGTTTTCTGCTGCCTCGCTTGTAGTTATGATCCGCGATTGCGGCTGGTTCCAGACATATGTCTTTCTGGCCATGTTTCTTCCTTATTTGTGTAATTACCCCTTGCGGCAGGTCCAATACAATGTCATAAGTTCATGGCCGAGTCGTGAGTTTTGGTGGAGACGCCAAGGCTTTTTCATTGCTTCATACATATGGACGTGGATGTAGAACTCATTCTCTACCGTTTCTCTCTAACACAGTTCTCAGACTCCCCTGGACGCTGATTCGGCATCGCTGGCTCAAATCTCACGATGAGCTCACTCCTCTTGCCAGAAATACAACTGTCACAGAGTACGCCACAATTCTGATTACTCGTTGGGTGATACACTCTTCTCCGCTGTACACCACTTCCAGGGTCTTTGGCTCTCCAACTGTCTCTCTTGTGCTCTACAACTTCAGACGGTATCGGACGGGGTGTGCCAAGCTCGGAGATACAGTGTTTGAAAAGTTCGCTCTGGACAACTTCAAGGCATTGTGGTTCAGATCTCCGTCTAGAGGTTTGTCTCCTGACATAGTGATATACTACATCCATGGCGGAGGGGCCACATGTTCCTCAGTATCATTCTACCTTGAGTTTCTAAGCAAATTAATTGCCGAGCTCCAAGCAAAGGGGTTCAAGAATCCAGCAGTCTGTGCCTTGGACATCAAACCGCATGCTACCTTTTCTGAAACGCTCTCTGATGTTGCAGCTTGCTGGAGCTATCTCGCGAGCACGTTCCCCCATACGTCGTTGGTAGTCGTTGGTGATGGTACTGGCGCTACTCTAATACTGAGTCTTTTACTTCACATTGCCCGGCCATATCACTTTGACCCAGAGAATGAGCCGAGTGAGAGGGCGGTTCAGGCTTCTAACGTGAATTCTTCCAGATTGGTGAAACCGCAGTGCTGCGTTCTGATATCACCTTATATCAATATGACTGGTCTTAAAAGTGGCAGCTCAAGTGACATCATCTCGCCACAGGTTGTCGAGCGGTACACGGAAATGATGAACGACGTGGTGTCAAAGGAACAGCCGGTCTATTTGGATGCTGGAAGTTGCACAGACAACTCATGGTGGCAACAGGCTTTGCCATCTTATGGTCTATACATTTCGTACGGCGAGGAAGAATCCTTTGCTAAAAGCACAGAAGATTTATTCTACACTATCAGAGACCTGGGAAGAGTGTTTATCGAGGCAGCACCGGATATGATTCATTCATGGCCCCTTGTTCGCTATTACACCGGCCGTACAGAGAAAGACCAGTTGAGTGGAGCAACCAAGAGTGCCAACGTCATTGCAGAACTAATGCTCTGGCACTCTCGCACAGATAGGAAATCCAACCCAAACAGATGAGATACTTAATGGAAATTTCAACAAAAAACAATCTACCTTGCATTTTCTATAGCTCTATCAAATGCCTCGTCACTTTGAAGTGATGAGATCTCTTGACTCGCGCGAGTCCACATAAATCACCTCGCAGGCAGTGTTAAAGCCGTTAAAGGTGGTGGAAGCACACGAAGAATAGGCGCCGACGTCATCGAAAAACAGCCAGTCACCAACCTTAATGTCTACGGGCAGATAACAAGACTCTGAAATACAATCAAGACCATCACAAGTAGGTCCCCACACGGAGACTTCCTTGTCGTCAGATGACTGGATGGAATAAGTGTACATTCTGTCGTCGTGCTTCAGAACCTTTGGAATAGGCTGCTGATGATCAAACAAAATACAGTTGAGGTTTCCGTAAACGCCATCGTTGAGATAAACTTTTGGCTTACCCCCAGCAACAGGAGCCTCTCTCTTGGCAATTACGTTGGTAGCCAAGTTGAAGGCCTTGGAGACAAAGAAGCGGCCTGGCTCAGCCATGACACGCACCTCACTAGGAAACAACTTGTCCACGCAATTGCGCAGAGTGGTGGCACAGACATCAAACGAGTCGCTTGAGAATCCTCCACCGACGTCGAGAATTTCCATCTTGAAGCCCATTTTGAGTCCTTCATCAAAAACTGTTCTGGCGTCCGTCACAGCAGAAACAAACGCAGAAGGGTCACCGGCTCCAGAACCAACATGGAACGCGGTGCCCACAACGTTGAGGCCAAGTTCACGAGCCAGACGCAAAAGCGGCTGAACAGAACTCATGGAAGCACCAAACTTGATTGACAGCTGACAAAGGGCAGCCGCATCATCAGTAGCAATACGCAACAGCAAGTGAGCGCCAGGGAAATTGTGAGCAATCTTCTTGAGCTCCTCGCCATTGTCAAAGGTCATGAGGTTGACATTGTTCTGGCCAGCGTATCGGACATAGGAAGGAGTTTTGCAAGGATTTGCATAAACGATACGGTGGGGATCGACGCCAAGCCTCAAGATGGATTCAATTTCGTTTTTGGAGGCGCAATCAAAGCCCATTCCCAAGGACTTGAAGAGCTCAAGAATCTTTGGGTCCGGGTTGCACTTGACGGCATAGAACGGTTCGATGCGAGGTAGGAAGTCCTTCCAGCGCTGATACTGGGCGTAAACGGCACCGATATCACACACAAAGAAGGAATCTTCAGATCCAGCAAAACAAGTGTCGAGATCGATGGAATCCAGCCTCTGCTTGAAAGCATTGGCAATGAGACGATCCGAGTAACCGACCGAGGAAGGTCCGTCACCGAACGGCTCGAAATCCAAAGTTGGCATGATCAAGCACACAAGTTTTCTAATAAACGCTAGGGCGTAGAGAACAGAAGGCTCCTACGCAGAAAGAATACACTAGGTGTTACTAGGTCGTAGTTTGAATGCAGCAAACAACTAGCGAGTGCTACAATTCAGGAGGAAAATACGACGACAAACTGGGCTGAGATAGAGACGCTAAGTCTCCACTTCTGCTTTTGTTAGAGAGAAAGAGTACGATGTGACTTTCTTTTGGTTATTCGACCTGTGAGTAAGGAGGATGAAGGTCTTCCTCTCAGATTCATAAATTTTCAACTTTTTCAATTTTCTTTTTGTGGACTTGTGTCCGCCTGAAGTGGACTCGTAGCAACACGCTGGAGGTTTGTAAAGAAGGGTAAAAAGACATGTAAAAAATTGTCAAAAGCTGCTGCTCGGAGTAATTGATGTCTATGAGGTTGCGGCTCTTCATTTTTGGCAAAGTTTCTGCTGGACGAGCTGCCATGAAATTTTTGCCAGTCGGACACGGGACACGGGACACAGCCATATCTGGGTATTTTTGGACGCCGTTTTTGTGTGGAGGTGTGAGATCGATAGGAATCAAATTCAAGTAAACATTTCAAGTGTAAATGTATAGTTGAAGCGTAGTTAGTGGTGTAGATGAGACTTTGTGAATGACATGCCTCCAGACTAAAAATCCAGTGCAAAATCGTCCGTAGCAGTATGTACCCATGAGCCCAGAAGTTGATACAGACCTTCCTTGATTCTGACTCGTTCTTTGTTGCTTTTCATTTCAAGATATGTCTTATCGTTGCCCTTGTGGAGGTCGACAAGTGCCCTGGCCATTGCTCTGCGTGACACCATGGAGCACGATGTCGGTGACGGCAGAGAGCCCATTCGAACGCCCTTGACGAGTGCCTCGCTTCCAAGACCCTCGACCCATATTATTGACGTTGGACACGGCTTTGCATTGTCAGGAAGCTTGCTGCGTGCAAACCCCGGCACCAGCTCACAGGCAAGGTGGTCGAAGTAGATTCCTGGGCTGCCTTGGAGTCTAGTACGGAACGCTCTCTCAAAGTCCTCAATATTCAGTTGGTCAGCGGGTACTACAAGAGATGTGAGAAAGAACTGAGAAGGATCAATCAGCTGTGAATTCAATCCATTCAACACCGACACAAACTGCTTCAGACACAGCTTGTCTGAGCACGACTTTGACAATGTAATAGGAGAGTCTCTTCTACCCGGTTTTGTGCGCACAGCCCCCAGAGCAGAGAAATTGGCCCTACCTCGAACCGTTCCATCACTCTCGCCGACTGTTTCCAATCCAGACCACGCCTTTAGAGGGTCGCCGCTCTGACTCTCCGCCTTTTCCCGCATCAGCGTCATTGAGGAATCACCGCACGGAGCTTCCGAAACGTACAAATGCCATTTGACGTTTGCATCGGCAGAGAACTTGAAATGACCGTCCTGAGCCACTCTCAAGATTTTCGACTCTGGATTTGCCATCTCTGCCATCAGGTACCGGTTGAGTCCTCTCAGAGCCAAGATCTCAGCGTGCATATCGTGCAAGATGATGCCCTGGCAGCCAGCGACAAGAGAGTCTGGAGTTGCACGCATTCCTGTTGCCGCAGAAACACACGTAAAGACTCCATCGATTTCCATCACGACCCCTGCCAAGATGGCCCATTCATGGATACCATTTGACTTGACGAGGGGCTTCCCTTTCTTTGGTAGTTTATTGAACTTGCTAATGACGCACTGCGCGATGGTGTCTGCCATTACATTTTCCATCGATCGCGGATTCTATGAGTCTCCATGAATTACAAGTCTGAAGTTTTTTGTACCATGCACGACGCCCAACTGGGGAGTTACGTCCAACGAGGGGGAGATTAAGTCTACTGAGGTAAGAAAATCAGCACACGGAATACGTTTCGCTACAGATGAATGATCAATTGAATCTTTATACCAGGTACTGCCGGCCAATGCTTTATATGCATATTTTCCTAAAACTTGCCCTTGAGCTCGGGAACAAGGTTCACAACCTTGCCTGTGGTGAGACCAGCTCTGATGTTGTTGATCGAGCACAGCTCCATGCGCTTTCTCGTCTCGACAGTGTGCGTGCCGACATGGGGCAGCAACAGTAGGTTCTCGTTCTTGAGCAGACCCGGGTGGATCTTGGGCTCTTCCTCGTACACGTCGAGACCCACTGTGGAGATCTTGCCGCTGTCAATGGCCTTCACCATGGCATCCTCGTCAATGATGGCGCCTCTGGCAGTGTTGACGATGACGACGCCGTCCTTCATCTTGGAGATGGCACCGGCGTCGATAATGTGTCTGGTCTTGGCATTGAGTGGCAGGGAGAGCGACAACACGTCTGATCTGGCCAGCAGCTCCTCAAAGGGGACCCACTTGGCGTTGCCCTCTTCCTCAGCCGGCAGACGGTTTCTGTTGTGGTAGATGATTTCTGAGAACTCAAAGACCGAGGCTCTGTCGCGGATCTTCTTGCCAATGCCGCCCAGGCCCAGAATGCCAAGCACCTTGCCCATGGGATCGTGGGCCTCTGGTGTGGTGTATGTCCAGTTGCCACGGCGGCACTCGACGGCCAGGCGGTTGAAGTTGCGCAGAGCGCCGAGCATGAGGTAGATGGCTGTATCGGCCGTGGCCTCGACAACAGGGTCAGGTGTGTGCGTGACTTGCACGCCGTAGCTGCCCAGCTTGTTGACGTCCATCCAGTCGTAGCCGGCGCCGAAACAGGCGACATACTTGAGCGTCTTGGGGATGTGATTCCATACAGCGTCGGTCATCTTGCCGCACTCTCCGAGCCCGGCGCCAGTCATGTAGATAGCCGTGAGGTTTGGCAGCTCCAGAGCCTTGAGGAACTCCTGCTGGTTGGTGGGGGAATCTGAGACGACGTTGGCAATGTCCTTGAGCGCGGCCCACTCGGCAGTGGCAAAGTTGATCTTGCCGACAAGCAGCACAGTTGGTCTAGACATTTTACTGAAGAATCTGGCTGCGGCATCTCGCTACCTATATATGCACTTTGTTTTTGTGGGGTAGAGCACCACCCCCCACCACATAACCGGGGTCCCTAGTGGGGGCTGTTCATTGGTGCGGACTTGATTTCCGTCCAGCTGGCGGAATCAGGAAGCGACTTTCAGGATTCGATTAGTTGGATTTGGCGCTTCTATTGGTCGGGTGCACTCAAACAGTCTCGTTCCTTTACCGGCGAGAATAGGTCAAAGTGCTTCCTGTGACCCTCGCGGGGGGCATGCCGGACAAACCCAAGAGCGGAGTGACCCTCGCGGGAGTGTCTCAGTCTTGAAGAAGAATTAAATTCCAGCTTCCTGAGGTTATTTATCCATTAATAATTTCGTCATCGTTCCGGCATCGTTCCGTATCCATTGCGGACTTTGATTTTTGAGCAGAGCTCCACCAGACGTACACACACGACAGCTTCGAGGTAAGACAGATTCTCAACGAGAAATGGAACGAGTTTTTTTTTGATTTTTATACTTCAAGTTTGCCAGTTTCTTAGACTACTTATTAATAGAACTACTTATTAGTAAATCTTGTTTTGTCGATTGTATAGTTTGAGAGGCTCAGTTACGTGTGAATGTGAGAGTGCCAGGTTTGGTGTGAGAGATGAGAAGCGAGATGACCAACTCCTCAAACTTTGTGATCAGTTCAACTGCTTGCGTTGATATGCAATCTGTCAATTCTGAATGTTCATTCAAGGTTCGTCGGCGGAATGTGTGGATTCAGCTCTCCACAGTCTCCACTGCACCGGATGGTCTACTCTAACGAACCGTCTCTGATGAAATTCTATTCCAGAAACGAGAGACAACACTTGATCAGTCACTCACAGACTCGATCCAGTCACTATAACAATGCTCTATCTGTATCCTTTTATTTTTCCCAAGAGTATATATGAATAGATGGGTATTTATATATATGCCAAATGAATTATGTCAGTGATGAGGTTGTTTTACATGACAAACGAGAGCAGAGCAGCAATGGCGGCGGTCAAGGAGAAGCCGGCCAGAGTGGCAGCACCGGTCTGGACGTGGGTCTCAGCGGCAGAAGAAGCTGGGGCAACCGAGGTCTCGACGGCAGTGGTAACTGGAGCTGCAGTGGTCTCTGGAGCTGGAGCAGAGGTCTCGGCAGCAGTGGTCTCTGGAGCTGGAGCAGAGGTCTCAGCAGCAGTGGTGGCTGGAGCAGCGGTGGTCTCGACAGAGGAGGCCTCAGCAGAGGTCTCGGCAGCGGAGGAAGCAGCGACCGAAGAAACAGCAGACGAGACGGCAGTGGAAGAGGCGGCAGAGGAGACAGCAGAGGAGCTGGAAGAGGTGGCGTTGCAGGTCAGGTCGTAGAGGGCCTTGCCGTTGGAGTCTACAACCGAGAAGGATGGGGAAGACGAGCCGTCAAAGAGAGTGTACCAGAAAAAGTTGACAGAGCCAACCATCTTGCAGGCAACCTCGTCCCAGTAGGTCTTGGCGTTCTCGATAGATGGAACGGCCAAGTTCTCGGTGGGACCAGAAACTGGCCAGCCGGTCTCGGTGAGCCAGACTGGCTTGCCGCCGGCAGCACCGACAGTAGCCTCCCAGGACTGGTCAAAGAGCGAAAGAGCGTCCTCAATAGAGTTGGCCATGGTGTTCTGGAAGTATGGGTAGCCATCGAATCCGAGCCAGTCAAGAGCCTGGATAACCTCAGCGTTGGAGCCGTTGACCCATGCGGTCCAGGTGTCAACGTGACCAATGGAGGCGCCGGACAGGGGAGTGCCGGAGATAGTGCTCTTGACAGTGTCAATGTAGTTGAGCAGAGTGCCTGGGTCGGTACCAATACCGGCATTGGCCTGGACACCCATGACGGAGTCTCTGTAGAGATCCTCAGAGCCGACCGAAATGCCGACAACGATGTCAGAGAGCTGGGAGCCGTAGGTGGAGATGGCGGACTTGAGGGCGGCAATCTCATTGTCAAAACCGTCGCCAGAAGCCCAGAGACCAAGCAGCAGGGAGGTCTTGGTGTCGATGGCAGCCTGGATGGCCGAGATGGGGGTGTTGGCAGTGCCGCCCTGGATCATGGTGTAGAGACGGGCAGCGGAGAACTCTGGAGACAGACCGTTGACTGCCTGGGCCTGCTTGAAGAGAGACTCAAAGTCAGACTGGCTGTATGGGGCACCGGACGAGTCGGTGGAGCCATAGTTGAAACCGTTGTAGGTGGCCTGGGTTGTGGAAACGAGCGCGGCGGCAGCAGCGGCGACAGAGAACTTCATGCTGAGATAGAGATGAAGGAGATTAAGAAACGAACGTAGACGGGCCTTGTTGTGGAAGAAGCGTTGGGACAGGGCAGATCGGTTTATTTATATGGCTGGGCGGTCGAGGCGAGTGCAAATCACTGCGCAAAACAAAAGGTCACCTACCGCCAAGAGATGAGGGCAGGGAGCGAGAACTATTATTAGAAGGGGATCGAATCTGTGAGATTCCTCTAGAAGGAGATTCAGACAAGGTTTACGAGACGAGATTGCAAGAGCAGTCAAGAGATTTTGGCTCTTGTTTCTGTTGTCGTCCTGGTGTCCTTGTCTGTTCCAGCTAGAGCCACCCTTTGTGAACACAGTCTAGGCGCAAAAAGCAATAGTGCGCGGTAGATATTTGGGAGGGAGTATTCAACTGAGCAGTGGATAGAGTTTGGTGTGAGGACTGGTGGAGCTCGTTTGCGGTTTCTACAAAGCCGCGAGCTCGCAAATCACTCACACATCGTTCGAAAACCACTCGGAAACTGCTCAAACCGCTCACAAACTGCTCGAAATCACTCCATCACCCCTGCCCACTAGCCGCTCCTGCCTCACCAGTCCAGTCCCATCTCGCCATCCCTGGCCAGATTCAGCCAACTCCCACCCAATCAAGCCGCATAGTGGCCGCCACATCCACAAGCTGACCTGCCGCTTGCCTAACGCTGTGAACCCTTGCCTAAGCATTGCCTGGGCCTGCCTTAGCGTGGCCTGAGTCTGAGACTTGCAATCTCACCGGCCACAACTCTGCGCGGCAGAACTCAACTTTACACAGCGCAGCACAAGATGCCTCCACAGAGCACTCCTCAACAGCACAGCCCTGCGACTACAAATCCCGCCTGGAACCTTCCACAGCCTTGGGATACAACACAACTACGTCACTGTCCAAAACAATCCAGGGCGTACGGCGCCTCCTAAACAGGCAATGGAAATTTTCATCTCCAGCATTCAGAGTTAACTTTAGCGCTCGAGGGAGATATGTGAGCACGTGACATGTCTTGGATCTGACTAAGAGTGCTCGACCGCTCGAGCTATTAGCGCGGCAATGACAGGCTTGGCGATACTCGCTAGTCTGCTCGCTAGCCTGCCAAGACTTACTAACGATCAGTCACTCCGTTTCACCTTCCACGTGACTCTTTCTCCAAACTATAAAACTCTCGTCATTCGCTGTGCGCTCAAAATGACGTGCGTAATATATATGTACATTGTAGGTAGAAACGCTGCTAAAGATATCATCCGCGGACTGGACGCCGAGTCTGTTCGCTCATATGCCTCGGCACTCTCCAAGGTGCTCATTGAGTACTCCAGTGACCCCGAGCGACTGCCCAAGAGAACCGTCTACCAGAGCGATGCCGGCGTCCACCTGGTGATGCCCTCGCTGGCTGGTGCCAAGGAGGCCCTGGGTGTCAAAATGCTCGTCGGCACGTCCAACGGCTTCAATGGCATCACCGTCGTCATTGAAGACGACGGCACCCCGACGGGGATCGTCGATGCCCTGGACACCACGGCGTTCCGCACTGCGCTCACCACCAAGTTGGCGTGGGACGTTGCGATCGCCAATGAGGAGCGGGCTGAAATCAAAAACGTCACAGTGTTGGGTTCGGGTCTGCAGGCGTTTTACCACGTCTGGCTGGCGGCAAAGGACTTTGAGTTGCAAAAAATCAGCATCGCTAACCGGTCGCGAGAAAATGCAGAGTCGCTAAAAAAGTCACTGGTTGAGGCTGGAGTTTCAGCGGAAATCGTTGTAATTGAGCCCTCGGACCTCCAAAAGAGCGTCGAGCAGAGCCAACTGGTGTTTGGATGCCTACCTACCCGCGAGCCCCTTCTCCAGCACGAATGGCTCAGCGTGGGTGACGCCCGGTTTGTGTCGCTCATTGGCAGTTACAAGCCAGAAATGTCTGAGCTGGCACCGGCAGCTGTTGACGAACTGGCAATTACAGGTGACATACTGGTAGACTCGCGCGAGGGCGTACTCGACGAGGCTGGAGAGATCATCTACTCCAACATTGCCCACGACAAGCTTGTCGAGATTGGCTCTGCCTTGAAGAACCCTGCCGAGTACACTCGGCCAAAACCATATGCGCTGTGGAAATGCGTAGGATTGAGTATCATGGACGTTACTGTATCTAAACAGCTGCTTGAAACTGCTGAGCACAAAGGTCTCGGCACCCATGTGAGCATGGACTAGGTTCAACAGAGTTGTTCGGGACACTAACCTCCTTGAGGATGTCGCTGTCTAATAATTGTCATCTCCGACGAAAATATCATTCACTAAATCATTCTAAATATCACACTCATATCTAAGCCTCCTCGACAAACTCCTCCTCTTTCTTGGCGTCAAACTGGACGTTAGGGTTGCCAGACTTTCTTGCATGCCACATCTCGTTGGCTCTCTGAATAGGAGGTTTAGTCGCATCCAAGTAGATCATGTCAACCTCTTCCAGACTGATACCAGCAGTTTCCGGGAAGTAAAAATACACAATAGGAACAAACGCAAGATTGAACACCATATAGATGAGATACATCTTCCATCCAATGTTGCCCAGACCTGGTGGAGTAACCTGAAGAATGACGAAACTGAATAAGTACTGTGCCGCAATGGAAACACTCATACCCTTGGATCTCGCACCCAAAGGAAGAATCTCGGCTGGATAAGTCCAGACGTTACCCATCCATCCCCAGGTGTAGAGAGCAAGGTATATAAATAAAAAGACGGTAGCCACGATACCACTGGCGGTAGTGTCGATCTTGATCATGGCGGCAAACACGGCCATGACAACAGTAATGGCAACAGCAGTGTACATGAACATTTGACGACGACCAAACTTTTCAAGAAAGTACCAGGTGAAGAAGGACATGATAAGAAACCAGATCATTGTGAATCCGCCCATCAACAAAGCCAACTGTCTACTCATGTGGATGGATTCTTCGTAGATAGTGGTAGCATAATAGTTGATCGTTGTGGCACCACTGAATGGCTGGAGGAATTGGGCAAGGAAGGCAACCATGAATCGCTGTCTTGTGCCTACCTTGTCCTTGGTGAAAATGGCCCTCCACGATAACTGGGCATTATCTTCGACAAGGATAGCATGTTGAATTTCGGAGATCTGGGCATTGACTTCTGTACTATCGGGCTCTGTGTTGAGCAGAGCAGCAAACACCTGTCTGGCATCTTCTGGTTGACCGTGTTCGACCAGCCATCTGGGGGATTCAGGCATAAAGTAAATGCAAAGACTGAGAAGCAGAGCCAACACAATCTGGAAAGCCAAAGGCAGTCTCCAGACCACGGGGCCATTCGCGTAATTCAAACCATACTCAAACCAGTAAGCAATGATGGAACCAACAAGCAAAAAGGACAGAGAACCGGCAATCAAAGTACCACGGATCTGGGGAGGAGCTGTTTCAGACTGCCAAATCGACACTCGAGAAGTAATGAAACCAAGACCAGTACCAGCGACGATTCTACCAACAATGAGCTGAGCCAGCGAGTAACTGGAGCACTGCAAAATGGCGCCGATAATGAGCACGTAGGCACCGAGCTGGATGATGGATCTTCTGCCGTAACGATCGCCAATAAAGGACGAGATGACACAGCCAAGCGCAGCACCGACTTCAAAGAGTCCAGTGACGGCGCCCTGCATGGTGGAGCTCATGTTGTGGAACTGCTTCTCAAAGTCCGCTGACGAGAGAAGAGTGCCCATGACTCCATTGTCGTAACCAAAGAGAATAAACCCCATACCCGAGGACACGGAGATGCCCACGAGCAGCTTGTTGCCTCTGAGACCAAGAAACATAATATCAGGCGGGTAAATGAAGACTTTTGGATTAGGTTTTACAGGAGAGTTCTAGCGTCTATTTATGCTGTCCTTTGCAATGTGGTGATCCTTGTCAAAGCGACTGTGGGGTTGCAGCTGTCCATTTTACTGCATTCTTACAAATCTCGTCCGTGTCATGATGTTTTACTTCTCAAAAAAAAAAGTGATTACCGGTGCGACGGCCTTTGGCATTGTTCCGCCCGGAATTTGTGGGGCATCTTCAGGCGGACCTAATCCTCTTTTGTTTGGCAAGATTTACAAATGCTCCAGATACGATCGAACGTTGAGAAAACCCGTTAGCTGTCTGCAATACCCCACCGCCCCCACAACGGAGATAGCTGAGGATGCAGGTTGGAGCTCATTGCGAACGTAATCCCACCATGTTCAGGAACACTCCGAGCCTCCCCCACACGACTCCCCCTCATATCCCTGACATGCCCCCACTTTGCTCCGTGCAGATCGCCATCGCTTGTCCTCTGTGCACGGCAGAATACTGTTAATTACTAATTAATTGAAACGCGCGTCTGGAATCTTATCACTCTTTTCCATCTCTGGTGATCTTTCCGATGAGCCTCGCCACTGGTATGGGGGGCTGCGGGGTCATCTCGGTAACTGACTTGCCGCCACTGACCAGTGCCAGTCCAGCGATTCCCACACAACGGAGTTTTATGAAAGTTTAGAAAGTGTTCAGAACGTTATAGAAAGTGTTCAGAAGGGTTTAAGAGAGTGTAATAAAGTGATTTAGACAGTGTTACAGAGCGTTTTATAGGTGTTGCACTACAGGTCTGTATTTATATTACAAGTCTATAGAAAGTTCAGAAAGCGTTATAAAGTGTTTAGACAGTGTTATAAGGGTTTACGAGAAGTGTCTATAGGTAGTTTAGAAACGTGCTCGAAAGTAACAGGTCAGCATCAAACAGAAATCCGTTGTAAGGATCAACTGTGATAGTCTGAGGACTCCACAATCTCTAATACATCAATAGAGACGTAGCTAGATCCGCTTCTTACTCCGGGGCTTTGGAGCTTTCTTGAGAGAGGACGGCACTGGAGGAACTCTGTCTGGTCTGTTGTGGAGTCTAGTCTCGGCAGGATGCCCCAGAGTAGATCTCGTAGCAGCCTGAGTAACTAACTACACACTTCGTTCAGTGTCATCAGAGGACTTCAATGCACTGCTGGGGTCAGGGAGAGATTGCACTTACGCGGTGTCGAAGTCCCGTCCAGCTGGTTGACAATGCAGTGACAGCAGTCATGGCCAGAGGAGTGGAGCACAGTGAGCTTAGAGCGGCGCACGAAAGGTTCTGAGCGGCACACGAAAGATTCAGAGTGGAGTACCGCAAGAAGATTCAAAGTAGAGTGCCGTAAGAAGATTCAGGAGGCAGAATGATGTCAGAGTCACACTGAACTACCCAGGATCAAAAATCGTCGCCCTCAGTACTCTCTGTGTACTCCTCCGGGTCATAGTGAATTTTCTTGTATCCTTGCCACACTAGCTTGCAGGGTTACTCTGGACAGACTGTACAGCAAAATGGTAGCATCCAGGCTTCAACCACTAGTGCTTTGTCATGAGCTCAAACGTGTGATCGCCAGGTCATAACCACGCTTCGTTCTCCACGTGGACTGTTACAAGGTTCTACCTGACCCGTCAAGGCGTCCTCGATGAGGTTGCCGAGACCACTTGTACCAGGCGAGTCTTGGCAGCGTAATGACTTCTGCGGGGTGCTCGGCCAAGGCCACCATGGGAAGGCTTAGGACTACGCGCCATAAACGTTACTCTTCCCCAGGATACGCATACAATAAACGTCACTGCTACTCAAAAGCAGCGCGACACTGAGTACAAGCCTCACGGTACCCACTAGAGCGTGTTTATCCGCAACACCTCCTTGCTATCAGCAGCCCTGACCAGGGCAGCATGATCTGGCTCTCACGTAAGCAGCAAAAGCTGTTTCGTGGAATCTATAGTAGATGATCGTTATTGAGCTTGGCAAATGACCAGATGACTCACGAAGGTTGCTTGTTTTGATCTAGTTTTTTAGGGTGCCACTGAGACATGCTCTTCGCCTGGGCAGAACGGTTGTCCTGATACGGATGACAGGTTTCACCCGCCTTGAGCAGAAGGTGGAGCATCCAGTGGCAAAACTTCCAGAGGATGAAGCGAAAGCTCAATCTCACGGACTTTTTCTTGGTTCAAACAATCGAATTGGCGACGTTAAAGGCTGCCGACGATTCTCCTTCGTTTGCGGCATCATCTGACTGGCCGTTGCGCCGTTGCGCCGTTATCTCTACGGAGTGCGACAAGGGCGCGAATCCGACATAGTGGGACCAGTGCGGGGTGTTTAGCTATAAAAGCGAGCGACAATGTCTTAGTCTGCTCCAGCTGTCAGAAGTTTCAGGATCTTGAACGAACCTCTTGTAAAATTCGTGCCTACCGCTCATAAAATGACTGAAGATCGCAAGTTTGTCAAGGGCCACTGCTTCTGTGGAAACATCCAAGTCGAGGCTGTATTGGAGCCAATGGTGACCTATGCCTGCCACTGCAATTCGTGCAAGCGCTTAGGCGGAACGGCCTTTGAGCTTTACTCCATCATGCCCGAATCTGACTTCCGCATTCTCCAAGGTACTCCTAAGGATTATGTCCATACCCGTGAGTCCACCGGTACCACGGTGACTCGTTCGTTCTGTGACAACTGCTCGTCAAAGATCTCTTGCAAGTACTCAACGTACCCAGGTTTCGTTGCTGCCAAGCCAGGTATTTTTGAGGAATCTATTGATGCGTCCACCTTCACGCATCTCTGGGTCTCAGAGAAGATGAAGGGGTTTGAAATCCAGCCTGGAGTTGAGACCTTACCCGAGAACCCGCCAAGCTGAGTACACAAATAATGTCTAACAGTAATATAATGCTTCTATATTGAGAGTGTATTCGATATATGACGATTTACCAAGCGAGGGTTTCGGATGCGGCATCTCCGCAGGTGACACGCTGGGGCAGTTCCATCTTGTACTTGGAGTCCAAGTCGGTGAACTTGGCCGAAGTCTCGGTCTTCTTGATCTTCCATCGGTTTGTGCCAAGTAGGGCGTCCAATTCCTCCGTAGGGGGCAGCTTAACCCAGATCTTTCCATTCTCATCCTTGATGTCAAACGTGGCAATAGATTGGCTGTCGTCGTTCTTGCAGGATCCGGTGTTTTCCTTGTTTCTCTCCAGAATGTAGTTTCTCTTATGCAGTGGACAAGAAACATATGTCTGGTTGTTCTCGTCCATACCCAGGATACCCTGTGACAGGACAAAGGCGCGACGATGACCGCACATATTCTGGGAAGCGAACAGCTTGCCTTCAGATCTGAAGAGTGCAATCTGGGTATCACCGATGAGAATTGTAGCCGAAGAGCCTGCTGGAGTGTCTGGAAGCTCAGAAACATCGCAAACATCCTGCCAAGAAGTCGAACTCCATTTGGCATCCTTAAAGTCCTCTCTCTTGAGATTGTCTTCTTCAGGCCAATCTGCTGGTCTGGCTTGTCCTCTTTCGTAGACAATCTCAACACTATCAACAGTCTTCTTGGTATTGGCAAATTGCTTAAAGTCATTGCGAATCTCCTTCTCCTTGACAG
Organism: Deakozyma indianensis; assembly: GCA_003706415.3. Lineage (NCBI taxonomy): Eukaryota > Fungi > Ascomycota > Dipodascomycetes > Dipodascales > Trichomonascaceae > Deakozyma > Deakozyma indianensis. The sequence continues at coordinate 130,373 of PPLG03000004.1, forward strand.
CAACAGCCCACTCATCAAAGAATGTACCGACAATCTCGCCCATCTGAGCCTCAAGATCTTTGCAAATGCCTAGCTTGTCGTCAATAATTACCTCCTTCAAATAGGTGATTCCACCAGGCAAGCCTTCCAACCATCTGGCAGTTCTTTGAAGCTTGTCAGCTGTACGGATGTAAAACATGAGATACCTATCCAGAAGTGGAATGACACGGTCTGGAAGGACATCAGTAGCAAGAAGCTGAGCATGAGCAGGCTTCATACCACCGTTTCCACCGACAAACACATTGAAACCATTCTTCACAGCGCAGAGACCAAAATCCTTATTGTGGAACTCAGCACAATCTCTGACACATCCAGAGACACCACCCTTGATCTTGTGAGGTGATCTGAGCGACTTGTAGCGCTCTTCCAGACGGACAGCCATTCCGACCGAATCGCCAATGCCGTAACGGCACCAAGTGGTACCGACACAGGACTTGACAGTTCTGAGAGACTTGCCATACGCATGACCAGACTCTAGTCCAGCTTTGCCCAGCTCTTCCCAGATATCAGGAAGATCTTGCTTCTTGGCACCAAACAAGTCAATTCTCTGACCACCAGTGATCTTTGTGTAGAGGTTGTACTTGGAAGCAACGGCACCCATGGCAATGAGTTTCTCAGGGGTGATTTCACCTGCAGAAACACGTGGAACGACGGAGTAAGTACCGTTCCTTTGAATGTTGCCCAGGAATCGATCGTTGGTTTCCTGGAGTCCCCTGTAGCGTTCATCCATAACGTGACGGTTAAAGAGAGATGCAAGAATAGATGCAACAGTGGGCTTGCAGAGTTCGCAGCCGGCAGAGTCAGGAGTACGAGAAACTTCCTTCATGACCTTATCAAAAGTGTCAAGCTTCTTGACCATAATGATATTGAACAAGTCGGCACGGGACTCCTTGAAATGAATACAAAGAGCGTTTGACACATCCATACCCATGGCTTTCATCTCGGCGTTGAAAATGGCCTTAACAGTATTCTCACAGCCACCACATGCAGTGCCTGCCTTGGTGCAAGACTTGACTTCACCTACAGATTTACAGGTGCCGTCAATAATCTTGGCCTTAATGGCGCCCTTTGTGACATTGTGACACGAGCAAACTTGTGCAGAGTCATCAAGTTCTGCCACATCATCCTCGGCACTGCCTTTGTTTCCAACCATAAACTCTGTGGGTTTCTTGTCGAGCTTCTTCTTGGAAGAAACCATGGAGTTGAACTTTGTAAACTCAGAGATATCACCAACAAGAATACCACCAATAAGGTAGTCACCGTTCTTTGTGAAGATAAGCTTCTTGTAGACACCGGCAAATTGATCAAGATAAGAAAGGGCCACGACATCTTCGGCAGTGGGTTTCCAGTCCTTCTTCTTGTGTCCGGGCCAAGTCTTGGGGCCAAATCTGTCAGCAAAGTAGTCACCAAAGGAAGCGACATCTACGCCCATTAATTTGAGACGGGTTCCGACGTCTGGCTCCTCAAACTGTCTTGGGGCATGCAAGCGAGACTGAATGGACAGGTTGTGCGAGAGAACATCTGCCATCTCCACACCAGGTGCGATGAGACCAAATGTCTTGCCGTTCCAGCAAGCACACTCACCGACAGCGTAAATATGAGGGTCGTTAGTGCAGAGGTTATCGTCAACAACAAAGCCGCCACGGGCGCCAATTTTCAAGTCGGCCACCTGAGCAAGTTCGTCACGGGGGTTAATGCCAATGGCATAACAGAGCAGCTGGCATTCCTCTTCTCTGCCGTCTTTGTAAACGACACCTGCGAGTTTATTATCCTTGAAGACGAGGTCCTTGATTTCAGTGTTGAGCATGACCTTGACGCCAAGCTTCTCGACTTCCTCGGCCAGCAGCTTACCACCAGCGGAATCAAGCTGCTGAGACAGCAGCCAACCTGATCTGTGGACTAGTCCAAGTTCGTCGAATGTATCCAGGTCATAGAGAGCCTTAGCGGCTTCAAGACCAAGAAGACCACCACCTACAACGATGGCCCGCTTCTTTTTGATTTCAGCCTGAGCCTTGAAGTTCTCTGCAAACACGATCATGGACTGGACATCGTCGATGGTCCTGTAGACGTAAACGCCCATATCGCGATAAGACTGACAGGACTCTGGCAAAGGCGGCAAGAGAGCCTTTGGCAGCACTGCGGTCGAGCCAGTCGCCAGAATGAGAATGTCGTAAGGGACAACCTCACCAGATGCAGTAGTAACAGTCTTGTTGATCTTATCTATCGACTGCGCCTTATCATTGATTCTGTATGTCATATGATTCGGGTCGACATTATGGTACCAAGTCTCGTCGTTGAGAAACAGACCGTCCACCGAGCGGTGGGCAAAGTACTCTGTCAGTCCCACACGATTGTAGGCCAGATAACGTTCCTCACCCAGCACTGTCATGACGTACTCCTTGGCGAGCAGATCTCGTTCCAGCATTTTCTCGACAAATGCCATGCCGACCATACCCAGGCCGACAATGACGATTTTCTTCTTGTCAGACATTGTCCAAACAACTTGATGAAAACCGTTGAAGTGATGAAGCAGAAAAAAAGTGGCAGCACGACCAGACTATATCGGCACGACAATCTCGCCCAACACAGGGCCTGGAACACAGCCTTGGCAGGTCCGGCTAAAAAGTCTTGGGGGCCATGTCGCAGAAGTTTACTTTTCTTTTGAAGGCGGTCTGCTCAGGGAACTGGCTCGAACCAATGAGAAGCCATTGATATCCGTAAACAGGCGCTTGGCTGGCCCGACCACGTCCGACAGGGTCGCAGCCTGGGTGCCTCGCTGGCTGGTTTGGGACGCCGGCTCGCACAAAGATACGCTGGTCGCCGTCTTTGTGTCTACTTGCTCTGTACTTCCAAAGACCTTATCATTCCGAAAGGGTAAACGCCGAGCATTGTGGTAAGGATTTGCAAGGCGGGGGTATCGGCTCGTCTTTCACTGATAAGCCTGGTGGTGGCCTGTGGGAAGGAAAAACAGGGGTTTCTGGCGCTCAACCGAATCTTTCCCTACGTGTGCAAAACACTTTGCGAGATGAGGGCCTCCTCGCAAACTCTCCGTATGGACGTCCGGAATTAAGGCGCAGATACAACATGTCGGATTTGCTTTTTCTCCGGTAGTACCTACATTGCATGGAAACGGATACATGTCTGCTGCACGCAGGAGCTGTGCATTGCATCTCTGGGAAATTGAAAAAAGCAATGTTTCCGAGAAATCACAGCCAGAATTGCTCAATACCATTGGTCTGATAAGCCAAGGCAGGCAAAGAGCTATCCTGGAAGGTCTAGCACCTTTTTAGATCACGTGTCTGTATCTCCAAATATTCTTCTTGTCGCTCCTTGCTTTCTTCAACAAACAATCAAGATGGCTATGGACGTTGCCTTTGGTGACGAGCCCGACGAGCACGACTCGGGATACCAGTCGTCGGCCAACGGCGGCATTCTCCCTGCTGATTTCGTGAAGGGCTCGTTTCCTGTTCGTGAAGACACCACGCAGACTCAGGTTCTTGATGTCGATCTCAAAACTCCAGACAACAGAGTCCCACGTGATCCAAGATTGATTCGTTTGACTGGAGCTCATCCGTTCAATTCTGAAGCGCCGCTGTCTGTTTTGTACGATGCTGGCTTTTTGACCCCCGCCGAGCTGCACTATGTGCGAAATCACGGTGCCGCGCCAATTGTCGATGACGTGGACTGCCTCGAGTGGGAAATCAAAATCGACGGACTCGTGGAGAACCCAATCACATTGACGGTCAGGCAGCTGATGACGGAGTTTGACCAGTATTCCACACCGGTCACTTTGGTCTGCGCTGGCAACCGCCGAAAGGAGCAGAACGTCGTTCGCAAAGGCTCGGGGTTCAACTGGGGTGCAGCAGGCTGCTCAACGTCTGTCTGGACCGGTCCAATGCTCAAAGACATTTTGGAACTCGCCAAGCCAAAGAGAAAGGCCCGTTACGTTTGCATGGTTGGTGCTGACACTCCTGCTAACGGTCCATACGGAACATCAGTCAAGTTGTCGTGGGCAATGGACTACGAGAGAAACATTATGCTGGCGTATAAGCAGAATGGTATTCCGCTACAGCCAGATCACGGTCGTCCCATTAGAGTGCTTATCCCTGGTGTCATTGGCGGCCGTTCTGTCAAATGGCTGAATCATCTCACTCTCAGTGATGTGCCCTCAGAAAACTACTATCACATTTTTGACAATAGAGTTTTGCCCACGATTGTGACTCCTGACATGGCCAAGACCCAGCGTAAATGGTGGCAGGACGAGCGATATGCCATCTATGATCTCAACGTACAGTCTGCCATTGTCTACCCTGAACATTCGGAGCGCCTTCAGATTGTACCTGGCCAAGAAAAGGACAGCTACAGTGTAAGAGGTTACGCATACAGTGGGGGTGGTGTGCTCGTCGGCCGCGTGGAAGTCTCCCTTGACAAGGGAAAGAGCTGGACTCTGGCACGCATTCGCTACCCAGAAGATGACTACAGAGACGCTGGCGTCACAGAACTTTTTGGAGGAACTCTTAGTGTCAAAGATAGAACTACTTCATTCTGTTGGTGTTTTTGGAATGTTGATCTTCCCATGGCAAGTATCGTTGCTGCTGAAGATATCGTTGTCAGAGCTATGGATGAGTCTATGAACGTCCAGCCCCGTGATATGTATTGGAATGTCATGTCCATGTTGAATAATTGGTGGTACAGAATCGCAATTATTCAAGAAGGAAATGGGGTTAGATTTGAGCATCCTGCGCCGGTGGGTCAGCATGAGTATCCGGGCTGGATGGAACGAGTCAAGAAACAGGGAGGAAATATACTGGGTCCAAACTGGGGTGAAAAGACAGCTGGAAGCATGGGATTGGAAACTCCTCTGGAAGAAGTTCCACCTGCGGTAAGCATGGTGAACGAGGAGATGCTCAAGGTCAAAATCACGGCTGAGGAGCTGGAGGCTCACAGCAACGAAGAGAGTCCGTGGTTTGTGGTAGAAGGCAACGTGTACGATGGCACAGCATTCCTCGAGGATCATCCAGGTGGACCTGACTCCATCACAATGGTGGCAGGACAAGACGCCACAGATGACTTTATGGCAATTCATTCAGAAACGGCCAAAGAGATGCTCCAAAAGTATCACGTTGGTGTGTTGGAGGCTGGAGCTACGGTTGAAGACAAAGAGGAGGAAGGTGGCAGCCCTGCACCTACCTTTTTGAATCCCAAGAAGTGGAAGTCAACATCGCTTATTTCTAGAAAGGATCTCTCCAGAGACACAAGATTGTTTACATTTAATCTTGAGCATGACGAGCAAACATCTGGGTTGCCCGTTGGTGGTCATTTGTTCATCCGTGTAAAGGACAAGGAGAATAACCAGGTCGTGCGTGCATATACTCCTGTTTCGTGCCACCGAACCAAGGGTCGCCTTGACCTCCTCATCAAGGTGTACTTCCCCTCTCAAGAAATGCCCGGAGGTAAGATGACCACAGTCCTCGAAGGGCTTTCTCTTGGCCACCAACTGGAGATAAAGGGTCCGATTGGTTCCTTCAATTATCTTGGTAAAGGCAAATGTCTGCATCGAGGTGTTGAGAAGCAAGTGGACAAAATGTTCATGATTGCTGGAGGCTCGGGCATCACTCCACCATACCAAGTGTTGAAGGAGATTCTCTACGACAAAGAGGATCCCACAACTGCCGAACTTTTGTTTGGCAATAAGGAGGAAGGTGACATTCTTCTTAGAGAAGAGCTTGAAGAGCTTTCTGAACTGTACAAGGAGAAGTTCTCTAGAAAGTACTGGCTTTCCGCGCGACCAGAACCCGATGGATGGGTCCATAATGTTGGACGTATTGACAGTAAGGTGATGAACAAGTACGTGAGTCCGGGAACAGGTAGCATGCTACTGGTATGTGGACCGGATGGGATGATGAACTGCGTTAAGGCATGGGTCGAAACCTCAGGATTTGACAACAACAATGTAGTTTACTTCTAAGTAAAGGATAAGGACTATGTTTGGCATTAGTGAGCATAATTATAAATACATGGCATTTGAAAGAGCTCTATCAGTAACAGACATCGAGCATCACCGAGTTCGCGTCACGACGCATTGTATTGTATCGAGCATATCTAATCCAATCGGAAACTGCTTAAGTTTATGCATATTAACATTCGTACCAGTACTTCTGAAAAACTTGTCGGTCCGATAGATGATATCACAAGAGCATTGTTTTCACATGCCCTCTCGAGACGAGCAAATCATGCAGAATACAAGGTTGCCTCGATGCGAGAAACATGCAGGGCTGAAACAACGTGCTGACACCATGTGCCAATTGCAAGCTGCTAGTGCCAACTCTTCCTTTGTTGTCTTGGCACAGGAGATCGTTTCGCACAGGATCGGCGAGAGCGACAGGAACCCCTGCTGATTATCAGCGAAGAAGTCTAGTCATTATCGTTGTCAGCGGAGTAGCAAAGAATTGGCCAATCCAAACACGCCATTGTACTATCGCTTCGAACGCCCTGAGTAGCTACGATCAGAGTTTTGCAGTTGGACCGCCGGCGTAGCACGGTAACGGCTTTCGCTTGACAGCAATGCCACGCGCCCAACCATGTAGTTCCAATTTCACCCGACAATGCCTTCAAAAGATAAGGCCCTGTGGCGAGTCCCATTGGTCAGAATCCATCACGACCTGCCCAAACTCGCTGACGTCGACCCTCAAAGCAACGGGGTTTCCACCAGCCATCGGAAAGAGTCTCCGCTGGGAGACTACTGGAGACGATTTTTTTGGTTGAACATGCAGCAGACATTTAGAATCCAAAGAAATTCCCGCTCACGCTTCTTTCTTTTAGCCAAACAGTTCTTATCTTTGCCTGGGATGTCAACACTGGAGGTTCCATAAAACACAACACAACACAACAACATCAGACTTTCTGAAGTAGTTGCAAGAGCGCCAAGAATTGTATCTTCAGTTTCACGTGCTCGTGAGAAGTCTTTCTGACTTCATTACCGGTATTTCGTATTTTGGAGACAAGAAAAAGAAACATGGCGGTCCCGCCTTCCAAGCACAAAAAAGAAATGTTAGGCCTCTAAATTCGGTCAAACATGGTACATCCTGTTTTTTTTCCTGCCTTCATTCCCGAAAACAAAACCGCCCCCTGAAAACCCGGCGAAAACCCACTGTCCTGGACGTTGCCGAGTTTCACTATACAAAGCCGCTTTCCTTGAACTGCTCCAAGAGAGGTCGCTGCGGACTGCTGTGCCCAGGAGCATCTTTAAACGGGCTGATACCCAATCTGGAATAGTGCATAAGGGAAACACAACAACGACTTGGCGAGCTATTCCGGAATGTTCAGAGAGAATCCAGTAAAGCCAAACGCTGACGTTTCCAATACTCAGTAAAAACGACCGGTACCGTAAGTTGACGCTGAACGTCTTTTCCAGACAATCTCCGAGCAATCGTCCAATTATAGCCGCACGATAAGGATGGGGCGATGCAGCACGCCCTGCGCATGCCCTCATCCTCGCATCTGTGCTCAAAGCCAGACATTTGCATGTGCAGATACAGGCTGTCTCCACCTGAAAGAAGCAACTCCTGAGATAGACCCGAAGAGGAAGGTGCTACGCGGTCCGTCATATCCACGCCATCACCGTGCTCGTATTTAAGGCTTCGCTTCAGCAACTAGTCGTCTCACACATTCACCATTTGTCTCAGCCATGGCCATCTCTACTCTATGGAAAGCTCCAAAGCTCGATCCCACAACGGGCAAGGCGTTCTCAATCCCTTATCTCAATCCCATTGACATTTATGGCAGATGCTTTCACCTCTCCTGGCTCGGTTTCTTCGTCGCCTTTTTGTCATGGTTTGCGTTTCCACCGCTGTTGCACTCGTATATCGCCGTTGACCTCAAAATGACTCCTGCCGACGTTGCCAATTCCAACATTGTCGGCCTGTGTGCCACTCTCGTCGCTCGTTTCATCCTTGGTCCACTTGTAGACAGATTTGGCCCTCGTTATGTGATGGCCGGTACTCTTCTTGCCGGCGCCATTCCAACTGCTTTCATACCACTTGTTAACAACCTCAAGGGTATGCATGCTATCCGCTTTTTCATCGGCTTGCTCGGCGGCACCTTTGTTCCTTGTCAAATGTGGACGACAACGTTTTTTGACAAGTCGATTGTGGGCAGAGCCAATGCTTTCGTTGGTGGATGGGGAAACGCTGGTGGTGGTGTCGCCTTCTTCATCATGCCTGCTATTACCAATGATTTCCTGAAACGCGGATACCATTTGGACAAAGCTTGGAAGTACGCTTTTGTTACTGGTCCTTTCATTATCATCATGTTTGTGGCAGCCATCACTGTCATCTTCGGCCAGGATTGTCCCGAAGGCAAATGGTCAGAGCGTACCGTGACAGTCACAGCGTTTCACGGTGAAGAGGTGGGCGACTCCAGCGATTCCAACAATGAGAAAGATGTTGAAAAGGTCGGGGCACCCGAGGAACAGCACGGACCAATGATGATCCCAACACCCTCTAAAGCAAGACACCACATTGGCCACCACGAGGATGAAATCCATGTTACTAATGTCTCAGAGGCCATTGAGAATCCTACTTTTGCCACCACCATTAAAACAGCTTTCCACTGGTCGACTGCCATTGTGGCTCTTCCTTACCTGTGCTCCTTTGGTGGTGAACTCGCTATCGAAGGTGCTCTTTCCAACTTCTACCAGGCTCACGCCAAGAAGATGCTGAAGCAAAACTGGAGTGGTTCGTTTGCCGGTGACTGGGCATCCATGATGGGTCTCCTTAACGTTGTCACTAGACCAGCTGGAGGTTACATTTCTGATGTTCTCTACGCCAAGACTGGCAGTATCGCAATCAAGAAGTATTGGATCTGTTTCCTCAATATTGTCTTCGCCATGTTTTGTCTCATTATTGGATTTTACAAAAACATTTCAATGGCCGGTCTGATCGTTTGCATGGCCCTGTTGTCTGTATTTATGGAAGCCTCAAATGGTGCCAATTTCTCACTGGTGCCCGCTATTAACAAACACCACACTGGTATTGTTGCTGGAACTACTGGTGCTGTTGGTAACTTAGGTGGTATTCTTTTCAATCTGGCCTTCAGATTCTGTGTTACGTCTACTGGAGCTGCAGATTACCAAAAGGCTATGTGGGCAATCGGCATAACTGTGCTTGTTGTGAACATTATTATTATCTTTGTGCCTTTACCAAAGCACATTAAGAGCGCTTAGGTTTTGAGTGTCGTTTCTGTTTTTAACATTGTCTAGTGAATTTTAATTGTAACAACTGTAAATAAATAGTGCCAAAGACTCGATTTAGTTTCTTGCCTTTTATCTCTTGAGTGATGAGATTGCGCGCTCGCCCTCTGCCATGAGCAGTTCAATCATATTTGTTGATTTCCGTTCGTATTCAGCAACTGCACGATCGGCGAGCCTGTTGTACAGTTCTGAAATCGTCAGGCCCCGATAATCTTCTGGAAGGGTGCCACCTGCATCCTCGGCAACAATGGAAAATACCTGTTCTGGGTCCACTACCTCCCATTCACTTTCAGAGTATTTGACTGGTGAGAGATAATCGTTAGAGCCAAGAGCCTTGGCAGGCGTCATTGGGGGAGCAAGCGATAAGACAGATGTGGCGTTGCTAAGCAGGTTTGAATGCGTGCGCGAGTTTGAGATTACAGATGATTCTGCAGATGATTGGTCAGAGGATGCAGTGGACGATGAGAGCCGCTGCCAATTACCTGACTGTTCTAGATCGCCAGTGCTCAAAAGCTCTGATTTTTGGACAGCAGCAGGAGATGATTTAGTTTTCTCAGTTTGAGGTTCCTTCTCGTCTACTATGTCAGATTGCAAGGGCTCTCTTTGTTTCATATCCGCATTATTGTCAGATGGAAATATTTCTTCTTGCTCCTGTTCTTTGCCGGCCTCATTGTTTTGACCCGGAGTGAGCTGCTCCTCCGCTTCACTTATCGTCTCTGCGGGCTCAGTAAAACCTTGCTCGCATTGCACCATGACTGCAGCATCGCTAATTGCATCTTTGTCCGCGGCGTGCAGGGAATCTCTCTTCTCCTGCTTAGACGGGCTGAGCTGGAACGTGTCCATGACAACTTGAGCACCCCTGCTTGGAGAAAACAAACCCAGCAGCGTCCGTGTCGGACTCTGAGGTTCCAGAGTGGAGGGATGGGATGGAGCAGGGAGTTCTGTCTTAACATCTTCAGCTTCAGGGATGTCATCAGGGATGGCACCAGGGATATCGTCAGCTTCAGGGGTGTCTTCAGGGGTGTCTTCAGGGGTGTCTTCAGAGGTGTTTTCAGGGGGGACATCAGCAGTGGGAGATCCATCATCGTCAGCAGTGTCCTTGATCTCAGCATTAGAGGCCGTGGATTGCCGTTTTCGAGGTGGCTCTTCGTCTTCACTGTCATCAAGTAGTGCGGCAAAGTTCCTGACTCGAGCCGACTTTGACATCTTGTTAATAGATCCGACGCTATCATCGGCACCAATACTCTCTTCGGCAAGACCTTCTTTTGCGCTAGCAAATGAATCGTCTGTGAGGTCCACGGCAGAAGCTTGGTGGCTCTCATCGCGCTCAGATGAAATGCTCTTCGAATTCTGAGATTTGTTTACCCGTGCAGTCTCCAGATCTCCAGAGCCAACGTTGTCATAGCTGTCTTCATCAGATATTTCCAAATCCATAGGCTCTAGATCAATGTGATCTGCTTCTTGAATAGATATTGAGTTGTTGGCTGTGCTTGTGTGAATGTCATCTGCTGTGCTTGGCTCCAGCGATGGCGAGGTGATAATATCAGAACTGTCAGCCGTGACAACCTGAGGACCGTCGATGTTTTCGTTCTGTTCTTGAGACTTTACAGATTCCGCGAAGAACCGGCACTGGGGACTTCTCTTCTTGTGCTCAGCCAATGGGTCATCCCTTGGCTCCCATCCTGCCAGCGCAATCTCGCAGAACGCACATGTAGCCATGTCGTCGGCCATGGCGGACCGCTCTGGGGTATAGTAGAACCCGGCCTTTGCCAGGTTCTTTGACGTTGGTCTCCAGCCCCGCTTCCCATCATGTGGCCAAACATCACCAAACGTCGCAACTCGCAAACTCCCAGCAGTCTCATCATGGGGATCAAGCTCAACATTGAGAGCAACACCCTGAGTCTGTGCAAACGGACATTCTGGAGACAGAATCAAATGCTCTTTTGCCGGCACATCGTGCGGCTCCCAGCCATCCAGAGAATGATCGCACATGAAGCAGCGTGCATTATCAGGATTCGTGGTAGTGGGATCAAAATAGAACCCTGCGTAAGCCATGTCAGATTTTGACGGAGTTTTATGTGGCCATGCCGAATGTGCATTTTTCTTGGGTTTGCCGGACTTTGTGGTGATTGCCGCGTGCGAGAATGTTTCCAGTCGGTCCAGAACGCCGCGGAACTCCTTTCGCGGGTCTTTCATTCTGTATGAGGCTATCTAGGAGCAGGTAGGATCGTTGGTGACAGCTTGTTGTCTTGTTGTTAGGCAGGTGATGTTTGTTTATGTGCGGCTGTGCAGGGTTTAAGACGGGTCGTTTCGCGTGCCCGACGTGATGGGGTCGCGATGGGAGCCTGGCGGAGTGGTGGAAGAGATAGGTGGCGGTATTTCACAGATTCACTCCTTTTCGAAGTTGCTTTTACTGACTGTTTCTTCTTTTTTTGAGTCTCCTGCTCAGTTGTGGCGAAAGAGCCGGGCGTTGCCTCGGGTTGTGTCTACCCAACTGGCAGTAGTGGATCAGATGAGTGTCCAGGCTGACTTGGTGCCCTATAAATTAGAGACAGTGGGCCTGGGAACAGTAAGTTTGACAACAGTCAATTTAACTACTAGCTGTTTAGTACTAGAAACCTTTAATGAATTCTTCTGCTTAGTACTAGAAACCTTTAATGAATTCTTCTGCCAGTCTAACAGCATCACTCTTAAACTAGCAGTGAGCCAACAGCACATGCTGTCAGCCTGATCACCGCCTCTCAACCTGACAGCTGGACAGTCGCAGTTTACAACGTCAAACCAGCAATGGCACAGAAATGCATATCACTACTGAAGTAGAAACTCCCAATAGCACACCCGGAGACTCAGGTGTTCTCCCAACGCTCAACTGTCTCTCCTCCTCTCTTCCCTCAACCCTTCCCAACTCCCGACTCCCTCGCCAGCTGCCCAAAAAATTTTGGTCACCCACTCATGGGAGATTGATTGTTTATGTCTGCTGCCATCACTGTTAAAGTTCACCAAACCGTCTGACAGCTGCGATCCGCCACCATGAACATACTTCGAAAACTCCTTGCAAGCAGCGGGAATTCCGCCGACGGCCTGGTAACTATCCCAGCTGGTGAATTGTACCTCAGTCGTCCGGATTCGTCTGTCAAGGGCACTACGCAGTGTCTCTACAACGATGCGCAAGCTTCGATCCGCAGGACCTCAGCTCCGTTTTTCTATCAGCTGATCATTCAAAAGATCTACGACGATGGCGAAGAGCTTTTGGCTGATGAGGAAGACGACGACGACACACTGGATGGTAAGCCGGAAGACGAATGGACGTTCCTCATCAGCGAGGAGCTAAAGATCTCGTACACGTCAAATGCTGATGGCAATGTGGTCATTGCCTGGAGGAATCCTGACGATAAGGAGGGCGAGTACTTTGAGTTTGTTTGTGACAAGAAGACCAAGCCCGATATTTTTGATACCTTTGATTACTTTGCCAAGAAGGCTCAGTGGGAGAAGAAATACCAGAAGGATTATGTGGGGAAGGGCAACGAGTTGGAAGAGTTTGATTTTGAGTTTAGTCAGACTGTCCCAAGAGTTGTGGATGAGCCTGTCGTTGAGACTCCAGCGGAGGCGCCAGTGGAGATTAAACCAGAGCCTATCACACCAGTGGCACCAGTGGCACCAGTGGCAGCGGCAGCTCCTGTGGAGGAAGCTCCTGCAACTCTACACACATCTGAGTCTCCTAACCCCTCTCAGTCAGGATCTACTGTCCCAGAAGGCACTGTTGTTACCACTGTACCTGCATCTCTCCATTTGTTTGACGCTCCTAATGGAGTATTCGTTGAGCAGGCACCGCTGGTAATGGCTCAGATTGTTGAAACTGAACCATACTCCTTCTATCTCTATGCTGTCCTACAAGGTTCCCACATTGTTGGCACCGAGCTGTCGTCAGAAATTAATCCAGTGTTTAACTTTGAACACCAGTCGTTCATATTCAACATCTTTTCTGGCGAATTTGCGTATTCTTGGTTGTTAAGGTTCAATACTGTCAAGGAGCTTGAAGAGTTTCAACAGGGTTTCATGATGTCTCTCTGGGAGTCCTCAAATCGTGCCAGATGGGCCAAGATATCGAGAAACGATAAGGATTACTTGATCGATTCATTTGGCGAAATGGATATTTCCGAGGACGATGAGTTTCACTCGACAACGGAAGGCGACGGAGAAGAAGTTGAGCCTGAGTCTGAGGAAGAGGATGAAGAGCCGGTCAAGAAAGTGGCCGCAAAGTACGACCAAGATGAAGAATGGGACGACGAAGACAAAGAATACCAGAAGTTCAAGGGCGGCAAGTCAAAGAGTAACAAAAACTCCCTTTTGTCTGTTGGACTCTCAAATGATCGGTCATATGTTGTTAATGGTGGCAAGATTGGTGTTTTCAAACAGGGAGACTCTGGTATGGAATTTTACGCTTCCATTGATGCAGGCGTCACATCTTCGGGCAAGGAGATTGATCCTGTGAAGATGATGCTGCGTACCAAGGATACCTCACTTGTCTTTCTGGACGCTGACAACAGAAACTTGCTCTATAATATGGATTTGGAGTATGGAAAAGTTGTCGATGAATGGAAGGCCACCGATTATCACAATATCAATGCGATTGCGCCTGCTCAGAAATTCAGTCAGCTGACAGATGACAAATTGATCGCGGGTATCTCAGACAAGACCATGTTCCAAATTGACCCCAGACTGAATACCGATTGGAAAATGGTCGACTCCACATTCAAGAGTTATACAAAGAATCTCCAGTTCTCTGCGATTGCAACGTCTGAACAAGGTTATACTGCGGTCGCGACCGCCAAAGGTGAAATTCGCTTATATGACCGTATGGGCATCGATTCCAAAACTCACATGCCAGCTATGGGTGATCCCATTATCGGCATTGATGTTTCTCCTGATGGAAAGTGGATTTTGGCAACCTGCAAGACGTATCTTCTTCTCGTTGATGCTACGATAAAGGATGGTGACAACAAGGGCCAGATTGGTTTCACGAAGAGTTTCCCCAAGGATAAGAAACCCCGTCCCAAGCGATTGCAAATCAAACCGGAGCATCTTGCGTACATGCAGAATGAGATGGGCCAGCCATTGTCTCTTACTAGTGCCAAGTTCAACACTGGCCTGGATTCGCGTGTGGCTACGATCATTACTTCTTCAGGTCCCTATGTCATCACATGGAACTTGAAGAAGGCCATCAAAGGTGATGCTGATGCGTATTTGATTAAGAGATACAACTCCAATGTAGCTGATGACAATTTCAAGTTTGGAACAGATAAGGAAGTTATCATTGCTCTTGAGAACGACGTCACAATGGCCAAGCGAAGAACTTTTAAGAAGCCCACCAGAGAATCACTGGCCGTCCCAGGCAGGATCAAACCCGCATCAAGATCTTCTATCGTACAGGAATACTGAGTATTCAAGGTATTTTGTAGTGAATGCCTTTATTTAATAATATTTGACCACACTTTAATAAATAGTCTAATAAATATGAGGAATATTAATGCAATGACGCCACGTAGAAGTACGCCATAAACCATCTAGCAGGTAAGCAATGCTTCATACATTTGATAGGTTTCGGAACTCGTATCATCGGAAACTATCATTCCCTTTGCCTTGGAAGCCGGTGGCAGAGAACAAATGTCATGTTCATCGTAATAGATTTGATAGTCTTCTCGATTGATCGGTGTGCTCAGGATCTTTTCAACATCGGCCGTGGAGCGGTAGCTATCATAAGAAGGATCACTTTCAGCGGCAGTGCTATCACATATAGTATGGGGCGCGATTTTTGAACTAGATGTTTCAATGTAATCATGGTATACCTTGTCATGTGCAATACCATCAAGAAAACGGCGCGCAATATCAGCAGAAGATACCACGTAGTTCTTCTCTTCAGAGATCACTTCCTGAGGTTCATACTTCTCTTCGGCAGTTTCCTTCACATCTTCCAAAGCGAGATCTTCTCCATATCCCATACCCGAAAATACACGAGTATCTTGTATGAGCTTTTGAAATCCTGGAGAGCTCATGTAAAAGTTTGAGGCTCTCTTCATGGCTTCCTTGCGAATATTCAAGTCACTCATTCCACGACGCTTCTTAGACAGCAATCCATCTTCCTTCTCCTGATGGGCTTTGTCTTCCAAGTACTTCTCATGCTTCTCTTTATCTTTGCCCGTTTTTCGCCTTGAAGTAAAGGGACCTACTGGAGTACTCGTCGAGTTCAGATGGGATGCAGCCGGAGTAGAGTACAGCGCAGTAGAATTCATGGAATAAGCAAACATCACTGAGAACTGCGTGAGACTCCGTGGTTTGTAGTAATTGTTGAAGTAATTGTCATAGAACCCAGGATGTGGTCTCAAGGGTCCAGTTAAGCTGTTCAACAACGATCTGTCGTCTTGTCGAACAATATATTCCAAGCCCTGCTTCTTCAAAATCTGAGATTCGGCGTCATATACCCTCGTGCGAATAGGATCTAGTTCTGCTGGAGTCCACCACAACTGATAAGACCTGCGACATATCGACTTTAAAGAGTTAGCCCCGGCAGCATTGTGGAGGTACACATCTGTCGAATAGTCCCAGATATTTGGCTGGCCAACGTGTGGCACGAAGTTTCCTAGGAATAAGTTGATAGCATCCTGTCTCTGAGAGTCCACAAATGAGTTGGAGTAGAATCTTCTGAGTGATTCAATCATATCTCGAGAATGTGATGACCACTGATTGATCTTGCGGTACGTCTCCATTGTGTTTACCAAATGAGACCCACCATATTGCAAAGCAATTGTGTCGCCATGATCGTGAAACATTTCTGTCAACAGGTTAACAGCGTCAGAATCATATTGAAGAGCATCAACGTTTTCTAAGACACCAAGAGCGACCAGTTGGTGAGCAAAAGCTCGCTTCCCTATCACAAACTGGGCGGCGTTTGTTCTGTCAAGACAGTCAATGCAATTTGTTCGACAAATACCATCTTGGAGGGAAGAGACTCCGCTGATGTTTTTGCCATTATGAAAGATTCCAGTAGCATTAAGCGTTAGGTCAGCATAGTTTTCAAGGAACTCAATTACTTCTGCAGGATCCCGCGACTTTGAGGCTCTTGACATATCCCAAGCAGTATACTGAATCTGATTTTTCTTTGGAAGAAACTGATTCAGATAAGAGACGCACTGCTCGTATTCTTTCCCAAGCTTTGATTCCCTAGGGAGTCTCTCTTTCTGCTTGATCAGGTTCAGTACCATGATTGGAGAACCATACCGTCTCATCATGTCGCCAAAATGAAGAGCAGCAGATGAGAAAAAAGGGTCCACAAAAGACATATTAATTGGAGGTTTGGGACTCATATTTGCACCCAGACCCTGGGTCCAGTACAATGGGATAGAGCCTCGATGCTGAACAAAGGAAGAGTATCGAGAGGAATTGTAGAGACCATCTTTGGCGTCGCGACTTGTCGTAGTCAAAGCATCCACAACAATCTGCTCCGTCTCAACCTCGTTCGCTACGTGCCCCTCATTGTTGACTCCCCTCTTCAGGAATCTCGCTCCGGCAAAGTAATGACTGCGGCGTGCAATTAAAGTGACAATGACCGATCTGGATAATACCGTAACTTTAGCTTGATCAATGAAACCATGAATGATTGGTAAGCACCAGTCCATGGCGCTATCAAATGACTGATCAAACGGCAGGACCAATCTTGAATTCCACACAAACATGTTATTAACATTTGCCCAACCCCCAAGCATTAAAGGCGAGGGCCCATTCAGAAGCTCCTCTTCTTCGGGATCGAGAAAATCATCCTCATGCTCTTCATACATGCGAGAGTTTTGAAATTCTGCGGCAGGCACTTTCTTGGTGTGTTCGTTTTCCACAACATCATGTACATTCTGAGAGTACATCCCTGCAGGGTCAGTAGTCAGTACTCCTGACTCGTCATTCTCAATAGCTTCTTCCTGGCCTGCAATATCGTTCACATCACTAGGCTCTTCTAGCTTCTTCAGAACCTGCAAGTCTTCTGGTTGTCCAACAGCTGGGGCAGCTACCGGGTCTTCTGTTGGTGGAAGATCCGACAGTGGTGGATGAGACTGTTTACCCTGCTCACTTCCAAGCTCTTGCGACACTTCCTGCGCCTTTGGCCCCTTTCGCATTCTCATACGCTTAACAACGAGATCGACTGCAGCCGGGTCAAAGCGATTAATTGCAAAGTTCATGGCTTTGATCTTGGCGGTCAACAGGTTGTTTTGAAGGGTCTGGGTGAGATTATAAGTGTAGCTGAAGTAAAATGTTTTTGAGAGGTCCAAATTGGCAAGAGTGGCAAGAAAGCGAGCTTCCTCACTGCGTCGGTCTGGTTTGCGATAAGAACCTGAATGAGCCAAGGGAATGATCTCAGTACCGTCAATATGATATATGTAGTGCCCCTCCAAGAGTGCCACAACAGATCTCTTGGTAATGACAATCATATGGTAGACATCGGTAAATCGTATGAAACCAAGGATACCCCAGGAGGTCAAGCGTTTGACGAGAGGACCATCCGTGGTGTCCTCCAGCCTTGACAGAACTTCAATAATTTCTTTACGGGTGCAAGGAGGGTTTGGTTCAGAGACTGAGAGTTGATCAGGCGGTCCAGTTAAATCAATCTCCAAGATACGAAATCGAGATTCGCGTGAGTTCGATCCAACAATAAAGAACTTTGTGCGAGTCTCATATAACGTAAACTTTGAGAGCAGGAATGGGCCAACATTAGTCCAATTTCCGGCCTCTGCAGGTTGTTGTTCAATCGTGTGAGCGTTGCTCTCTTCTGTATAATGTGATTCAGCCGGTGCAGCTTTGGGCTCTTCCTCAAGTTGCGGGGACGGCGGCACAGGCGGGTTCTTGACTTCAGGGGGATTCAACGGCAAGTCAGTCGCAAGTTTGTGCTCAGTAATCCTCTGGCTATCTGCCAGGGATGCTGTATCCATGTTATCTGGAGAAGGCTACGAATATTGTTGTGGATGCAACGACTTGTGCGATTTACGTTGTTTATCTCTAAGGCGGCCACGCTAATTACTAAATTCCCTCTCTGGTCAGTGTGAGCGAACCGACATTTTGAAGAGACGAAGAATCTCAGGATATACTGTATTTAACTTTAATCAACTAATCATTAATTCAGAGTATCTCCAATTAGCAGTTGGCTTGCACTTTCTCTATTGAGCTTTCTGCGTAGTGACTAGACCCCTTTGGGTTGGGCACCAGAACCATAAATGTTTGGAGTACTACTGAAAGTGGTCTCTCCACAAAAGACAAGGTCTATGAAACATGCAAAATTGAGCCTGGATTATGTAGGTATTTAAAATCCATTGATTGGGTTTCTGCAGCGCTAACCTCAGTTTATCCAAAGCTCGCGGTCAAGGGCTTTGTATCGCAACATATGCCGTGCTGCCAGAAACCTCGATTCTCATTCGAGAAAGGACATTATGGATTATGCTAAAAACCAGTTTCGCCCTTACACGAACGAAACAGACCCAGATAAAATCAAGTATCTAGTGACAGTCGGCACAAAGGAGGCGATGTCTACTGCTCAGATGCTGAGAATGCAATTCAGAGGATAGTTCCTCTGCTGTACATATGATTACAAATAAACCTATGTTGCTTTGATGCTCCTCAAAATTGTACATGTAGAAGCTCTTGAAGATTTCAGACCATCCAGCACATGCGATGCCTGTGACTCTGCAATGCCAATTTCTTTTGCCCAGGTAAGAAGGTGATCTATGCTGTCGGGTGATGTTTTGTGAGAAGCTGCAGACTGATGGACTTCATCCACAATGGATTTGGCAAGTTTCATGTGTTCCTTCTTTGAGCCTCCTCTATTAATAATGGCGCTTACTTCCAGACCGGTGAATGCAGTGTGCACCCACTCCCAGTCATAGTGCTTCGGCAATGAGAACTGCTTGAGAAGGTCCTCGAGAGCTGACGAGTCCCCCTTCACCTTTGCCAAAACTGTCTCGCAGGCCCATTTGTCTGCTGCAGTCAGCTCTGCCGAGGCAGTCTCCAGAGCCTCCGCGAACTTGTCCACAAGAGTGGCGTCCTTCAGAGCGAGCTCGCGAAGCTGAAATGCCCTCAACCATTTGGCAGACTGCTTTGGACCAGGGTTAATTTTGCACTCAGAAAGAGTGGAGTAGTCTCTATTGTCAGAGTATTCATCGTAAGGAATGATTGCGGGATGCCTTTCCGAAGGTTTGGTCAATCGTGCACTGCGGATCAGTTCGATATCCTCCAAAGCAAATGATAATGACGAGTCAAGTCGGGATTTCAAATCTTTGAGTCCATCAATCTGAGTGTAAATCTCTCGCTTATAAGCAGTGGCAATCAGGGCCGAAGGATTAACGGAATCTCTTGTGCGCAACATCCTTATGGTCTCGACGCTTGGCTCAAAGGTGGAGAGTCGAGTTGAAATAAGGTAAGAAAGTGACTCCTTTTGAAGTTCCTTGACTGTGAGCGCTTCATAATGAACACGGGCAGCCTTTGGTGCTCCAAGCTTGCTATATAAATAAATCAGCCATAGCCTGAGATAGAACTGATGTTTGTCATTGGAGACTGCCAACTCAAGTAGGATAACTGCCTTCTCGTACTCCTTTTGATTGATCAAATGCCGGGCGGCAATGATGAGGAAATCATCAGCCGAGTGATAGTCTTTCGGGTCCTTGTCCTTGAGGAGAGGTGCGAACTTGGAGTAATATTCGACACATTCCTTGACATTGGCTTCGCCTGTCTTGTTGAAATTGAGAGTCACAATATTGACCAATCGATTCATACTATTGAACGAAATTTCGGCGTCAGAATCAGGTTGTGGGATAGTAAACTCAACACCCTGCAGATCTTCAACCGCACAGCGCCTTGTACCAAATAACTCAAAGTAGTCGGAAGGAGATCCTCCAAGCTTAAGGGTCGCCAAAGAGGCATTTCTAGAGGGTTTTCCGGATGGGGCAAAGCTCTTTGAGTAGTTCACAAGTTCCGACTCTTTCTGGAGTTTCTGTGCCGCTTCAATGGCATTCTGCCAGTAGATCCAATTGTCAATATCCGTTCCGCCCTGCACAGATTTGAGACGAGAAATCGACAAGTCGTACAGACCTTCCCAGTTTTCCATATCACGAAGCACCTGAAAGTGCATCAGAGTGAGTTCCAAGAGTCCCCATTCCAGGACCTGTGAACTAGTCAGGAAGGCGATTAGTTCTTCATATTTTTTGGCCAACAGCAAGACGCGCGCCTTGACATAGGCATGCTGAGGGCTGCTGATGGACAGAGATGTCAAGAGTCTGTAAGCGAGCAACGGAAACAGGTTCTTCTCAGAAGCTGTCGCCGTCGGTACGGCAGAGACCAATGTGAACATTGCCCAAAACGTATGAATAGGCTCCGGAGCACATTTCTGAAGCATGAGAGCAGCCTTCTGCTGGCCCTTATCAGAACCAACCCAGATCATTGCCGAGAACCAGCTTTTGAGTAGATCCTTATTACTAGGATTGCGCTTGGCCAATGAGTCATAGAGATCCAGCAACTCAGAAGGGAGACGCAAAAACGCGTACACTCTGTTTACAGATTCTAATTGACCTAATTGCG
Source organism: Deakozyma indianensis (assembly GCA_003706415.3). Taxonomy (NCBI): domain Eukaryota; kingdom Fungi; phylum Ascomycota; class Dipodascomycetes; order Dipodascales; family Trichomonascaceae; genus Deakozyma; species Deakozyma indianensis. Next base: position 151,269 of record PPLG03000004.1, read on the forward strand.
AGATTCGTTTTTGAGATGCCGCTTGTATCTTGCTTTTGGCTTCGTCGATTCGCCCCTGCTTGGCAAGCAGGTAGGCCTGCAGAGCGGCTACTTCGACATCGTCGGGCTTCGCCTTCAACAGACTTGCAATCTTCTTGTCTGCTTCCCTGAAATTACCAGAATCTATCGACGACAGGATTTTCTCCATCACGAGCTTTTTGGATTGGCTTTGCAGGACTCGCCAAGGTAGGGGATACTCCGTTGACGCCGCACGAGTGCTTCCGAGAGATTAGAAGTAGGTCCGTTGCAAATGCAACAGGACGAGCAGGGTGATTTATTTATTTAAAGCTAACATCGAGCATCTGAAGATTCCAGAAACCACAGAACCGCCAGTGCCACTTTCGGTGTGCTGACCGCTGATTAGGCAGGTATAGACAGCAATGGGCAGGAATAGACAGGTATAGGCAGGTATAACAGGTGCTGTAGAAAATATTATAGATTGCTAAGAAACAGTACAAACATCAGCACAGTTGTACAGAATATGAGCAGACCCATTTAATCTTATTAAAAGATTTAAAACATTATTTCTTCAAAGGCTCATTTCAGTTTTCCCTACTGGCTCATCGTCACCTACTTTTGCCCTGAAATAAATTTCACAAAAAAAATATATGAAATTTCGATAGCTCAACTTTATCACTTAAAGACAACACAATGTCTGCCATCTACAAAGCCCTAACAAACGGCGAGAAAAGCTCGTCGAACGACGACAACCAGCCAAAGTCTAAAAACAGACAGAGAGTGCTTCTCATTTCCTCCAGAGGCGTCACCTTCCGCCACAGACACTTGATCTCCGACCTGTCCTCGCTCTTACCCCATGCCAGAAAGGAACCAAAGTTTGACAGCAAGTCGAAGCTGTACCAGCTGAACGAGCTGGCCGAGCTGTACAACTGCAACAACATTATGTACTTTGAGGCCAGAAAGCACCAGGACCTGTACCTGTGGTTCTCCAAGGCCCCCAACGGCCCCACCACCAAGTTCCACATTAAGAATCTGCATACAATGGACGAGCTCAACTTCACGGGCAACTGTCTGAGAGGCTCGCGTCCAGTCTTGTCGTTTGACGGATCGTTTGAACAGACCCCAGAAACCAGACTGTTTAAGGAAATATTTATTCAAATCTTTGGCGTTCCCCCAAGAGCTCGCAAGTCCAAGCCCTTTGTCGACCATGTCATGACATTCTCCATTGTCGACAACATGGTCTGGGTGCGCAACTACCAGATCTCTGAGAGCGTCGAAGGCAAGGACATTGACAACTTTAGCAAGACGGCCGACGCCGATGTGTCGCTGGTTGAGATTGGCCCCCGATTTGTCATGACGCCCATTGTCGTTCTCGAGGGCTCGTTCGGCGGTCCGCTCATCTACGAAAACAAGGAGTACGTCTCGCCCAACTTTGTGCGTGCCCAGCTGCGTAACGAGCAGGCCAAACAGGCCCAGAACAGACAGGACGACGCCGTCAAGCTACAAATCAAGAGAAGAGAGCAGGTGCTCGAGGAGGACCCACTGTCGGCCAGAAAGCTCTTCAAGTAGGTGTGTCAGATACATAAATGGCAGAATAGTCAAAAAATACACTCTAATAGAAATAATTCAGATTCTAACCTATTTTTTCGTCTCCTCCTGGCTCTTGAGGAAGTCCAAAATGAACTTTTCCTCCTCAGAAGAACCGGCGTTGATTGGAGGAGTGTTGGATGCTGGCTTGGAGCCGGAAGTGGCCAGGACAATGCCACCAGCCAGAGTAGCAAGAGTAGCAATCGAGAGCTGAGTTAGTAATGTTGAGGGAATGGAAATATAGGACAGGGCTAGGGAGAGACCGTCAAGACGGCCAAAGTCAAGGCGGTCATAGTGAGGGCCAAGATGGCCAAAGTCAAGACAATCTTAGTGAAGGCCAAGACAGTCACAGTGAAGAGTCAAGAGAGTCCCCACCAAGGCAGTCAACAGAAGACAGTCCACAACACGTCTCACATGAATATTGTCCCAACATTCACAACCTTCACAACGCTCACATCAACACAAAATGCCATTTCCAGATGGATCTGAACATTTTGTGACCATTATGAACGCTACGTAAACACAATGCGAGCCGCCGTCATCACGCAAAATCAATCAAGCAAGATGCAACTGCGCATCATTCTATAAACCTACCTGGTAAGACTGGAAAGTGCGTCCGAGAATCTGGTAAGTACCACCCATTGCTGTTTTTTGTAGGTTGATGAAGGAAAACGATTGGTTCAATTCCCAATGAATGCGGCGGACTCGAAGGAACCCGTCGTTGGGAGTGCTGTAGTTGGCGCTGTGTAGCTGCGGTTGGTGGAGGTTACCTGCGGTTGGCGGGAAGGTTAGGGAATTAGCGGTAGAAATAGGACATTGGACGCAAAGGTACAAACTGAAACAATTAGAAAATAGTCAAATAGTTCAATCTGATTATCTCTTTGCCCCCATCTTTTTGTATGCTCTTGCGCCTGCCATCTCCCAGGGTCTCAAGGCGCCTAGTGACACCAGCTCTGAGCAGAACGCCGAAACGGAACCAAGAAACATGTCGCTGCTGGCTTCGCAGGACTACGTTCTCAGCTGCCTTAGGGCAACATACATAACGGCAGTCGATGACTCTGTTGGAGAACGTGTCATCAAGCCGTCCCATCTCTACGTTTCCAAGAATGACCCCAGACAGCTCAACTGGGCTGCTTCGGTGCTCATTGGACGCACAGGAAACTCGTCGCCTCCAATTCCTACTCCAGCGCTGGACCATGCTTCTCGTGAGACGGTGAACGAGGTAAATGGCTTTTCTCGTCGTCGTCCGCGGGCGTCGACAATGCCACTGCCACAGAGACCATCAATGGTTGAGGAAGAATCCACAAACAAGATTGTTGACGATCCGCGGTTCTACGATGATTCAGATGACGACGAGGACGAAGATGATGACTCCAATGACGAAGATGGCGAATCCACAATGGGCGCTAGAGATACCTCTACCCTAACACGATTTACTTCTCATCGGCTGAGTCCCTTTGATGAGGAATCAGACGAGGAGTTTGCTTCGGATGGCGTTTCCGATGACGGTGTTTCCGCTTCCGAGTTTGATGAAGAAGATATCACTGGATCTTTTACCGAGAGTGTCCTTCAGAGTCGCCCATTCAGAGACTCTCTTCCGTCGACTGATCTGGGTACCGACGTTGAGAGCGAGCTAAATACTTATTATGAGTCGCATGCCATGCTTGGTAATGACGACGATTCCGACTTGGACGAACAGTTGGAGTTTGCTGCTCAGCAGCTGAAAAAGACTACCACTCGTGGATCCAGCTCTGGTCGTACTACCGGCACAGACTCTCCAAGAACCCCGTCAGCGTCCAATTCGCCCACGGCAAACCGCAGAAGCAAGCACAAAAGATCTCTGGACCTTCCTGGTCCTCTGCTCCATTTCAAACGCGAATCTCAAGACTCCATGACCGGTGGATCCTCTCAGTCGTCAAAGAGAGAGTCTCAAGACTCTATTACGGGACACAGAACGCGTTTCCGAGCACAGTCATTGAAGACACTACCTTCCGACTGGCCAGTGGCTCCGACGCTTAACCCTCCTCAGTTGCCTGGCTCTGTGAAAAAGGACGATCCGAAATCTCTACCCGCCGTACCTCCTACGCTTGACTCATCATTGGACTCTACACCTGTTGAAGTTTCACAAAAAGACGTTACGTCTCCGCTCCTCTCTGCGCCAACGTTCGATCCGGATTCATCTACTTCAACGATCCACTTGTCAGTGCCCACTGCTCTGGCTGGAAGAACAAAATCAAGATCTGCGTCTCTTTCTTTTGCAACGAAGAAGCCAGTTGTGAAGAAAGGAGCCATGAGCTCACAGCTTACCAGTCAGATTCGAGCCAAGCAGGCTACCTTTGACAATCCACTGGAAATTTACGTTGCGGCATCGGGTAAAAGTGAAGCCAAACCAACTAAACTTAAAATGTTTATGCCGTCGTGCGAAGATCCGTCTATTCCATGGACAATTCTTGTTCGACCAGACGTGAATGTTGCCAACGCAATTGGTTTTGCACTATACTGTTACAAAGAACAAAACAGATTACCACCTCTCTTGGAGAGTCAATGCAATGCCAACAAGTGGAATCTGCGTATTGTGGAAGATGATGGAGAACCGGATGATGATTTCCCCGCTCTTGAAAGGACTAGACTGATATCTGCATACGCGTTTGATGAATTTGCGTTGGAAGAAGCTACTTCTGAAGAGCTTTTGGAGAATGAACAAAAGACCCCGAGCATTAAACCACAGTCTCAAGTATCTACTGCTAGGACTCCAGCTACGGCTAATGAACAGTCGCAACAGTTTATGCTGGGCAAGCTTCCATCGCGCACTGGCCGCGTTTCAGAGGACAGTACTCAGCAGGTCAAGATCTCTGTGTTTAGGTTTCCTTATTTGGAACTGGTTACGCCAGTGCTATGGACTGGCAAAGTTACTCTAGACACCTATATTGGTGAGATACTTGATGAAGTGGCCAAAGCAACCTCCATCGATAAGAGACTTTACACATTCAAGATCTGCGGTACGAAGGTCATTGCAAAGAATGATGTGCATGTGCGGGCTCTCAAGGGCCACTATTCATTGGAGCTGACGCCGTCAAGAATTGTAAGCGAAGGCATTGGATTTATCCAACCTCCAACAACAGATCCCGATGCTCCACTGCTGAGTGCTAGTGTACGCAGCAACGAAGTACTCCGCCAGCAGGTACGTAGATCTGCTTTCCCTGCTCAGTTCTATCCCCAGGCACTCGTAAGTGCAGGCTATCAAAAGTACAAGGTATGGCGACGCCAACCAATGTCATTTGTTGGTCGCCACGAGCGATTGCTAGCTATTGACGGCGAGTATGTTCACATCACACCCGAGGATTATCGCACATCTGTGAAGACGACATCATTCCATATATCACAGGTTCTCAAGGTGAAGCAGTCGTCCAAGATCAAGTCCAACTTCAAGGTGGTTGTGCTCAAAACGAGCGGGCCCAAGCGGTACGATCTGGAAGCTGAGAACCCGGCAATGTGTGTGGAGATTGTAAACAAGCTGAAACAGCTTGTAGCAAGCCACAAAAAGCCCGTCTAGAGTCTTTTTATTTATCTTATTTATTACATTTCTCTTGAGTCTACAAACAATCAGTCTGCAATCATTGAATCTTCAGCTATCGAGGGCGGATGTGGAACAACAAACAGAAACAGAACAGCCGATCATAATTCCACAAAATTAACTCACAATTTGTTTTCCACTGAGTTCGCTACGTTCCCTCCTCGTCTCCTCTTCTCTGTCCGCACCTTCCCCGGAGTCGGTCACCTACCCCATCCTAGAACTTTCCACCGTCAAAACCCACAGAAACTCCACACACTTCTCTCCTCCAAAAAGCTCACTAAGCATCGTAATGGTAAGTTTAAATTCGTGTAAACAGTCGCAGATCCAAACTAACTAGCAGTCTCTCAAATCGTTCAAGTCCATTGTTCCACTGCTCGACAGAGTCCTCGTCCAGCGCGCCAAGGCCCAGGCCAAGACCGCCTCTGGCATTTACATTCCTGAAAAGAACGTTGAGAAGCTCAATGAGGCTGACGTTCTGTCCACCGGTCCAGGTATCCTTGACAAGGAGGGCAAGAGAATTCCATTGAGCGTTCAGTCCGGCGACCGTGTCCTGATTCCCCCATTCGGTGGCTCTTCCATCAAGATTGGCGAGGACGAGTATCTCTTGTTTAGAGACCACGAGATTCTTGCCAAGATCAGCAAGGAGTAGAAGGTGCAAAAAAGCTGTGTAAATAGTGTAAATAAGAGATTCCTGTTAGAGTGCTTTGTATTAGTTGTTTGGTAGCAGTTGTGTAGTGCTCTGGGAAGGTTTGATCCAGTTCGGGGTTATTAGGGAGTATTTGCAAGTTTTGAGTTCTTTTGAGAGTATCTGGAGAGCACTTTGTTGAGCATTCGAGGGTACTTGTAAGTTCTTTGGATTTCACTTCAATGTTTCTGGGCTGTATGCGTTGGTGCAGTGAGCTTGGTGTTGATGAGTCTCAGTGCAGAAATTGCCTTCAACAGTCGTTAACTGATGTATGAAGAGTAGTATTGTCTAGATCTAGACTTTTGCCTTATCTTCCTGAGCTGTCGCACAAGGACTGTTCACACTGTGCAAAATGTGCTGGCCATATTCTCAGATCTAACGAGCTCTAAAGTATCTAGATAGCCCAGATCCTGCAATCTCTGCTAGTTTGAGATAGTCATAATACTCTTCTTTGCGACGCACGTTCTATCTGCATTTCCTGCCTGATGTAATTTACACCTTCCTCTTTCGTCTCAAGACTATAGAAGCAGCTGCTTCCCTCACATAAATACACTTGCTACATCTCACACTCTATGATACTCAATAATTCAAATACAACCACTGTTCAACCGTCTAACACAGACAAAAAGCTAATCCATCATTGCCTTGGCAGTAGTATCCTCACTCTACTCATCTGTCGAATTCTCACCAAGTGGTCACTAAAGATTAGCGATAGAGCAGCATTGCTTGCATTATTCACCAACCAAGAGTGCGTTGCTTTCTGGGGAATGATATGCCATCTCGACCGGGAGTGCGGTAGAGCCAAGTATGATTTATGTGAAGGCAGTTGTCACCATTTATGCCCTGTTGACAAACAGATATTGGCTAATAGAATCACTGCCAGCCTTGCGTCAGAGTACAAGCTTGTCAAGAATCATTCCTCTAACCTGAAGAATCTGGAAAATAAGGTAGAGGAGCTATGCAGACTCTACCTCATCATGTTGCCAGATCTCAACCGGAAACGGTTTGGTCAGGATGACACGGATCTCAACCGGAAACATTCAGATAATCGTGACGCAGACATGTCAAAATGCCACGATTCGGGTACCCCTAGTAGCAAGTAAGAATATCTAAGGTGAGCTGGGCAAGACACGCTCCAGCAAAGTACACCACACAAAGCTTAGTGCACGATGGTTACTATATACATGTATGTACAATATGAATGGGAAGTACATCAACGTTTGACCCAAGTGTATGCCTTTCTGGCCTTGGGCTTGCCGGGCTTCTTTCTCTCGACAATTCTTCTATCTGGCTGCAGGCACTTAGCACGAGTCAGCTTTGTGCGGAAAAGAGGGTTCTGGATGACAAGTGCCTTTGCAAGAGCATTGGCAATGGCGCCAGACTGTCCAGTGGGTCCACCGCCTCTGACCGTAGCAAAGAGATTGAATGATTTTTCAGCCGCAACAACGGTGAGAGGGTACATGATGATCTGGCGGTCCTGGAGACGCGGGAAATAAGAGTCCAAGGTGCGTCCGTTGATCAGTACCTGGCCAGCAATCGATTCGGACGATCTCGCAATGTAGACATGGGCAGCTGAGTTCTTTCTTCTTCCCAGAGCCTTTGCGACGCCATTTTCGTCCACTGTGGGGTACTTTTTCTTCAAAACAGAGGCGTCCTTGGCAACGGTGAACTGTGCCAGAGCATTGGCCACGTCGTCAGGCATGAGCTGCGGGTCAATCTTTGCAAGTCTATTGGCCAGTTTGACAAAGTGGTTGTAATGAGAGTTCTTGAGACGGGTGCCACCGGCAATGATGGAGTACTCCTGCTGCGACACCCACCGTGGACGCAGCGCATTCTCGTCCCTTGGAACATTGATGTATTTCTGGAGCAGGTCGTTGAGTTTTCTCATATTCTCTTCATGCATGGGGTTCGTCATGTAAAACGACGACTGCTTGGGCACAACTCTGAGCCGGTCAAGTTCCGGAGACTTGTGCTTGGCATCGTTGAAGTCAACTCTGGCAGGTTGTTTTCTGGATGCACTTCCCGTTGCAACAACATCCTGGTTGACGGCGTCAGCGAGCGCCTTGATGTGCTGAGGGACTGATCGTGGAGCAGCTGAGCGACTGAGATGCCGCAGCTGTGCAATACCGGTCCAACGTTTCATGGCAAACGGATTCAAACGCAGTGTTGGAACTGTGAAAAATGCACTCACCAAATGTCTGAAATTTCAGAAACAACATAATAGTGTAAAACGCACATAATAGAATGAGTGGAAGTGGAGAAGCAGCAGTCAGACACCGGCAACGCGCGGAAAAGGATATCTTCAGTATCAGGAAATAAGGACAACCTCATGACTAGTCTGTAGATTCATTTTGGACGTGCTCACTCACCAGTTTGGTGAGTCCCTGGTTGCGGCGACACAACATGAGCACATCCTCAGTGGTAATCACGCGCCTCTGGCCATGCTGAGCAAAGGCCTCCAAGTCAATGGCCGCTTCTCGAGCCTGTGCATACGTCAGTTCGCTCAGGGCATCCACAAACTGTCTTGTCGCATCGATCTGCAGGTTCTTACACTCCGCACGGACTATCGTGGAGACAGCCTCGTAGACAAGGGACTTTAGCTAAGCGGTTAGAGTGTGCGAGTGACTGTTTTCTGTATTTAAACTTACATCTTGCTCTTCTGACATTGTTTATGCGGTTTATGTCAGGAAGTTAGGAGGCGGAGCAGAAGTCACGTGAAGGAATATGACTATGACAGAACTAGCGTGTTGCTGAGGGTCTGGAGAGTCTGGAGAGTTTTGAGAGTGTGTCTAATTCACTCTTTCTTTATGTAGAGTTTCTTCTGAAGGTTCTTCTTGCAACTCCGAGAAAGACTGTTTCACGTGATTTTAACTACGAAATGAGCAATACTGAGACAGTGACAAGGGTAAGTCCGAGCGACAGTGAAGAGCAAGGAAGCAGACCAAGTTGTCTGTGACAAGTTGTCCAGCGATCAAGACCAGCGACGACTGCAGGCGACCGGGTAGAAACGAGTGAATGCCAGTGAGAAGTGAGACACGCCCAAGTCCGCAGTCTCGCCGTGTTCCCAACCATCGCATCGCACTCATTATCTCCCCATTTGGCCTAGCTGGTTTTCATCATTTTCACCACACCCAACAACCACCTGGCACATTCCTCACGATATTCAAAACGTCGCGCGCACCAGACGTAAATTTCACTTTCCCCTAACCACTTGAAAGCACAACACCACACACAAAAAAAAGCATCATGGACTCCGCACCGGTGGAATCTGTTCAGCTACGGCTCTCCAAGTACGGCCGCCTGTACCAAATGTACCTCGACAAGTCTGTTCCCTATACTCTCTACCGCTGGCTGGGATTCGGCACAGTGCTGATTCTCTTTGTGCTGCGCGTCATCTTCTCCCAGGGCTGGTACATTGTCTGCTACACTCTGGGCATCTACTTGCTCAACCTGTTTCTGGCCTTTTTGTCGCCCAAGTTTGACCCGTCGCTTGAGCAGGAGCAACGCGAGCAGGAGGCTGAAGAAAGCGCTGGCGGCGAGCTCCCCAAGACAGACGACGAGGAGTTTCGTCCCTTCATTCGCAGACTGCCAGAGTTCAAGTTTTGGCACTCAGCCACCCGCGCCACGACGATTGCCTTTATCTGCTCGTGGTTCTCCGTCTTTGACATTCCCGTCTTTTGGCCCATTCTTCTCATTTACTTTATCACCCTCTTTGCACTCACCATGAGAAGACAGATCCAGCACATGATCAAGTACCGATACCTGCCGTTTGATATCGGCAAAGTCAGATACAGAAACTAGTGCAGTTTCACAGCACTCTCAAGGACGAAAAAGTAAAAGCTTAATGATAACGCCTTTACGTATATAGGTAATGCACAGCTCGCGATTTAAAAAAATGATCCGGGCTAATAGAATGGCAGGGCCAATATCACTGTTCGATCAGACTGGTGTACAACTTGTTTAAATTATAAATATACCGGGCAAAACTTTCTACTTCTTCTTGTTGTTCTTGCCGCGATTCTTGCCCTCGAATCCAGCTCTCTTTCTTTGCTTGCCCTTGAGTCCCTTCATGTCCTTGCGCAGTTGCAGGTTCTCTTCTCGCTTCTGCACACGAGCGCTGATGCCCTTGGCAACGTTCTCCTTGCGCTCTCTCCACTCCTTCTCACTCTTCTTCTTGCGCTTCTGCTGCTGGCGCAGAGACTTTTTCAGCAGAGTCTCGTCGTCACGCACCTTCTGGCCCTCACTCTTTTGCAGCACACGGTACCACTCGTGGTGTTCTGCCACCTCCTTTTGCTTGTCAGCATCGTAGCCGGCAATCTTGGCCTTCTTGGCTTGCAGGTGTCGGAGCTGGCCCAGAATGTCAGACGGTCCCTTCTTTTTCTTTTCTTCAACAATCTGCTTCAAATCAGACGACGACTTGCTGCCGTCCTTGAAACGCAGTTTTGTAAACAGAGCTGATGCCTTGTCAGACTCGTCAATAACATCAGCCAGTTCCTCGTCGTCATCTTCTTCTTCCACGTCCTGCTCCTCCTGCTCTCTTTTCCTCTTGAGATCCTTCTTCTTCTTTTGCTGTTCCTTGAGCTTTTTGCGGTTTTCCAGCATCGCTTCTCTGGTCATTGGAGCACGGTCTCCGGTGCCTGGGGCGTTTCTCTCTTGCTTCATTTTGGAAATGCGCTCTGCCAGCTTTTCTCTAAGTGCCTTCAGCTCGGCAGTATCTTTTTTGGGTTTCTTTTCTGAGGAGTCTGATTTCTTTGTTTCATTCTTCTCAGCCTTCTTTGTCTCCTCAACCTTCTTTGGCTCTTTCTTTGTCTCTTTCACAGGCTCGGAAACTTCACTCGATTCCGCAGAAGATTCGTCGCTGTCTTCTACTACAACAGACGACTCACTGCCGCCAATGACGTTTCCTGCGTCGTCATAGGCAACGACCTCAGTATCAGACTCTGCCTCCTTTGTGGGTTTGGCCCTCTTCTTTTCCACTGGAGCCTTGTCAGTCTTGTCAGTCACATTCGTCTCATTTGACTCTGCTGCTGCCTTGTCCTTGCCCGTTTTCTTTCGCTGAACTTGGTTGGCGTTCTCGCCGTAGTAATATTTAGCAGGGATGAGTGATAGCAGTCCCGAAAATGCATTTGAATGGCTCTGAAGCCTCTCTTCTAGCGATTTTGACATTGCTGTGGAGATCACTGAATTTTCCAGGGCCCAAAATATATTTTTTTCCCGTCTTTTTACAGACAAAACTCATCGACAGCCGTACAAGAGAACGGCCGGTTTTGACGATATGAAAATGATTTTCTTGATCTGTTTATTCTGTATTCTTCGTAATTGATTGTTTTCTGCTAGTTACTAGATTCTGTATTGAAACCTCTTTGCTACTGCATTCGTGGTGTCCGAAAAAGGTTCCCCTCGGTCAGTATGCCCAGGAAAGGCAGCTACAGTGATCTTGGGGGGTCGGACGGAAAGAGAAATTACCGAGAACGAGAAATTATCAAAATAAAGAATTAAAGTGCGAATTCTTTATCACGGGGAATCTTTCAAGATATTCTGTTTTGCTGTCAAGGGCCCAGCATGCTGTCGCTTCGCAGTGATGACCGGCATGCGTGCCAAGATTTGCACTGCTTTCACAGAGAGAGTTTTGCCTACTAATACCTACTAATGATAACACTCGCTAACGAGACCCAACTACTAAACTCCCAGCTTGATTAGTCTCTGGAGTTGACAGCATTCCACCATAGTTCTTAGCTATCGGTCCGAAGCATGCCACGTGACAACTTCAAGTGACGTGTGGGGACGCGATGAGATATCTGTCACGAAACTGTCTCTTGACTGTCATTGCAAAACATTGCACTTGTGTATTTCTGTAGATTGTATTACCCGTAGATTGTATTCGTCATGTGGCAGAAAATCATTGTTCGCAGCGCCATCGTTGCAACCATGGCGTACCGCGCCAAGAAACATGGCTCGCTGACCAGTGGCGGGACCGTGGCAGCTATTGTCACTGCGCTTATTCATAGCGTGCACCCCTGGTCGCTCTTTATGGCTCTTCTTATTAGTTTCTACCTCACGGGCTCCAAGTTTACGAAAGTGAAAGCCGAGGTCAAGAAGACATTGACTGCAGGAACGCCAGAGGGCCCGAGAAACTACGTCCAGGTTTTGGCCAATTCGGCCGTTGCGTCCTTCCTCATTCTTGCGCATTACGCAATTGGAAACCTCGTCTGCTTTGGCGGTGACAAGGGCAGTACGTTTATAGTGGGCATTGTCGCACAGTACGCAGCTGTGACTGCAGATACGTGGTCATCGGAGCTTGGAATTCTCGCAAAGGCAGACCCCATTCTTATCACCACGCTGAAAAGATGCCCCAAGGGTACGAACGGCGGTATTACTCTGCTTGGATTGGCCGTAGGACTCGCCGGGTCATTCTTCATCGCGCTTGTAACGGTCTTGTTTATTCCGATTTGTGGAGGCATCGCGGTCTTTCCAGCGGGTCCCTTTATCTTGTTTATCACTGTGTTTGGCTTCCTTGGAACTCTGCTCGACTCGTTCCTGGGTGCACTGCTGCAGGAGTCAAAGATCAACGAGCAGGGCAAGGTCATTGAAGGCGAGTGTGGCTCAATCTCCACAGAAAAGGGCAAGCGAGTCTCTGGAATCTCTGTTCTCTCCAACAATGGAGTCAACATTGTGATGGCCTCGACAATTGCCGTGTCGGCCATGGTTGCCTGGGAAGCTCTGGTCTAGAGAGCAACGTTGTATTGTACATAAGCTACAGAACGGTCGTAACAGCGACTAGGAGCCTCTGTACGTGGAATAAGAATAGTTGGAAAGCAGTAATGGAATATGGTAGTGAGGATCTGGCTTGCTAGGAACGTTGAAGATAACTTCCACAAAGGGAAAGAAGATCTGGTCTGCGCTCAGACCCTGGCCAGCGTAGTACTTGCCGGTTTCAAACCTAATTTTGTAGGTGCCAGATGTGAGGCTGAGGGCTCCGCTCGTCTGCTCCCAGCGAGCTACACGGCCGTCAGCGTTGGTCACGGCGCGGCCTGCTGGCTGGTTGAGGTGAAGTGATTCTGTCGACGAGGCGACATCCTCAGCCAGAACTCGGTACAGCAGACAAGTGACGCCTGCGGCAGGCCGGCCAGCGACGGTATCGAGAATATGACAAGTGATGGGATCTTTGGACATGGTGGATGGACGTTGCAGCAATGCTTTCCTCAGTGTATTTTAAGTTTTTTGACGACTGGTGAGGGGAGAATTGATAACAGCTCTGGAGATCTCCGGTGCTGCAATCCTCCGCCTTTGGCTTCTGAAAAGAGCAGAAACAAAAAGGAATCATCACGTGACCCGTTTCAAACTCGTGGCTGGCAATCTTCGCGGTTGTTTCGCGCTAAAGAGTTCTGATCTGGCCCTGTTTGCTATTCCGATTGTTTTGCTTGACCTGCCTTCACGGGTGGAATCGTGGTTCTCTTGAACTATGGCTGCGGGGCACCAGAAATACGCGTCTTGCGTAACTTACAACCAGTGGCTGCCCTTGACATGCAGAGATGTTAATGAGCTCAAGCCGGCTCTTCCAGAGGGCCGCGCTCTGCCAGACAAGTATTACGGCCCGTTCCTCTACAACAACCATCCTGTGCGCTTTGTGTCGGTAAGCGGGATTTGCATTGAATCGACTACAAAGTCCTGGACAACATGGGACAAGAAAGCAAAGAAAGAAAAGGCATTTCATAAATCGGAAATTTTCATTGACGATGGCACTGGAGAGATTTTGAAATGCACCATCTTTCACGAGAAGAGAAAACAAGACGATAAGGAGATCATTCACATTCCCTACAAGGCGGTTTATGACGGCATTGTGGGCAAGCCAATCGAAGTCAGAGGGGAGGTCAGACGGACCAAGAAGTATGGCACTGAGGTGACTTTTACTTCTCTGAGAAGATGGAGGACTGAGATTGACTGTTGGGCAGCCCATTGGGATGCTCTACTTGTTAAAGTCTATGTATTGGCGCTAGATTTCGAACACACACCGCAGGAAGCTGAAAACGCGACATTGCCTGACGACGATGCGTCTAAAAGCAAGGACCCCGCAATGTACTGCTCTTTCAACCGCGCGAATTCGATCCTCGAACTTCCGCAGATTAAGGATTCCTTTCAAAATATGCCCGACGAAGAAATCGAATCTGTTGAAGTCGAGCCCGTGTTTGTTCCGCCTGGAGAGTCCCGCAAATTGGATTCCGTGAAACCTGCATTGGAACGACAGGCAACTGCTACGACTGTTGATGAGAGTCAAGGGGCGAGTCAATCTTTGGTTGATTCTCTTATCACGCAAGCTGAAAGTTGCCAGAATGATTGGCATGCAGAAGAGGAAAGTGCAATCCAGTTGGAGATTACGATGCAGCCCATGGTCGGGGCTGCGACAAACGTTCAATGTTCCGTTCCAGAGACCTACAGTGCTAGAAGAAATCGGACTAGCATAAAGTATAAGCCTATCAGAGCTCTCCCGTCAAGCGAAGTAGATGAGGCTTCCCCTGCGCCGATTTTCAACAACCTGATCTCTGACTCCGGAACAAATACTCGGAATGGCATAAAGTACAGATCAGTCAGAGTTCTCCCGCCTTCAAACGAGTCTGAAAAGATACCATCAGTGCCAGTTGTCGGCAATTTTGATACCCAGGGAATCTCTGGTACCAGAACAGAGGTCAAGACTGAACCCGTGTCTGTTGATTTAACAGGAATTCTTCCATGTGAAGTCAAGACTGAAACGGTCAACAGAGAGCAACTGCCATCATTATGTCTCAGCGAACCTGTCATTGAAAATGAACCAACAAGGAGTGTACTGAACACGATAAAGGAAAGCGCTGGGAAGATGATATCATTTGATGAGCTTGTGAAACAGACCTCTGTTCCTCCCAAAGTACTGTCACAGTGCGTTGAGTTTCTTCAAATGTGTAACTTGGTTCTGGCGAAGAATGGTATTGTCAGGTATATTGTGAACAAACCAGCCTGGGATGAACTGGAGAGTCTCAGAGAAAAGACAGAGAAAATTGGAAATGGTACTATTGGAGTGGGTAACTTGAAACATGGGCTTGGACAAAAGTTCAAGTTGAGACCGGAAGATTCTGATACGCTTATTGATGTTTTACGCTGTTTCTTTGAAGGACGGCAGGATTGGCGAAAGGACAAGAAGCGAAGAAGGAAAGGAGGTCAGGATATTCCAATCTTCACGTACACTGCCCAGACGTGAGACATGGTTACGGTTCCTGAACAATACTTGTCACTTGACGGCAGCGACTGCTCAGGCCGAAAGAGTTGGAGTTAGCTTCTGTGAAAGCGTACATCCCTTCTCTTGCCGACTTGCTGATTCGTCATCATTCTTTTGGAATTTCTCGCCCTTCTTCTCCTTCATGTCAATGTCACGTGACGATTATTTTTTTTGGCGATGATCTCGAAATATTTCTATGTCGCTGAAATATTCTGTGACATCGACAGTACTGCTGAGAATGTCGTTATTTCAGTTAGATGGATGGAAGGTATCTTCTGATGCCAAGGCAGGTGCAGTACCTTCAAAGAGAAGTTCCAAAAATGAAGACGAGAACTTAACTGGAGCGGCCCTGGAAGATGCCTACGTGCGGTTCGTTGTGAAGGGAGAACAAGACGATTCAAAGAGTGAACCTGCCAAGACAACCAAAGACGAGCAAAAGGCAAAGAAAAACAAGTCCAAGAAGGACAAAAAAGATGTTGCAAAGAAGTCTGAGGAGAAGAAGTCTGAGAAGAAGCAGCCCGAGGAGAAGAAGAAACCTCAACCAGAAGAAGTCGAAACTATTGAGCAGGAAGTTGTTACACCGCTGAAACTTACTCCTCTTCAGCAGAAAATGAAGGAAAAACTCAGCGGTTCAAGGTTCCGATGGATCAATGAGCAGCTGTACACCATGGATTCAGCCAATGCTCTCAAGCTGATCAAGGACCATCCCGAGATGTTTGATCAGTATCACGACGGTTTCCGCAGCCAAGTTCAAAGTTGGCCAGAGAACCCTGTTGTGACGTTTCTGAACGTCATCAAGGAGCGTCTGCAAAAGCCAATTGCTGCTCCAGGTGGACTGCCGGGCGAGAAGGACGGTCGCATTGTAATTGCCGACATGGGCTGTGGAGAAGCTCAGTTGGCGCAGGAATTGGCTAACTTTAAAGGCACAGGAAAGCATGGCAAAAGAGCCAAGTTTGAAGTTCACTCGTTTGACCTCAAGAAGCAAAACAAGTTTATCACGGTCGCAGATATCAAGAACGTGCCACTGGCCAAGGAGAGTGCAAACATTGTAATCTTTTCGCTGGCGCTCATGGGCACCAACTTTATGGACTTTATTGACGAGGGTATTAGAATCCTCAAGCCCAAAGGAGAGCTGTGGATTGCAGAGATCAAGTCACGGTTCTCCTCGGTCGACGAGTTTGTGGAGATTCTCAAAAAGAGACACGGGCTGTTTCACAAGACTACAGAAGACTCCAACAAGATGTTTATCAGATTCGAGTTCTTCAAGCCCAACAGCGACATGGCCGAGCAGAAGCAAAAGAAGCTGGAGAGAAAGCGAAAATTTATTGAGCAAGACGATACGGATAAATTTGAGCAAAAACGAAAGAAAGCGGCAGAAGGCACCTGGTTGCTCAAGCCCTGTATTTATAAAAGGAGGTAAATGAATGATTATTGTCCTTCTCAGAACTCGCTGATTAGCGTCCTAAATAGGAAGCGCAGTTGTTTTTTTATGAAAAGGGGAAAGAAAAACATTGACAAGGAGAGTGCACCCAAATCGAAAGTAGATTAACAATACTGAGAAAACAGAAACGTGTCAGAACAAGATTCAGGATCTGACCAGTTTCCTATAGCATTACGGTTTAAACCTGTTGTACCAAAGGTCAACCAATAAGTCAGCCAGATCACGTGCCCAGCTCGAACCGATAAAGTCCACTGAACAGACTTAGACTCCGTACCATAGCCAAGGTACATTACACCAGAGAGTTTTGCGGCTATGGCGAGTGAGAGCAGTGAACCGCCGAGTTTGCTTGCGAGCGACACTGGCGTCTCGCCCATCGTGACCCCCAGCATCAAGCTGCGGAAACCACGCAAGCGGAAACTTCCTAAACGTGAGAATCAGGAACCTGTAGACATTTCCTCCATATCGCCGTCAGACGTAGCGTATCTCAAGCACCTTTTCACGCACTCCCAGAAGATGGTTTTTATTCTTGGCGCAGGAGTGTCTGTGTCTGCTGGGATTCCAGACTTTCGATCAGAGGGGACCGGACTATTTGCAGAGCTCAAGAGAAAGAATAATTTAAAGAGCAGCGGAAAGTCCTTGTTTGACTCTTCGGTCTACGCTGATCCCAAAACCATCAAAGTGTTCCACGAAACAATCAACTCTTTGCACAAGTTGGCGAGCGATGTTGAGCCGACACCGTTTCATGAGCTGATCAGCAAGGTTTCGGCTCAGGACCGTATGCTTCGCTGCTACACGCAGAATATTGATAATCTGGAGTTGCGGGTCGACCACTTGCATACCAAGGTTCCCCTTGAAAAGCCGTGGCCCAAGGTCGTTCAGCTCCATGGATCGCTTTTTTCAATCGTTTGCACAAAATGCCACGTTTTGGGCGAGTTTGAGAAGGCAAAATCAAAGTTCACCGGAGAAGTTGTACCCGAATGCGACGAGTGCCGAGGGCTCGAAGACGTGCGGGCGATGGTCGGAAAGCGTCTTCAGGGGGTCGGCAAGCTGCGACCACGAGTCGTGCTCTACAACGAGGACAACCCCGATAGCGAAGCTATTGGCGATGTTAACAGGAATGATCTGATGGCCAAGCCAGATGCTCTGGTCGTGGTAGGTACGTCACTGCAGATTCCAGGCGTGAAACGTCTGGTAAAGGAAATGTCCCAGGCCGTTCGAGCGGCCAAAGGAGGAGTTGTTTGGGTGTCCTTGCAGCCGCCGCCTCCCCTCTACGAAGACTGTTTCGATATGGTGCTGAAGGGTGATTGTCAGGCGCTCGTTGAGGTGCTTGAGAAACCTGAGGTGATTGAAGAGAAACCTGCCGCCAAGAAGCTTCCGTACAAGAGAAAGAGACAGAATCAACCTGCGCCTGAAGAAACTGGCAAAAAGATTGCCATGCCTGACATGAAGGTGGAAGACCGGAGCGTGGCAGACGAACAACATTCTCCTACGCTACACACCAATTGCTCGTCTTTCTTATCAGAGATGCCAGGGTCCCCACAAGCATTATTTAATATTCCTAGAGTTACTGTTGATTCTTTGAACTTTATTAGAGAGTCGGGGCAGTAGCTTGATTAGCAAGCGGGCTTGCTACCATTGCATTTATCAGTCTGCGTATTCAAAGAGATACAGACGCAAAGAACTGAAACGGGATAATCTATACGGAAAAATTGAAGAGAGAATGCTTTGCACGAACGAATTGAGAGAGAATGCTCTTTCGCATAATTGCATCTGCTACGCATAAAAACCTGTGTAGCATGTCGGCTGTCTCCCTCTGAATACGCCTACCATCAGCTGAGCACCATACAGAGACGTGATACGTGATGTGATAGATGCAATACTTCAAAAAGTATCTTTCACCATCTAGAATCTCTACGATGAATATCATGTCCACTGACTAAGCACATGCGATATGCTGACATAATCAAACTATATTGATCAATTATAGATAAAAGAAACAGATTGAATCTTTTGAGAAACAATAATTAGCAGCTACTTTTCTCACCAACTATTTAACACATTCCCACGATCTTCCTCAGGTTTATTCGTCTCATTGCGAATGCTCCTCTGCTTTGGGCAGCTAGAAGAGACGACACCAGGCTGAGAGCGTCAGAAACACACACATCATGACTGGCGCGAATTCTGACGTGCCGGCTGACTCCTCAAACAAGTTGCTGGGCGACCAATCAGTCGGTGGCTTTGACGGTCTGTACAAGTCTGACGTTGCTGCTCAGAAATCTCTGTTAAAGACAAAGCCCTGGGCAGACGAACCTCAGTACTTTAACAGTGTAAAAATCTCGTCCGTGGCTCTCATCAAGATGGCTATTCATGCTCGCCTGGGTGGCAACATTGAAGTTATGGGCGTTATGACTGGCAAAATCGTCGACCGCTGCTTTGTCGTTATGGACGCCTACAGACTGCCAGTTGAGGGCACAGAGACTCGTGTTAATGCCATGGGCGAGGCGCTAGAATACATGGTGAACTACTTGGATTCGCTGAAACGGGTTGGAAGAGACGAAAACATTGTGGGCTGGTACCACTCGCATCCTGGTTACCGTTGTTGGCTGTCTGGAATTGATGTAGGAACACAGAGGCAGAACCAGCAGTTCCAGGATCCATTTCTAGCCATTGTTATTGACCCTCACCACACACTAGAGTCTGGAAAGATTGATATTGGTGCATTCAGAACGTACAACGAAGGGCATACTTCCAGCAGCTCGGCTCCGAAAGGGGCAGGTCATATCGTCCCCGCGTCCAAGAAGGAAGACTTTGGATACCACGCTGACAAGTATTATCAGCTTCCGATCTCTTATTTCAAATCATCGACGGATGCTGCTCTGCTGGAAAAGCTCTGGAATCAGTACTGGGCGTCCACGCTGGCGGAAGATCCCCTACACAAGAACCAGGAGGCAAGGACGGCTGAGATGGACCAGCTCTACAAAAACCAGGTGTTCAATGAACTGCGTACAATGCCAACACAAACGGCCTATGAGAGAGTCTTCACAAGGTCAAGAAGACAGGCAAAGGATGGGGAAGAGCAATCTGAAGTTCAACGACAGCAGCTCCAGGCCTCCATCACACACTCCATTCATAAGCAACTATTCTCATAGATGTAGGGAGCTAGTTGCTAAAATGCTATTATTATTATTTTTGATGAATACTTTCAGGAGCTGGTCACGCTATTCAACTACTTATTTTGCAGAATATGCTCAATCATGGCATTTCCTGTCTTAGTGGACTCGGCAAACATGCTCGAGAAATGCTTTTGCACAATCTCGAACTGCTCTTGGTACTCAACAAGATTTCTGTGCGAGACAATATCACTCCAGCGTCGAGCAGAAATGACAAACTCCATATCATCAGCGCGAAACGCGCTATCGTTGCAAGCATGCTCAATTGACTCCTCAAGGATTCCAGGAGTGCAAAAGACATACTCGGTGACACCTAGCCAGATGCGAAACAGAGGAGTAGAACAAATCATATGATCATATGGGACAATGCCAAGGGTGTACCACGAGTCAACAATGCCAAGAATAGATAGATGCGAGTTGGGCAAACGGCCCCCAGGTGGTTCATTATGCAAAGAAAACACTCCCAGGGTTTCCTCAGTGAGCAGCAACGACCGATTAGGAGAAGTTTGTAAATTGCCAAAGACAAAGTCCTTTGCACGCAACAAGCGTTGGGTGAGCTCATCCTGTTTCTGTTCCAAGACAAGTTTGTAAATCTCCGTAACACTTTTCGCATACTGTAGAATCTGGTTCTTTGCCGCAGGATTCGCCATCGCCAGACCGGCGTAGACGTGCCACTTGTTGTTGTAAATGCGCATTGCAATATTAATTTTGGCATTCTCCAGTCCGCCCGTCCATTTAGGGATCTTCCAGGGGTATTGATTATTCAGCATCCATGCTGAGCCCATTGACAAAAAGGCAGCATGCGTGGCGGCCTGAGTATCGGCGGTAATTCGGTCATGCTCTTCGGCAGTCAAGTAGACAAACTTTGAGCCAAAACATGAGAGTAGCGACTGAACAAAGTCAAAGATCTCTTCGCTCTCACATCGATGACGAATAATAACCAGAGGCTGGCCCCTTGGGTCCACCTTTGGACCATGCATGGAATGACAGGACACGATGGAGGCGTCAGCTGGAAGATGTTTCTCGAAAGCAGCAATTTCTGGCGCCTTTGTGGAAGTCTGACCGCCTACCGCTGCTCCCATCTTGGTTGAAGGGCCGTAAGTTGCAACGATCTTGTCAATGTTCTCCGTTTCCACACAGTACATCAAATAGTCGGCCTGGCGAGCGACAAAGTGGCCATTGCGCTCTAGATGAATAGGGCTGTCTTTGAGCTCTTCCTTTAGAACATCGTAGCGGGATTCCTGATCACACACAGCCACGTACCAGCCGGCATTGGCGAGAGTATTCGCATAAAACCTTCCCATATCACCAAGACCGATGATGCCGATTCGTTTCGTTTTCTTGAACTCGGCCTCGTTGGGACTCGAGTAAGAGTCTTTGGTGACCACAGAGGATATCATTGACAAGTAGTTTTATATCACAAACGAACACCACTTGTATTTGAATCGCAATTACACAGTTCAGTCATAGAAGTAGATGGCGATGGAATTTCCATAAAGTCACGTGCTAGCGGTCGTGTGACTCTTAGCGCTTGTAAAGAAGGAGGTATCGATTTGCAAAGGATATTGTGGCGTTTCATAGCCAGATATGCCGGTAACGAAGACGTAAACCAAATACACGTCAAAAATGTAAAAGGGGAGCGCGCTGGTTTCCTCAGTTATGAGCTTTGGACGGCACAGCAGAACAACCATTCAGTACGCCCTACACAAAGCTAACCCTGCAGAAATATTGTAGAAATTATATTAGAGTATATTAAATCAATCAATCAATAAGAATAGTCCTGGTGGATGCTTTTCATTCTCCATCTTCCGCCTGAATTGTAGGAAACTTTACAATAGCACCGCATAGAGAACAGCCAGTCAGTGGAGACTGGAAAGCTAGCGACGTTGTATGAATAAATGTAAACAATGATGATGGCGGAATAAGACAGTAGAGACGTAGGTTTGGTTCAATGGAATGCCATTCTCGTTTACACAAGTTCCTCTTATCTTTTTGCTCGATAGCGGCACAGAAGCTTACCTACGTTCGCGTCCAATCTAACGAGGCAGAGGAACATCTGAAAGTGTTCTCAGTACATATTGACTGGCTAAATGAGTTGCGATAATGAAAAGAGGTAACAGAAGTTACAAGCAAGATGATGATATACGAAGGGTTAGAAATGTTTCTCTCAACCACACAAGCACGTTAACCACTTAGAGTACTGCTGTTCAACTTAAAGTAGATTGCTCTACAGAAACATCACCATGCGGAACCACCAGACATAGTAGCGACGTGAGATGGGCGCTATGAACGGATGGGTGTGCCATAGAGACCATTGCACCTGCCCTGTTCTTGTTCCTTCCTAAACGGGAATAATGGTATGTCCAGTCAAGGCCATTCATAGATGAATAGTAAGCTATCAAGCTGCTTAGGGATTTCAACAGTGTAACTGTCTAGTAGATGCTGCTGTTTGACCGCTACCATCTGCCACTCACCCATAGCTTATGAGGCTTTGGTTTTTTTTATGGCATGTTAGCTTTGAACGAGTCGGAACTAGCGATTGTGTTAGCTACAGTAGACGAAATCAGGACCATTATACAACTGATTCTTTCAGGTCTTCGTGTGAGAATTGAGGGTCGCAGGACAAGAAACGGAGCGCCTATTTAGCGTTCCGTGACGACGCTCAGCGACTTACAGCTATAAACACACTTTACCAGAGCAGTGGCTGTGTCCAAGACTGATGATGTACAGCATCAGCATGCAATTCCTCTATTTCAATACAATATACAAGTTATACTTTAGAAAAATCCTTATATTGGTGGATTCTGCTACTGAACTACCGGGCGGCCCGGCCAGCGGAACAAACTGCACACTAAATCCCGCTGTGTGGTGGAACAAGGCACCTGTTGAGTCCTTATCCGCCTCAGACCTCAGCGGTAACCAACTAAAGTTGCCCAATTGCGTAGGTCCCTGCGCCGCCCCTACGCCGAGTGTTGCCCCAGTGTTGAGACATGAAATCATACCTGACAGGAATGAAGGCGGCTAACGATGAGACCAGCGCGTGATGGCATCTAAACAGATAAAGCGCTCAGACAGGCGTGGATTTGGGTGCTTTTGGTAGATAATTTAAATAGAGTCATCAGAGGGCATCAGCTGTCCGTGAATTGACTGCTATTGGCCATGGGCCTGTTCAATAGCCGTGATGACTTGGTGGTGCCTGCCAGTTAGCACTGCCCCTTTGGGAAACTTAGATGTGCGTGGCATGATGAATGAGGAGTACCAGAATTGGGGAAATTACGTACGTAGTGATCGATCTAGATGAGACAAGACACGAGAAAAATCCAGTTTCTAGCTGTGATCCTCTGCTCTGTAGCCAGTCCAAGATATGTCTCCGCGTTGCCAAGAGTCGGATGGGGCACAGCAAAGCTTAACATCACTAGAATAACAATAAATGAGCAGCTGTCGTCACGTTCTGTGTTCTGCTCTGCGAGTGCAAGGTCTGCGACTATGTGTGGCGTTAGCCGGTAGGTATTTATATGGGCACTTGCACGAGCTTGCAAACACCTTTCTCCCTTGACACATTTGTTGTAGAACGAGATCTTTGAATGTAAGTATTGTAGTTATGGCGATTTCTTGCCTGTTGTTGATTGTCAATGCCTATTGAGACGAGTTTCAGGAGGAGAGCAAGGAGCTAGCGGTCAGATGGGCGCAGCAGGGCAGAGCTTCCACTACAGCAGCCAAAGCTGTGTGTGGGGATGGTCCTTGGGTCATTGCGCAAAAAGTCTATCCCAGCCAGGAGAGGGCATTTTCAGGTGGACACGGAGAGGAGTCTTCAGTAGGTCTCATGGAAAGTTTCATGGAAAGACTCAAGGAAGTCTCAGGGAGTCTCAGGGAATCTCAGGAGAACTGCGGGAAGCTCAGCAAATGCTCTATGCCATGTTCAGGTCGCATTTCAAAACTCAGACTCTCAATTGTCAATTGTGTCAATTGCGTGTCAATTGCAATTGCACCCCCGCTGAGTCTCAATTGCCAAGTGAACACTGCAGAGACAGTTCCGAGCTTATGAGGGACGGCGATCAGGTCAGATCTGGGTCGGATTTGACAAGAACAAAGACAGTTCCGAGGGACCTGCCAAGCCTCGATATCGGCAGTCGGCGTTTCGCAAAAAGCGCTGCAGCACCGTTATTATCTGCAGCCATCAACTGAGGCCCGCAACGTTATCTGGACATGTGACCCAAATACCTGCCTAATTGAGCCCCAGGTAGAACGCAATTCCGCCGTTTGTGCCAGGGACAGAGCCGCTGTCGCAGAACGCCTGCAGCTCACCGTGCGCTTGGTATTGGTCAATTGGCCTCTGTAGATGCCGTTTTGGGACGTACCGTTATTTGCTGTCCCCGTGACAGGTGCGTGGAAGCTCGCTGGTTCTGCTAGCAATGGCAGAGAAAGTTGTTGGAGGGGCCGAAACAGAGCTTCTGAAACCTCAGAATCATTGCAATTCTGTGGTTTTTTTTGTCTGCTTTTTGTCTGCTTTTTGTCTGCTTTTTGTCTGCTTTATTTCATTTCCTGGCTGCTTTCCCAGTGCCCAATTGCTTCGCCACCTTCTGGAAGGAGCAGACGACGAGACACGCCTGCCTGACCGCAGCACTAAGCGGCCAGCCGGGACGCGCTAGTAACGGCGCAGAGGTCCAGGCACCGCCGGTGGGGATTGAGGGATTAGAGGCGGAGTGGCAGTAATTCTGAGTCATTTGAGTGGTTTCGATTACTTCAGAGACGGTGATTGAGAGGCCCTTTTCCAGAGTCCTCTCGCTCAACTTGTCGTTGGCTGTCTTGCTCCTGCGCTCTAGTCTTGGCGTCGGCACTTCGGACCGTGGGTTGCCCTGGGTGGCCACTTCGGGGTGCAGCCCAAACGTCCCGCTAACCCGCCCCAGCCACCACCACCATCGGCCATTGGGCGTATGAGGCAACCAACAGCGCCACGCAATAGGACTGTGTTCTATGGTTTCTGGAAATGCAGCGGAGATTTTGTGAGAGACGTACCATTTCAGAAAGAGCCGGTGATTATCCGTTGACAATGACTTTTCAGACCTCTCACGATGGCCTGTTCTTGTCATCTCGTCGGCATCCGGAACCTGCTACTCACCGCTGCCGTCCTGCGTCCTGCGCCCCGCCTGGTCCACCGGCTTCTCCGCCCTGCTGCCTGCGTCAATGACGCACCGCCTGTCAATTGGAACGTTTCCCCAGCCTGCAATGCAGTCCTTAATTCCGTCCGGCGCATGACAAAGGATACTTCCGTCCAACGCCTATAAGTAGCGGGGTGCGCCCATCCGTTACATGCAGTATAGACCCTTCTCCTCCGTGCGAATATCCAAAGAGGGCCCCCTGACAATCACATGCAAAGTATTCCCATCACTAACCCGCAGCTTGTATTCCTCACTGATAGTGCCGCCGCCGTCGCTGCCTTCGTGCCATCGGATTGCTCCTACACCAGCTCCTACCACCTTGACGCTCACATTGACTCGAGCTTTGATTCCGTTGCTGACAACGACTCAATTGCCCACTTTGCTGACCTCATTGTTCCCTCCAAGATGAACTTTGCGTACCAGACCGCACCGGCCGTCGACGACGGCCCCAACACCCCGTCTTCTCTCTCCCCGTCCGCGGGCCCATCGTCGCCGGTCGGCGACCTCCGCTTCTACCAGAACCACGGCAGCTTTGTGCCCTCTGCCAAGCCTGCGAGCGACTCGTCGTCGCTCAGCAGGGGCGGCTCGCTCAGCTCGTCGTCCACGTCGCTGTCAGTCGCCGGCGCCAACGCTGCCGCGGAGAAGAAGAAGCGTAAGCGCCAGCCCATGAATGAGACCCAGAAGGGCAAGCACAACGAGGTCGAGAAGCGCTATAGAGTCCGTCTCAACCAGGAGTACGACAAGCTCTACGCCCTCACCATTGGCGCCAGCTCCGCCGACCCTGTTCGTACTCCTCACAAGTACACCGTGTTGCAGCAGGCCTGCAGTAGAATCAACCAGCTCACGCAGCAAGTTGCTCACCTCGAGCAGATGCTTCACAATACACACCCTGCCGGTCCAGCCCACGGCTCCCAATACCAGACTCGCTATTAGTTCTGGTATCCCTTTTTGCCGTCTAATATGCTGGAATCGCTGTATTTTAGTGCCTCGGCGAGTGACTCGCGTGAGTGACTCGCTGAGCGGCAAGTGCTTTATAACTGCCGGGCAGTTTTACGATGTTAATGTGGTTTATAGTTATACAGGTTTATACAGGCAAATGAATCTAATGTTAATGTTTTTGACTTTTGGCCTGTGCTTAGATAGTGGAATCACACCGGCTCACCTCCGTGCACGTTTCAAGCGAGTGTTGCCAAGACATCACTAGACCAAGAGAGGTTGCTGAATAGGCCATTAAAGGTAAAATAGTTTCAGCAGGGTGACTCCGGCACGTATCGGCATCATACCGCCCTGTAACTTGCGACATGCTGAATGAACCGCCCCCGATCTCGTATTGGGAACTGCGTCCAGCAGAGTGAGGAGATGAATGTCTTTATTGGTGGACAACAGACCACTCTTTTTCGTTCTTCAATGGTCGATGGGAGTGTATGTAAAGTGTATGTAAGGCTCTGCCGAATGATTCTGTGCTGCTTCTCCTCGCAGGCTCACAGGTGATTACGGATACACAGAGTAGATACTTGAAAGCCACTAGCTTTCCAAAATGGGCAGGAAGACTCTGCTTGTTACCGCTGTTCCCCCGCCTCGCTGCAAGAAAGGTCCACATTGAATATACTGAATCGAGTTCGGGCCAAGTAAGCAAGAGTGCGACTTTAGAATTGCGAAAGGCTCCTATTCGTTTCTGACAAGTGAGGAGTGGTGTACGGTCAGTATTGAAGATAGCCTTGGACCATTTTCTAACATAGGACGTCAGAACCCCTTGTAAGAGCTGTTTCTCCCGCCCCGACGCAAGTAATGGTCTGCATTCGTGTAGGCTAAACTGAGACCTGCTAGTTCCGACTGATTAATAGAACGAGAACAAAACTACAAATGATGGTTACTCAAGAATGCTGTTCCCTTCCAACAGTGGGCTGCAGCGGAAGCTCGGTATCGCCGTCAGTGCCACGACGGTTGGTGATTAAGGATGTCAAAACCAACCCAAGAACTTGCTCCAAGAGATGGACATCGGAACATCAATGTCCGCTCCCCATTAGGAGTTAAATCAGCACCTAATATGGGAGCGCCTTTGTTTATCGGACTGTCGACCTGCAGCTTACTATTTGAGCGCCATTTTATGTAGAGCATTGAAAAAGGACATATAGCAACCCTGAGTACAGGTAAATGTCTTGTAAGCCGCAGGAAATGCTACCTTGCCCAATGTATGCCGAGGATAGTCTACACTGAATGACCAGGACCCTCCTAGGAAGAGAAGTTACTGACCCAGGGCCATCATACGCCAAGGCGTCCTGTGGCGCAAACTTGATCACATAGCACTATTTGCTGCACTTCAGGAACATGTAGGACAAAAGAACTCGTGTTTCGCGCGCCGTATTTTCGCGACGACGCAAATTCATTCTTCCTTCTAGAATCTGGTGTTGTTGACGGATCTTGTTCGCAAGTCACAGTTGAACAATAGGTTGGATTACGGACATTCCATAGTAGAGAGGCACGAATAACGGATCATGCCTCGGTAGCATTGCAGTACTGTCTCTGCTCTGGATATCACCAGAGTTCCCACTGTGCCAGCATTTGCATCTCGCCGCTGGTTCTGCTAGGTATTGACTACGCTTAGAGCCTTTGGTTAAAATACTACAAAACAGATTATAACTTGTTCCATTCTGAATCAACCGTGGTCGCTTACTTAATTTCCGGTACGAGCAATCGGACAGCACATCTTATTTACTCAATTATCTGGGCAACATACCCTCACCGAGAATCAATCCCTCCGTCAACACTCGTAGGGCTCTATTAAATCAGTATATTCAGGGCAAGGCCATCATAAACAAGTGTCGTCCACCTCCATACTGTGAACACCTAATTACATGGCTCTTGTGCAAATCCAAATGGCCGGATCCCACGAACAGGCTGAAAACTATTGCAGACGCAAGAAGCTCTCAACAGTGATGTTGGCAACTCTGAAAATGATTTTTCTAGCGTTTTCTTGACAGAAATACTCGAATCTTGTATCGCACTGCTCGCACCGCTCCTCGTATCAAAGTTGCCTGTCTAAGCCACCCACTGATGAGTGCCTTATCAGTGCAGGGCTCCGACATGGAGAAAGAGACAGGCAAAGAATGGGAGTTTAAAGTTGCGAGTGACGGACAGAAGGTGTTATTTTGTATGGTTTTAAGCTTTCCTTGTGTTCCGTCAGAGTGGTACACTTGCTGTCGCCTGACTTTCATCGTTACCAGCCAAAGAGCCTGGCTACAGGATCTCAACATGAGAAACGAGTTGATTTAAACAGAGTAGAGCCTCAGAAATGTTCATCTGTTGTTTCATGACTGTCCAGCGACCACCATGACAAGAGACGGCTCAATGCTGCACACGGGAGCACTTACAAACACATGCGCCTCCAGATAAGATCTGTACACTGACCAACAAACGCACTCCACTATAGCGCCTCAGAAATCTATTTCTCTACATGATCTCATAGGATCTCTGGCCAGCTTCTCTAGTAAAATGGAATGCGCGATTATCTGATTTCTGTTATCTCGGACCAATGAGGTAACAGCACACATGCCGCCCGCGGCAAGATTGTGCAACTGTAACCTTAAGTAAAAGCAGGGCAGCTCCTGATCAGGCTACAAAACTGATTGGCTGGCCGCAATGGTCGGAAATACCCGGTATGACTGAGAAACTGCGGGGTGCCGTACATTTGCAGTTACTGGCACGTGACTGTAGCAATCAGTTACCGGCAACACTGTCGAGGCAACAGCTACAGCGCCGTCAAAGGAATGTTGCAAGTCGGGCCATTGCATGCTGCCTTTTACCAACTTTCTCTCACTCCGTTATCGCCCTGTCGTTGCTGTTAAACAGCTCTTTGTTTGACGTGCTATGCGTCATCTCACTGCAATGGGGCCTCCCCCACCATAGCACGCAAAAATTTGACGCGGAGCGACATCGGCGTCGAGGGCTCAAGGTCAGAACAGGCAAGTGGAGAACAAACGACGCAACTGAGTAAGTACCTCTCGTCTACTTGGACCGCATTCGTGCTTTGAAAAGAAAAAAGGCTGTGAGAGAGAGAGATTGCTCGAAAACGAGTGAGTCACGTGACGTTAGACCAATGCCGCCCTCGCACAAAAAATTTCGGCCGGCATCGCCGTCAAAAGAGGACAGGAAGCAAAAAGATACAATGGCTGGCACACGTTTCGGAACCAAAACAAGTCCAAACGAAAGACGACTCTGGAATAATTTTAGCCTCTCAGTGACAGATCTGAGGCGGCTAAGAGATGAGCAGATCCCTCACTGAGTGTCGTCCGGCCCCCACCCAGCAAGCTCCAAAACACAGCTGCGCACACCAGCAGCGTGAAATTTGCACCTTCCTAATCGGGGCTTATCTAAAGCACGTTTCCCATTAAGGCATCTCTGGATTATTTGACGTTCGGAGTCTAAAGGAGCGTTTGCAAGTGAGTTTCTGATTAGAGTGACAGCTCGCTGTAAAGATAGCACAAATAAATGCCCTGTAGTTTCTAGTTTCTCAGCTTTTAACTTTTTCTCGCCCCGTCCTCCTCCGTACCTTTAAGTCTGCACCGCCCCAGCTGCGTCCGCCCTCTGAGATAGCGAAGAGCGATAAGAACGTTTTAAAGCAGCCCCCCAAGGCAGGCAGCAGGGTAGCAGCAGGCTAAGGCTTTTCTATCGGCACACGTCGGGCGAAATGGGTCCAAAACTATAAAAGGGCTAGATACGCCCCCCCTCTGGCCGTCATTACTTTCTCTCACACAAAAAACATGGTTGCTCCTAACGAACCAGAATTCCAGCAAGCCTACCAGGAGCTCGTCTCCACCCTCGAGGACTCGACCCTGTTTGTCAAGCGCCCAGAGCTCAAGCGATGCGTCGAGGTCGTCTCCATCCCAGAGCGTGTTATCCAGTTCCGTGTCGTCTGGGAAGACGACGCCGGCAAGATGCAGGTTAACACCGGCTACAGAGTCCAGTTCAACTCCACGCTGGGTCCATACAAGGGTGGTCTCCGTTTCCACCCCACTGTCACACTCTCTGTGCTCAAGTTTTTGGGTTTCGAGCAGATCTTTAAGAACGCATTGACTGGCCTCTCCATGGGTGGTGGCAAGGGTGGTGCCGACTTTGATCCAAAGGGCAAGTCCGACAATGAGATTAGAAAGTTCTGCGTCGCCTTCATGTCGGAGCTGCAGCGTCACATTGGTGCCTTCACTGATGTGCCAGCCGGCGACATTAATGTTGGTGGCCGTGAAATCGGTTACCTTTTTGGCACCTACAAGAAGCTCAAGAACCAGTTTGAGGGTGTTCTCACAGGTAAGGGTCTCACGTGGGGTGGTTCTCTCATCCGTCCAGAGGCTACCGGTTTTGGTGTTGTCTACTACGTTGAAAAGATGATTGAATATGCCACTGGTGGCAAGGAATCTTTCAAGGGCAAGACTGTCGCCATTTCTGGTTCTGGTAACGTTGCTCAGTACGCCGCCCTCAAGGTCATTGAGCTCGGCGGTACCGTCGTCTCCCTCTCCGACTCTCAAGGCTCCTTCATTGCCTCCGCTTCCGAGGGTATCACTGCTGAGCAGATTGACGAGATTGCTGCTCTCAAGCTTAAGCACAAGGCCCTCAGCACATTGGAGTCCAAATTCTCCTCTCTCAAGTACATTGCTGGTGCCCGCCCATGGGTTCACGTTGGAAAGGTCGATGTCGCTTTGCCATGTGCTACCCAGAACGAGGTCTCTGGCGAGGAAGCTGAGGTTCTTGCCAAGGCTGGCTGTCAGTACATTGCCGAGGGCTCCAACATGGGCTCCACCCTCGAGGCTATCAAGGTCTACGAGACTTCTCGTTTGAACGCAAAGACCGCCGCCGAGGGCATCTGGTACGCCCCAGGTAAGGCTGCCAACTGTGGTGGTGTTGCCGTTTCTGGTCTTGAGATGGCTCAGAACTCTCAGCGTACTTCTTGGACTACCGAGGAGGTTGACGAGAAGCTCAAGGAGATTATGGTTGAGTGCTTCAAAAACTGTGTACAGACCGCCAAGGAATTCTCCACTGAGAAGGGCGATGGCCTCCCTTCGCTGGTCAAGGGTGCCAACATTGCTGGCTTTGTCAAGGTTGCCGAAGCTATGCACAACCTGGGTGAGTGGTGGTAAAATTTCCCCATCAATTGCCTTATAGATGTTATGTATTAAATGATAAGTTAAGTTACGAGGTATTCACAACGGCAATTCTCTATTGCTTATGCTTTTCTACCCTCAATGGATGCGCTTCAGTGTTGAAAACCCAGTCATCAAGCGACACCAAGTCCGGCTCGGTAAACAATAGGTATGCATACTTGAGCGTCTCGCCCATCCAGAAGGACTCGGCCGAATCCATAAAGTTAACAGTCGCATTGTTTGTAACATCCTTCACTCCTGAATAGCCCTGGACAAAACCAGTCTTGTCATGTACCTGCGTCAGCTTTGCAATATTCGAAAACATGCGAAAGCCGTCATCTTGCCATTGCTTATCACCGGTTATGCGCCACATGTAGAAAACAGACTCAAGCGCTTCTGGGCGCATAATGTAGTTGCCATTCATGGAAGTATACGATAGCGGCTGGTCGTAAACGTTTGGAAGAGGATGTCTGCCCTCATCGTTGAGCGCTGGGATGCCTTCGTAATTAGCAAATGTGCAATTGTCACTATCATCGTTAGGGCAACGACGCACATGAAAACTTTCCGGCATGACACCGGTTCGTGTCGAGTCATAGGCCCACACGCAACCCTTGGTTAGCTTTCTTCCATACTCGACATCTTCAGCACTTCCAAGGAGCCTTCCAGCCAGACCAAACATACCGCCGGCAAAACAACCAAGATGCGCCTGTTCATTGTCATACAAGAATTGATGTCTCGGAGACACACTGACCGTTCCAATAAAGAGTATATCGTCGTTATCAGGAACAAATGGCTTGTAAATCAAATGCTTCTTCGTTTGCACGGCAGCATTTTCAAACATTTCACGGTACTTTTCTTCACCACCGCCCAAAAGTTGGTAAGTCTTCATCATGTATTCGTACACGGAATCCACCATTCCATTCATTGTAAACTTGCCCGCATCTCTGGTAGTAGCAACAAGTGGGGATTGAGCATTACAAGTACCAGGCAAGTATTTATCAGTCGGCGTCTGCTTGAGTACCGCACTGCCGCGCTGACCTTTAGCCTCTCTGTCACGTATACTCTTGAGATATTCAGAATACTTGACGGGCGCAAAGTTGGCGTTAACAGGGAGAGTGGAATGTCGTCCAGAGAAAGGGTTTCTATGTGAGTTGGAATCGTCTGCCAACTTTATCCGCTTATCCTGATCACCAGGCCTGACGAGGCCAGACATTTCTGAATCTTCATCAGTGTATAGAATGTAACCACCGTCTGCCCTGTATTCACATCCAGTCATGTCAATATAGACTGGAAAGAGACCCGGAAGATTGGTCTTTGGGGCAAATTCATGAAGGGCATCGGTAATAGTAGCAATAGCTTCGTAATAGGAAGCATTGCCAGTTATCTGAGACAAACGAGTAAACTCCAAAGAGAGTGAACCAATTTCAGCAACACAAGCCGTTCTAGAAGCCAGGTAATTGAGTTTGGAATGCTTGTCTTCCCACTTGTAAAAAGCAATTGGCATGCCGTTAGGAGTATCGAAAGCTCCCAGAAGGTTATCGGCCAACTGACACGCCTTTTCCAATAGGATGTGGTCCTGTCCATCATTTAAATCATACGCAGAGATTAGGCCGCCGAGAGTACGAATGACAGTCTCAAACAAGGGCAAATCATGACGCCATGTGGTTTTAAAATCAATTCTCGCAATCACCTCAAGTGCCTCTTGGTACTCCTCCTTTAGGTCCATGATAAGTAGCGTGTCTATGGCATCAATAAGAGTTGCGGCCCAACCAAGAAATGGGTTGATTGCCTTTTGGCTAACCGGCAATACCTCATCTGCACCCCAGGCATACTGTTTGTACTGATTCCAAGAAGTCAAAAATACCTCTTTCACATACTTTGCGCGCGAGAGTCGCACGTCCTTCTCGTCAGCAGTCTCTCTGAAACCCTCTGCTTGGACTTTTGGAAAGACAACCTTGCCCTTTGGTGGGGACCTGTAGACTTCTTTAGGAAACTTTACGGGTCTTGGAAGTTCTTTGATTGGCACTGTTTCCTTTTCCTGGTGCCTGGTCTTGCGAGCCGAGGTGTCTTGGTAAAAGCCCAAGATCCAGTACGACGCCAGCTCAAACCACTTGCGATCTTTTGGTTCTAGATCATCAACACTGTCTTCGTTTCCTTCTACAGCAAGAACTTGCAGATCACCTGTATCTGCTGCGATGAGGTTTGGATTGTCTGAGCCCGTTGCTTTCAAGCCATCATGGGTCTTGCCTGTCTCATCGGGGATCACCTTTTTGGGACCCACTGGGTCTTTGAGAGGCTGTGTTGTTGCATCACGCAGATTGTCTATTTTGTGCTCTGAATGGGCGCCTTCAACGTCAGCAAACACGTCGTTTGCTGGATCTGGTGGGCTCACCAGGTCGTCAGCCGAGTGGTAGGATTCAACGGCGCTGTTCTTGTCATTTGGCCGCAACTGGATTCTATAGTCCTCCTCGGTTTGCTTCATGCCCAGCGTCTGGAGCTCTTCTGGAGTGACATCCAGCGAACTGGACTTGTGTGGAATGCTCGAGATGACAACTTCAGCTTCTTGACGATACGACAGCAAGTGATAGCCTACAAAAGTCAAAAGAGCAATGGCCAGTAGATGGTTTCTTCTGCGCTTCGTTAGACCGCGCAGCGCCATGTCTATGACCTCTAAGATCTAAAAAGCTAGAAGGGCACAACTAGAAAGTCTACTGTTCGACGTTAGTGGGGGGTTGGACCAAATGCGAAAATGACAATAGAGTCGTTGGGGAGTGCTGTAGAGATGAAACGCCGCGTCAGACAAGGAGATACAGAATCGATACAGACAGGATTGTTTGCAGATGGAAAGCAGGTGGTTGCAGCCCCTAGTTTTCACTGTCTTTTGGGTATTTCTAGTCTGGCGCACAAGGCTGCAGCCAATACCGCCTGGATATTTTAATATCCCCAAGTTTGGAACTCGGCAGAACGCCGAGGGCTCTGGTTATGTGCAATCGCCGTCCATAAGCGGGATCATTGTCGGATCAGGGTCCAGAGAAGGTAATGTACATGTTGAGCCACAACATACTCTGGACATCTGTTCTGCTTGCACGCTGCTGAGCAGTTTCAAAAGCTGAGGGCGCTCAGTGTCACGTGATTTTATACTCTAAATAAGGTCCAATGTGGGGTAGGTCGTTTGACATTAGCGCGTAGCAGAGCTAATTGACGGAGTGAGCGGCGTGCAGGCTATTTAACTCTTTGTATTAGACTATTGGACATGTTGCAGTTCTCATCGTCTGGTTTGCAGGTTGTCCATCGTCGATTGCCATGTGTGAGCAATTCAACTAAAGCGGCAGCACGCCAAGCCTTTGATGGGTACCTGATACAGTCTGAACAAGGGGGGCAGCTCTGGTTTGGAGGCACAGCGGAATCTCCTCGGTAAACACATAGTCAATAGACGCAATGTAATAGTTGTAAAAAGACAAAAAGTCCTTTGTCAAGTTTGCATTTTCTAGAAAGGGCAGTTCTGTTCTTTATCTCCAGACTAGCGGTACCTAGATCACCGAGGCACTGGAGATCATATACAGCGGAAGATCATGTACTGGACGGCAGCGGGTAGATAGGTGATTGGTATGAAAGAGTGATTTGGCTGCAGCAGATGGCTGCTCAGTCTGCTCCGTCTGCTCAGTCCGAGGCTGCGGTATAGTGGAGACGGAAGCTAGTTTGATGCAATATCACAAGTTGGCATTGAGTTATCGTTGCAGCAAGGACACCAGACGATGGCACGATACTGCCATCGGAGACAGGCTGGTAGATACCATAGGCAGGCAGATAGATACGGCTGACAGACTGATAGATGGAGCTGCGAGATATTCAATTCAGGGATCACTATCTAACTCCTAATAGCTGACACAGAACCAGGCCGAGTACAGAAGGTCAATAGAACTACGGTGCAGCAAAGAACGTAGCGAACCAAACCCAGTGAACTAACAAAACAGAGGCTGTGAATTTATTGGCAATTCGGTTTAGTGATTGACTAGCGCCAATGCCCATGCCACGACCAATAGAGACAGACTTGACCGGAGATGAGAGTTAAAGATAGAACATGCTGCAGATAGAACATGGTAGAGCTACACATACAGACTATAAAGAAGCATAGTAAACAGATATTGACAAGATCAGAGAATAAACATTGACTTCAAAACCACCCCCTGAATGTCCGTCAGCAGACGGCCAGCTTAGAATCACTAGCTCAACCGGTTTAGACTTAGTTTTCGTTACCCCGCTGGCTAGTGCATTATAGGCTCCCTTTTGGGCCATTCATGGCCAGTTCCCAATTCCACTGCCCCTGCTCAGCCATATTGTCCCGCCACAGCCCACGTGAGGCCGACGAAAAAACGCCAGGGGCTGGCAGCCGCGGTGGGTATGTGCGTCAGGAGCGGCGACGTGTCAACAGGCCAACGGGCGGGCCGACTCTGCTCCGTGAGCGTTAACAGCAGCGTACAATGAGCAGAAGCAACAGGAGCAAACAACAGGATTTAATCTTCATTCTGCTCTGATCTAAAAGATGTTCTGACGTAATCTCACCGCGCAGCCTTGGACATCCAATGACCGCCGCGACCTGCCAGTCACAGCCCCTCCCAATAAAAAAAGTGCCTCATTGCAGCTTCGAGATGCGCTTCACACGCTAAAAATACCCACACCCTCTGCCCAACTATAAAGGCACCACGACCCGCACCTTTGCTCCTCTCCCATCTTTGCAAAACTAATTCTACACTACTCGTTACATCCTGCCATCATGCCCTCCCTTGAAATGAACGTTCTCGAAGAACCTCTGTTTGACAGCCGCTTCATTCCGTCCAACATCCAGCTGCCAGAACACTACACCATCCGACCGATCCAGGCCTCTGACTACGAGCGCGGCGTCCTCGACGTCCTCAGAGTGCTCACCACCGTCGGCAACATTTCACAGTCCCGCTTCATCGAGCAGTTTGAGTACTGGAAGCGACACAACGACACATACTTTACCATTGTTGTCTGCGACGGCTACGGCGACGTTGTCGCTATCGGCTCGGTCATTGTCGAGCGCAAGCTCATCCACGAGTGCGGCCTCGTCGGTCACATCGAAGACATTGCTGTCTGCAAGAACCAGCAAGGCAAGAAGCTGGGTCTGCGTCTGATCCAGGCTCTGACCGAGATTGGCCGCTCGCAGGGCGCATACAAGGTCATTCTAGACTGCTCCGAGCAGAATGTTGAGTTTTACGAAAAGTGCGGCTACGAGAAGGTTGGCGTCGAGATGAGTCTCAAGTTTAACGAGCAAAAGCGTGCGCACATTTAGGCCACTCGTTGGCACATTTTTCAGTCGACAATTTTTCAGTCGACAAATTTCAGTCGCTGACTGTCATTTTGTATATTTATATTGGCCAGGTGCCGTCTTAATTCTATTCTTCCATCTTAATCGTCTGAGTTGTTTTCTGATATTTCCTTTGACAGTTTGCAACTTCTTTGAATCATTGTTGACGAATCGATATAAACATTTCTTTTTTCCCCTTACGAAAGACATTGAAGGGCATGCCATCCACTCACTATGAATTCTACTTCCCAATTCGTCTAAATCATTCATTCAGAGTAATCCTAATCATATAGACTACTTCGCAACTACTACTTTAAATGACCCCCGGTTACAAAGAAACCTTAGTCACCGGCCACTCGTACGACTGATCTTGCAGTCTCGTGTATCCAGCGTGCTTGTAAAAGTCGGCAAGCTCCTTGGGGCCACGAGAACCGTAGGCGTACTTGTGTGGAACAACGCTCTTGTCCTCCTCAATCTTGTGCAGAAGAGGAGTAAAGAGCTTCCAAGACACATCGAGCTCGTCATCTCTGACAAAGTTGCTGTGGTCTCCGTTCAAGGCGTCGAGAATAAGTGACTCGTACGCCTCTGGAATGTGCAAGTTGGAGTAGCGGTGCTTGTAGGTCAGATCAAGATCCGTCAGCAGAGTCTTGGTCGAAAGACCAGGAATCTTGGAGTTCATCTTGAGGTACACAGCCTCATCTGGCTGGATGCGAATCACAAGCTCGTTGCGGGGGATACTGGCAAAGATGCCCTTGGAAACATCCTTGAACTGAATGCGAACCTCGACCTTGCCCTCATCGAGGGCCTTGCCGGCCTTGAGAATGAACGGAACTCCGCTCCACCTGTCGTTCTGGATGTGTAGCTCCAGAGCAGCGAAGGTGACGGTTCTCGAGTTTTTCTCCTTGACAGAGTCGTCATCCACGTAGGCCGGCTTGGAGCCGTCCTCGCTCTTGTCGTACTGGCCAAGCAGGGCCTCGTCGAGAGACAGTGTCTTAACAGACTTGAGAAGCTTGACCTTTTCATCTCTGATATCCTCAGAGTCAAAGGAAATGGGTCTCTCCATGGCCACGAGCGAAAGCACCTGCAGCAGATGGTTCTGCATGACATCTCTAATGATGCCAATGTCGTCAAAGTAACCACCGCGACCCTCGGTGCCAAATGGCTCCTTGAAGGAGATAACGACGGCCGCAATGGCCTGGTTGGACCAGACAGAGTTGAAGAACTGGTTGCCAAAACGCAGGTACAAAATGTTCTTCACCATATCCTTGCCGAGGTAGTGGTCGATTCTGTAGACCTCGTCCTCGGACCACACTGGCGCAATCTCGGCCTGCAGCTCTCTCGAGGACTCGAGATCGTGGCCAAACGGCTTTTCGATAATGATTCGAGCAACGCCCTTGTTGCCTGGATAGACGTTCTTCTTGAGACCAGTGCAGACCTCGCCAAACACTGAAGGCGGCAGGGCCAGGTAAAACAGACGGTGGACCTTGTCGCCGTTGTAGCCCTTTTCAATTTCCTCAACGTGCTTATTAAGCTCAATGAAGCCGTCGTCCTTATCGTAAGGACCAGAGACGTAGGTGCAGAGACTCTTGAACTCCTCGGCCTTGGCCTTGGTCTCCGGGTCGTTGAGCTTAAAGTAGGAGGACAATCGGGTCAGAAACTCCTCGTGGGTCATCTTTGTACGAGCATAGCCAACGATCTTTGTGTTTTTGGGCAACAAGTTGTACCTAAAGAGACCAAACAGGGCCGGGAAAGTCTTCTTCTTGGCGAGATCGCCGGAGGCGCCACAAACCACAATTACAACGTCCTTATCAAACTTCTCTGCAGCCATAATGTGTTGTGTTTGTTTGTCAGAATGGATCAAAAGTGCCGGGCCAGGCGGACAATGAGGCTTTTATATACTGCCGTGGGCAGGTTCCTGGTGGGGTACGTATGAAAGATGTTACAAGCAGTTGTGGGATGGTGGGAGGAGAGAGAAAAAGACTGCAGGCGTCTCCAGAGAGACTTGTCGGGACAAAGCAATTGGATTTGCGCTTTTCCCTTTCGCTGGCCTCGCCACTGCCAGTTGGTTCCTGATCTCTCAGCCTAGTGGCTGCAACAACGTTGGGACGCCGCCAAAGCTGCCCGGTAGCTGAGTCAGCCCCAGGCTTGCTGCCTTTGTGGGGCGGCCCCCACGGCAGGTCTAGAGGTGGACGAGTGATTTTTCAGTCATTTCGCGGTGTGAAGCGAATATCTGAACGTTCCTCGAGTGCTCTTGTGTTCTTAGTCATGACAGTGCATGTTCCTCTTCCTGCTGTTGGTCCTGCACTCACCCTCGGCACGATTTGTGTCCCCGCTTATCTGAGGCGTCGCTGGGCCGCTATCGCTCCCGCGGTGGACCTCAGGCAGCGGTATTGACAGTGATTGACAGATTCTTGAAATGCCTATTGAATAAATAATGTTATGATTAGAGATTGCCCTTGTACTTTCCGCATTTGGCGGTTTTCGCTTTCACTTTTTTAGCCACGCAATTCCATGCCGGGTTAATACTCCGACAGGGGACTCTGATGACTACCACTTGGTTCCAAGCCCCAGAATCGAGTCGTCACTTTGAACTGCCTTGTACTCTGCCGAACAAGAGATTCCCATCCCTCTGACCAGCTCGCTTGCGAACGCATTCTCCGTAGCCGTCTTCTCCATAGCTTGATAAATATCTTCCTTCTTGTCTTTCCACTCCTTAATGTTAAGACCCTCAGGAGCGCCGATTTGGCCGCCGCCGTTCATACAGCCTCCAGGGCAGGCCATAACTTCAACGTAGTCTAGGGACGATGGATCAGAGACTCCTGTGGCCTTTTTGACCAGTTTTGATACCTTGCCTTTCGTCTTGAGTTTGCGCACCAGATTCTGAATGTTTCTGAACCCATACACCTGCGCGGTCTTGGCAACTACAGTACCTGCCGAATCCACCAATCTGTATTCCGTGTAGTCAGCGTTCTTACCCTGGATAGTCTCGAGAGTACACTCTCTGCCATGTGCCTTTTCAAATTGTGTCAAGACGTAGTCCATGTACCCGCCAGACGACGATCCAGAATTAGACAGCCAGTGGTCCTTTGGCCAGTTTTGTGGTGCAGCATCTTGCACATATTCAGGGAGACCGGAAACGTCCACCTCCATAGAACCTAGTAGCTGTACCATCTCTTTAGGAGTCACCACGCAGTCCACATCTCTAAAGTCGTCGCCTCCAAATTCTGGGCGAGCAGCTTCCAGTTTTTTATCAAAACATGGCATAATACTCAAGTGATACACTTTTGAGAGGGGCACGTTGTTTTCCGCCGCCACCATGCGCTTCAGGAGTTCACCAGTAATTTGCTGAGGGCTACGCACATTTGACAGGTACGGGATGACGTGAGGATGTGTTTTTTCAACATAGCAAGTCCAGCCAGGACACGATGCACACAAGACGGGCCCTTTCCCTCTTCTATCTATGGCCTCAGCTCCAGACATTTGCAAAGACACTTGGCGGCCGGTTTCGGTGCCCACTACAGCCTTGAACCCCAGAACCTGGACCAGCAGTTGACGCAGCTTGTTATCCATAACATGTAGAGGTAAACCGAACGCTGCAGCCAACGAGACTCGCGTCTGCGGGGCCACAGATGCAACAAAGATGCGCCCATCAGGATTCTTGAGCTGTTGCAGAACCTCCGAATGCGACTGCATAGACACGAGCACCTCTTCAGCAGACGTAATACACCCAGAACATGCCAGACAGTCCGATAAAGAGATCTGTGCCGGCTTCAGCACCGTCTTTTCGGCATTAATATCAACTTCCATTGGATTCATGTCCTCTCCAATCTCGATCTTGGCCCTGGCCTGATCCAAACTCGGCTCAAACTCAACGGGCTTGATACAAGCGACACCCGGCGTAATAAAATCATTCAAATCTTCACTGGAAAGTAATGCAGACATCCTAGCAAACTGTCCGTCAAGATGACAAAAAGATTTTACAACGTTATGCTGGGATAAGATTTCTAGATTCGGCGGGTTCCGATTACAAATGAGATAACGCTGGTTGGTCAGTTGGTGGGTGGAGAGGAATGTGATTAGTCGGAAAATGAAACTTGGGAGTTTTGAGAAGCGGCTGACGTTTCTAAAATGTATTAGTTTAGAATCCGACTAGTTTACTGTTGAACTTGGTTGTTGAGTTTCTGCGAGTCACGTGGACAAACTAGATCGAGGAGTAAGATGTTGATTCAGGGGTTTACGAAAGGATAAAGGGTCAGGTGAGCAAACGCACTCTAGCTGGTGATCACACTGATGCTGCTGCTTCTTTCAATTCCACTGCTGGAACTACGGAATCGCCCCTGAACACATGATGAGGAGGCCCCGAGGTAGGCCGACTAGATGCCTCATTATCTAATACTTCGACATTCTGAATGAGATGTTTACCCACTTGAACCACTGCACTCAAATGAACTCAAGTCGTGCTCTGGTGGAATCAAATTCGTTGTCTAACGCCAGGCATTGTCTGTGCGCGTCTCTGGACTGCGAGGAGACTGAATCCTTCGGTAGAGAAGTTGCTATTTCAAGCACGTCCTTTCAAACACTCACGTATGCAGTAGACTATACCATAATTCTCGAATAGCCGCTGTTTTTCAAATCTCAAATATTTCCTTATCAGCTGTCTGCAAATAGTTGCCTAATATGGTAAGTTTACCTGACTCAATCGCACTTCAACTCTTCACTGGCATTCAAATGACCGTGGAGGGAGGCAATAACATTTGTTTCTTGTACGTATCTAGTGTAACGCAATGAGTAGCGACGATTTGATTTGTGTCTGGCCGGATGTCGGACGATCTTGTATCCACAAACTGCCCAAAAACGCGGGTTACTGTAATGGTAGCTGCACGGGCTGATTCATTACAACTGTTCT
This sequence comes from Deakozyma indianensis, assembly GCA_003706415.3. Classification (NCBI taxonomy): domain Eukaryota; kingdom Fungi; phylum Ascomycota; class Dipodascomycetes; order Dipodascales; family Trichomonascaceae; genus Deakozyma; species Deakozyma indianensis. The sequence continues at coordinate 192,495 of PPLG03000004.1, forward strand.
TCAGTAGCACTAACGCAGCTATGGCACGCTCATGTCGCCATTCGTTCTGGCCCGAGTCATCCACGGCAAAACAGAGCTTGAAGGGGGCCGATTGGTAGTCAAACCTGGCCTCCTTTACAATCATAGGCGACATGGCCTCAAAGGGCTGGACTATCCAGCTGTAGTTCCTAGCGAAGGTTCATCTGTGGCTGGCACAATTGCGTGGAACTTGACTGACGCTGAAGTACAGCGCCTGGATGTCTTTGAAGGAGATGAATACGAGCGTCAGATAGTTGACGTTGTCAATCCTGAAAATAATGAAACAATCAAGGCTAATATCTACATCTGGACTGCTGGTGATGCGAACCTCTTGGATGAAGACTGGGATATCGAGTACTTCATGAGTGCGAAGCAGGTGAACTGGATTGCCGATGAGCTAAAGGAAAAGGAGGGCATGGGTAACAGATTCTGGAAGGTCACCTGAGGGCATAAGCGAGGAGTTCTAGAGCAAATCTAAAGAAGTATATAGCTAACTAGGATCGCTTTTGCAGAGAAAGGTACCGCGAAAACCACGTACTTTTGATGATTCACACGTCGCGGCAAGTGCCCTATGTACTAAATAGATAGAGACTCAACACAGTCTTCCCCAAAGCTGTCGGGTGCAGAGAATGTGCATTGCAGAGAACAAAAGTAATACAACTGCGAACCAACGAGATAACGGAATCGCTCAATCTTGTAAACAATTTCGGCTCACAGATACAGTTTTCAGCTCAATGCGGCCAATGCCCCACCGCAGTGTCTCAGCTTTATGTGTCATATACTGTGCAGCTCGTTTCACACCCGTTCGTCTCGGAAAAACCCGCATCAAGTTGATGGTCAATTTATTGACTACTTTAAGAGTTCAACAAAGCATCCACAAATGGCTTTCTGCAGTATCGCAACGTCCCATTGCGAGTCAACTGAATCCAGCTGACGCTGACCAAGTACTTCACGCAAAAGTACCACCGCCACTAAATGTCTCGGCACGCCGCCCCACCCGGTGCCACTCGGTGCCACTCACTAGCCTAGACTCTGAGTTTGTTGTTGGCTAAGCGTGTTTCAAAATGTCTGCACGTGACCCTGTGTGTGACGAGGTGGCGATGCTCATCAGGTTAGTAGAGTAGTTGCCGGGGGGCGGTTTGTTCTCTCCTAACTTCAACTTGTGAAAATGGCATTTTGCAGTGCTAATTCCGACCGTCCCCACGGTTGCAGAAAGTTCAGAATCATCGGCTCCATTGTCGGAATCTTCTTGTTCCTCGTTGCCAGTCGCTTCGTGCTTGTTCTTCTGCTGGCTCCTTCGTTGACAAACCTCATGAAGGATGCCATTCTCAGATCTCCCCCAGATGTAGTTGCTCCTTTCCTCACCAGAGCCGCCGCTATCACCATCCAAGATGAGCAGGTTGTGTCCTTGGCCCGCCCTGCCTCGTTTGGTCCCTTCAATGGCGCCTCTGGCAAATTCTGCGCTGTTGACGGACTCGCCTGTGAAGAGTTTGAGGCTGGTGCCTTTGACGGATGCATTGCTCTTGTCCAGCGTGGCGAGTGCTCCTTCCATTCCAAGGTCTTGAACCTCCAGAATGCAGGAGCTGAGGCTGTTGTGGTTGGCGATGTAACTGAGCAGTCTGACCTTGTCACCATGGGCTGTGACGATGAGCCACAGGAGATTTACATTCCTTCTTACTTTGTCTCACTTGCCGACTTTTCCTTCTTTTATTCCAACAAGAAGGCGCTCAAAAGCCAGGAAATCTCCATCACTCATCTGCCAGGCGGAATGCTTGACGAGAAGAGAGTGCAGATGGCTGCAGTTGGTGTGATCAACATGCTGACCTTTTTCTTTGTTTTGGCCCACGTCGTCCGTGGAGTTGGCAAGCTCAGAGCCAGAAGAAGAGCTCTTGCTCTGGCTGAGGCTCAGGCTGCTGAGCCTTTTGTCGACGAGCTCCCTGCTTACGACCCCAAGACTGAGACTCTCGCTCCAGCAGAGAAGATTTAGAATTTCTATCTAATCCTGACAATATAAGATATTATTAAGTGTAAGTCGAATGCTGTAAGGTACAGCTGTTTGCCTGGCGGGAAGTTGCTTTTTGCAAGATGTTAACGATATAAGGTACAGCTATGGCGAACTCTCCAGCACATTTGCAACTTCATCCAAGAACAGCTTCTACACTTCCCCTCTTGCTCTCATACTAAAAGCATCAAAATGCGGCTGTACGAGAATGGCCAGCACACTGCCTGCACTTCGCGCAGCAACCACACTATACCTGCATAGAACACAAGCCTGCGCAGTGAGTGAGTAAAATCAGTGGAACTGACTACTCGGGAACTAAGAAAAGTCCGAAGGAGTTAAAACTGGAGAGAATAGTTGCGCAGTAAATTATGTCCAATTACGCTGTTCTAGCAAGTGATACGCGTCTCGCTTTACGTGCTTTTGGACGTTATCTCCCACACAAGGAGGAGCCCAAAAAATAGAGCCATCACGTGGGACCCCAGAAAATAGATCCATTGCGCTTGACCCACGTTTGCTCCTCTCACACACCCTGCTTGAAAATGGTTCTGTGTAATGCCAAGCGTTGGTGCTCAAAAGCATGGGTCAAGAACGTCTTGTACGTTGTTGCTTGGATTGTCTTCTACAATCTTGTTTGTCTTATTCTTGTAATTCTCCTCTCCAAGCCACTGGCCGGATTTCTCAGTTCCGCAATCTCCGCAAATCCACGCGAGGTTGGTCCTCCTTTCGTTATGAAGGCTGTCGCCATCACTGTGGAAGGTAAAGAACCCCAGGTACTGGGACGCCCAGCTTTGTTTGGTCCGCAATCCACTGCCACTGGAAAGGTTTGTATTGTTGACTCCACGGGCTGTGACGAGCTGGAGGCAGGGTCCTTGGACGGCTGCATTGCTGTCGTACAGCGTGGTCAGTGTTCATTCATGTCCAAGGTTGCAAATCTTCAAAGAGCAGGTGCAAAGAGTGTTCTTGTTGGCGACAACGGTTTCAGGCCATCTCTTACTCAGATGACGCCTGACGTCGACGAGAAGCGTCAGAGAATCACTATTCCCTCATTCTTCATCAGCTTGGGGGATTTTTTGAACTTCCGTGCTGGCCGCGAAGTTGAGCACCAGATTTCTATGGCTTACTTGCCTGGTGGACTTATTGACGAAGGCATGATTGAGCTGGCCGCCATGGGTTTGATCAGAATGTGTGTTGGTCTCATAATGTTTATCCATGCCGGAGTGGCACTCTGGAAGTGGAGTAGCCGAAGAAGAGCTGCTCGTGCTGGTCGTTCTGCCCTTGCGGGTGCAGATGAGCTGGAGCTGCCTGCATACAGCTACGAAGCAAACTCTCGTGGATCTGAAGTTGAGGCTCCACTGCTGGCAGTTGAGACTCCTTCTAAGGTCTGAGATCCCAAAGTTTATTATTAGGTAGGGTATATACAAATATGGGGTATGAGAACAGTGTACACTGTTGGTTGGAGATTGGGCGATATGCGAGTCTGCCGACACATGATATCGAGATCATTTCCTCGCTTGTCCGATGAAGGGTTCCAAATATTTGAGGTCACAGACATGGGTAATTGACGGTGCAGTTTTACAATTTACAGAGAACTCCTAAACCTGGCTTGCACTTGCCCTTCCGGTCACAAAGTTCACAGCCGCCCGAACGCTCCGCCATTTATCCAAACGCAACTTGCTATGGCCGTTATCTCCCACAGAGGAGCCCAAAAAATAGAGCCATCACGTGGGACCCCAGAAAATAGATCCATCGCGCTTGACCCACATTTGCTCATCTCGCATACCCTGCTTGACAATGGTTCTGTGTAATGCCAAACGTTGGTGCTCAAAAGCATGGGTCAAGCACGTCTTGTACTTTGTTGTTGGGATTGTCTTCTACAATCTTGTTTGTCTTATTCTTATAATTCTCCTCTCCAAGCCACTGGCCGGATTTATCAGCTCCGCAATCTCCTCAAATCCACGCGAGTATGGTCCTCCTTTTGTTATGAAGGCTGTCGCCATCACTGTGGAAGGTAAAGAACCCCAGGTACTGGGACGCCCAGCTTTGTTTGGTCCGCAATCCACTGCCACTGGAAAGGTTTGTATTGTTGACTCCACGGGCTGTGACGAGCTGGAGGCAGGGTCCTTGGACGGCTGCATTGCTGTCGTACAGCGTGGTCAGTGTTCATTCATGTCCAAGGTTGCAAATCTTCAAAGAGCAGGTGCAAAGAGTGTTCTTGTTGGCGACAACGGTTTCAGGCCATCTCTTACTCAGATGACGCCTGACGTCGACGAGAAGCGTCAGAGAATCACTATTCCCTCATTCTTCATCAGCTTGGGGGATTTTTTGAACTTCCGTGCTGGCCGCGAAGTTGAGCACCAGATTTCTATGGCTTACTTGCCTGGTGGACTTATTGACGAAGGCATGATTGAGCTGGCCGCCATGGGTTTGATCAGAATGTGTGTTGGTCTCATAATGTTTATCCATGCCGGAGTGGCACTCTGGAAGTGGAGTAGCCGAAGAAGAGCTGCTCGTGCTGGTCGTTCTGCCCTTGCGGGTGCAGATGAGCTGGAGCTGCCTGCATACAGCTACGAAGCAAACTCTCGTGGATCTGAAGTTGAGGCTCCACTGCTGGCAGTTGAGACTCCTTCTAAGGTCTGAGATCCCAAAGTTTATTATTAGGTAGGGTATATACAAATATGGGGTATGAGAACAGTGTACACTGTTGGTTGGAGATTGGGCGATATGCGAGTCTGCCGACACATGATATCGAGATCATTTCCTCGCTTGTCCGATGAAGGGTTCCAAATATTTGAGGTCACAGACATGGGTAATTGACGGTGCAGTTTTACAATTTACAGAGAACTCCTAAACCTGGCTTGCACTTGCCCTTCCAGTCACAAAGCTCACAGGCGCCCGAACTCTCCGCCATTTATCCAAACGCAACTTGCTATTCTGCACAGCCGTGCCATCTGGTGCAGTAAGATAGTCGTGGCGATTGCTCCATGGAAAGTTGTCTCATGATTGTTAGTCGTCTTGTGGGCCGCAATTTGCTGCCTCTACGGCCTCTCTCTGAGCGTTCTGCTGTACGCTTTGTCCATGCGTCGCGAGTCTCGCTGAACTCCGTTTACCGCCCCCCTGACAATAACCTCTCCACGGGGAGTGGACCGATCATTGACCTTCCTAGTTCAATCTGTGAGGTGGAATCAACGACCGGTGAAATCCCTCTTTCTCACAATGAGGGGCTTCTTTATTACGATCACATGTTCCCTCTGTGGTTCAAGTTCTCTCCTCTGAAACCGCTGGCTTGGTTTGTGTCAAGAGATCCAAAGGCAATTGCTCGCAGACTAAGGGCCCTTTCGGTGCCTGACAATCTGCCTATTGAAATCACCGACGTCTTTCCACGAGTAAAAGATGGTGGCACTTTTGTCAAGTACAAGATCCCTGAGCTGGAAAACAAGGGTGAGCTGAATGATACTGCAATTAAGGAGCAGCACAGGCAAGTCGTTCAACGAGTGTCGCAAACTTTGTACAACTCGGCAGAAAGGCCCTGGTTCAATCCATTTCGTAGAATGAGAGTGTTTCAAGTCCTTGGAGTGCCATGGCTCGAAGACTTGAAGCCAGCCCAAACTCGAATCCTCAAGGCATCTTTTGAGGGGCCGATGCCCACTCGTGAAGAGATCTATGAGTATTTCAGACGCTACGGCGTGATGGTGGACATTACTCCTGATGCAAGCTCGTTCACTATCGCCTATAAGACTGCTGCCGATGCGGCGACGGCAAGGAATTGTCTAAACAGGTACACTAAGAATGGCTCGACTATTCACATTTTGTTCCAGGACTTGCCCCACAGAAACATTGTTCGTGCCTTCATTACAGACCACACGCGTATTTTTATACCACTCTTCATTGCGCTACTGGCGGCAGCGGCAGTGTTGGTGTTTGAGCCTATCAGAGTTTACTTTATTCGCAAGAAGATTTGTGGCAAGTCGCTGACTGATGACTTTATCATCTTTAAGTGGATCCACCAGCTTAGTCAAAGGACCATTGCTTACCTGGGCTTTTCTGATCATCGCATGGTGGCCAGCTTTGAAGACCTATGGGAAGAGCGTCAAAATTCTGTCAAAACACTGAGACAGTGGATTTCAGAGGGTGCGGGTACTTTCATTGTTGTCCATGGACCCCGCGGTTCAGGAAAGAATGAGCTTGTCATGACGCATGCTCTCCAGGGTCGCAAGGACGTGTTGCATATTGATGTTAACGAGTTCATTACGGCTAGGGACGATGCACAATTCATCAAAGTTGTTTCTCAACAGATTGGATACAGTCCTGTTTTCCCGTGGATGAATAACATTGCTACATTCATTGACTTGGCACTCACTGGACTCACTGGCCAGAAATCTGGACTTGCCGAGACGCCCGAGAATCAGTTCAAGAGTATGCTTATTACAGCATCTATTGCTATTCGCCATACAGCACTTGAAAACAAGGCAAAGGTTGACCCAGAAATCACTGATGAACAGTACCTGTCAACCCATCCGGAGGAGAAGCCAGTGATTGTTCTTGACAAGTTCCTTATCAAGAGTGGAAACAGGCAGTATGTCAACAAGCAAATAGCTGCTTGGGCTGCTGGTCTGATTGCATCCAACACTGCCCATGTTATCTTTATCACACCCGATGTTGGTTATAATCGTGTTCTGGGTGAGGCAATGCCTAACCAGGTATTCAAGGTTTTGCAGGTCGGCGATGCTAACTCTGCATCAGCCATCTCTTTTGTTGAACAGCAAATGCAATGGAAAGATTATGGCAACAGCCAAACACTTGCAAGGTGCCTTGAGCCTCTTGGCGGCCGCATGACAGATCTCCAGGCATTTGCGAGACGCCTAAAATCTGGTGATACCCCCGATGAAGCTCTCAATGACATGATCTCTCAATCCAGCTTGGAGATTTTGCAGATGTTTTTAATGAAAACCAGTGGAGAGTGGACTCGTGAGCAGGCTTGGGTGCTGGTTCGAGCAATTGCAAGTGCCCCTGAGGGGTGCATTGATACCACTTTGTTATACTCTGATCCATCTCTCAAAACAGACAGTGATCGTGCTGCCATTGAAGCACTAGAGAGAAGTGAAATGGTTACTACCCATACTGTTGGCGGGCGTATCGTCAGTGTGAAAGCTGGGAAGCCTCTATATCATGCTGCATTTAAACAATTGGTCAAGAATGCGTCATTGGCCGCGTTCTTGGATATTCAAGTTTTGGAATCTCAAGTTGCCAAAGAGACAAAGAAGATTGAAAAGATTGAGAGCGAGCTTTCCAGTCTTGCAGCAGTCCCTACTAAATGGGAACTGAAGTCAAGAGTTGACTACCTGGCGACAAAATTATACGCCAGCCAATCGAAGATTGAGGCTTACGACAAGCAAATCAAGGATAGGCAAAAGAGCTTGTAAGAATTATGCCGACCTCTGAATCTATGACATGGTAAATTCTTCAATTCCAATTGAAGCATTCAACTAAATATTCTACAGTTTAGCAAATTTCAATTCGCTTTTATAATATCATGGGCCATAACCTTTCTAATCATTGGCATATCCTTTTGCGAGAAGTTTAGTGGCTTACTCTGAGAGATACGCTCTGCAATCTTGCAGGCAAACACTCCACAATCTGACCCATTTCGTTGCTGTGGACAATCAGCTCTATCTTCAAACAGCCAAGAGTCGTAGTCATAGTTCTCATTGGGATGTAACCTTTTAGACTCATTTTCCATGTAATTCTTCAGAACATCTAATTCTGCCATACCAGACCGCGACATGGAATCGTAATATACAAACTGCTTCTTCTTGTTGTCTATCAGCGCCATTACCCAATGCATATTGCCAATGTTGATGGGAACAAAAACATAGGCCATCTTTGTGACATCTACCTTCTTGCGTATAGTCCAACGCTTGACAGCATCATATCCCTTTTCAGATAGTGAGGTGAAGAAATGAGTTGAGAATGCAAACGAAGGCATCTTTGCCCTTGAGGTGACCAACGCAAGGTAAAAGTCAATTATGTTGTCATTCAGCCAATCAATATTCTTTAGAGTGCGAAGGTCCGCATCGCTAACCTGAACCCTGGCGTATTCATTCACAATATGTCCACTAGGACGTTGTGACCACCACTTTTCCACAGTTGCGATTGCTCCATCGTCTAAAGGAACAACTGCCGGCTCTTCATCAGAAACTCTAAGAGATGCGATGGAATCCAGCAACTTTTTCCGATGCTGTTTCAACCTGTCATATTCTACGAGGTTTGTGGTATCCACTTTGGGCAAGTTATAGCTTGCAGACACCTTTCGCCTGTTCCTGTCAGATGCTGTGACGTACCTCCTGCGCTTTTCTTCGGCCATGCGCAACAGCTGTAACGAGTAATTGTGTCTAGATGTAAGACTGTCATAGCTGACCTTTACCAGAGCCTTCTTTGGAGGCAATGCGCGTGAGGGCTTTGGAGGTTCTGCTGGAGGTAAAATGCCCCTCCACGAATCAACAAACTTGTCTGAACGTGCTATTGGCTCGGCAGGCGCGACAAAAGACGTTCCATAGGAGCCATCACTGTCGGGTTCTGGGAACTTTGCAGGCGCCCGTCTTTTCTTTGGAATGTACAACGAACCATTTGACACCAGACTGAGATCCATAGGAGTAGAAGCAGTGAGCGGCTGGACATTATCCGACAATTCGGGGAACTGCTTACTGGGAGTTTGCGGTGATTGCGGTATCTTGGAGATGGTCGTTTCGTCAATAAATAGTTTCACTGGAGTTAAAGGAGAATCTATGGTTGTGGGTATCTCATGTTGTTTCTTGGCGGCCTGTAGTGTCTGCACCATCTGTGCCCTTCTCGCCTGTCGTTGAAACTTGGAGTAACCGGATGTTTTATGAAGTGGAGATCCTCTGAGAGTTGTTGATATCGTCCTGGATGTTGTTCTAACTTGCACAGCAGCATCTGGCGACGCAACATCTGAAGTTGATAGCAAAGAGATTTGTGAGCACTCAGTATGAACAGGAAATGCACCTGGTAAAGTGAGCTGTGGTTCTCGTAGCTCATTGCCTTCAGAAACAATGTACCTGACAGTGCTTAACGTGGCCTTGACTGCCAGGTAGATCATGTGGCCGGCAGATTTCAGCTGCTCAACAGGATCAACGTTATTAGATTGAGCATTCGCGTCAATTGGCCGTATGAAGGCGTCATGGTGAGACCGCTTTCGCATTTCCTGCCAGCATCAAAGTTGCGTTTAAATTCGCTTGTTTATTGTTTTCGTTTCAATGCTGGGAGGTTACAGGTTTTTTTGTGGAAAAATATCCAGTGGGGCTGATAGACGATGGTTAAGAAAAGTGAAGAGGTGGTGATAAGGCAGACATTGATCCCATCAGGTTTTGAGGTTTTTCGAATTTGATGAATGTTGATGGATCCGAATGCGCATTCGGGCAGCGAATATAGGTGATGCAAAGTTTGGTTGGCGCGGCGACGATCACAGTGATGATGTGACACTAGATCAATGCAGCAGAAATCGAACGAATAGTCAATATGACTGGTTTTTAAAAAGGCTTTGCGCATTTTCTCATCTCCTCGACATGAGTAACTGGACACCTCATCGTCTGCCAGTCAATGGCCTCCATCAGATATCCAGCAGGACTCTTGGCCAACACAACACCCAGATCGTTGCGAGCTGTAGTCAAGTAGTAATTAGATCCATCACCCAGAGAAATAACAGATGCTCGCACTATGTCTCCTGGCGCAAAGCATTCTTCAACCCTCACCTTGTCTCTCTCAGTCTGTCTAATATCTTGAGACCTGATGATTCCGCCAAAGCCCTGTCCAATAGTGGCATTAGTGGCATTTGCAGTTCCTACAGAAGCCGAGTTCTGAGCTCCAAACACCTGACCAATTCCATGCAAATCTGCTCCAGTGTCAACATTGACTTCTGAATCTCCCACAGCCAAGATCTCCACATTGACTTGACGCTGGTTGATTCGCACAACTCTGCCCAAAACAACATCACCAACGTCCGGCAGCGCCACCTGAGCCTTAGCTCCTTGAACAGACACCTTAAGCTTCACAACGCCCTTGTCCATGTCGCTGTCCTGCTCTTCAATGAGGACTTGTCCTACAATCGAAGCGACGACGGCAGGCACACCTTTAATTTGACTGACTGCACAACCCGCAGAGGCTTCATATTCACGTTTAAGACCTTTTTCGGTCTCTACAAGAGGCGCAATAATCTGCCCTGGCAAAACATATCCTGGAATGGCCATTATTACTTGTTGATTGTTGCATCTCCTCTAAATTTCATTACTAGGTTGATGATTTTTTGATTTACCCGGCAGCACGAATCTTCTCGCGATGAGTCTCAAGTAAGGTGGAACAAGGGTAAGAGAGGGTAAACCGAACTATGCATTGCTTTTTAAGGTATTGCTCTATCGCATAGAGTGTTTCTAGTATGAACAAGTCCCGGAATCGACTTGGAGTCAGAATCGGCGAATTACCCTAATAGGCAACTTTAAGGTAGATAGAACTTGTTTACAACGACCAAGTGGTATTTTGCTATCTAGATCAGTATATATCAAATATTTCTTACGTGTCAATATGTGCCTTTTCGGTGAGTTACTTGCTGCGACACTTTTGCAAGACCTTCTCTACAAAACGTGGACGGGATGACGCTTCGAAGTTAAAGAAACGTGAGCGGGATGAAGTTTCGCTGCTAATAGAGGAGCGATCATCACCAGACCGCAAGTACTGCCGTATCTTTTTGCCTATGTTTACCTTGCTTCTTTTGGAGGTTGCACTTTTCTCTGAGTAGCTGTCTCGTTGGGCGCTGTAGCTGCCCACTGAGAGCTCTGTTATCGTAGACAGGCTGGAGATAGAACTCGCATCTTCCGTTTCATGGTGAAGCGTAAAGCTGCTATGAAGTGGAGATGTTTCTTCGTGTCTGAAGATACTGGACCCGAGGGCAGCAAGTCTTCTTCTGCGCCCTAGCGTCTGTACTTTCCATGGTTTTTGCAGTAGAAGGTAGGCTACTATTGAATCGCGGGTCTTCCATTGTCTTTCTACTAGTGTCTTTTTGGTGCAGGGACCCAAGCTGTTGGCCAGCTGGCAGTCTTCAGCTCTAAACCCGGCCTCTTTCGAGAGGAACTTGGAGAGCATATGGCCGGGGATGTCTCGAATGGACGGTTTAACCTCTCCTGTTGCGATACACGAAGGTGAAATTGGAACCACCACCTTGTGGTCTGCGGATTTGTATATCACGTCACATTCTTCAAAGCTGGACTCAGAGGATGATCTTCTCAACGGCTTCATACGTGCTAACCTCTTTGACATGTCCAAAATTCTTGCCAGTGAAGTCCATCCAATGTGGGCGCTAAAAGGAAGAGAAGCATTTCGAGCTGAAAATCTTCTCTCCAAGAGCCAGCCAGGGCCATCCAATTGAGGAGCTATATGTCTTGTCTCCACGTGCGAGCATCGTCCGTGCCGAGCACCCGCCAAGAACCAAATCCAAGCACTCGGCAAGGAAAATTGTGTTAGCCAATTCTGTTGCCGTTAAGATAGACTATGGTCGTGTGTTTCGTATCCAACGTTAATCATATCCTAGCAACCATGATAGAAGCTGAAATTGGAGCAGTGATAGTGACAGAGGTGAAATATAATCAATTACTAGATATAAATGACAAAATATGATATGAGTAACAAAAGGTGCATGGTTCCTTATTGCTTTGGATATCCGCATCCTTAAAGATGAGGTCATTAGCGGCAGCAGTAGTGTCTGCGCCTCATGCATGCAAATAAATGGAGCAATCAGATGCATATTAAGAAATGCAGTTCCGTTAGAAAAAGTGCGTGAACTTTCTGGAATCTTCGTGAACTTCCATTTCGGTTTTGAGAGTATTAAGTTCCTCGCGGATCTGCTGCGCAAGAATAGGGTTGAGACGATTACAAGTCGCAGGCTCTGGTCTACGATCATACTCAATACCATCATAAGTGTCGTAAACGACAATTTTTGAGGAAAACAAAACCTTTCCACGGCGATCAGGTGCACGCATAACTGACTCACCAGAGATGGAATGCATACCAATTGAATTGGTACTGGCCGTAGCTCTGTGGGCAAGCTTCCTGCGAGTATTTGGCTGTTGAGCCGATTGATAGTACGTTAAGTGACGTTGATGACCACCACCAGGGTAGTACGGCGCACTGCCACTATTATACTGAACAGCATCATACTGATATTCAGGCTGCTTCTGGTACGAGATATGGCGATCCAGGTTTGGCCGAGTATCAGTAGTAATTCTTCGAGGAGAACGATGGATAGGCGAAGCCTGGTCAATCTTCGGCGATTGAATGTACGACTTGCCCGATGCTGGTGAAGGAGGGCCACTAACTGGCGTGTGAGGAGCACTCACAATGCGGCCACCCTGTGCACTCGCCGGTCGACTACTCTGAGAGCTACCTGGTCTGCTACCTTGAGCACTGCTTGGTCTGCTGCCAAGAACACTTGCTGGGGTGCTACCGGGAGAAACTGTGGATGAGCCAGCAACAGGACTGGCAGACAAGGACTGTGACCGGAAGGAGCTGCGAGTAGGTGTAATCATCTGTCCGCTAAGAGAAGACTGAGCAGAGATTGACCTGGGGTGTACTTCAGGAGATTGAGGGAGGGTAATTGCCGAAGAGTCAAGAGAGAAATCCAATTCAACTTCAGCCTTATCAAAATCAATGAATTTTTCAAAGTCCTTAAGCATGTCCGGCGATCTTTTGGAAGAAGAAGATCCTCTAGATTTTCTACGTTCCGAATTCATGGCCTCCAGTTCGCTGGGTGCCGCGTCAACAAGAACTACAGCATCTTCCCCAGTAGAAACGGCAGTTCCGTTTTGGCCAAAACCATGTAGCTTGACAGAATTCTGCAGACTCTGTGCACGTACATCGTTTGACAGATCTTGGGACGTAGTTTGCAGTTCCGTTGGAACCGATACCGATGGTTCTTTAAGAATGGACGGCAATGCGGGAACTGGTTCTGTAAGCGAAACTGAATCGTTCCTTGGAATCTCTCCCACGTGCACTTCTTCAGCATTTGGTACCCGCTCTTCTTGCTTTTCAGCAGCCTCTTCCATCCGTGTTCTTTCTTTCCTGGTTGACTTTCGTGAGCGACGTCTCTCAAGAGACTTCTTTCTATCCAATGATGTGCGAATAGTCTCCACGGTAAGCAAGTCTAGACTTCCTGGGAACACAGTTTCACCCGCGATAGCCGCATCAGTCATTGGCTCATCAGGTTCTTCAGCAGCTTGGCTCTCAACCGAATGGCTCAAGGATGGCATTTGCTCGTGACTAGACTGAGTCAACGCTGATTCAGAGCGGACGTGAGTTGGAGGACTAGAAAAGTCGGCTTCCGCTACTGCATGTGTGACAATAGCCGGCACAGCCTGGGATGTTGGCGGCGTTACTTTCAACAGTGGCTTCGCGGCTGGTGGTCCAACTTCGCTTGCGCGAGAGAAGCGCTTGAACACATTCATGCGCTTGAGGGTGGAGAACGACGAAGACGAAGAAATTGACCGCAGCGACTGATTGTCGGCAGCAGATGCAGCTCTGGCAGCCGAATCCATTGTGAGGGACATGGTACGACGATACTTGGGAGTATCGTTCATTTCTGCGTACCTTGGAGCCGAAGTAGAATAGTCGGAGCCTGCTCCAATAACACTGGCAATTTCTCCATTGTTGCGCTTTGGCGAACCAAATGAGAAGGCCTTCTTGAGGCGCGCTGCAAGCGACTTTTTGGTGTGCGCAGGAGCAATGGCTGGGGGCTTGAGAGCTGGTACAGACATTGCAGAAGCCGGGCGCGGAGGCTGATACTTTTCTGTCGGGGATGCAGCGTATCCCATGGATGGTGACTGGCTGTACGAGCCAGCAGCAGATTGGGGCCTAAAGTTGCTCTCTGAAGCACTCTCTCTAACACTGCCGGTCGCTGGTCGTCGGCCGTAGATTCCGGCACTGGAGGCAGGTCTTGGCAAGTCGCTCATGGATCTGGCCGGCTTACGGTCAGACGCAGGGGAGTACATGCCACCAGCTGATGCTGGTCTGAAGGTATTGGACAATGTCGATGCTGATCTCTTGCCCTCTGCAGAATTGCCCACCGGCACACGGTAGCTGGCGGCGTTCGACCTGGGAGAATAATTGCCGGCCGCTGATGCAGGTCTCGTGTAGGTATCAATCGGCGGCAGAGCAGTGGCGGTCTTGGCAGAAGAAGGCCGAATGATCTGTTGGGCATTTTCTGCAATGGTAGAGCTGCTCATAGACGCTGGAGAGGCCTGTTCTGAGCGGGCAGGCAGCTGAAACGTCTTGGAGGTGCTTGGTTTTGGCACTGAGGGAGCCGGGCTGGGGGCCGACTCAAACGAGAGATCCGACCTTGACTCCTTTCTGGAGAGCATTCTTGTGACATCTTCCGAGGACTCGACACGAAGAACATCTGGAGAAGTGCTTCTCGAGCCTGAGGCGCCTGCGACTCCGGCCTCTGACTGACGACGCTTGTCGCTCGGAAGGACCATCTGACAGGCATCGACGGAGGATGCCGACGAGACTGAGGAGTGGTCCTTCTTTGAGGATGTGGAATTGGAGGAGAGTGCAGACTGCGAGGAGGAGTGCGCCGGTGTCGAGTAAATATCTGCAGGGATATTAACGAAGGTTGCAGAGCCCGTTGATTTGCGTCGATGGTAGCGGGAGCTGACGGAGGTGCTTCCCACGGCGACGGCAGCAGCAGCAGGCGGTACTGGGGTTGTTGGAGCTGTCGTGGGCAGCGGAGCTACAGGAACAGAGGCCGCGGCGAGCGTGGAGATAGAGTTTGAGGAGACTGAGCGTTTTGGAGCCGGGGACTGTGAAGAGTAGTAGTAGCCAGCTGCCTGGGCAGACGGGATGCTGAGAGATGAGAGCGAGCGCCGGGCCTGGCGCGAGTCCTTGCGGCCGGTAGCAGTAGGACCCGTCGCGAGCGAATGCTGGTAGACCATTGTGCGGGGAACGCCGGCCGCGCTCGACTTTGGAGGAAGATGATTAGAAGGGGCAGAAGAGTACTGGGACCATGCAGGATATGAGGCAAACGTCTGGTTCATGATGAGGACTTTGAGATTATGAGATTATGAGAAGTGTGGTGCCGGGTTCATGTGAAGCGAATGATGAGGTTTTGGAGGAGCGATCCGACACAGACAGAGGAGCGTCTTGGTGCCAGCAGTCTAGCGAGTACAAGACTTGTGACGAGGAGCCTTTTGAGAGGACAATACAGTAGAGTAGAATAGACTAGCAGGTAGAAACGACTAGAGCAGGGGGGAGGTGCAAAAGTAGTTGTCTGCTGTAAGAGAAAAGAAGCTTTTGGCTTGGGCTATTTTGGCAGGGGCTTTTTTCGCCTTGAAGGTTTCCTACAAGTTTCTTGGGACGCAGCGGAGGGACCCACTAAAAATAAACTGGGGGCCAGGGGCTCGAGGGGAATGGAGCAGGAAAATTCGCAGCTGTGTAGTGGGCTGGCCAGAATGCTGAAGGTCTTTTTGTCTGTTTGCTCAAGTGACGTGTAAACTGGATGCTTTTTGCTGGCGCTGGACTTGGCTGTGGACGCAGGAAGGGCTGCAATCAGAGGGAGGGGTCTTAAACGAAATGGGGGATGGGCGATCTCTGTTTATGGGCTCCCTCGGCGGCGTTTGGTTGCGGGCAGCCTGATGGAACAGTGGAGAGCGGGTGCAGCGGGAAAGGGGTTCAGGTAGCGAAGTCTTTGTGGGGCACAGAGGGGACACGATTTTTCTACGCAACATCAGCGCGCTTTTCTCTCTCAACACCCTCGTCAGGTCTTGTCCTGTCTCCTTGGCTTAGGTGCACGCACAGGCGAATTATTTTGCGCGGTCTCACCATGACGCATCAGGAACAGCTCTGCCTGGAACCACTCCGTATGTCCCAGCTTGCACCACCACATGCACAGCGTATACACTCAGGCGCGCAGCCCGCTCTGCTGGTTAAGGTTCCGCGTGTGCCGTATGGGGCATTCAACACTTCGACGGTGAAGCGCCATGTCTCTGTTGGAGCTTGTTGTCAAACCGGATCCAATCGGATCCAATCGACTCTGCTGTTGCTCGGTCTCCTCGTTTTCATTTCCCCGGCAGCCGATCTACTTGCCCCTGCTGCTGAGGCCACTTTTCCAGCCCCCTCCCCTCTCACTTACCCGGTCGTACTCAAACACCTGCACATTGCGCGGCCAACTTCTCGCCGTGCAAGTCGGTGCTTTCCGGTATTGACAGTAACTGTAGAATTGACTTGTTGCAGAGATTCATCTCTTGTTTAAACTCCTCACTTTTCTCCTGAAACGGCCACGCTTCGTGGCCGCTGACTCGGCTAGGCGTGCACACACTAAAATTACATCATCTCATGCCTCCCTGGCCCATAACGGCAATTTCTGTACGATCGATAGCGGCAAGACGCACTAGCATCCGTAATATTGAGTTGTTTTTAGCAGCGGCGAGACCAGCCCCCAGACATGCCTACCCAAAATGCTAGTCTAGTTCTTTAGCAAACGCTTTGCTACTCCGAGCCGTCTACTCTGACCGCCAACGTGTTGGGTTTCTCAGCTCTGCACTGAACACGAGCCGCGTGCATCCATGCATAATCGCCCTGCAGCATGTGCCCTGTTGCTCTCTGGAAACGTGCTCATCTGCTGCCGGATCAATCCAGACAAGTACTTGGAGATTTCCACAGACACGGGCTGTTGCTGCATCTACCAACGCGTGTACTACAGGTCGCTCGACTCCCTTGCCAAGCACCTCTCAAGCTGTAGCTGCGTTTCAAATGCTTATTTTTCTTTAGTGTCCCAGCACGCGCACAGTTGCTTTGTTAGGTTCCCAACGTCCCAGCGCATCGATGCGCACGCCAAAATAGCTGAGAACAGGAGAGCAATGGACATAAACTTTGGGGAGAAATCAAGACGTAAACAAGGACATAAAAAGACATAAACTGAGACGTAAATATAGACAGGGGGACGTAAATTAGAGGATAGTTAAAATGCACTCTGGGAATAACAACTCACAATGCAGCTGACTTCTCTCACTCTGCCATTCTTCCCTCAACGGCTTCACAGCGGAGATCTGATTCCTCAACGACCATCACGTGCACAACTGGGGCCAGCTCAACGGTAAATGATCAGCAAAGCTAAATTTCGCAAATCGTTTGATTGTCCGTCTTCAGCTCGTAACTCCGCTTTCATAGACCTGTGCCGTTTGACAGGGATCAAACCCACCTGCTGACTGGGAATCCTCAGCTTTTGGGAATGCGATTACCAAGATGCAGATCGAATGCATGCGGTGAGACAAGCGCACGACTTCTGGCCGGCTGGAGGTGCTTTGGCTGGCAGCCGTCTTCAAGCATGATATCCTGACTTGACTTGTTGTGTGACTTTGCAGTAACGTCTCAGCGCCGTCTGTGAAATACTCCAAGTCCAGACTCCGCTCCGACGACTCGCAAACGCCAAGATGGCCTGGAGCCCAGTTTTTCATGAGACAGATCGAGGATACTTGATCGTAAGCGCCAGGAAGTGGTCGCACTGCCCAGGCTTCCAGGCTCCTCAGACTCCTTGGGCTCCTTGGGCTTCTCAGCACTACTCAGGAGTGCCCTGCCAATAATTTCCACCAAAATACCGTGCCCAGACTTCAGGGTCTTACCCAAAGCTCGGGCTTTTCCCCGCGTCCCTGGTCCCGTCTCTGGGGTTAGACAGCGCAGCCCACTTGGGCCTTGCTGATTCGCCAGAGCATGATACACGTCACGAGCTGCCGCTGTGGCCAGACGGCATCCTCACTGTACATTTAATTTTTCTTTTCCACTTGCTGCTCCGCTTCTTCTTTTCTTCCTCACCCTGCATCGTCACCTCTCCCAGCCTCCACCAGCTTGTCTCTCCCGCTCCCACTATCCCTCAATAGAGACCGCCCCCTTTTTTTTCACACCGTTTCGAGACACACCTTGCACGCCGCATCCGGAAGCCAATGCCACCATTCACGCCTCGAGAGAGTGCTGCCTCTTCAGCCAAAGACACTTCTCCTCTGACCACTTCTCCATCGTCTTTCGGGTCGGCACTTCCATCTACTTCCTTCTCCTCCGTCTCTTCCTCACTCTCCACCATGCCTGACCGTCAACCTGCGTCGTCACGCCAGTTTCACAATCCTTCGCTTGGCAGAGGAACAGGCGCCTCCAGCGCTGCTGCTGCCAGTGCTAAACAACTGACCACTCGTCAAACAAGTGTATCTTCGCTGAGCTCCCAGAGAACTCCGTCCACTGCTTCTCACTCTCTGTCTGTTGCTGCTTCGTCAGCTGCCACGTCTCTGCAGTCTTCCGCAGCTTCTCAGGCTGCTCAACTCGACCGCGACAGAGCTGAGGCTGCCAACTTTAAAGACGTTTCTCAGTATCCTGACCTGCATGTCTCGTTTTCTGCTAGTGAGATTGATGTTATCCGTAAATCCTGGAATGCCATGAAGGACGAGCCCTCAAGTCAGGAAAAAACTGCAGTCCACGGCACAGCATCGGCCTTCTTTTGCCAGCAGTTTTACGAGAACTTGCTTGGTGAGTACCCAGAGCTCAAGGTTCTGTTCCCTTCTATTAAATCCCAGGCGTCGTCTATGGCTGGAATCCTATCCTTGGTGATCAGCCAGCTCGATAATCTTACCAGAGTCACCGATATTCTTACGTCTCTTGGTAAGCGCCACTCGCGTATCATTGGAGTTGAAGTCGAACACTACGAGCTGGTCGGTAACGCTTTGCTGCGTACTCTGCAAGACCGTTGTGGGGACAACTTTACCATCGAGCTTGAGAATGCTTGGATTAAGCTCTACTCTTACATTGCCAACCTCATGCTGCAGGCCGGTGAGGATCCACCAATGGCCCAGCAGAACCTGTTCCCGTCCCTGACACCTACTTCGTCGGGATCTTCTGACAGCACATCTGTTTCTTCCAAGAGAGGTGTCGTTAAGGCCGCCCCACAAATGGCCCCAGCTCAGGCTGCCGCAAACTCTAGCACTCTAGGAAAGGGCTACAACCCCAACACCTCGTATATTCAGCAGCAGCCCAAGAAGAAGAAGAACAGAATGGGCAGAGGCAAGGAGGACCAGTGTGTTGTCATGTAAAGCTTTTACCACCTTTGTGAGCACATGAACGAAAATTGGCGCGTTGACAGTTATATATATATATGAATAGAAAATTGTAAAGGGTGATTGTAGTACAGTGATATCAGCGACTGGAAAGAGTGGGTCCTCTGTCAAGTCGAATATCGTCAGTCTTATAGAGATCAGCACACGAAGGGCTATAGTCAATATTGAACAACATTTCAATTATTTAGAGCGCCATTCCGATTAATTGGCAGCCCCTACGTCGTTGAACCAAGGAAGTGCGTTATTGGTCTTCGTCTTCGCTGATAGTAATCTGCACCTTCCTATTTCGACACACACCAAGACCGTCAGAGAGCGTAAGGCACGGTCCTCGTCAAAAAATGATTGTAATATCGAAAATAAGACAAACCACCTTTTAAAAAGGAACACTTTGCTTCTTGCTCAAAGTTTCTCTCTCTGTCATGTGGGTCCAGCTTTTTGCGAACTTGTAACAAACGGATAATTTGAGCAGTGCACTTCTAACAAAAACAGAAGAAAGTCCATGCAAAAGCGTAAACACAAAACAACTTTCCATCAGCATCCACGATTCTCATCGCTTTCTCTGTTTCCGTCCTGATCGTGCGGGCTCATCGCACGGCTGTGCTCCCACATTCGTCGCTTCATAAAATTTCAGTTCACCAACAAAATTAGTGAGGATCTAGATATACACTTCAGGCGAGCATGATTCGCCGGTTTATTTATATGTCTGCTCGCAGCAAGCCTGCTCGAGTATCCACGGTCACGGGCCCTGTCTTGCCTCCTCATCTCAACACTTTGAAACTGAAAGACAAAGTCAAAGAGATTGAAAAGTATGCATCAGAGCTAAAGACTTATATAAACTCCAAAGATGACTATGAAAAGATGCAGGAGCTTATGCAAAATACAGATAAAACGTCTCCGGCCGAATCTGAAGTCGACTCGCTTTTTCAGTTTGTATCAAGTCCACAATTACCCAAAGAAGAAGGTACAAGATTCTCGCTTCCAGCATCGGTTTCTATTCGGATAAATGCGAGCGACACGTCGCTAATTTCTTTAAAGAATGAAGAAATTGCTGAGAAGGCACTGCAGTCATTGTTAAAGCTTGAAGACTTGTCAAATATTCCAGTTGAGGACCTGGATTTGCTGTTGTCAAAGGTACCAGTCGATCAAAGAGTAAACTATGCTGAAATCCTGCTCGAGCAAATGAGTGTTGCTGGTATTGAACCATCAAAGCTGTCCTACGATCTTGCGATGAGCGCCTACGCAGCATATGGAGTTACCACCACAGTTAGAGCTCTGATGGAACAACTCATTGCAGACGGCCATGCACCAACCAATCACACGTTCGGTCATCTCGTTAAAAGTCTCAGCAAAAACAAAGATCTCGAAGGCTCGGTGGAGGTTTTAAAGCAGATGCAATCACTTGGAATAGAGCCATCCGTTCCTGTCTACACGACCATCCTTCAAACATGCATCAAAATCGGCGACTACAAACAAGCATTTGACGTCTTTGACATGTTGAAGTTCTATTCTAAACAGACTCAGCCAGACGCTAAGGTCTACAACTCTCTGATCTTGGCCGCTGGAAAGCAAGGCCATACCGAAAAGGCTTTGGATCTGTTCAGAGAAATGTCACAGAAATTACAACCAGATGTTGAAACTTACAAATCTCTTATTTATACATGTGCCCGAGATGAAAGAACTCAGGTACAGGCTTGGCATTACCTCTTGGAGCTCAAGGACATGGGCATCAATGATCAGTTTGTAATCAGACTGCTGCTATATCTTTGCGGCTCCTCTGGAGAGCTTGCAATGGCACGGTCTGTGTTTCGCCAGTTATGTGCCAGTCCAGTAACCTACCCAGACTCTGAAATGTTGCACTCTCTACTGAAGGCTTACGGAACGTGGCGACCTGGTGTCCAATCCCCTGTGATGGGCACTAGCGTTGGATCGCGCATCAGAACTGCGTTTGCTTTTGATGGTCCATCGCAATCTAACACTCTTATTGATCCCCCATTTCTCCCTCAAAATGTCCTGTCCACCTCCGTCGAAGCACTCGCGGAGTCAAGAGCAATTTACCATTTTATGATTGACCAGTTCCCTGAAATCATCAACGACCACTGTGCATATGAATACCTCAAGATCCCGGCTAACCATCAGAACTTTAGCGAGTTTAAATATCGTTACGAAACAGCGACAATGTCGTCTGTGGTTGTAAAATCGTCAAACTCGCCAAGCATTGAAACGAAAGTCTCTAATGCACAGCTCCAAAGTGCCGTCTTTCGGAACTTGCACATATACAACCTGGCAATTGATGCGTGTATGATTGCTCGTGATCTAGAATTTGCCCAGCAAGTATGGATGGAGCGTGGGCAGTGGCGCCAAACCCCAAACTACAAAAAACTGTCACCTGAAGTACGCACAAATGCAGACTACGTGTTTGGTAGAGGTATGATCAATCTGATGGGTGTCTCTGGTGATGTGCAGGGGGCTCTCGACCTTATCAGATCCACCAAGAAACAGTTCAAATGGGGACGGCTTGCTCTGTCCCCATTTATTAACCGCCTGATGGAATTAGAAGATGAAGCGTCACTGAAGCGCGTCTACTCTCTTATCAAGTCGTCAAACCGCTCAAGGCCAATGAACTAGTGACTAACTAATAGTGACAAATTGTAAATAGCATATTTATTAGCAGATAGTCTGCATGCCCATAAAATAAATACACGTTAAAGCGAATGCCTTACGCAGCTACCTTGCTGGCATCAACTGGGGCAAAGTAGTCACTTCCGGCGCGCTTCTTCTTGCTCACATCCTCAGGTGCAGGATGATGAACTGCATGAGGTCGATACACAACCTCCACTGGGTTCAACCAATAGTCGCGGGGCATGGGAAAATATTCGTAATCTTCATTGACCCTCACTTTTGACGCACTTTTCTCGTCCTCGCTCTCATCGTCATCTTCATATTTGACCGATATCTTCTGTAGAGGAGACAGCGAGTCAATTCTCACAGCACTGTACGGCTCGGAAACAAAGTTTGCAGCAGACAGTTGGGGTACAACATCCACCTTGGGTGCCGGATGCTCAATATCAGGAGGTGATGACTGTAGAGCAGCATAATCCTGTATGCCACCCTCGTCATCAACTGATTCCTTGTTCTCTGCGCTGTGCGGCTCCGTCTTGGCTCCATTGTGTTGCTGGCGAATCTCTTGCAGAGCATCGTAGGCAGCCGAACTTGCTGCGGTACCCTCGGACAAGATAATTGTTTCTCTGTGTTTATAAAATTGAGGATTTCGTCCTCTGACAACAATCTCGCGTGACTGGGCAGTGGCGATGCAGATACGCTGAGTATTTTCCAGCTCAGCATATAGAGAGACGACAACGACAAAATAGTTTTGTCGCTTCCGACGTCCATTGTGTAGGGTTGCTGTTTTGAACTGTAGTCGTTTCCAATCCAGGGTCTCATCATAGCCAGTGTTTTCCGCATAGAAATACTTGACTGCTGGCTCGACATCTTGCTTGCCAGTTGACGATTCAGCCGATGCTCCAGAAGGAGTTCCTTTGGGGACGGAGAATAATAAATCTTTGGGGTTCTTTTCATCATTGCCAACCGCCGAGACTGCCATTGAGAGAGACAACACTCTAGACTGCAGCTGTGGGTTTTCTCTCTGGCCAACAAACGCAACAGTGTGAGCATTGGACACGGAAGCCGTTAGCTGGAACAGATTACGGCGGTAAAAGGTCAGCACGTATTTGGCCATTTCAGGGCCATCCACGAGCGAAGATGACTGACTCAGAAAGAAGTTTCCAGCCAGTTTTCCGCTGAGATCTATTGACGTCTGGTTACCCCGCGCATCGTACAAGACATTGTGCATGGTAACTGGCAGTAGCAGCAGCAGTTCTGTGGAGCCCATGAGCTCTGCTACTTGCGTTCGCGAAAAGCCAGGCTCCTTCGATGTAGGCGAAAGGGACGCCAAATCTGAGACTTCTTCCGAGATTGTGTCTGGCGGTACCAGCCGATTATTAGGAGCATTCGCACTCTGAAGAACTTCCTCAATACTAGGTTCCAGAGGATAGTGGGAGCGGTGAAAATGATTATTGTTGCTGTTGTTGTTGTTGTTGTTGCCGCTGCTGTTGGCAGCCAGCGCTGCCTGATTAAAAACACCTTGCGTAATGGCTGAGACAGACGGCGTCATTGATGAGTCATAACCCAGAGCATCGAGATCAGCATAATGTCCAAAAAACTCTCTTGACAGGGCAAAGTCTGCCTCAGTCTGGCCGTTATCTTCCGTGGAAGGAGTAGCCATGATTGTCCAATCTGGCAGCTCGTTGTTAACGGCCAAGAACGGCAGTTGCAGCGCCGACGACCCATCGTCACCGACGTCTGCACCTATCGCCGAGCCCATGGTGTGTGCTTTTTTTTAAATCTCTGGTCAAGAATATCAAAAGTGTTGATGCTTGCCAAGATTCTCGGTGAGGGAAAGATAAGATGTTACGCTGGCGAGCCGTTGGGTTATGTGTGTTTTTGGCGGGGTTAATTTAAACTGGGGCGAGGCGGCGCTGCCTGAATGCGTGGTTCTGCAAGGAGAAGTGCTAATTTTTTGGACAAATTCTGAGAATTGCTTGGGCCGCCTTGATAGCAGATCTTGAGTTTTGTTTGTTTTCTCAGAAGCCAATTTCAGAGTACGGAGACGCGCGGGGGGATAGCCATCACGCCCTGCTCGTTGTGCATCTTTTTGGCATGGATAAAGCCCCTGCTGGGCGGTATCAAGATATAGTAAATAAGATTATTATCTAACAGTTAATGGCTCTGTCAATTGCTGGCCCGCTGTCCCGATTGCGAGGGATCTGGTATGAGCAAATGGAGCAGGTATCAGCAGGCATTTTTGGATCAGCGAAGAGTCGACTTTGTGAAAGTGATAAATATGGCATTGAGCTGGAGAGGCGATCATGAAAGATTCCACGCTCGAACTGCCCAAACAGTGTAAGGTGTAAATTTTCTTGACGAGCTCTTCATAGAGACTCTCAAGAGAACCTATATGTTCATTGGTTTCTCAACCTCGTGCTCGCTCAGCCACGGCCAAACATGTTTGTGAATCTGCCAAACATGGCACCAGAGACACGGCCAGCCACGTTGCCCATGATAGAGCTAGTGACAAAGTTGGCACGAGAAAACTTGTCGCATCTCGAAAAGGCTGCAGCGTTTGTAATGGTCAAAATCAAAGCAGCACCAACCAGCAGCAGCCACAAGAATTGAAACTTGAGAATCGCCAAAACGGCCAGCGCCACCCACAGAGCAGGCGCAGAGTAAAGCATAACCCAGAACGCCTTGGAGTCGATAGGATTGATGTAGCGCTGAGGATCTGCTGTTTCAAACACCCAGATGGATTTGCCATCGCCTGAAGTCTCGTTCCACCAGCGCAGACCAACCAGCAAACGGCCAGAAACGTTTTTGACATTCCAAAAGTCTGCTGCCAGCAACAAGATGACAATTACAAAAACAAGGACAAAGTTGGAGGTGAAAATGAGTCCAAACATGTAGGTCAACAGGGGGCCAAAGCGGAAGGCGAGAAAGAACAAGAGAGCAATTGGATGTGAGGATTCTCTCAGGCGTTGTAAAAGGGTCATGTCAGCAATCCCGCCGTTGCCGGGGCCCTGACCGGTCAGATTCTGTGTCTCAGACATTGCGTGTCGATAAAGTTCGTTCCTGATGGATGAGTGATGGACGTGTCAGCCTTTGAGCGCAGGCGTGGAAAAGCGGTCATTCTAATATGTTGGATAACAGTGGAACTTCATGAGGTGGAAAGCAAAAGCAAGGGATCAGAAGCCCCAGGTAAAGATAAACGGTGAAATGACATAAATGTAGAGTTGATATCGTTTTTCTTTATAACCGTCTGTGTTGTTCTTACCACATTGGGAACGGTCGATCTGTCGCCTTTGGGGATTGCTGACATCAGTATACAGTGGTGTTGTCGCCCAGTGCACTTTCAAGTAGTCAAATATACATTAATGCAAGTATATTTGGGGTCACTCCCTTTGGTCACTCACTTCAGTCTACCTTCCACCGCACATCTGCTCGAGTTTCCTGTTTCGGAACCCAGATTTCAAGCGCCGGCCAGTGAATAGCTGAATACAACTCTGTCAACGGTCACAGCAAGTTCTAGTCAACAAACTAGCTGTAGACCTTCATGCATCTGGTCTCTTCATGAGACACGGCACACACTCGCCCGCAGTACTTTGCACCACACCGAACACACGTCAAATCACCCCAGTAACCGCAGATGGAGCAAACCGCACGCGACGGATACTTTGACGGAGTAGGAGCAACAGACTCAAATACTTGCACTGCAGAGGGATCGTCGTCCTTGTGATTGCCAAGAGATTTCTTTGATCCTAGGATCTTACGAGAACCAGGCGTTAATCCTGATTTAGGAGGCCTTCTAGACGAATCCAAATGCAGGTCTTGATTCGGAATGTCTATTTTAACATTATCATGATAGTTTTCAAGTTGCAGATCGTTTAAACGTCGTGCTGCTGCTCTCTGTTTGGCAGCTGAATCAGCAACTCCTGCGTTTCTCTTCCTCCCCACGCCTTCGTGTGCGTAGCTGACTGGCAGCTGCGAAAGGTCTTCAATAGTAGGCATTGTAAATCGGCCGTATGTATAACGCTAAGATCGAATCTTCGTATGTTTCTTCCTAATTTCTTTACAAGAGTCACGTGTGGACATATTTACGAGTTATCTATTTTATTAACGTATCACGTATATTATATAATTACCTTTTGAGGACACCACGGCATAGATTGTCGAGTTGTAGGGAGTTGGAGATAGGCCCTTGCTTTTTAATATCACATGCCTCTCCAGCTGCTCATTGGTTGGACGATGCCCTATCAAGCGAAGGCGACCATGCATTTCTTCTGTGCCTGCCTGTGCCCTCGGCAACTGTGATGGGCTTGGGCGAGATGAACAAAGTGAAGAGGCCGTACATTCGACAATAGCACGGTTCTGATTTACTTTAGGTATAATGCTACTGCACCGTGAAGTATGTGGGCGCTGAACCCTGGTAGGACACGTCACGTTGCTTCTTGAGCAAAAGTGCAGACAGGATGATAGATCGCCAGCTATCGTACGTTCCCAATCATTAAAGTAACGCTCTTATCCAGCATGAGGCTCTGTCGGAGAAATTGTAACAGACGCCAAATGTGCCATATCCAATATTCTGGCGGGTGATAGTGCTATAAATGGCCTTCTTGACACATAACAACACGTCAGAACGCGAACTAGTCAAGTGCCCCACTCTCTAACACTCTCCTTATCCAACTACGATACCTTGGCTTGCTGCTTTTGTAGCTTGACAATCTGGTCTTTCACTCTCTGAGTCTGTTTGGAAACCGATTCCATGGCAGCCGCAATTCTGTCCAGTTCTTCGTTCTCAGCCTGCCGAGAAAACTTATTGTCCTTCGTGGAAGTTGCTGGAAGCAAGTTACCGGAACGCGAGCTCAGAATCTCAAAAAATGATGTCGTAGGCTCATTAAACACCAACTCATCGTACAACACAGACTCCACCTTTCCGTCGGGATCTCTATATTCACCATACGGGTGCAACTTCAAATGATGATAAATAATAATGTTCTTTTCGCCCGCGTCCGACTGGAAAAAAATCCGGATTGCAATCTCAAACTCTCCCCACCCAGTCTCTGTCAGCTCAAACGGTGGCGCCTCGCACGTGCGCGACGACGGTTGATATGTGTCATGAAGCTTGAAAACAACCTTCTTGATGACATACGAAAGGTCCGAGCCGACGGGATCTCTCACAAAGATTGTCCACTTATGTGTGTGGTCTACTGGAGTCTGTGGAGTGCGGTCAGAATCGACCATAGGAACAGCAGAGTTTCCGTAGATGATGGGTTTGCAAACAGAGACGCCTTTTAACCTCTTTCCGCCGGCCATGTTTTGGTATATGTGAGAAACACAGAGTTATTGCCGACAACCTGGTGGATTCTACTTCGGAATTTACCCGGCAGTGGTGATGTCCATAACAACCAGATCGCTCATGCTGGAGAAACTACTTGTAATGAAAAACAGGTTTGTAAGGCAATTCAATTAGAGCATTTCACGTATGTAATCCTGCTTGTAATCCTACCTGTACTCCTACTGAGTTCAGGTTACTTCTTACCCGATTAGGAAAGTCGACTAGGCGGCATAATTATAGTATGCCATGACTTGTCGACATATGCAAATGCAATGAAATGTTAGACAAAAGCATGTCCTGAATATAGAAAAACAACAACGTAGTGTGATATCATGCAGTGTTGAATCACGAAGCTCTGCGACGCTCGCATTCTTATGGCTGGTGAGAAGCCCGTTCCGCCAATGTCTCCTTAGTTTGGATTATGCCGGTTGCTAGGCATTCTAGCGCCTACGAAAAGCAGCTCTCAAATATCACAATTTTTGATGATCTTCGCTCCACACCTAGCGGATTAGCTTATAAGTAATATTCAAAGCGTTGTCCTCGTACTCCTGATGCCAAAAGTTGAACCCACCAAGATATGCAAACTCGTTAGGATCCGTAGAGTTGACAAGCTGGCCCATAGTAATGTCCTCTGACGAATGGAACAGTTGGACAGTAAGGATAGATTTACAAGCCCTCTCAAGCATCCCCCTCTTAAACATGTACAACTTGCCTTCTCCCCAGTAGAAAGCAAAGTCATCCGCAATACTACCAGCAAACTTGGCATTCGAAACATGTAGCATCCGAGCCATACGATCTAGCTCACTGTCCGGTATGATAACATCATCGTCGAGTTTGATATAAATGTCGGATTTGTTTTCTTCAAGGCATAGGTGCTTAAGAACCTCCACCAGCTTGAGGCAAAGAGTTCCTCGAGTGTAATTGCCTCTGAGGTGGTGTGAGCAGCCAGTGGCTTTAGAGTCCTTGTCACAAAACTGAACAGCTTGCTCGTGAGCGGCAAACAGGTCAGTATAAGGCGACGATCTATCGCCTCGCATCATGAAGACTGTTTTTGTTGGATCTTTATCTGATGGCTCGAGGTTCGCGCTCTTTGGGACGTGTTCATTCAGCCATTTCACTGGTGGCAAGTACCCAGAGCCCTTATGATAGATTCTGTAATCATCCACAAAGGGAACGTCAAAGTCGTAGATATTTGCCATTGAAGGTGTGCTGCCAGGTTTCCTGACCGCCGTCACAGACTGAGTTGTCAAACCTGGCAGGTCGACAAACTCACCTCCAAGACCCTGTTGGCCGCGGTTATCTGAGTTGCTGTGTCCTCTCCAGTGGATGTCCTTCACCAAACGCGCACAGTACGGGCCGTGAAAGATAGCCAGCACGATAACCATCGCGATCGCAGAAGTCAGGAGAGCGACTAACCTTAACCTTAGTCTCATTGCGTGTCTTCTTCACCTGTGCAAAGAGGTTTGGTGATGGAACAGACAGCAGCCAAGCCACATCCTCCAAACCTTAAGCCAAGAAACGCCTGTTTACTGAATTTTTGCTGTAATGCATATTAGATGCATAATGTCCATCAGATGGTGCCTTGGAAGTCAGCCAAAACCCGGAAAGTATATTCAGGTACCGGAATAGTCAAAGGTCTCAGTTCTGAGAAAAAACTTTATTTTCACAGCCGAAAGTATTCTGAAACTCAAATATGAATAGCTCTATACAAATATCAGTGGCCCAGTCTGTTTGATAGCTTCATTTAACTTTCATGACTGTCAACTGTACGACAACAGAACCGGCAAGTGGATACCCACTGTATGTCTCAGGCAAGGGTGAGTGACAAATGGCCATGAACATCGTCCGACAGCCGGCGTGGGAAAGAAATCAAAGGTATTTGGTGAGAATTACATAGAGTCAAGGTTATATTTACAAGTCCATGTTAACTTTGAAAAATGTCTGATGATATTATTGTTTCACTATAAATATTGTCCACAACTTCGGCTAATAATACACCGGTATGTAAATAGGAGGCATAGGTCGCCATCACATGTATGTGAAGGAGGAGCCCTGTGGCAAAGCCTTTGTCTAGACGACCCACCACTGTCAGAGATATGACAGGCAGGTAGCCTCTTTCCTCCATGGTTCTTGTCAAAAAGCTCTGGACATGCCACATGTCCCATGGAAGGGAGGAGCGTGGAGTATGAGCAACGCAGCAATGAGT
This sequence comes from Deakozyma indianensis, assembly GCA_003706415.3. Classification (NCBI taxonomy): domain Eukaryota; kingdom Fungi; phylum Ascomycota; class Dipodascomycetes; order Dipodascales; family Trichomonascaceae; genus Deakozyma; species Deakozyma indianensis. The sequence goes on from PPLG03000004.1 coordinate 221,816, forward strand.
ATAGCCTTTCAGTATAGCCGTCGAGGAGGTCAACACACGAGTGAAAGCATCATGTGGTATCCCCATACCGCCTTAATCAGGTACCGATGTTCCAATTCGAAATGTTCAATGTCCGCTCACTGTACTGTTTATGCCAAAACTCAAACTTTTCTCCGATATCGACAAAGTCATTCCTTTTTGAAGAGTTAATAAGGAAACCCATGGATATGTCTTCTGAAGCGTGGAAGAGTTTTGCTGTGAGGATGGACTGGCACGCTCTCTCTAACATCTCTCTCTTAAAGATGTACAATTTGCCTTCTCCCCAGTAGAAGGGGTAGTCTCTTCCAATGAGACCACCAAATTTTGCGTCCGATACATGAAGGGCATATGCAACATGGTCCAGCTCTCTGTCAGACATGACCACATCATCATCAATCTTTATGTACAGGTCGGTCTTTTGAGGTGCACTGCAGAAGTACTTTAAAATCTCAACCAGCTTTACCGACAGGTTGAATCGGTCGTAATTATCTTTGAGGTAATACGTGCATCCGTCCATAACTGTGTCCTTGTCGCAAAACTGGATGGCGCGCTGCTGAACGGCAAAGAGATCGGTAAAGTCGGAAGACTTGTTGCCTCGCATCATAAAGATTGTCTTTGATGGCTCTTCAACATCCAAAGAGTCAAACGACCGGATTCTGTGCAGTGTCCTAATGCCGGGCAAGTATCGCCTGTTTTTATGGTAGACGGACGCATTGTCCTCAAAGGGAATGTCAAAATTGTAAATGGATTGGTTGACGGTGAGATCTTTTGGGGGCTCCGACAGTTCAGGGAGATGCTTCCATGCTGTTCCCCAACGATATTGCTCGTGCTCTTCTTCATGATTTCCATTGTGATGGCCCTTCTGCTGCTCTTTCGACGCGTGCGAACCAGGCTGTGCCGTGGGGACGTTGATCAGCGTGATGAACGTAACCACAACGACTGCCAGTAACACACCAATCTTCCAGGCCAGCTTCATAGTGTCTTTCCCACTGCAGTGGTATTATGTCAACAGTAAGCAGGAGCAGACTTTATTTCTCATCTTGGCAGGGATATGCACTGGACCCAGCCGCACTCGACCAGAGACACTTGGAGTAACGCGGTGGACGTAATGGAAGAGATAGGATGATGCAGTGGATTTAATATTTTTGAAGATTGACAAAACGTCTTGAATCGTTTTCCATGTGTCGTATAGTTCAACCTAGTGATTGTTTGTCAACAGGTTCTCTTGTGTTTGTTCATGCAGGACGCCTGAATACTTTGGACTCGATGATTGAATAAAAGGAGTCGAAAGGTTCGTAGTTAGTGTCCTCGTACTCGGCTATTAATCTTGCTCGGATGGACGATTCATTCGTCGAATCTGGAGAATGAGTACCTGCGTTATTTATTGATCCTTGATGCGCATGTGCAGGTAGACGAGTTGGAGGTCAAATTGTGTCTGAGCGTCTCGAAAGGCGACTTCTTAATAGACTACTACTCAGTTGTCATTTATGATTCAGTGATATGCAGCTTGACAGGATTTAAGGAACCATCGGAACCACTAAATCATTGTGGTTACGTCACCTTCTCGCTCCTTTCCCTGGCGATGGGAAGGCGTAATGTCATTACCTACTCGAGAGGAACGATTGTGTTGCGGCGAAAGCTTGTGATTTCGTTCCTTTGACAGTTCTTAAATGGAAGGCAGAATAGTAAAACTAACGACATTGGACATTCTGAATCAGCATGAGCTTCGGCTGACGCTGAGCCTTCCCTATCAGGCACAAAAGTTGGATACAAACTTTAGGTACTAACATTTACATAACCGAGGAAACCGCTATGACGATACTTGTGAATACTACATCTCTCAACACTCTTCTCTATATGCTTGCTAAACTAGTCATGACTCGGCATACCCCAGCTTGTCCCACGTGATTGCTCGACAGAGGCTAACTTGATTGATTAGATGAACGTCGACAGAAAGCAAGTGACTCATTAGGCCATCGGCAACATCTCCAAGTATCTCCAGAGGAAACAATACAGTGACGTCTGTCTCATCTCGGCTGTACATGGCTGTCGGTGGCTATTGTCGGGTTCTAGGCGCCGGCGCACAGAACACAGCGAAATCGCTCCCGATTTGTCTCCCCACGCTCTAACTGGTTTTGAAACTTTTCAGTCATAAAATAATTCGAAAATAGCGAAGAGTAACCAGAGGACTTAAATACGGCTGCATCATCTCATCTGGAGCCCCAAAAGAGCCCGCACTTTTCTCTCCCACCAAAATGCCCATGCTCAAAGACCCCAGCACAAAGTACAAGGCCTTCCCGCCTATCGACCTGCCTAACCGCCAGTGGCCGTCCAAGGTCATTGACAAGACACCGCGCTGGCTGTCAACCGATCTGCGAGATGGCAACCAGTCCTTGCCAGATCCAATGACGATGGAAGAGAAGAAGGAGTACTTTGCAAAGCTTGTCGAGCTTGGATACAAGGAAATCGAAGTTGCTTTCCCCTCTGCCTCCCAAGTCGACTTTGACTTCACTCAACATGCAATTAAGACTGCCCCGGACGATGTCTGGATCCAGGTGCTTTCTCCCTGCCGTGAGGAGCTCATTCGCCGTACGATCGAGTCCCTCCAAGGTGCCAAGAAGGCCATTGTTCATATTTATCTTGCTTCGTCTCAGCTCTTCCGTGATGTCGTTTTCTCAATGTCCGAGGACGAGGCCATTGCTCTTGCTGTTCGCTCGGCCAAACTTGTCAGAGAACTCACCAAAGACCGCCCAGACTTCTCTCCAGGCACTGAATGGGCCTTTGAGTTTTCCCCAGAGACCTTTTCTGACACTCCTCTTGACTACTCTTTGAAGCTCTGTGAAGCTGTCAAGAAGGTCTGGGAGCCAACTGTTGAGAATCCAATCATTTTCAACTTGCCTGCTACTGTCGAGATGGCTACTCCAAACGTCTATGCTGATCAGATTGAGTACTTTGCTACCCACATTTCGGAGCGTGAGAAGATCTGCATCTCGCTCCATCCTCACAATGACCGTGGTTGCGCTGTTGCCGCTGCCGAGCTTGGTCAGATGGCTGGTGCTGACCGTATCGAGGGATGCCTCTTTGGCAATGGTGAGCGTACTGGTAACGTTGATCTCGTTACTTTGGCTCTTAACCTCTATACTCAGGGCATCTCCCCAAATATTGACTTCAGCGACATTACCTCCATTGTTGATGTTGTTGAACGTTGCAACAAAATCCCGGTCCACCCTCGTGCCCCATACGGTGGCTCCCTTGTCGTTTGCGCATTCTCTGGTTCTCACCAGGATGCCATCAAAAAGGGTTTCGCTCGTCACGATATAAACACCAAGAACCACACACAATCTTGCTGGCAGATTCCATACTTGCCTCTTGATCCTGCCGATATTGGCAGAACTTACGAGGCTGTTATCCGTGTCAACTCGCAATCTGGTAAGGGTGGTGCTGCTTGGATTATTCTCCGTTCTCTTGATCTCGACCTTCCAAGAGGCCTCCAGGTGGCCTTCTCCAAGGTTGTCCAGGTCGAAGCCGAATTCAAGGGCCGTGAGCTCAAGCAGACTGAGCTTGTTGAGCTCTTTGAGAAGACTTACTTTGTCCAGGATGTGGAAGAGCTCAAGAAGAACCCATACGCTCTGGTCGACTACAACATGGTTGGTTCTGGTCAGAAGCGTACTATGACTGCCCAGATTTCTATCAGAGGCACTGAACACGAAATTGAGGGTCAAGGTAACGGTCCAATTTCTTCCTTCATTGATGCTCTCAACCGCAGTCTCAAGCTCAACCTCGAGATTGTCACGTATCACGAGCACTCTATCGGCAAGGGTTCTGATGTCAAGGCTGCCACCTATATTTACTTGAAGCACACCAGCGAGAAGGGAGAGGTCTTGCACTCTTGGGGTGTTGGTATTAATGAGGATGTCACGCAATCTTGTATCCTGTCCATCCTCTCTGCTATCAACGGTATTGCTGACTCTCAATAAGAGACATTCGGGTATATGTAAATTAGCAAAAGTTAACAATGTTTATTCTCCATTCATATTACAAGTGTCTTGATATTCTTCTGCTAACACCTTCAAAGGGTACCTGGTATCCCTAGTCCCCTCTGCGTCATATTTAGATGACGTATCTGAAGCCTGGATCATTCTGACTTGGAAAGTCTTCCAGAGTACGCATGTTGATCTTCCTTCCTCCATCTTTCTCTTCAAGCCTCATGTTTAAGAAAATCAAATAGAACCGCAGAGTAGTTGCAACGATAACAATGACACAGGCAAATGCAAAACAAATCCACATGCCCTGCGTGTAATGGGGACCCTGATGTTTTGGAAACAATCGAGTGCCAAGTACAGGACCGCACTGACCGGCGATTTGCAACATCACATAGCCAATAGACTTTTTGGAATCTGAAGCATATAGATTTCCAACCCAGGTGAGCAAAATAGGGATACAAGGGAAAACTCCAGCACACGCAAGGTAGACAGCAAAATATCTTACCGGAGTAGAGTAGCTTACCGCAAGTAACAAGTATCCAATGGCAGCAAACGTTCCAAAGATCATGATTGCGAGACCCCTCTGCATGTACTTGTCCGAGAAGTAGGCAGCAATAAGAACCAAAAAGAATGTCAGCAGATAAGGAGGGGCCGTGAGTCCTTGAGCATGGACACTAGAATATCCCATACCTTTAACAATAGCTGGCAGGAAAACGGGCAGGGAGGCGAAGGACACGTTGATGGAGAAGAAGATGACCATTGTCATATAGTTTTTGATATCCCATATTGAGGAAAGCGCATCTTTCCAGTCAATCTTATGCTCTACAGTCTCACTACCACGTTGCTGAATTGCACGAGCTGCCGCAATTTCCTTTTCTCTTTCGTTCAGGAATCGACAATCATCAGGCCCATTGGGTACCATCCAGTAGGCTCCAATTCCAACGATAATAGTAGGAATACCCTCCACGAGAAACAAAAGTCTCCATCCTTCTATCGAAGTGTTGGCGGATGTAATACCGTACGCAAGGGCACCAGAGAAGCATGAGGCAATAGGCGACGCACTGATAAAGATTGCAGTTCTCCATGCCAGCTCTCTTCTCTTGTAGAAGAAACTCAAATAGAATGGTACACCTGGTCCATATCCTGCCTCAAATACGCCCATGAAAAAGCGGATTACAGCCATATGTGAGAAACCGTGGATAGCAGCAGAGCAAGTGGCCAAGATACCCCAAGCAATGACAATACAAGGAACATAGTATCGAGGCTTCAAGATTTTCCAAAATATGGTCATCCATTCAAAGGTAATATAGGAAATGTAGAACAGAGTCAACAACATCTGGTACTGCTTATCAGTGATATTGAGGTCGTGAGACATTCCTGCAGTGTTGGCATTTCCAATGTTGCCTCTGTCCAGATAAGAAAAGAGATAGATAACGGCAAGGTAAAGCACAATATTACGATCGAGCTTATGCAAATACTTCTTCTCCTCTTCTTTAGTATAGTTGACAGTGGGCACAGAGATACAGAAATCTTCCTTCTCATTGTCAATTGAGAGAATCTCAACAGGTTCATTGCTAGCAACTGTATTGACATTGGTGTCAACTGCCTTTGGATTTGAACTCATGGCAAAAGTGTAGCGATTTTGGATACGAGCTGTCAGGTATTTATACTTGAAGGTGTCCAAGAGGGCAATCACAGAAGGACTATTCCATGAGGAGGCACTTTTCGTACTCTAAGGTACGGTAACTACCAAACCCCTCTCACATGGGGCAGACGAATTCCAACGAGCAACAACCATCAGACAGCTCGGTTCTGCCCTGCTTAGCTCATTCGTTGTCTTTCCTAACCTGTAGGTGTAAAAATTGATCTAAAAGTTAAAAGGAACAGAAATGACCGCTGTACAGAGAATTTCAGCTTCGCCCAGTGAACAGGCAATGGACGCAGAACCATTTGAGCACAGTGGCCATGAACCCCACAAATTGAAAGACCCCGCAGTTCAGAAATCTCCTCCCCCACAAACCTAAACCTTATCATCGGTCCATCAGGCCAGAATTCTTGTCCAAAACGTGAAAAGCGAGGCAGAAGTCGAACTTAAGAGTTCCATGTCAACCCTGACAGAAGCATGGATGATGTCTTTGATGGATGTGCGAATGGCCGTCAAATGGTTACGTGAATATGCGTCAAACCACATCTGTACCAACTCCGGTGACTTGGTCTCGCGTAAGTTGACCAACCGGCTCGAAGGTGTTAATCAAACGTAAATGAAAGTAAAAGCAAACAATTCATTAGAATATCAGCAGATATAGAGTTGGGGATAGTGGCCAAGACTTTGACCCCTTTACAACAGTTGGGGAAACGGCGCTAAGACGTGTTGTCTAAATGTTACCCATTTACATCATCTTTGGTAACAGCCAAGACAGATGCCGTAAGGTTTTCGTTATAACCCCGCCAGCAACGAAAGAGTATTATCGCCGGCTGGAATGGGCCTTCCAATGGCAAATAGACCACGAACAGCTCTGTCTCGTATTCAGCGACTTCTGGTCAGTAAGATCGTTCCACTAGTAAAATAGCGTAATAGCGATCCTTTAAGACACCAAAGCAACTGCAGTGGATGCCATGAATACAAACTATTGCACGCATAGAGCTTCCACAAGTGAGTTCGCTCTGTTATGACAGACTGAACAGGCACCCCGTAGAGCTCCGCAGGAAGGATGTGCGACGCTCAGCAAGTCCGTGTCCTTTGGCCCTCTTTGAAAGCATTTTGAAACTGACATTTAAACTTTCTCAACTTTCTCCAGGCGGATCACAGTACACTCAGATGTTTCTCGGGAAACAGCTATCGAGGGAACGATGCACAATTAAACAAAACGAAAGGCTTAACATTATGAAACGATTGTCATAAGAAACACCTCTCAAACTCCATCACCAAACACGCCATTCTTCTGCAGAGAATCCCATTGACGATAAGAAATAGGACCAGCTTCCTAATCCGGCAATAGCCTCGAGCCGGGGTCATGAGAAGGGGCTGTGGTCCCCGATAAGCAACCGGTCATCCAAGCTCCATTTACGCCAACAAACGATAAATTATATGCTGCGTAACCTTCTCTTCTTTCCAGTAGTTCTGGCCAATCAGATTGTGCTGGACTCTGGCCACCAGACATGTCCTACAGACTCGCTGTCCTGTGAACCCGGAGGCGTCGACTCCTGTTGTTATGAAGCTACCAACGGTCTGCTTCTGCTCACCCAGTTTTGGGATTACTCTCCGGCCATTGGCGAAGATGACGAGTTTACCGTTCACGGACTCTGGCCCGACAAGTGCGATGGCTCGTACAACCAGTTCTGCAACAGCGGGATGCAGGTGTCAAACATCGTTGGAGCGCTCAAAGCCCGCAACCAGACAGAGCTGCTGGATGTCATGTACAAGTCGTGGATCCCTCTGGACGGAAATTTTGGTAGATTCTGGGAACACGAGTTCAATAAGCATGCCACTTGCCTGCACACGCTGTGGCCAGACTGTTACGGAGAGTCTGCCGAGGAGCATCAGAATGTTGTTGACTACTTTACAACTGCCGTGGACCTCTGGAAGAATCTCCCGACCTACGAATGGTTGACGGAGGCCGGATACAAGCCGTCAATGACTCTCCAGCTTGACGTCGAGGAGGTTGAGAAGGTCCTCTCTGATAAGTTTGGTGCCTCGGTGTTTCTGGGCTGCGATCGCAGCGGTGCTCTGAATGAGGTATGGTACTCTTACAAGCTGAAGGGCGCATTGCCCTCGGGCAAGCTTGTGCCTGTAGACAGTCCAAGACGATCAAACTGCAGAGACGGTTTCCACTGGATTCCAAAGGGCAAGAGATCCCCAGGTCTGCCTCCTCCAACCAACCCTCCACCTCCCAGTGGTGACAAGGGCTACTTGACTCTCGACGGCCAAGAGGGATGTCTCATTTCGAATGGCCACTGGTACATTGGTGGCCAGTGTGCAACCTACACCCTTGGAGACTCTCCCTACGGCGGCTACTCTCTGACTTCCTCTAGAGGTCCGTGCGACGTTGTCGGCGGCGTCTTCACTTGCGCAAAGGGCGTTCACGGCGGACAGTTTGAGAAAGTTGGCAACACCATTCAGTACGGCGGACTCAACTGGAGTGCCTCGTTTGTTCCGTCTGGTATCAAGCAAGCTCCCGTTTACACTGGAGATCACGGTCCTATTTCCCTCACCATCCAGTTTACACAGGGCAAGTAACCGCACTCTGCATTTTAGAGAACGAGAATCTATATACATACTACCCATCACCATTTCAAATTTGTCAATAATCAATTGTACCTCATTTTCTACAATAAATAATCTAAGACTACGAATGATACCGCAGCCTTGCCAGTCGCAGCCGTAGCGCGCCAAAATGCCGGCGGGCAGTATCATTCTTTTATCCAGACTCTCCACCATAAACATTGAAGAGCGGAGCTTCTGCGTCAAAGACATCTCTGTCTTGGGCGCCAGTGAATAGACTAAAGTCGCCGCATCCAATCGCGAAATCGGTTGCAGCTGTTGACGAATCCTGGTCCTCGGTAGACGCTGCTGGTCTAAGTACACCACCGCTGCTGGGTGATGCGACATACCGAAGCCAGTAACCATGGGCAGGCGCTCGAACAGCGCAGCCGAAGGCATACTCGTGACAACATAATCCTGGTCCAACGTAAGACGCAGATCTCCACCAATTATTGGCGAACTCTCCACAGAGGTCAACATAGCCGAGTCCGGACTCGAATATGTAAACCTTGGGAGGGAGCTGTCAGCTCCAATTTTAATTTCAACTTCCTCATCGACATTGACTGGGGTAGGGGTCGAAATGGGCGACTTGACGTCGTCATCGCCTTCCTCCGAGTTCTCCACCTCCTTGTCGGCCTTGATTTGAACAGGCGAGATTGAAGCTGTTTCCAGCTCAGCCTTTTCCTTGTCCACAACTAGTTCTCTGAAATCGGGCACATCAATCTGTGTCGCATCGTTTGTACGACGCGCAGCCTCGATTTGAGTCGCTACCATCTGCAGCTTGTCAATAAGACGGATATTCTGATCGAGCAGGCGCATCTGCTGCTCTCGGAAAGCAGTAATGCTTTCATCACGAGCAGCCAGCTTCTCCTCAAGAGATCTGACCTGGGACTCGAGTCCCTCGACATGCTTGCGCTTCTTTTCGCGCGACGCATGTGCAGCCTGACGGTTGCGCATAATGCGCTCCATCCTGCGCTGCTCCTTCTCGTCTTCGGTTTTGGCCCGTTTTCTCGAGATCAGAGTACTTCCGTTGGGTGTGGCTACCGAATCGGTGCAGTCGTCAACGTTCCTCTTGCGCTCTGGCATGGGTGATCCAGAGTTCGCGGGAGAAGGCAGCGAGGAAATACCGTTGTTGTCATCTGCTCTGGGGGAGTGAGCAAGTGGCGAACGGGGCGAATCACACCCTTCGTCGTTAAGGGAAATGGGAGACTCTGCGCTCATAGCTGTGTGTCAAGTAGTGGTGGTCGGTGTCTAACAAAAGACAACTGTGTATTTTTGGGGGGTTTAGCTTTCAACAGCTGTTTTTAGGTATTGAGCTATAGGCTGAAGAAAATCACAAAGTAGGGGGTGAGGCGACTATTTATGTTTCAGCACGAGGGGGAGTGGGAACGCACCGAGCGCAGGGGTTATATTTGGGACCATTGCGGTTGTCTCAACGCGGGAAGTGCCTAGGCTGCGACGGTTTTGGCAAAAGGCAGCGTGAGGTTTGAAACCGATCTGGTCTGGGCAGAGAAGAAATAACTCAGCAAGTGACAGTATGAAATCCATCTGTTCGATCCTCCTGCCGTCAGTGGACACCTCACACGTTCTCAGCCACCGCCACTGTCTCTCAGACTAGCTATCAACACTAGCAGTCCATTGCTGGGAGAGGGCATTGGAAGCACACGGCTAGCGTTTGAGGAGGGGGGGGCGCGGAAACGTGCAGGTAGCGTGTGCAGAACATGATGGTCGCAATGAAACAAAGTCGGGCGAAGCGCCAAAATAATCACTGGAATGGAGACACGGAGTCCCAATAACACGGCAAAACTCGTGTAAAATATGTCGCGGAGCCACCGGCATAGTCTGAGAAAAAGAGCCCCAGAGCCACCGCGTTGAACCAAGTGACGGTTCCGGACGATCTCGAGGTTTTGGAACTCCACAGAACACAGGCCACCACAAGAACAAGGTTTAATTAGCGAAGGTACGGCGAGATCACCGCATAGTACTTGTACAAGCTTTAGTCTTTACATTGAGCAGGGTTTCACAACAACTACCACTAACATTATCTGGTGCGCAGAACGTGATTGCATATAATAGATACACTAGTTAGCAACGTGCTACGAGCAGTTCGAGACCAGGCCCTCCATGATCTGCCAAGACCCACATTGAAGGGAGGCCAAGGAAAGCGAAAGAAATGGACTGCGTCGTTTCTGGCACCTTCTGGCCACCAAAATTGCGCGTTTGCCTCTTTTCGCCAACTTTTCACTAGCAAGCCCCACTAGATGCACAGAATGTGATTCACTGCTCAAACCAGTAACCCCGTGAGGCCAACCTGTTAATTAAACTGCCAGTGGGACAATGCGAAAATGCGACGCGGCGCTGAAGGGTCCACAGCCGGGAAAACCTACCGCCCGGGGTTCTAGGCTCCAATGGGAGTTGCGCAGTACTAGTGGGAGTTGCTCGCCCACATTAAAAATAAGCCTCACGGATATTTCTGGATCGAAGCGAGCAATCGAGCAGCCGACGCAGCGGCTGGTCGGACGAGCAGGGGGGCTCTCGATCTCCTGATCGCGGACTGCTGTGGAAAACAGCCAAGAGCTTCCAGACTCCTCTGCTAGGAACCTCAAAAAACACACCTTAAAGCTCAGGGTGCCCTCCCCTGAAAATGAGTCTCCAGTCGCCTGTCTCGTTCTCCCACTAGCGCCAGTGCTAAATTACTGGCTTGCATCAGGTACAGACAATTATTCCCAAGAGCCCTGAAAAAAGGTGGTGGGTCTGAGACAAGCAGGTCCGAAGCGGGCGCCGGGCTGCGCAATCAGCCGGCGCCAGCGACCGCGGGAAAATTCTCAACACTTTTGACTAGTCAACTACAAAAGGCTGAGAGCGTCGTTTTCTCATTTTCCAGTGTTCCCCACTCTCCCACACAAACGTCTACTGGCTGCGTTTCAGAGTAGACCCACTTTACATTCCACTGCCGTCCGTTTGTGTACATACTCCCCTTTTGGGCCGAACCGAACAGTGAAAAACAAAACTTGTGCCCTCCAGACGGTCAGAGAAACACTGGAGATTAACGTTTCGTCTTCATCACTAACAGAGTTGTTGTTGTGAATCCGACTCATCAAACGAGACACTCGCGAAATTGCCCCAGGCAGTTTGCTCTGCTGAACCTCTCTAGTCGTTGAGTGCCTATTCTAATTGGTCCGCGGGTTCCCTCCTGGATCAACAGCATTGAATAAGGGGAATCACTAGACAACATGTCAACCCCGACTTCTGGCTCCTCGCATTCCCTGCCACGGCAGCGTGCCCAGCGCACCCAGTCCAGCATCTCCAACTTCTCGTTGCCGTCTTCGGGCCATGACAGGCAGTCACAGGTTCGACAGTCGCTCTTTGATGAGGACCTGGATTCTTCTCCTGACCGCGTGAATGAGTATGGAAGCTACAAACCCTCGCCGCAAGGTTCTCAGGGATCTCCTTCGGTGCATTCTTCTTCCACAAAATCTTCGAAAACGCGTCGGGCAGCTCCTCAGGAGTACGACATGCCTCCTCCAGTTCCATACAAGCCAGAGCGCAACCCGTCGTACGTTTCCACGACTTCATCCAGGCGTTCGTCTAATAATCCATTCGCGGCTCCTGCCGTGCCGCCCGCTATTTATTCTCAACATCGACAATCATCCGGTAGCTCGGTGCAGCTCGCTAGGCAAGTTACTCCGCCCCAGGCCGCAGACCCTTGGGGTCTATCGGACGCTGGAGGAGGTGCCTCAGTGTATGATCAAGGGAACGACCAGGGCTATACCACGATTCGCCGTGTTTCATATGCTCGTGCGCCTCCTACACCGCCGTCTGAGATCCCACAACACCCTCCTAGAGTTGTGCCATATCATATGCGTGATCGACGGCTTGGCCAGGTAGAACAGCAGCAGCTGGGCGGTACCATGGGCCAAGTTCCAGTGTATAATCCCCAGCATATCCCGGGATCCGATGCCCTGTCTGTATCGTCCTTTCCAAACAAGAACTCGATGCTTCTAAGCCATGCGTACGACACTGGTTCTTCTCAATCAGTTGCCCAGCAAAACTCCAAGGACACCCTGCGCAGCGCGCACTCAGTTCCAAACTTGCATTCTCAAAAGTTGGCTGGCAACAACTTGCTTCGGCATTCACCGTCCATTGCAACACTAGGATATCCAACGACGAACTCTGGGTCGTCATCCAACTCTGTGCGGTCATTCACAGCAACTAATCCCCAGACATCTCGTAATCCCTTTTTGACAACTCCTCCAATAGGATTGCCCACTATCCCATTCACTGACGGCAAATTGGGTGACATTTCATACTTGATGGACGAGCGGGGACAGCGCAGATCTATCATTGATCGACCGCAAACTGACCTTGCTTATCCTGAAAAGACTGCCAGTGTGTACTCTCGAGTAGAGCAGCACCAGGTGACTGTTCCTAACGATGTGCTCTTTTCGTATAGAAAGTTCGCGCCCGGCATACATCCAACTGCATACATGCACGACAATGAGAAGTTTGGCTCTGATGGTCAAGTAATTCGGGTGGAGCGAGAAGCTACACATGGCACAGCGGGCGCCTTTCTGCTAGCGTTCATCCTGTTCCCCCCTCTCTACTTTGTGATGGCTGCCGGTGGTCTCGATAAGGCCATTGGTTGTGTACCTGTCAGAGAGAAGCGAATTGCATTGGGCCTTGGCTGTGGATTTACCGTCGTTGTAATTGCCTGTCTGATTGTCGGACTTGCTCTAGGAGTCTGAGTCAATAATTTCAAACGGCATTAATGTAATTGTCGTTTCAACACTATTTAATATGTAAATTCTGCCTTTAATGTCTAATTCTACAGCTTTTCAATCTCTTTTCAAAGTCTATGTTGTATAGGTATTGTACATGTACCGTTAAATTGCCAGTCTATTTGCTCTGTAACTCTCTGCTAGTGCCATGCCGCAAGCTACTACTTAATCCATGTCCCAAGTCTGTATTATCGCACGTCAACTACAATGGCAAGTGGGACCAACGATGAGCATCACTATTACAGCAATTGATAAGTGGAACACATATAAACACCAGCAAACACATTAAACAGCGTGATATAATGTAGAAGAGAAATAAAAGGCCAAGATCATTTAGCCGCCAGAAGTCTGTTAGGCGTAAATGGAGCGCCCGAGGTCGACTGTCATTCTAGAACCTTGCTGTCTGCGGAAGGCGCAGCAACGATAATTTACGACGATTTTAATTCTTCCTAATGCGTCTCACCCAGATTGTGGACCTGCATGATTTGGACGCGGAGCCGGCGTGACACCTGCAGCAGGACGAGGAGAGATCCCTTCTCAACAAGTAGTTGGTGCTGGAGCAACAGACTCTGAGCGCAAAATACGCTGTCGGCAGGTGTTGACCATGCCTGTGTACTTTTGATTTTCTGTCATGCCGATCATGCGGCTGCTCAGCGGCGTAGTTTCACGTTGTGCCGACCGATACTCTAAAAGATCGGACCCCAGCACCGGAAGCGGTCCAATATTGAGCGGCTAGCAACTCTGCCGACGGCACTCACGTCAGAGGCTGCCGACTCCGTGACAGAAGCCGGGCGGAAGACACAACCCGTAATCGAGAGATGACAGATTAGAGAACAGAAAACAGAATATACCGAATCGTCACGCTACTCCGCCAGCCCCTCTCCGCAGCGCTGTACCTAGGGTCCAGGTCCGTTCAGATCTGATTGGGCATCAAGCAGCGTGTGGCCCTTTTCAAAATAGCACTAGGAAAAAATGCCTGCGGCAAGCTCGGGGTCAGGGATTGCAAAACAAGGAAATTATCCAAATCTACGCAAAAATGAGTGCCGAATGTTCCACCATGATTTTACACAGAATATTCCTCTGGATATATCTGCCCATTTATTTCTTCTATTTTTCCCCCGCCAAGAGAGCTTAGTTCTTGGCCCTATTCCCTTCTAGGCCCTCTGCTCCCTACGGGCCCTACGGGTCCACCACCCTGGGACCATAGGCCATCAGAGGCCGACCCGTTGCCTTCCCCACGCCCTCTTCTTATCTCACCTACCTGACCAAACCCCACTTCTGCGAAGCATGGTATATATATTGCGTGCCCTCCCCACACAACAAGTTTGCTTTGCAACAGTCCAGAAATCCAACCGGACGCTGATTTGAGCATTTTTTTATCCCTCCGACTTGCAGCACAGTTTACAGCACAGTTTACCGCAGTCGGCAGCACCCTAGATTTATTTATATCCCTACAAGCCACTCACAACAACCATCTGATCTCATGGGAAACGTAGCAGGAAAAGAGGCCGCCGTCTCCGCTTCAACGGCAGGCCAGGACCAGCGCCGCTCGCACCGTAAAAAGAAGGAAAGCAAGGAAGAACACATTGTTTTTGATCCCAACGAAAAGGTCGACGGCGGCTACTTTGTCGTCCAGGGTCTCTACAAATCGGTCAAACAGGACTTTAAGGTCAAGATTGTACGCCAGCTCATGATTGATAGAAGGATGGCCCCCTTCTACAAGGGTCTCAACGACTACGACGAGTACTGGACTGACATGCAGCTCATGGCGGCCATAAGGGGAATGCCCATTCCAGAGGACGATCCGGTGGAGAAGACGCCCATCATTGAAGTCACCATACATGAGGAAAAGGAGACTGCTGAACCCACCAGAACACACTCCCAGTCTGCCTCGTCGTCTGATTCGGCCCTTTCAAACAGCTCGGAACTCTCGGCTGCTTCCGTTCCAGAGTCCTCAGCAACGTCCATTAGCATCACGCCGAAGCAGCGCACTGCCTCAAACTCATCGTCAACTTCGTCTCTCATGGAGTTTCCTAGGATCCAAGCTGCTTCTCTGCCGAAATCATACGGAGCGCCCATTTCTATTGAACTTTCTAGACCTGCCGCTGCCTCCGCCAACTTGCATTCCGACATTAAAGCAGAGGCACTGCATGTTGAAAACCAGCCGGAAGATATCATTAGAGCTCGTGCTCACACCTCGTCTGCATACTTGTCGAAAGCCGGTCCGGTTGACGATGATGTTTTGCTTTACCGCAACGCCGTCGAGTGTCCCATTTGCTTTCTGTACTATCCTCAGTACCTCAACATTACTCGCTGCTGTGCGCAAGTAATTTGCTCAGAGTGCTTTGTGCAGATCAAGAGAGCACCTCCGCATCCTCCACATGATCACGACACTTCTAGCGAAGAGACATCTGGCAACTTGAATCTCGTCTCGGAACCTGCGTGCTGCCCATTCTGCCAAGAACCGCACTTTGGCATTACTTACCAGCCCTCTCCGTTCCGTAGCGGAATTGGCGCTGCGCAATGTGCAACACCTATTACAAACCCTGTACGACGCTCGCGGGCTCAGTCTGTTTCGTTTGATGCTCCGGGTGTCGTTACAACAGACCACATCCGCCCCGATTGGAGCGCCAAGTTGAGCTCTGCTCTGGCGTCGCTGGCTCGCCGCTCAGCAGCTGCCACTGCGCTGCATTCGTCGGCCTTCATGCTGCCGTCCCCAGGCTCCAGCGGAACATCTACTCCAGCGCGCAAGGAAAAGAAGCGCCGTCTGCGCGGCTTTTCGATTCCAACCGACAGGAAGAAGGACAAGGAAAAGGAAAAGGAGAAGGCTGAAAGTAGTCGTTTCCGTTCATATTCCAGTGCCAATTCCTCTGGCAACCCCTCGCGGGCCGATCTGTCTGCCACTGATCAGGAAGTGGTCAATGTGCTTGACGCACTCCGACTCAACCAGAGCTCGCCGAAATCTGTGCTGGCGTCTGCCCGCAGATGAGCAATTTGAGAGAAAAATCAACCATGGCTGTCTGCCGCTGGCATATTTATTTACATTGCTAGACAATGTCTGTTACGATCCCAATGAATGATTTACACATAGGTTCCGACACCTTTCCCTGAGACGCTTCATTGAGTATATAGAGCATCACATAGCATACACTTGAATTGCGGTTTACGGAACTAGATAAAAATAGCTGTTTGGAGCAATGCAAGGAATCACCTGCAACAAGGGGTGTGCGTGCACAAGGACTCTACTTGCATATATCATTCTCTGCCACTCCCCCTGCCACCAATCGCTTCCAACATATTCCAGCTTAGGCAAAATCCAGACTCGCTATCACCATGGCACGTGCGCAGAATAATCTCCGGCTGACAAAACAAGTGAGCACATAAAGAAAGCACTAGCCAGTACACTTAGCAGATCCCTCTATTGCAAGATGCGTGCTTTTTTCCATGACAACAAACCAACCGACCAGCGTGAGCTCCACGACTCTGGCGTTGCTGTGACGACTGAGCAGTTGACCGAACTGGGCGTTCTGGCATACCACTTTGATTCCATCAGCGACGTTGATGAACTTGCCAAGAAACGTGGTTATGTGAACCGCGACCAGATTGAGATCTCCCCATCGACCCTGCCAGGATACGACGAGAAGCTCAAGAACTTTTATTCTGAGCATCTGCACGAGGATGAGGAGATCCGTTACATTATTGACGGCGAGGGTTTCTTTGATGTTAGAAACAAGGGAGACCAGTGGGTCCGCTGTCTGCTTGGAAAGGGCGACCTGCTGATCCTGCCTGCTGGCATTTACCACAGATTCACGCCGTCTTCCAGCGACTACATCCACGCCATGCGTTTGTTCCAGGAAGAGCCCAAGTGGGTACCTTACAACCGTCCCTGCGACGAGAACCCATTCCGTGTGGAGTACGTAAAGTCTATTGGCGTTCAGTAGGTGGTAATTTAGAGCTGGTGACTCATTGATTACGATAGTTGCTGCAACATATAGGACTGGAATCTATTTGTGGAATATTGTGTAAGTTTTTTCGATTGTCAAAAGTTTTCAAGCATCAATTCGTTCGGTAGGTGTGTCTACATGTCAATGTTACTTCAGTGCGTCAATTCCGTATATCAATTCCATGTGTCAATCGGCTAGCCACGTTCATGGCCCAGTACGACCGATCAGCTCGTCAATTGCCGGGATGTTCGAATCAGGGAAACGCTTATTCAGTAGCGCATTACACTCAAGAAATGGTTTATTTCCAAGTTCTATTTCTGTCTGCAAGTTCACGTCACTGTGACAGTTGCATCGGAGGCAATTGAGCTGCAGAGTTCGGAACAACTTGGTACAGGTGCAGCTGTAGCGGAATCCGCCCGGCTGGGCAAGTCGTCATTGCGCATCCAAATTGCTCAAACACGCAAGGTCAACAAAGTTAACAAAGTCAGACCCCTCAACTTTAGTCGTCAGGAGACCATTTGCAATAGACATGTCGTTGCCAAGACACTAGAGGCGATCTCTGTCTGCTATCAAAGTTGCGGCTTTGGGGGGCGGACAGAAAAGGTACACACTAACGCCTAGACGGCGCTACTGACAGAAGTGCGAAACGCAGAGACATGTCACTGCACTCAGTTACTTCGGAATAGACGAGGACCCGGACTGCATTGGCCTGACCGGCCCAACGCACCGAGGTGGTTTATTCTTTGTTAGCGGTCCGCTCCAGGTCCGCTCCCCCCCCTTGACGGCACATCGGGGCGGGGTGCGTGCAACCTCATTTCGATGCCTGTCCCAACGTTGTCCTATCTTATCGAGCCCAGGCCTGGGACGAGACAACCACGGCACGAAGCTCCGGCAGCTCTGCGAAAGAACAGATACCAATGACACATAGAATCAAGCGGACCTTGTGCTCAACATCTTTGCCAATTTGACGCCTGCAACAAGCTCACACCCGGCGGTATGTGTGACAGAACGTCTTATCACGTGCAAAGGGAAAGCATCACCAAATGCTACAGTCAAGGCATCATTACCAGGATGGGTATAAATACCAGTTCGCCCCCCGAGCAAGCCTGTCCCGCCAGGTACTAGCTCCTCTTTGCTCATTTAACCGGTGCCTTTCGTAAGCCATAACTGTCCTTCTAGTCAATGACAATCTCGGCCCCAGTCTACACTCTTAACGACGGCAACAAGATCCCCGCAATCGCCCTTGGTACCTTTCAGTCCGAGCCGAACGAAGTGGCACGTGCCGTTGAGATTGCTCTGAAAAACGGCTACCGCCATATCGACTGCGCTTATCTCTACGAGAACGAGGCAGAGGTGGGCGAGGGCTTGGCAAATGCCATCCGTGACGGCATTGTCACCAGAGAGGAAGTCTTCATCACCACCAAGGTCTGGCCGTCGTTCCACGACAAGGTCGAGGAGTCTGTCAACGAGTCGTTGAAGAATCTACAGCTGGATTATGCCGATTTGATTCTTATCCACTGGCCGGTCTGCCTCAATTCCTCGGGTAACGACCCTTATCTTCCTACCAGGCCTGACGGGTCGTCCGACTTTGATGACAAGGCAACGGTCGTGGACTTCTGGAAGAGACTGGAAGCCATCAAGGCGGCTGGCAAGGCCCGTTCCATTGGTGTCTCCAATTTCCGTGTGACTGACCTCGAGGAGCTTCTGCCCCATGTTTCGATTGTCCCCGCAACTAATCAAATTGAGAACCATCCATTGTGCCCACAGTTGGACATTGTCGAGTTTTGCAAAAAGAAGGGCATTCTGGTCCAGTGCCATTCTCCTTTCGGCTCCACTGGTGCCCCCGAGTTTAAGAACCCGGCGGTTCACGAAGTTGCCAAGAAGCACAACATTTCCCCTGGCAAGGTACTGCTTTCGTGGCACGTCACTCAGGGACGAAACCCTCTTCCAAAGTCGACAATTGAGTCAGAAATTGTTCAGAACATTGAACCCCTGCTGACTCTTGAAGCTGAGGATTTGGATCTGCTCAACAACTCATACAAAACCCACGGCATTCTTCGTATTGCTGTTCCTGATTTCATGAAGGGCAAGTGGCCAGATTTTTAAGCACGCATTGTTTACTGTATCACCGCCAGTTTTAAACTTGCACCATTCAATGTTCGTTGCCCTTCTAATTCTGTGTTTCTTACCGCCTTGCACAGCCCAAGTAATAACTCTAAAAGTATTGACATAATGATAATCAACGAGAATATGATTCTATCTTCTTGCTATTGACTTATTTAGGACGATCAATTTCAAATTTGTCAATTGTCACAAGTCCTGCTTCTGCACAGCTGAATCAAGGATCTGAACAAATTGAACAAATTGAACATTCGCCACTGTTGTAATCCATATTTAGGACTGTGAAACTCAGGATCAAGAGAAATCTCAGAGATCAGATAAAACTCAAAATATCTGAAATTGACTCCCTCAGATATTTCTGCTACTTGATCTGTCTAGTTTGGTTGTGACCCCTTGGTATCCGGATAAGGCGCTTAGCCGCTGAGGTTGAAATTCCACGTTGGTGAATCTTGCGCACAGGAAATCTAGCAGTTGTAAATAGTCTCCCAGACCCCTCGCCTCCAAGAACAAAACCAGGCTGAAACCGAAGGCACGCAGTGCAAACCGATGCAACGCTGATTGACGCGAACAATGGACCAAACAGATGGCCATCTCGACGACACTGCGGCTGTTTGGGCTAGCCATGATTCATCGATGACGTTTGGCTCGCAAGAGCGACGAGACACAGACTTTGGAATACAGCAGTTTAAACCGGCTAGGTTTACGGCAGCTTTGGATACGAACGACTCGGAGGATTCGGAGTCAGATTCACATGATTTCGGTGCCTACGCGAGCCTTGATATGGACCCAGACATGGACAATGGATTTGCCAGTCCCGAAGGTCCTCTCAGTCCTGTAAATGTAGTGGCAGATACAGAGGCAAAGAGATACTCAGAGGATGAAAAATCTACAGAATCTGAGAAGGACGATGACAATTTGGAAGAGACAGAGAAGAATCAGGAATCAGACAATGAGCAAGCAACGGATGATGAGAATGAGATGCCACGCAGCTCGATTTCACAACTCTCAGCTGATTCACCAATTGACTCCGTAGACGATCCAGCTGAAGGCGTTCCAGGAGAAGAGAGCGGATACACTTTGAAATCGCCATCTTCCCATGATTCAATGCATCCCATAGATGATCCTGCTGAAGGCGTTCCAGGGGAGGAAGACGGCACTGCTGAGAGTCCTGAGGATACCATAGAGACCCCGGAGCATTTTGATGCCGAGGATTTTGATGACTTTGAATGCGCACAGGAGCCAGCAGTTGAGGAGAAGGTACCCGTTGAGCGTGTCTCGATATCACAGGCTACAGAACTAGTGAACGAAGTATATGACCAAGCTTTTGAACCTCAACCGGAGCTCCACTTCAAAGATGACCTGCTCAACTACGGCAGGGCGCGCTATTTATTGAACTGCTTCAAGAGACCTACAAGACAGTTTGTATCCACAGAGACAAAGCCAGAGCCTCTCGTAGTGTGGGCTGGATCCCATGTTCAAAAATCTGCTTCTGGTATTGTCGCTGACTGGCGAAATCAAAAGTACGCTGCTAAACAGGATATCATCCTCAATTGGTGGAGCAACAAAGCAAAGTCTAAACATAGAAGAGGAATGCGAACTCTCAACACGCCATCTCCAACTTCCTCAGCGGCAGGTTCCCGCAGTACAACACCGATACCACTTTCGGTCGCGTCGCCTGCAGTCATCCCGGCCACTGTCTCGTCTTCTGAAGATGGGGCTCATTCAAACAGAGCCAGTGCAACACCAGATATCCTTACAGATGCCAGTCGTGCACCTGCAGCTTCACCCAGTTTGCAAGCATCCCTACCGGCCGACAGCAACCGCCAGATATCTGAGGAGCATAATTCGGTTTTATCCCCAAATGCTAATACTGGGCTTAGTAGTTCGTCGTCTCCTGCGGTGAGCGAATTTTCCAAGAACTCTCCACTTTCTGGAGAGTTTCCTCATATTATTGACTCATCATTCCCACCGTCAAGGGGCGTGAACTTGCCAATGGAGCGCCCAATATCCACTTCATCAGTGGGTTCTAATATTCTTCTACAGGGTATGCGGACAGCATCTCCAGCTCTGAGCGATCTTGTACCTTTGCAGCCTTCTCGTACAGGAACGCCGACTAATAAGCCCGTGAATAACGAGAGCAATATTAAATCTGTCGAGCCAACTACCACAGACTCAAATAATGCCCCGTCACAAATTTCTTCGGTAGGCGAGTTCACATCTACATCTCCTTTTCCTTCCCCTGTTGTGTTGACACCGACCGTTGCGCCGAAACCATCAAATGTTCAGAAAACGCTGCCTCAGTTACCATCAGATGAGCTAATTGACTGGGATGGAATTGACGACGTCAAAACGCTTCCGCAGAAACCGGTGGGGATACCAGCTGTTGTACTTGAACACGCCCCTCCCCAACAACAATCAAATGCCGACGATGACTGGGGTGATTTCAGTGTTTTCGAAACTGCTGCTCCTGTCCAATCTGTGCCGGCGAAGACATTCACGGATTCCAAGACATCTCCTATCTCACCTAGGGCTGATCCAGCGAAAGCGATGGCTCCTCATGCGAACACCTTTCCATTGAGAACCCAGCAATCGACGCCAATTACCAGTCCAACACAGGAGAATTTCTCAGGCTTTATCGACGCTCCGACTGTGAATCTACCGTCAAAATCAAACAGTACAAGTGGTCAAGCAGTCCTTACTAAAAGTCATTTACAACCTGCAGTGGATGAACTACTCAACATGCCTAATTCTGTCGCTGACGATCCTGTAACAGTGACAAATTCCAATCCACTCAATGATGCAGCTGATGATTGGGGAGACTTCCAAGCATTTGAATCACCAGCTTCCACCACACATGAAACTGTTGTCACGGCCAACATCGAGACAACTGGGGAGAAACTGAGGGCAAGATCACCGGTATCTGTGCCACCTATTGTGACCAGCAAACCAGTGCAAGCTCCTGCTTTTGGCAATACAGTTCTGCTTCCGAAACGATCCTCTGTAACAACTGCCCCGCATACACCTTCAACAACAGAAGATTGGGGAGATTTTCTAACGTTTGGGAATGTTACACCTAAAAGCGCTACGACCGCTCCTGTTCCTCAAGCAAAATTTGCTAGTCCTATCCCTCAAAGCCCAAGTGCCTCAATTGCATCTCCCACAATCACAAAATCGCCTGTATTACCGGACAGCCCATCTGTATCACTGCGGCCAATCAATGCGAAATCAACACATGATGCTACAGTGAATGAAATCATCTCCAAGCTTCCAGACCTGTCGTTCATGGTTTCACACTGAAAAATGTTCGAGCATCAACAAGCATTATATTAGTACGCCATTTATTGTAAATAACCAAATCATCAGGGCCAAGTATTATATCATATATCTTCCTAGTCCTCCACAACAAGAACATGTTTCGGTTCCTAGCAGATCGTAAATCTGCCCTTCGCCTCGACAGCCTCCGCAGGGAATTCCGCCTAGGCGCGGGTCACCAGCGCGCACATCAACTGCTTGATATCCTCCTGGTAGGACAATCGAGAAGCGCGGCGTGTCTTGCATCAGACTGCCCCAGCCCATCATGCTTTGTGGCTGGGATACGTACGGAATGTGTAAAGGTCGCAGGGCAAAGCGTCTCCAGCAGTAAGTGCACGACAGTCCCGACGAGTGTTTGATACCAGTGTTGCTGCATCTATGGCAGCGAAACCCTGGAGGGTAGACCCAAGGAAGGCGCGGTTGCTGGGCAATGTAGTTCCCAGGGGGATACTGGCCTGGAGGCGGACGACCCTGTGGACCTGGTGGACCTTGCTGATACGGCTGGTCTGGTTTTGGCCAATACGAAGACGGTCTACCGCCTTGATGGCCACCCCGAGGAGGCGCTAAGCCTGGTCTTGCCTGGTACGGACGTCCGCTGGCACTGTGGCCCCCGGTATTAGAGAATGGAGGCGTGTAGATGGCAGACTCCGTGCCTACAGCTGGAGGCGAATACGGAGGAGGAAGTTCATCAGGAATTTCAGACTCAGCCGGCCCGGCAGCTGCTTCAGCCTGTTTTGACGGATATGACGGTGCGGAGCTGCTTGACGCTGCTGTCTGTGCATGCGAAGAGGATGATGAAGATGAGGCTGCCGGCGGCGGAGAGTACGAAGCAGATGCTTTTTCCGGTCTAAACGGATTATTCTTGTTCCATGGCATTTTGAACTAATGAAAAATAAATAGAGTGTGCTAAGTAGCTAAAGGTGGTTCCGCGTGATGGCGCTGAAGCCTGGGGTAGATTACGTTCGAAGGCTGTGTTATCGGATATGGCGGGCGCCGCCCTGCGCCCCAACGGTCGTAATTAAAGATGCGAGAGAAAGATGTTTTCGAGTTGGCCTTTTTTGGTTGAAGGAATTGTCCCAGTGGTGGCCACATTGTCGCCTTTGACGTTGCCATCAAGTGCTGTTAACAAGGGTTCATTCTGGGTGTAATGATCTGGAGTGAAGAGGCTGGGGAGTGAAGAGGCTGAACAGCGAGCTCAACGATCTTAGTTGATCTTCTCACCTGACCTTCTCAATTGACTATTCAATTGACATGACTTCAATTGACTTGTTTCTTCTGATCCGCTCGACTACCTTGTGCCTGAACTGAGGACAATGTCAACCATCGCTTGGTGATGCATCTCACAGTACCTGGTTCAAGCCTTAAATAAAACCTGCTCAAAAACCTTTGCCAGATCATCATAATTGACAGATCCAGCTTGTTCAATCAGTTCTGCAATACGAGATAGTTGCGTGTCAGAGACCTTCACCACACAATCACCAATCAGGACGACCTCCAACGTTGAGAGTTCAGCAGTTTTGGCAACTTTGAGTTGACTCTCGTCTAATCGCAGTATTCCGCCAGGTTGCAGCTGAGCAATAGCTTCTTTTGTCTTTTCAGCGGCTTCCTTTTCATTCTTGTCCCGCTGCTTCTGCTGTTCTCTTCTCTTGGTAATCTCCTCCTGCGCAGCGGCCTCTCTCTGCAAACGCTCTGCACGCTCAATATCGCGCACATCGCCATACATTTTTTCATCGTTCAGTTCCTCGCGTCTTCTGTCCTCCGCCACTTGCCTTACGTACTCGTAGTACGCGCGACGCTGTTCCTTACGGGCCATGGACTTGGCCTTCTTCTTTCCCACAACCCGATTTCTCGCTGCAGATGATCTCTGCGGTTGATTCTGACCCGGCTCAGCCTCCTCTTCCTGGTCCCACTCTTCGTCCTCCGGCCCTTCCTGCAAGTTGTCCTCTGCAAACTCGTCAGGATTGAACACCATGCCATTTCGGTGGCGCAAAAGACGCTCCTGTTCCAACGCCTGCAACTCGTCGTCAATCTCCTCAACTTCAGGAGCCTGCGGTTCAGTCCGCTGAGCAACTGTCTGTCGTTCAGGGTCGCTTGTTGACCAAACGTAACCAAACGTGGCAAGGACAGCCAGCATGGCCAGTCCTGCCAAAACATCGCTTTGCCTCAGCTCAAACATCATCAAAAACTTTCCCAAGTAAACAACAACAAGTATGAAACTAGCACTGTTTCTCGTTGAACATCTTTAATCCGTCACGTGAGAGCGTTACCCGGCGCTAGCCCGTCCACCAGAAAATCAGCTCTCAGCTGCAACAAACTCAGATTGACCAGAACTAAATCAAAAAAAGACAGAGATGTTTCGGATACCAGGTCTGCGCGCATTAGGACTCGTGGCTCCAAAGACCGCCTCGTCGGCTGTGGCCGCACCGGCCCTCAAGAGCCTCGGACCGACCGTCTTTACCAGAGGAAAGAGAACCAAAGGCAAGGCTGGTGCCTTGTCTCCTGGCCAGCAGAGACTAGTTACTCTGCTGTCTGTCATTTCGATGCGCAAGAAGCAGCCCAGACGACTGAACCTCAGTCTGGAGGACCAGGTTCGACACGAGACGGTACAAAAGGCATGGTCGATCTTTCTGAGACAGAAGCGGGAGGGCCGCGACGCACAGCTTAAAGCACAGTACAACAAGATTGAAGAGGCGTGCAATGAACTGCGCCACGAGTCTCCATACCTGGCCTTTGAGGCCACTAAGCGTGAAAAGGGAAAGAGGTTCAGCCCTGAGCTGAGACCACCGACTGAGTCGCCTGCCAACGACGTCTGGCAATACGAATGGGAAAAGAGAGAGTAAGGGGAGGAGATTAATGAAAGAAAATGAGGAAAAGAGAGGGATTTGGTCTTTCCAAATCTAATTCTTACCCCTTTGTACATAGCTTCATATAATTATGCACGAATAACATTATGCAAAATAAAATTTCACAGTATTATGCACCTTTCCAGCGACAAAAATTTATATAATACCTACAAAAGATGGTCGCAAAGAAGAAGGAGAACCTGGCGTGGAAGCTCAACTCTCTGCAAGCCCAGAGCGGCAATACCAATGCCCTGACCATTCACAGAGCAAAGTTTTCAGCCCCACTGAAACCCAAAGTGTCCAAGGAGAAGGCGTCCAGACTGCAGGCTGCCGTTGACAGCACAAAAAGCGAAATTGCGGCCAAGAAAGTGCATCATGCCAAAGTGCAAATTCAAAGAGCTCTCAAGGCGGTTATCAAGATTGAGAAGCTCAAGTTTGTAAAGAAGCTGAAAAGAGCCAGAGAGGCCGGCGAGGGCGTTGAGGAGCTGGCTGCTGAGAGAGATGCCCTCAAGGAGGAATCGCCGGCTGATTTGGCGGAGAGATTTGTTGCATCGCTGTTAAAAGGAAATGAGTTTGATGATGTGCGAAAGTACTTGCCACAAATGGTTACAACTGGTGAAGACAGCACCTGGTATAGCAAGCTGACAGCCCATCCGTCTGTTACCGAAAAGATTGATCTGCTGAGAGAAGGTTTGAGGAAAGGTCTGGGCATGAAAACGCAGACTCAGCAGGTGACGCCAAAAGAGAGTAAGGAGGTGAAGACAGAGCAGAAGGAGCAGAAAGCAAAAGAGAGTAAACAACAGGTGAATGAGGGCGAGGATGAAGAAGTAGAGGAGGAGGAGGCGGCAGATCACGATGGTGAGGAAGAATCCGAAGAAGAATCTGAAGAAGATGGACTGTTCCAATTGCCCAAGAAACGAGCTCATGAAGACCTGGATGACGATTCTGACGATGATCATGCGGACAGAAACCTTCCAGCGCTGGCAACCGGTTATGTTTCAGGATCTGAGGACGAGGACATTGATGACGACCTTGTGAATGAGCTTGTTAGCGAACCAAGGAAAAACAGACGTGGTCAGAGAGCTCGCCAGCGCATCTGGGAGATGAAGTACGGCAAGAAAGCCAGGCATATCCAGAAGGAGGAAGAAGCTGAGATGGATAGGAAACTGAAAAACAAGCTGGCATTTGAAGAAAGACAGGCTAAGCGTCAGAAAAGAATCCAGGACATTCCTCTTGGAGAGAGAGTTCCTCTTGCAGAGAGGAAGGAGCGCAAGACTTGGGATTCTGACAAGAAAAATGAAGAGAAACCTCTGCATCCCTCGTGGGTGGCCAAGCAGCAACAGAAATCTGCTGTTCCGTTCAAAGGAAAGAAGGTTACTTTTGATTAGTCTGATAAAAAAGAATTGCATGCTGTCGCTTTCACTCGAGATGATGATGAAGCTCTCCATGACACACAAGGGATCCAATAAATAAGCTGCAGTCTACAGAAATACGTGGTTTATGAAGTTCCAGTCAAGGCGTTGACGAATTCCTTTGACGCCAGCGTGTCGCCAGTGAACGACGTCTTTGTGAAGCCTTTGAGCGCAGAATCGATGGCTGACTTTGTCATACCGGCCTCCACGAGGGCCGCGCGAAGCTCATCAACATAGATTGTACCTTCTGAATCAGCAAATGTCGAAAATGCTGCATTGAGACTGTCCTTGGACGCAATGTTTACCAACTTGGCAGACATTGTAGAAAGGAACAGAGAGAAGGTGAGTGGCTGAGGCATCTCAGACATGATTGAAGCAATCTCAGAATCTGAAAGATCTTGTCCTAGTGACAGTAACATGTCTTTGGTGTCTGCTGCTGTGATTACTCCAGATCCATCCTTGTTAAGGAGTGCGAACGCTTCTTTGAATTCTCTGACCTGGTCAGGAGATAGCTGGCTCAGTGCGCCTGATGTGATTCTCTTGTTCCCCTTTGCAGGGCTCGCATTTTGATAATCAAGTCTTGGTTTGCCCATTGTTGAAAGTTGTTCAAGATGCCCAGACATGGATTTGGCGAATGTAAACAAAAGTCACGTGAATTTTTTGAAAGGAAGAGCGAGATGGAATATGGGACAGACCATGCGAGAAAGATGAAAAGTGATATTAATGATTACTCAGATTCTTTGTTGAATGCATCCTGCTTTGTTCTCTTTGATTTCTTTTGTACGACTTACACTAGCGTTCTCTTTGTCATCCACAGGGATGCGAGGTACAGAGATAAGAACAAGTGAAAAGAGCCAGGGAGACGGAAACGACTACTAAATTCTCCTCACTATTCAAACCAGCAATTAGTTTAGATGTATTTTAATATTTATTTACAATTCAACTTATCCTCTTGCCTATGGCGTTATCGCACGCATTTGTGATCAATAGTGGGCAGCAGTACGGACTCCTCTCTGTCGATACGCCTTACAATTCGTCGTTCATAGCAATAATGAGCGAACAGACAATCGAGAACCTGAAGGACTGGGCCCTGGCCAATGGTCTTAGCATGTTGGAGCCGGACGGCACTCTGCTGAGAGCATTGCATGCTCCAGTCACTTTGCAGCCCTCCAAGTACCCCAAAGAACAGTTTGACAAGGCACTTGCTGTTCAGAAGCCCTTCAACGAGCTCTACGTCAATGTGGTGTTGAGCGAGAACTGGCTGCTTGGCCATCTCAAGGAGCTGAGCCAGTACGATCCTGATTTCTCGGGTCGTTTGCTTGAACTTCATGAGAAATCGGCATCTGTTAATAAGCAGCCACTGACTGCTGGCCTCTTTAGATCTGACTACATCCTTGATCAAGATGCCAATGGAAACAGCCATATAAAGCAAGTCGAGTTTAATACTGTGTCTGTTTCCTTTGGTGCTCTGTCTACCAAGGTCAGTGAGTTGCATAGATTCCTGTATGCTTCCCGAGGCCAAGATACCACGGCAGTACCTAGGTCGCCGTCGTTGCAGGGTCTTGCTCAGGGCCTTTCAGATATTCATAAGGCGTACTCTAGTCGTGCCAAGAATCCAATTGTCCTCTTTGTCGTACAACCAGGTGAAAGGAATGCACTGGATCAGAGACTGATTGAGTACGAATTGTTCAACAAATACGGCATCTTCTCGGTGCGATTGACCCTTGCTCAGGCCAAGGATGAACTGCGTATCGATCGTGAGGATGGGAAGCCGAGATTGTTTTACAATGACAAGGAAGTGGCTGTCGTGTACCTGCGCTCCGGCTACTCGCCTGGTGACTATCCTTCTGAGAATGAATGGGACGGAAGACTGGTCTTGGAAGAATCATATGCTATCAAATGCCCATCAGCCCTGACCCAACTTGCAGGTGCCAAAAAGATCCAGCAGCTCTTGGTCGACGAATCAGTTCTCAGCAGCCTACTGCCGAATGCTACCAAGAGCACGCTGAAAGATCTTGAATCGACTTTTGTCAAAATCTATCCTATGGATAATAGCAAAGAAGGTCTTGTGGCTCGTGGGCTAGCTGTGAAGACACCCGAAAAGTTTGTCTTGAAGCCACAACGAGAAGGTGGTGGAAACAACATCTACAAGGAGAGCATTCCCGATTTCTTGAAGAATACCCCTGAATCACAATGGCCTGCATATATTTTGATGGAGCTAATCCACCCACCCCCTGCTTCTAGTGATATTGTCAGGGCAGGAAAGGTGCACTCAGGAGAGGTAGTTTCGGAACTTGGAGTGTTTGGTACTGCTCTCTGGAACTCGGAAACAAAAGAAATTCTCGTTAACGAAGAAAATGGCTGGCTCTTGCGTACAAAGCTCGAATCCAGCAATGAAGGCGGTGTTGCAGCTGGCTTTGGATGTGTTGATGCGGTAGAACTTGTATGAGGGAGAATAATGAATTAAGAAACTAAACTAAAGATTAAGACTCAAATACAAATGGATTGTCTGGCTTTTTTGGTCTTGATCTCATGACCCCTTCCTTGCTGGCTTGCAGTCGTTTCTCTATCGCAGAAGCCCAAAGGGCTGCTCCAATGACATTTGTAAAGCTAAAGACGAATCCAACAAACGGGGTGCTTTCCAGGGCCGATGCCACGAGTCCGAATCCCATGTACTGACCGGTTCTGTCAGTTGTATACTTCTTCACAGCCTTGCTGTCCATTCCTTTTAGCTCAAAGTAACGTGAATGTGCCTTCTTTGCCAGCTCTGGCCCTTCGATGAAGACCAGCGATATTGGACCGATAATTGGAATGAGATTCAAGCATAAAACAATTATTCCCTTGAAGAACCAGACCGGAAACAAAAGATTCTTGGGTTGACGCCGAATCATGGACTTCATAGAATCCCACGTTGATTCCTGTTCTTCAATTCGTAGTCGGCCTTTAACTACTAGCGCATCATGCCCTTCGAAAGTCATAACCGTGTCAAACATTAGTCTCAACGGTTGGGGAAGCAGAAGCATATCTGAGATGATATGGGTAGCCACGGAGCATTCATTCAGCAAAGCAATCCAAGCAGTGACAAAGCCTGGAGGGCCATTGAAGAAGAATGCGATAGCAGCCTGTGGAGGGTACAGAAATATAAACAACACCCCGTAGACAATTGCTGTAAGAATAATCTCAGGGATAATGACTCCAGCGAGATATGTCCAGAGCACTGGATGCATGATAAAGTATCGTACACCCTGTGTTAGTATGTGAGCGGGGGCATGCAACTTTATGAAGCCAGCACTACTTGGGTCTTACAGAGAATGGATACATAAAGGTTCCTGAAAGTGCAATGCTTGTGGGGACTGTGAGTGGAGCCATGACACTAGAGACTCCTCTGCGCCCAGCGGCCAGCGACATGCTGAGAAATCCGCGGACTACTTCCATGGATGCTATGAAAATCGTTTATATGAGTTGTATATTCTCTGTTCTATACTGCTAGAGTATGGACGTATTAGGTAGGAAGTGAAGTGGGTGTAGCTTACATGTAGCAGGTGCTTGTGTGGTTTGCCTCATTGAGATGGACGCAGCGAATCGGAGAATATGGCGTTTGAGTAATTGAGAAATACGAGCAGCAAAAATTGCTTAGAAGTTTAAGATCCTTATGCTGTTAACAACAATTCAGTTCTCGGTTTGATCATGGCATTGACTCTACGTATATCTCAAAACATAATCAGATACGACTCTGTACTTGGCTGGCGTAAAGAACAAACATAAACATAACATTAATAAACTAGTTACTCTAATTCAAATAATCAGTCAATTGACATCCTCTTCGCAGTCTTCTCTTTGCTTCCCCCATGGAGTCTGGGATGACTTGATCGTTTCCCCGGAAAAGAAATAGCCCATGGTCTCGAATAACCTGCAGGCCATATGAACAGCAATTGACGCTAGATATCCAGCGGCTAGTAATTTCTTGAAGAAGCTGTCCAATTCTTGCTATAGTTCATTTGGTGTTCTGGAATCTCCTAGTTAAACTCTGACTGAGCATAGACGCTAATGAGAGCACTGATTACTGGAGGCTCCAGAGGAATAGGCAAAGCTATCGCTTTGCATTTGGCCAACAACGGATATAAAATCACCTTACTTGCGCGTTCAGAACCTCTACTAAGATCTACCGTTCTTGAACTAAATTCTCTTCGTGAGAATGAGCACGACTATGTGGTGATGGACGTCACCGATTCCGCCAAGATCAGTACAAAGGAAATTCCCCAGCTAGGACAAGCCGAAGTTCTTGTAAACTGTGCAGGAATTACACAGGCGTCACTGCTAGCTGCTACGAGCACAGAGGCGGTTGAAAATATCATCCAGACAAACCTGGTGGCCACAATTCTCATGACTAGAGCGTGCATGAGGGGAATGATAAAGCGGAAATCAGGCTCCGTTTTAAACATTTCCTCTGTTCTAGGAATGTCTTGCCTTACAGGTACATCTGTTTACTCTGCATCAAAAGCTGGTGTCATCGCATTCACTCGGTCACTGGCAGCGGAAGTGGAGAGTAGAAGTATAGCAGTGAATTGTCTATGTCCTTCGTTGGTGGCTACTGATATGATGGAACAGGTGCCTGACAATCTGAAAGATCAGCTGGGTCCCATTTTGTCCCCAGAAAGAGTGGCTGAGGAAGCACTCGCGCTCATCCAAAGCCAAGAAACGGGTATTATAAAGACCATCAAGTGAGTTCAACTCTATTAACAACGCACAAATTATCTAATTATAATAATTACCATTCTTCCCTACGGGATATATATAAATAGGCATGAAAGTATTATATCGATCATTATGTAAAGTCATAGCCAGCAAATAGCTCCAGGTTTGGCACCAGGTCCTTCCAGAACGAATCAGAAGTCAGCCACTCGGGTAAAGTGATCTCTTCGTTTCCAGGAGCTTCAATTGTACCGGCGATCTGCTGTTGATCTTCTATCGACTGAGTAGGTTGTTGCTCCAGTGCAACTGCTGATAGCACGTCAAGTGGCGTGCCAGGCATGGACCCGTCCTTCCCGTAAAAGTTCGGTCTGGAGTTGCGTCGGCTCTTCGCGTTATAAGTCGCGTCCTCAAACTTATAGTTGAAGTAGTAATTGAGCTGGCAGTCGAAATGCACGAGGAGCAGTTTCGTATTAAATGCCATATTAGCCGCCGTGTGGAGACATGGAAACTCTTTGACCATCGTTTGCAAGTGACCTTGTACCTGTAGGATTACGCCAATAACCGACTCAGAATCCATAATTGCTGCAGCATTACTATTGGTGAGCTTGATAGCCTCAATCTTGGCAAGCATCGAACAGCAGTATGAAATCCTAGAATAAGCAAAATAGGGGATTGTACAGCACTTGTCCAGAGACCAGGAAACAAAGCTGAGAGCAGCACTCTTCGCAGCGTCGAGACAAACACCCAGACAACGGTACAGGGCCATATCATTAGTAGGATTGAAACACCCCATTGCAAGTGAATAGTCTGAATATGGCGATCTTCCAAGATCATTTTGCAACGGCACGTACATGGCCGTTTCGTGCAACATCATCTGCAGAGAATGGTAAAACATTTCAACGTCTCGGGGAACATTAGAGTATTTCTTCTTGAATTCGGCGAGTTTGAGTTCAAAGTGGCGCAGTAGCATTTGGTTCTGAGGTTCACTGAGGTCCGGAGGCTTGGAGGTATCCCTCATGTAAAAGTTGCGGGACATTTCCTCGAGAATTAGACACATGCGAGCAAATGCCACAACTTTCAAGTCACCTTCAGTCACATCTGGACGGTTTTCCAATAAATCGCAGCATTCGACTACGTAGGAAATTTTGAAAAAAAGGAAAGGTCGACGTACCAGAAGCCACATGTTTGACTGTGAGCAAAATACAGAAATGCAAAGGCGTCGACATTCCATAGTTGATGGGTTGGGAAGCATCTGTGGACGCTGAATCCTGTCGTACTTGATAGTCACTTGCTGGGAATTAAGAATTGAGCCTGTAATGCCTAAATCGTTGGCGATAGAAATCGCCAACGTAGACAGCAATTGAGTCTTTTGAAACTGGCAAATATCAGGCTCATTGTTCCAGAAAATAATCAAGATGAGACACTGAAGTGCCTCCACTGTCCTCACACCAAGGATCATTGTCTCATAGATAATGGACTCATAGGCGTTGGTATAAAGCAGAGAGTTGGTCATGTTATCACTGGCATTCCTAGAGAGCATGGACGCTGTAGACATGACGGTCAGAAACAAAAGAGGATGCTGCTGGCGAAGCTCTTCCAGAGTAACCTCGATCGGTACCATGGCATAATTACCCCAGATACGACGACGATACTCCTCAAGACGGTGCTGGGCCTGTTCTACCGTCAAGATTCCCCGAGAGATAACGTCAGTTTCGTACGTAGGTGCTTTCGCGAACGGAAGCGTCTCGAACTGCTCTTCCCGCATCTTGGCTCTATCTGTAACCTCGTTCCAGATTTCAACCACCTCGTCACGCATCTTGATGATATCAACGCCAGTCTGTACGCGGGTTGGTGGGTTGTTGTTTTTCGGTGGTGCCGGGGGCTCGATGTTAAGAGCCTCGTCAGGGGTAGAATGGAATGAACCATGAGATCTCGATGGATGAATTCGATTGTACGACACAGAGCTTGGAGATGAAGAAGAAGCATTGGTCGGCGACATGTTACTGGACGGTCGAGACTGCTGCTGCAACGCTTGACTTCTTGACTGCTGGCCAGTGGAAGCCCTTCCTGGCCAGCGAGGCGACAGCATGTCCTGAGCACGTTCGTAGGATTTGGCAGCGCTATCAGTGCCGGAAAGACTGTTCACCGGGCCATCAGCACTAAGAACACTGGCGATACTCATGCCATTGCTACTGCCCATGCCATTACTGCTACTAAGCCCGCTGGCGACACCATTACCGCTAGCATAAGAGGTATTAGTTGCGTTGGAGTAATCATCGGCGGCCTGAAATGTGGCAGTAAAGGAGTACTGGGGGATTGTGTCACCGACGGGCTGGTTCGGAAGAGTCGGCACAATGCCATTCTGGCCGGATTGCATTCTCCGTGCATTCTCCAACATATTGGCCATTTCCTTGATCTTTTCCTCCAGAGCGTGGACTCGAGGAGAGTCTGACCGTCGGGTTCGTTTTCGAATCCCGCTAGGCACAATGCATTCTTTATGTGACTTTATGCATCGTAAACAAGGTTTGTTAGTGTCCTCTGGATCAGACGGTATACATTTGACCTTGAGAGATTTGCAGTGAATACACGCCTTCTTGGAGCGACTCTGCGAAGGATCCAGCTGATCTGACTCTTCTTTCATGACGATCTCTCACGTTTGTGCTGTCCTCGCCGAGGGTTCGAAAAACAGATGCTGGGAAGTGGTTTGTAATATTGCAGAGGAAGGCAAAGACAAAGGAGCCTGGGGTAACGCAGTGACGTACAATATGTACGCTAGTCTCTAACAGGAAATGCACCTCTGGGGTCCTTTGGTCTCTACAGTGTGTTTCAGCTCGTCACTGTTGCTCGGTGTTTGACGTCGGCTTCTCTATGTTCCGCGACTTAAAGGTGGGCCTGGGAGATTTCTCTTGCGGGGGTGTCACGTGCCGTAGCATGGTACGGAACCGGTACCTGTCGTATCTCTTGGCAAAGTACGCGGTGGACATTATTCGTGGTGAGAGGGGAGGGGGTCCGAATTTCCTTCGATTTTGCGCCGGCTCATGTCGATCTTTGCTCGCTGCTGTCTGCCACCGCGTGGTTCAACGGCCTGGCAGAACCCCTCGGACCCGAGTTGCTAATGCTTGTAGCTGGACCCCCTCCCCCTCTGTTGCGGGCGGTTACGGAAGGCCAGGGGAGGATACAAAGGAGGCTGTGGTGTGAGGGTTTTCCAGGAAAAATACATACGTCGATTAGTAGTAATAAATAAACCGGCTATTTTATGTAATCTAGAGAGCTTTGGCTAGGCTGGTCTTCTCATCTTTTTCTTCAGAGATGGCAGGCGATAGTCGACGGGCGGACGCCTCCTAGTTCTTTCCAGCGAGTTGGTCTCGAGGGCTTTCAGAGGGCCGCGCGGTTGCACGTCTGGTTTTCCTTGTTGCGCGGCGTGTGTACCTGTCGCAGGGTCTATATTCTCGGAGTGGCTCATTTGAGAATTGTAAAAGGCGAATCTTTGGTTTGGCGGTATCCAGTTGTCAACAGGGACATGATCCGTCAATACTCCGCTCGCCGAGACTGGAATGTCAGGAATAGTCACATTGGTTTGGCTCAGTGCCTGCGGACTTTGAAGCTGTGTGCTTGGACACTCTTCTACGGGGCAATTGACGTCAGGTCTTTTATGTTCTTCGGCTTGAAGCTCAGCCTGATAGCCAGAGTATGTCGTACCTCTATAGGTCTCGCTCTTTGCTGCAGATGGGTCCCTCTGATCACTGAGACGAGTGGCCGTCTCAGCAAGAGTGACAAGCATGCTAGCATCTTCATTCAGACTTGGATGTGCTTCCTCTAACGACCCCTCAGGGATAGTTTCTAGCACCCCGATGTAACTCATCCGCTTGCTCTTTCGACTCCTCCTTCTCGTTACCAATGCTGATTTAGAGCTGTACGCAGTCGTGACACGTTCATTGGAAATTAGCTCTTCCAAAGTGCTGGTCAATGAATCCTTCAAGGTTTGAAGGTCCCGCTGGTGTTTTGTCTTGATGTGCAATAGCAGCTCATGTAGCTCGCGATTCTCGTTCATCAAATGCTGATTCTCCCCCTCCAAGTTGGCAATGTGCTGCTCAGCAGCTGCCAGAGCTCTTGCTATCTCTTTATTTTGAACAAACAGTTGCCGGTACTGGTCTTTCTTAGCTCTTTCCTTGTCACTGCTCGTAGCCGAGACGCCAGTGCTGTTAAGCCTGGCCATCAAAGGACAATTGAAAGTAAAACTCCAAATACTACGTTAAATCAAGCTTCTCTAAGTAAGGTGTAAGTCGATTGTTGTCTTTAATATCTTTGAATATATGGACAGAAGCCAACTCCCGCTGTATTTACACTTGCCAGTCTGACAGTTGCCTAGTTTGGCCACAGCTCATCACCGTACCTCAGCCCCACACTTCGAATGGACAAGTCGCTGCAAACGCGCTTGGCTGAAGCAAAAAAGGAGAATGAACGACTAGAGTTGTTTGCCACCTACTCATCTGCACTGTTGAATAAGCTTCAAACCTTAGAGGCAAAGTTGGCTATCGTTGCGGACGAAACTCAGGCAATGCAGCTAATATTACAAAACTGGCAAGATGTTTTGCAGACAATGAAGAGGGCCACAGACGCCGAGCAGTGGGTCCGTGTAAAGGAGAACGATCTTTAGTGTCGATATTCGTAAATCATTTCATTAGTTGTCTATATATGACACAGTCATCTATCAAATAAACTTCATATTTACAAGGCCAATTATGGACTTTCACCTAGTTCTTGCCAGTCCTGAATTTTCTGCATCTCCGACAGCATCACCGTAGATGCCCTTCAGCGTTAAGCTAAAGTCAGCTTCCTCTACCAACGTCTTGATCGCTGCCTCATCTTCTCGCTCGGCCTTGTCCACAAGTCGATTAGTATTCAAACTGTGTCCGGAGGTGAGAGCATCAGCATTCCTGAAAATATTCTCATACGCACTTTGGCTCCTATTTTTTGCCAACTCCAAGATGAGTTTGTAGACTTCTGTGCTTTCCAGCTCCTTTCTCAGTTGCTGTTCAGGTATGCCCTCCCTGTTGATGGAATCCCAAGGTGTCGACAGAAT
The DNA here is from genome assembly GCA_003706415.3 of Deakozyma indianensis. Classification (NCBI taxonomy): domain Eukaryota; kingdom Fungi; phylum Ascomycota; class Dipodascomycetes; order Dipodascales; family Trichomonascaceae; genus Deakozyma; species Deakozyma indianensis. Next base: position 258,263 of record PPLG03000004.1, read on the forward strand.
AATGCGTCTAATGACAAAGACAGCAAGAGCTTCTTTGCGATCTTTTGCAATGACATTGGTCAAGAGAAGCTCAGAAAGTCCCAAGGCAGCATACTCTCCAGATCCCAAAAGACCCAGCAATACAGTGAGTTCTTCTATCGGCAACTGTTGAGTTTCCTGAAAGGTCTTTAGTAGTCGATCAGCAAGCTGTCGATATCCTGGGCTGAGTTCTGAGTTCTGGCCGCTTTCTCTAGCATTCAAAAAGTTCCAAATTCTTCCGTCCAGCTTGGCCAGCCTAATTGAATTATCTATCGATTGATTATCCTCGCTGCCGTACTTGCCTTCAACAAGATTTGAAAGCTTCGCCATGGACAGCTCGAAATGTCTGATTTCTGGAGATCTCTCGTTAGCCGCTGAGTGCAATAGGGCCGTCGAAGCAGCCCCAAAGTCACCATTGCTCAGATAATGGATCCAGGATACACGATCATGGTTCCGGCTGCTGAAAAACTGAGTGAGTGCAGTCGAAAACCGCGGCAATGACTGTAGTAGAATTCCCAGCTCTTGATGTTCTATCAGAAAATCAAAGAGCTCAACTGCGAAATCGTACCCATATATATCCAAATAGTAGTTCAATTTGTCAACGACTCTTCTTGTACTCTCTTGAGATTTCTCATTCCACTCAGACATATAGATCTGTACCAGGGCACGGTAGATATGGTATGTTTCAGAGAGCTTCACTACCTCCTCTTGGAATCCCAACTGTGCCAGCCTCTTGATCCACTCAAGCCTAGCAGAATTGTATTGCAACTCCACATCGCGACCTTCCGCAGGGGAATGATAATGGAGCCATCCTACAAAGGAAATGAAAAGAGGACATAGAGTCTCCACCAACTCAATCTGTTGCAAAATGAGCGCCTGGGAGCCTCTTGACACCACAGATTGATTCTTCTCATGCTGTCTCTCAAGAACCTGAGATAGTCCAGCCAACCAAGGCTGAGTGGCATTCTCATTTTCTTCCTGACGAGTAACGCCATATGCCTCGTAGCTTACTGAAAGAGCGCCACGTTTAATACCACTAATTAGAAGCGCATTTGCACTCACAAGCTCTTTCGATTCAGACAGTGTAGCTGCATACTCAGAGATAGCGCGAATCAGATCCCCTACTTGCGTGCCTCTGTAGGAGAAAAACGACTTTACAGGCTGTCCGGAAGACATTGTAGCAACATTTTGTCTTCGGTTTATTCTCTGAGATTTCTCTTGCGATGTGGCCTTCATCAAGCCCTCAGTGACGTGACCCAGGACAACAGATTGACCATTGCTATTCTGAGAATGCTCTGTCCAGATGTTTCTAAGTGCCACAGCCATTTGCATATCCCACATCAGCTTGAGCTTGGTATGGCTTTGAACATTTGCCAACCCAAGCTTGAAATCTAGAAATTGCAATAGTCGCTCCAGATTATCTATCCTCTTCTCAAGAGTGATTGCCAGCTCAGTGGAGTGTACTGAGTAGAGCCAAGTCCCGTTGACAATCTCTTCTGAGGCCTTGAGAAACTCTTTTTCCCAGATCTCCTCGCTTCTAACTGTAATATTCTCTGCAAAGAATTGCAATGGGTTCTCTTCATCGAAACCATAAGAAATGACTTGATCTATACGGGATTTCGCAACAATTGCTTCAACATCGTGTAGCTTTCGTGGCACTCCTGGGGGCGCATCATTGATGAATCGTTCCAGTCTGATAACACCACCGTTAGTGAGCAATACAAGGCCGCAATTCCGTACCAGCTGATGATTTTTCTCTACGCGGTCCTCCTTGCCTACAGCTCCAATAAATATACCTTCAACAAACGAGAGTGGCTCGTCCCAAGCGAGATTCGCTGCCTGTCGCTCCCTTGCATCCATCATAATCACAGTATTTGGGAACACCACAAAGAGAGTATGGTATGGTGCTGGCAAAACCAGTTTGGGGGTCACAAAGCCTGGAGGGCTTTTGTAGTTGTGAAGTACATGCGCAGTGGCAACAGCAGAAGCAGGATCAAAGGATGACGGGCTCCACTTGTCCTCGGATTGACTCAGATCCACAATGCTACAGACAAAATAGCATGTCTTGTCACCACCCTCCTCGTAAGGGAAGGAGCATAGGACACGAAGAACATTGCGGTAAAACTCAACATCATGAAAAGTTAGCAAATTGCGAACTTGAGGAAACTGATCCTCGATTGACTTCTTCACCAGTATGCCCAGGTCGTGCTCGACCAAGAGCTTGGCATTCTGTGACATTGCAGTTTCCCAGATTGTAATGTGGCCGGTGCTATTCAAAAAGGCAACATTGACCTTGGAAGAGTAATCCTGTGGAGTTGCGCCAACTTCCGCCTTGATGGAGGAGACATTGTTTCGAGAATTGTTGATATTGAACGTGGATCGCACGTATCCTACGACGTTTCCAACGACGCTCTTCACAACAGATTCTCGCATTGTGATTTCCCCTAGCCTGGGTTTGCCGTTGGTGTCTCTGGTAGATAAAATAATGTAGCGTCCAAAGTGAGTGCAGATGGCAATTCCTGGAGCACCAATATTGACCATGTACTTGATTTCATCGCCGTAGAGGTCAATGGTAAAGTTCGCACTTGTCTTTCTTCTCAGCAATCCGTCTGCCAGGGAATCGCCAACGGCCTCCCAGTAAGTGACGACGCCTGATTTCGTGCCGACAGTGACAATTCCTGGCTCTTTCGAATCAACGGGCGGCGCCACAAACACAGCCAAAGCCGAGTCGTCTTCTTTTTGTCCCTTTTTAATTTGTGGAATGTGAAACGCCGTAACCTCAGGAACAGAGTCTGGTGACGTGTACTTCCACACGTAAATGGTCGATCCTATAACTGAGCATGCAAAGTTTGTCTCCTCGGAGATTGTGCCCGTGAAGAAGTCACTGCTGCGCAATTGCGGTGGGCAGGCAGGGAGCATTGTGACACAGTAATTGACATCCTTGGTGAGCTCCTTGAAACCAGCTGGACCGTCGAAACTAGCGTGTCCTGGCGCCAGGTACGATGTAGAGGAGAACTCGCGCACGGGCCGCGATGCCTTCCGCGATGCTGCTGTGGAAGGGATTCTAGAGGAACGCATCGCTGCGTGTTTTGATGGTGAAACAAGAGTTTCTTCGCGGGAGTCTGTGTTTTGATGAGCTCTGGATTTCAGATTTGGCTAGTGGGAGATTTTGTTGCAGTGAAATAACCCAACTCCCAAAACGACAGGTTTCAAGTTAAAACTTGTTGACTAGTCGTTAACTAGTTGTGTTTGAAAGCCAGTGGGTCAAGTATAACGTTTGGGAACAGACACTGCAGCAGAGCCGGAAACCCATGAAATTTATTTGCAATTTATTTCTGAAATTTATTTGCGAGATCGAAATTTATTTTCCTGATCCATTATATTTTTACTTGAGAATCCAGGATGATTAGAACAGCTCCTCCAAAGAATGCAAGAGCAAAGAGAGCTCTGGACAAGAGAGAACCAAAGCTTATTGAAAGCCCCAAGGTCGCTCTGTTCGTCCCAGGCTCCAACGCAACCAAAAGGCTAGATGATATCATGCTTGACCTGCATGCTCTCAAGAAGCCAGATTCACAAAAGTTCAGCAAGAGAAACAGCCACAAGAATGAGATCAAACCATTTGAGGACCCATCGTCGTTGGAGTTCTTCTCTGAAAAGAATGACATTCCTCTGCTTGTCCTGGCTACTCATAACAAGAAGCGCCCAAACAACCTGACGTTTGTCAGAACTTTCAACTACCAGATTTACGACATGATTGAGCTGCGTGCAGAGGGAGAGTCCAAGCTGCTTCAGGACTTTAGAAAGCCCACGTTTCAGATCGGCATGAGACCTCTCATGACCTTCAACGGCTCGGCCTTTGACAGCCACCCCACTTTTAAACACATCAAGTCCCTGTTCATGGACATGTACAGAGGCCAGGTGTCTGATCTACTGGATGTAGCAGGTCTTCAGCATGTCATTTCTATTTCAGTCGGCGATGTCGAGGAAGGCAAGCCACTTCCTTCTGTGCATTTCAGAGTATATCTGCTCAAAACCTACAAGGCCAGTGAGCCCAAGATGCCAAGGGTAGAGCTTGATGAGATTGGACCTCGCATTGATTTCAGCATAGGCAGAATTCAGGAGCCTACACCAGATATGGAGAAGGAGGCCATGAAGGTTTCCCGCCAGCTCAACCCCAAGACGAAGAAGAACGTGGACACTGATGATATGGGTGACAAGATTGGCCGCATCCACGTTGGAAAGCAGGAGATTGGCAAGCTGCAAACAAGAAAGATGAAGGGTCTTAAGAGCAGGTACGACCAGCCCAAAGGAGACAACCTTGGAGACCTTGTTGATGAGATTGCTCTTCCCACAAAGAAGAGAAAGGTCGCATAATTCTTTTACAATACACCAGTAATATATTGACACAGGTCATCATTGATTGCTACAACAACCTGTATGACTTTATCTAATTCTATCTTTGTCTTTTTTTTAAATAGGGTTGTGATGACAGAGCTCAGTTCTTGGCCGCTCTCTCAAGCTGAGCATTGTCCGCCAGTCTCAGGAGATTGCGCAACAGCATAGCAATGGTGACTTTGCCGATACTTGGAACGTACAGAGAAGCCTTGTCCTTGACTTCAACGCCAAAGTTCTTTTCACTCGAGAAGTTGATGCAAACGGTGCCGCTCTTGAGGTATTCGCACGGAAACTTGTAGCTGGGGGATGGAACGCCAGTAATGACGACGTCTGACTGTCCTACAACAGACTTGAGGTCTTCCGTTACCTCTTGGACATGGTGTTTGACCAGTTTCAAGCCCTCTCCACGAGTGAACTTCTGGATACCGGTGATGTCTACAGAGTACACAACAGCACCGTCGTTCGCGAGAAGGGCAGCAAGAGGACGACCAACAATCTCGGATCTATTGACCACAGTGATCGTTCTGCCGTAGAGTCTGTTACCGTATGGCAGGAGCGAGTTGTAAATCTTGAGGTGTTCAAGAATCTTGACGCAAGCCAACGGGGTGCAAGGCAGAATGGATTTCTGCGTCTTTGCCTCGTCAAGATACCGAATGTTGTGATACATGTTTTGGATGTACTGGTGAGAAAGACCTTCAACGTCCTTCTTGGGTGACAGGACAGACTGAATGTACATATCCTGGGGACCGTTAAACACCGGGAAGTAAATCATGATACCATCGACCGCGTCATCCTGGTTGGCCGCAACAAGCTCAGTCTCCAAATCTTCCTTGTCAACCTTTCGCAACTCATAAGTGAAACCAACAGACTCAGACGTCTTGCCCGTCCACTGCGCATACATCTCGGCAGCTGGATCTCCATTGGCGAGAAATCCTACAAGCTTGGGCTTTCGGGAAAGAGCCCTGACACTTGACGAAATCTCGTCTATGAAAGGCTTGGCAATTGTGGACGCCAGAATCGTTCTGCAGGCCATTTTGAAGATTTGGATGCTTGATCTCGATAGACAACAAAATTCGGATTTTAGAGGTACGAAAAAAATTTGGTTTCCCGATTTGAACGTGATCGACTGGGTTAGAGTGTAGTAGAAACCGGGCAAACGAGACAAGGAGTAGGTAGTAAACGCAAGATTTAGAGTAGTGCCGTTGACAGTATTGTCAGATAAAGATTGCAGCAATGTCGATATTGCAGTGACACGGCGACTCTGCATAGAAGTAGGCTATAGCGGGACATATGTGCTTCTTAGCGATAAATATGAGAGACAGTTTCTAGAAGCCTTTCTCGAGGAAATCTGCTCACTACAAATGACATGTGTGTCAATTCTCCTCTTCTTGTTCTGCCTCCGTTGGTAACTTCAAGCACCCCACAGTGTAGCATATGCATGTCCACAAGGAAAGAACTAAACAGAAAAACAGATAATTGTAAACAATTGCAATAGAATCATTGACAGCTTCCAGCAGGTAGGATCACGAGTTTTTAGCAGAATATTTGACCTATTCGCAGTAATCCTTTGTTCCAAACATCAGCTGGCGGCACAAGCACTATGACGAATTGTGCAGAATCAACCGCAGGCAAACTCCGTACATGAGAAACAACAGCAGCGGTTCCAAACCGCACCAACGTAGTCGTCTCAAAACCGCAGCAGCGTGCACATCTCCACCTGAAGCATCACAATCACGCTACAACCCATAGAGTTGAGTAGCAATAGCCACATTCGCTCCCATCCCCACCCTCTGCACCCAAACAGGTGAAATGGCAACGACGTGGTGTGGGTTAGTTACTTGGTGAGGAATGGGACCAGGAACAACAGACTGCAACCATTGTTGTTTGCGTCTCTACCAGGAAAAATGGTGGGACAAGAAATGACGCAGAGAAATGAGTTTGTTTTTGACGAGCATGGTGGTCGAGGCACCCCTGCTGCCACCTTTTTTCGCCGTTTGGCGTCCTCGTCAACAGCTCCACAGGTTCCTAAGTACGATCCTGAGAATGACCTTTCCAATCCAGTCATTGGAGCCGCCTATTCGCATCTAAACTTCCATAACGCACCTGTGCAGGCTCCTCAGAAGATACAAACGGGGCCCTCGTTTGAAGATTTAGATTCGGACTGGGATGCGAACCTGGACAACGATCTCAATTCCAACGTCTCCAAGAGCATAGAGCATATCCCGCAACAGCCAACAGGCAGTGTAGGATTGTATCCTTTGTCGTCAATGAGGCGGCCGTCGTCGCAGTGGACATCTGCGGTGAACAGCTCCACCACAGTCAATGCGACTGGTGATGCTGCACCTACGCTGAAACCCAATGTCGACGTCATTGTCAAAGATCCTACGGCAGCCTCAATTGAATATCTGACGTCTGTAGCCCCCACTGGTCGGCCGCGATCGTCAGCTAGTTCTCACCGCGACTCTCAAGAAGGAATCGCTGCCTCCCAACTCGACCTTCCGCGAAAGAACAGATTCAAGGCAATACTAGAACAACATAATGTGAATCTCAGCGAACTGAGAAAGCTCGCCTGGAAGGGCGTTCCGGCCGAACTGAGGCCGGTGACATGGCAAACGCTACTAGGCTATCTCCCCACCAACTCTGAGAGACGGCAGTCAACGATTGCCAGAAAACGAAACGAATATCTCGAAGGCGTGGCCCAGGTCTTTAGCGGTGGAGTGGATCACTCTATATGGCACCAAATTTCCATTGACGTGCCCAGAACAAATCCCTCCATTCCTCTATATGGTTTTGAAAGCACTCAGCGGGCACTAGAGCGCATTCTATACCTGTGGGCAATTCGACATCCAGCATCCGGCTACGTTCAGGGCATCAATGACCTTGTGACGCCATTTTTTCAGACATTTCTCTCTGCTTATATCGAAGGAGAGGTTGAACTCTACGACCCTGGCAACTTGCCTAAACGTGTTCTCGACGTGGTAGAGGCAGATACCTTTTGGTGTCTGTCAAAATTGCTAGACGGCATTCAAGATAACTATATTCACGCTCAGCCTGGTATCGTGAGACAGGTGAGTCAACTGCGAGATCTAACACAGCGTCTCGACCATGACCTCGCAAAACACCTGGCTGATGAAAACGTGGAATTTATGCAATTCTCTTTTCGGTGGATGAACTGTCTGCTAATGAGAGAAATCTCACTTAAAAATACAATCCGCATGTGGGACACGTACCTGTCGGAAGGGTCAGATGGCTTCTCACACTTTCACGTCTATGTGTGCGCGGCATTCCTGGCGAATTTTGCAAACGAACTGAAATCCATGGAGTTTCAAGACATTATGATGTTTCTGCAAGCGCTGCCCACGCAGAACTGGACAGAAAAGGACATTGAACTTAGACTCAGCGAAGCCTACATGTGGAAGACATTGTATGGCTTTGAGTCTGCGCATTTGAAGCAAGGTATTCCAACCAGGGTACAAACAACATAGGGCTCCTAGTTTTCTGCTAGGTGTGTACTCTACGTGTCATCTGGTCAATAATACCATTAATCTTCATAGACTATCCTGCCAGGGACCTGCCTGCAGTATATTTTAACATATTCTAGATATATCTTATCGCCAATACTCATAGAAATCTCAGGAAGGTCAATTACTCTGTCGAGATCCATGCAATTGTAAAGACTGCCTCAACGTGTTCACCGGACCACTTATACGACCACGAGCCGTCCTTTTCTTCATTCCAAAGCGAGCCCATTGATGTGCGAATTCCGGTTGACCCTTCAATTCCTTTGGATATCGTCGTCACGTAAACTACATACTTTTTATTCTTGTTGGACTTGAGCTTCTCCAGCACCTTGTGAATGATTGCATCGCTCCATTTTGCAGATTCCAGGTGCTCGTACTCACTGTCTCCAATTGTTGAATTGCAAGCGTCGCTGCACACCTCCTTCATAAACTCCACAGTGAAGGGCTGGGTCAGTAAAAGTCTCTCACAACCACGCGCAAAATACTTACAGATGATTCAGCTAGAGGATGTTCGTTCACATTCGCCATTTTCAAGATGACTTGTCGAGTGTTTCACCCTGGTTACGTCCGTCCGCGTCTATTTGGCTATAAGCGGGGGGTCCACAGCCGCGCACTGTTGCTCGGACTTGTTGACATCGATGAGAAGTAGTTCCGTAAATTGGTAGTAAAAGAGCGTATTGAATCAGTGAATAAATAAAATGAGCAATGCAGTGTCTGATAAATAAGGGAAGCCGATCTGGTTGGGCTGGCAGAGACGAAGTCAATGCGATGTAGAGTCAGCTGGTGGAGACGAAGGTCAGGGAGGGGAGACGGAGTGGCTGACCAGTGAATATCGAACAGCAAACGACTATTGGCAAAAATAGAGAGCTCTGCCAAGTCTTTGCATGATTGACACCGGGAAACTATATTAGAGATAGCTTCTGATCCTCTCTGCTCATGAGCGTTAGAAGCACTCCATCATGATGCACAGCCAAGCAGACTGCCACCATAAGGACTTTTTGACCCCCATTACTCCTGTAACAGTTGCATGGTGAAATCACCCAAAATGCTTCTGATGATCAGGGAAAGGGTCAGGTTACCTCGTGCAAGAGAGTTCCATCATCCGTGCTTTTCTTAGCGAATCTGTGCTTTGGGAAAACCGGAGTGTCGAGCTCCATGTTGGTGCCCAGACGATCCGGTTGCTCGACGGGAGAGTTTCCACTTTTCTGAATCTTCTCGCCAATTTGAAGCGAAAACTTCGCAATGACCCTTGCAATTGGATTGTGTTGGTGTGTGTCTTGGACGGGAAAGTGACTTTTGGTTGACTTTGACAGCGCTGGTACACTCCTGCCATGTACTAATTTACCCGAGTCAATCTTCCGGTAAAAAACTGCCTCCAGAGAGCGTTGTATTCTCCCGCATTCTGTTCGGTCAACTTGAAGGACTTCAATTGGGCCATATCTTCTTCGAGAGTAGTATCAGGCCAAGATTGGACATTGTAAGAGGCTGTCAGCGAGCCATTATGGCACTTCCCAATCTCAGCATGATACAGTGTTTCGTTTGCCTTCTTGTGCTTTGCTTTTCTTCTTTCTGGTGATCAGCTCGAGGAATGTCATGTCTCTCGCGGCAGCATCTGCGGCCCCAGGGTCATCAACTCCAATGTCATCATCAGAATAGCGGAAATATCTCATTTCTCTCTTTTCATTGTCAGAAGCGTAGAAATGCTTCTCGGGAGGTATATAGAAGATGCTCTCGACCAAATACTTTACCTTCCACGCACGATTGGTGGCCGATGCCTCTTCAATATAATCCTCGACCATCATTCTTTTCTCTTCTTCATGCTCAGTGACACGAAGTGTAGGATTACAGTGCAGTGCAGGCGCATAAAATTTGAGTTCTCGAGAGCCGTCGCTGCTTCCCACTTGAAGTAGTTCATACTCAGTTCACCGACACGACTAGGCTTCATATCAACAATCATCTTCCAACAATCGTGTTGTGATTGGAATACTTTTACTTCATCCTGCTAGTCTCTGGTGGACTTGCCTTGGGATCCCAAAGTATCTAGATCCACAAACTCCAGATCGGGAAAGAATTGAGCAGCATAATCAACTTCCAGATTCTCCTTGCGCATTTGATAGCAAGCTTTGGAGAAAGCAAACGTCTCAATGGAGACCTCTCTTTGCAGAGTGGTACCTCTTTGTGAACAAGGTGGACTGTGGTTCTTTCAGATTAAACTTGGCGAAACTGCAACCCTTAGCAGGCTCGTTCGCGAGTGTGTCTGCATTGTCCACTCCGGCAAGAGTCTTTGAGGAAGAATGAATATTTTCAGTAAACAGATGTTCTTTCGGGACTGGAGTGATGGTAGGGCCCACTTCAGTCGTGGAAGTAGGACCAGCGTTCACAGCGCTAACTGGGCGAACATGCACACCTCCGCAGAGACTGTTTAAAAAGGAATTTGAGCCTGAAACACCATGTGGAGGGGTCTCAACACCACTGCGCTCTGCAGTTGCACTTAAAAGTGAGCTATAGTAGCTGTCCCGCCTCTCCTTAATGTCATTCTCTTCAATCAGTTTTTGAGACTTGCCCTTGGTAGTCAAATGAATCACGGAACTTGCGCCAAAACACATTTGCCGAAAAACAGTAATAATGCAAACGTTTGAAGTAACAATATCATTATTTATATTTAACTAAAATTGCGTTGTAGTTCCATTTGCGATGAAATGCAGCCAAATCCGCCATCCACACCAATGCAGTAGCCTCTCTTCACAATAAGTCTTTGCTCGCAAATAGACAAGTTCATTAACAGAAGGAGGTGAACGGGTACATGGGATATTATGGTGTGTGCGGTAATCTGGCATGTGCCGTAGTCGGTGTGTGATGTTCCGGAGCGTGCGGTACTCAGACAAACAAGAGGTGTGGGAGGTGCAAATGCCTTAAACAAGAAGAACAGTCCGCACCGCCACATCATAGCTCCTACATGTCCATGAATCATAAACGTGCAATACAATGACGCTGGCCGGGTATTGTCTTGTCCGCTGTATTTAGTAGCTCAAGCTTTCATCTGAAATCCAGTGAAGCCATTTGATTCATATAGGAATTCTACAAAAACGAACTTTAAGAAAGGAGTATTGACTCTTTTAATAGTTGAGGCAACATTTCTGGCATTAATTGCCAAGTTCTTTGAATATTCGGTTCTCAGTTTTTGACACCAACCCTAACCCACAGCAATGAGAACGGCAGGTACAGCTATCATCGGCAAGAAAGGAGAATCAGAAGCTGCTATAGAATGTTGGAACAAATAGAATATATTGGAAATGATAAATGAACCCGTGCAACATTCAATAAATATTAACCTCTTCAAGTAGAACACAGGATGCGGAGCTGCAGGTCGTATGTTAGAAAGATGTTCGTCAGGCTCCCCCGATTGAGAAACCCGTCATGTTGCAAGCTAAGATGTCTGAAGCATTCTTGACTCTCTTGTTGTTCCCGAATACCCGTGAGCACGCTGAAATCACCGATGATGCTGTTGTCTAAAAGGGAGAGGCCGATTTTTTGTGCAGCGGGCACAGTACAAGTAGTCATTGTCGGATCTCCAGTAGTGCCAATATATCCTCTATAAGATTTTCTTGAGATTGAGTGATGTTCTCTCGCCGCTGCTTTCCTGGTTGAACATCTGCGTGAGACGAGCGCGGGAGTCGCTTTCGCCTGCTCTGCAGTTAGCGATCTAGAAGAGTGGCCATGCGTAGATGGCCGTGGACGCGGTTTGAATCAAGGGCCCCGCTCTTCTTTTCCATGTATGAGACGCACCACTATGTTATATAAACACGAGATGTGGTTTCAATAATGGTGTGTGGTATGGTGTAGGGAAATGGACGGCGGAGCACACTAACTTATAGATAGGCAAGATATGGTTTATATGCGTACATGCTCTCTGTGGGGATCTTTGTACTGGACTGCTTTACAAGGTCACTTTACTGAGTACTGTTTATGAATACCGTTTAGGTAGCGAGAAATTGATATTGATGAACCTGGAAAAGTATATTAACCGGGAGCTCATCGCAGATGATAGATAGCTTACATCGGTATCTGCAATTGGACACTATTATTTGCGGTTAAGTGAGAGGTCAGCTTGAATTGTTCAAAAGGACGTATATCGTCACAGAATAGGAAAAGCTAGAGGAAAATAAAACAAGCAGCATTATAAATTAAATATTAGGATATTGTGTTACTTATTTGTGCTGGAAGACTGTGGAATGTTGACGTCGTAGCTGGTACTCTTTCTGAGCCTGTGAGCGGGCGATGAGCTTGAGATGTATAATTTAAATTGCCAGGCATTCTCAAGAACCGAAAACTGCAAGCACGAAAGACTATGAATGTAAAATGGAGACGAGATGTAAGGCTAGAAGCAACGACACAGTAGACATTAGACCACTAGCACTTCGAGCACACGTATGCACTCAAAGGAGTCGCCTTTCGTTGTGTCGACAAGGAGTACATTGTCGAGGGAATGGAAGCCTACAGTTAGAGGCAAAAGATCAATAAATGCTTCGAAACATGCTTGCGGATGAACAGGTCCAAGTTGTAGGTCATTGTTCAAAGGCGTAACCCCATGAGTCGATTTTGTTGGCGCCGCAGATCGGGTCGAGAGCGCACTAGGCTGTGAGCGTTGAAAGTTGTCAGTTTCACGAGACATGAGATGGAGAGCCAAGTTCTTTGTACTTTGAGACTTGTTCACGACAAACACTCGGCATTGAAACACATTGCCCAATTTCACGACAGACGGCGCCTTGAAAGAAATATTAATACCAGATAGTTGTTTGGTCTGGCGGTGCAACGAACTTGTAGAGGCGTTGTTGAAAGGTTGTGCAAGCTGCGACCCTTGGCCCGCAGATGTCATTGTCGAAGAAGCTCTGGTAGAGATGGTACGAGCAGCCAGCAGACCCGAAGTCTTTGCAGCGGCAGTGCTTTTCGCAGGATTTTCGAGAGATGTATGCCATATGATTTGCAAGGCGGGATTCCCTTCTCTTTCGTCACGTACAGAACAGTCAATCACAATGTCAATTGCGGCTGACTGCGGAGTCTCGGCCTGGGCACTCAGGTAGATGAGAGAGTGAACATCTCCATGGTTAATAGATAAAGGTAAGGGGTCGGATCCAATGAGCTGTGGAGGGAGGCCTTGTGCAGAGCGTACAGAAACGGAATCTATTTGCATCGTCCGTTTCGATGCCTCAGTAGGATTCATCTCCAGCATGACCAGCGTTGAACCCGTTGCTGTATGTTTCTGGCGAAGTCTCAGATTCAAGCAGACAAGAATCGGGATCTTGAACGCCGTTGTAGCTGAAATCTCTGGAGTTGCCGGTGCTGCTATGGGAGCTGCCGGTGTCACGGCACCCTTTTTGGATCTTGATACCTGGCGATGCCCTAACGGAGTTTTCCTCGCTGTATCAACCCCAAGCGCTGCTGGTGACAGAACTCCTCCGCTCAGCAACAGGTTTAGACTTCCAATCTGTGGACCAGCCTTGACAGGAGCGGGGGAAGTAGAAGGAACAACTTTGCTTTGAATCGTCAGTCGCGTATCAACCCCAGCCTTGGGAGTAGGCAGGAGGAGTTCATAAGTAAACACAGAGCCATTTCGACATTCGTCCGTTAGATGAGTGGAGGACAGAGGTGTGGGAACGACGTCGGATGATCCCGCAGCGCGACTCTCAAGACCAATGTCCAGGGCAATCGTCGAAGAGCTCTTTGTGTCGTCATCCACTTCTACATACACGGTGACACGTTCTTCGTAAAAGACGACATTGCGTGGCTTTTCCAGCGAGCCTATCCAAATGCGCATCTACTCTGTTTGTACGAAATAGGATCGCGAAGTTCCATCTGCGCTGGGGCTGGATGTGGCAGACCAAGTGAAGGGAGTTAAGTTAACACAAATCAAACGTGTACTGAATAGAGAAGTACGAGAGGAACTAGAGAAACGGGAACAACACAAAAGGATATTATCTGAACTGAATTGTCTACAGCGACGAGCAAAAAAAAGCACATTCTTCAAAACCTTTCTGTATCCACAACTCACGTGACGAGATTTCACGAAGCCAAAACCGAAAGCTGCAATTTAACCCAATCAACTGTCAAGGATGAGCCAGAGAATCGCCAAGGCATTGAGCATAACCGGAGCGCTGCTGGTTGCTACTCCAATGGCACTTGCCGAAACGCCCGAGAAGAAGAAGTTTTCGTTCTACGACGACGAGCCCCTGCCGGAGCCAACTCCCCAGAACGAGACGGCCGTGGTCATTGAGCGTCCAAACAACTCCGTCATTCCCTACACAAACACTCAGATTGAAAACGGCGTCAAGGTGCGCACCTCCGAGACGCTAGAAAAGACCGTGGGTGTTGCCAGAACGTGGGTTGCGTCGCAAAAGAGCGCTGCCAAGGAAACCATCGACCAGAGTCTCAACAAGTACCTGAAGACTGAGCGTGAGATCACGTCGACCGTTGCGTCTCTCAAGAGCCAGGATGAGGACATTCTTCCTGGGGCTATTTATGTGCTGGTTGCTGGACTGTCTGGATCCATTTTGACCAGAAACAGATCGTTCCCTCTGCGCTTCGCTGCCCCACTTGCACTGGGCTGGGGTGCGTTTGCTCTCTGCCTTCCCAAAACTTACAACAACACTCGCTCGCTTGTGTGGAAGTACGAGCAGCGTGCACCGGCTGTTGCTGACGCCCATCTCAAGACTGAGCAGCAGCTGACCCAGATCACGAAGGACGTCGAGACGGGCTTGCACAAGAGCAACGAAGCGCTGACCGAGGGCGTTCACAACAGTCGACTGTGGCTTGCTGACCAGTTTGGTCTCAAGCGCAGCGGCAATGACAAGAAGTAGAATAGCATGTAGAATATGAGAGGGGAGTAGCTCGGACACTTGTGGTTCAATCAGGCCGTTTCCGATATTGGATCGAAATAGTCATAAACATTTATTACTTACTGTCTCAACGGTTCTATTCTGTTTCTCTATTGTACTGGTCTATATTGCACTAGGCTTCACGGTACTAGGCTAATGCCCGGCGTTAACGGAGACCGCCTTGCACGGAGACCAAGACTTGGCGTATTTTAACAAACCAAAATTCTACTACATAATAGAGCTTTTCAGATCCAACCTCCTACAAACCATACGAACCATAAAAACATTTAATCATCTTGTATATCACGCGTGATGACCAATACCAAGTCACAGTAGCTTCTAGAAGTCCCGATGTCCCCACTAGAGTGACAGAATCCAGTGACGACTCTAGTTGGGACCATATATAAGGGCTTTGGTGTCCCCACAACGCACAACTCAAAACTATCAGACTCTAGTTAAAGCAGAGCACACTTTTAAAAACACCCTTTTTCACTACCAAACAATTGAATAATGTCAAACGCAGACTGGGATGCAGTTACCGTGATCGGTTCCAAGGTTAGAGTCGGTGGTGGCGGTCCACGAGAGAAGGTTGCCAGATCACAAGGAGAGATCAACGCTGCCAGACGTTCTGGTGCCGTTGTTGCCACAGAGAAGAAGTACTCTGGTGGCGGCAACAAGACCTCAAACCCAGAGGGCCAGAAGCTGACCAAGATTGACAGAGAGAACGAGGTTGCACCTCCTCAAAAGGTCGATGTGTCTGTTGGCAAGGCCATGATGAAGGCCCGTCAGGAAAAGAACCTGAGTCAGAAGGACCTTGCCACCAAGGTCAACGAGAAGCCACAGGTTATTGCCGACTACGAGGCTGGTCGTGCCGTGCCAAACCAGCAACTGCTGGGCAAGATGGAACGAACCCTTGGGGTCAAGCTGCGGGGTGCCAACATTGGCGAGCCTCTGCCAGCTCGTGGATCAAAGAAGTAAAAGGACTCTCATATGCATAGTATATAGGCTGTAGACATGACCATTATGATTTGACGGATTGGACTATCTCTGTTTATCTGAATCTGGCTAAAGGATTCAGCTGCTGCACGACAGCAGAATTTCAATGTATTATATAGATATAATAGTGTGAAAATACTCGAGCGACATTGCTTTAGACCATAAATCTGCCGAGAAACAGTTTCTCTTTTGTATAAATACCTACCGCAAACTTTGTGGATTGCTCCTCTGAATTTTCCCAGGAAGGCGAGCACAAAATATTCCCAGTTGTGTCAGGCGCATCGCTGGCAGTGTTTGATGTGACAACCAAAAAATTCATGCTCTGGTGCCCCAGAACTCTTTCAGTTAACAACCCCTAGTTTCCCAGTCACCGCTGAACCATGAGCTACTCCATCAACGGAAAGGCATACAAGCTGGACACGGCTGAGCATGTGCAGCCATACATAGATCTGTTGAACAAGGTTGAGCACCTCAAAAAGGTTGATTTCTCTGGAAACACTCTGGGTGTTGGTGCATGCAAGGCTCTGGGTGATGCGTTATCGAAAAAAGACGAGTTGGAAGAGGCCGACTTTTCTGACGTGTTCACCGGTCGTATGAAGGAGGAGATCCCGGAGTCTCTCGACTACCTTCTTACCGGCTTGCTCAAATGTCCACAGCTTCATACCATCAACTTGTGCGATAATGCCTTTGGTATTGCTACAATTGAGCCTCTGGAGAAGTTCTTGGCTGCACACGCTCCTCTGGAGCATCTCTTGCTGGCCAACAATGGTTTCGGGCCGGCTGCTGGTACGCGCATCGCCAATGCTCTTGCCAAGCTTGCTCCTCTCAAGAAGGAGCAGAAGCAAAAGCCTCTGCTGACAGTCGTTTGCGGAAGAAACCGTCTGGAGGCTGGCTCCATGGAGGCCTGGGCAAAGTTCTTGGCTGCCCACGGCACCATTGAGGAGCTGCGTCTCTACCAGAACGGTATCCGCCAGGAAGGCATTGAGGAGCTGTTTTTGAACGGTCTGGTGCATTCCCCGGCTCTCCGCAAGCTGGATCTGCAGGATAACACTTTCACTGAGCGCGGAGCCCGCGCCATGGTGAAGGCCCTGCATTCCTGGCCAGAAATCAATGAGATCCAGATCTCCGACTGTCTGCTCAGTGCCAACGGTGGACGATTGCTGGGACAGCGTCTAGCTGAGCTCAATTTGCCACAGCTCAAGACCCTGCGCCTTCAGTATAATGAGATTGATGCTGATGGCCTGCGCTTGCTCGCTGATGCTATCAAGGCTGCTGTTCCAAACCTTCAGCTTCTTGAGCTTAACGGAAACTGTTTCCCTGAGGATCACGCATTGATTGACGAGCTCAATGATTTATTTGAGACCCGTGGATTTGGTGAGCTTGATGAGCTTGACGACATGGAGTACGATTCCGAGGAAGAGGATGAAGACGAAGAGGTTTCTGAGAAGGAAGAGGACGACGATGTAAAGGAGCTCGAAGACGAGCTCGCTAAACTCGAAACCTGAGCATTATATATATCACGATTTACGAATACATTTGTAATATTCTTTCTGTAGCCGTAGTTATTTGGAGGGGATCGAGAAAAGAGACAATTAACGTCTCTTTTTTGAGAATGGATTATTAATTCTGTAGCTCCAAATCTAAATTCAATGCACAGGTCGATATTGTGCCTTTTCAACTCCTGCAGCGCGGGCATCGGCTTTTGTCCACGCCTTGACTAGCCAGCGTTCAAGTCGCGCTCCTTTGGGGGGCACGTTGGAACACTTGCAAAGCTTCACGTAAGCACTTCCCTCCTCGTATAGAATATCCGCGGTGAATATAGACCGGGGATTGAAGTTCTCCATGGACTGCAACAGAGCATTAAATCTGGGGTAGAGCCTGTTGCGAAGTTCAATGCCAGCAAT
This sequence comes from Deakozyma indianensis, assembly GCA_003706415.3. Lineage (NCBI taxonomy): Eukaryota > Fungi > Ascomycota > Dipodascomycetes > Dipodascales > Trichomonascaceae > Deakozyma > Deakozyma indianensis. Next base: position 275,969 of record PPLG03000004.1, read on the forward strand.
TTGGGACTGCCAAAGGAGTAACGACGGAGTGGGCCAGTCAACCTCTGGAAATACGATGAGAACAGGGATCAGTGTCCTTGAAATAGACTCCGCAGTTTTTGTAGATGCAACCCAGTTCTGCCCGGTAAATAGGCTGCGGATTACGTCTCGCGCAGACGGTAGAGCCACGACATTCTGCCAGACAAAAAATTGACAGGCAGTTGGAAACAAGACGCGAGTAAGCACTGCGTAATCAAGCGGAGAAATGTGATTTGCAATGATCAGCGTGCGGGTTGTTGGATCTATCGTGTGACTTGTACTGAGGTACACGTCAGGGACGGCCTGATATGCAATCCCCCAGACAACGTATTGCAGAAACTGTTGTGGGAGCCGGAAGGCAGCAAGAACGTTGAACAGTACATACAGCTGCATTGCTTGCCACAGTCGGAGAAGTCGTACGACAGACTTCATTGGCGTAAAAAAAGCTTTCCGACAGCGATTGTTTTAGTATTTCATTTTGCGGTTTTCGGACAGCGCGTCTGGGGGTCTCAGCATGAGGATGCATTTGACCTTTTTTTCTACATTTCTACAGAGCTAATTTCAATTACCCTTGGAAAGCACGTTCACTCCAAAAAGATACCGGCTAGAGCTGTTGGCCAAACTTTCTTTTCCCAACTAGGCAAGTCGAACCCTTGCCGTCTTCTTTCAACGTGTAGAGGAGCCACAATGACGAGAGATGATTCATGAAGCCTGAGACAGCAGCCCACGATGAACTCCGAGTGTTTCGGAAGAGCAGCTGATGTCATTGCTCGGAGAAGGGCCGCACGGCCGTTGAGAAAAGAAAGGAACAGCATACATTACAGCGGAGTGTGCGCGATCGGAGAAAGGACATAGGCAAATTTGAAGCGCAAGGCACAATAACGTCATTGTCGGCGCTTTCTACTGCCGACATGGCGAACGGAAGTTGATCCGGAAACTGCGGCAAAAATATTGTGCATACTGGACAGATTAAGGTGAAACGGCTCCAAAAAGCTTGGGGCAACGACTGCAGGCTGTGGGAGCCTTAGGCGCCGTAGCAGCCCAGCAGAAAACTGCAAGTTTAGAGGCCCGTTGATAACCTCATCGGGGTCGTCGCAGAGAGGGAAAAAAACGTCTGTTCTTGGCAGGGCGTCCAGCCAAGATTAGATCACACCTAGAAGGGCGGACCCACAGCAGTTACTTGCTTCTTCACCGAGGAACAGGAAGGTAGGGCGTGACTGGTCATTGATGCGCCGACAAAAGATTGCGAGGACGTCGACGACCGGTACTGGTTGCAATTGATTACTGAAATCTACTAGAAGATGGTACACTGGCCGGTGGCCGCTGTCAGGGAGCGAAAAGGATTGCTCCGACGATGGCCGCGGATGGGAGTTCCGCTGGCCCCAGAAGGGGCAAGCCAGATAAGGAAAAGCAAGCTCAGGGCGGCATTTGGAACACTGGGCTCCGCCAGCAGAAAGAACATGTGGATCTGCGTCACAGGGGAACCTGTTTCGATGGAGAATCCGCCAGGGATCGGGTAAAATGAGGTCTTTTGGGTTTTGCATTGCCTGACGGCTACCTGGTTGCTGGTGACGATTGCTGACTACTAGTGAGTGTTTACAAGCATGCAGAGGATGTCAGGAACGAGAGGAGCCGGCAGGAAGAAAGTTGCAGAGCGATAGAACCCGGTGAATCATCGTCGATCGTCATCTCAAGTGGACGGGGGTGATGTAGAGCCGATTGTCAGTTGCTAGGAGGGTCTTTTCTAGGAGCAGGCGGGCTCTGGCGGCGTAACTGGCAAGGCCCAATTCGTCACTGGAGACGTAAGTCGTTAGTGGGTGACTAAAGGCAGGCTGCACAATGCCTGAGCCGCCAAAAAAAATCGCCATGCAGCAGGTGAAGAAATTGCAAACCTTGTAGGCCACTCCAGAGAGCCCCGGGGACCGTGCGAAGCGAGCGACGTTTAGCGACGCTTGGCAATTGTAGTGACCCAGCGGGCGTAGTGAGGAGTACCAAACTTTCAAGGTGCCAATTAACGTTAGTTTGGATCGGTGCGATTCCGTCCGCTTGTGGGTGGTGCCTGGGTTTGGCCAAGTACGAGCCGAGTGTTACGACTGCGATGCAGCTGGGAATACAGTAAACGGCTCCCTGCAACAGGGCGCGGATAAAGAGTGAGGTATAGCGACGCACAGAGAATCGATTTGACTAGTTTTCTATAGATAATATTACTCCGAAATCGCGGCCAGAATACAAAGCAGGCCGCTGCACTAGCAAACTGTAAAATGTGTATACCAGGCTAGCGCTGTGGCAGCGGCCTGTTTGGGTAGGAGCTTACTGGATCAAGCCGTGATACCCAAAGGAGCCACTGCGTCTAGGAACGGTGTAAAAAAGCATGATCCAGGTACCGAGCGAATGGTGTAATCTAGCGGTAGCCGGCTAGCAGGGCCTGTGAAGTACTCTGGCTACCCGATGGAGCCCTTGTTGTTGTTGTTGTTGTTGTAGTTGTTGTGTTCCTGGCCATATCCGATGACCGGCATGACCATGGCAAGTGACATGTCCTTGGGCATTGGGCAACTTGACAGCCGAAGTAGGAAGCTCTTGGCAGAGCAGTACACGAGGGCCAGAGGCAACCGAAGCGCACTGGAGCCCCCAACTGTGCTGGTCAGTGTTGATCTGCGCCAGTGTGACTGACCTGCGGTGAGTGGAGGGCCGGTGTTTTGACAGGAGCGGAATCTGTGCGGCAGCCCGTTGACAGCTCGATTACAAACCATACAGTAAAGCTCATGCCGGTGCGGAATGTCCATCCACTGGGTTTTGCGAGGCTCCCGCGGGAGTGAAGCGATGTGATTTTTCCGACGGCGAGATACTTTCTTTGTTTGGCGCTGGGTGCTCTCGAGGGACCCAGCTTAGTCATGGCGAAATAGAGTCATTGAACGATAACGCCGGGGGAAAGCCATCCGCCGGTTGTTCCAGCCGTCGGGCTGTCGTGCGCGGACGCAACGGCATGTTCTATCTGTTCCGTGGTCGAGCCTTGAGCGCTTCCTCACAGGGCCAGCACTGGCGACCGGCAGATCTGTCCGACAAAAAGCAACGCCAAACTCCCGAGAACCGACCTTTGCTTTTTGCAGTACTAAACTTGAGCGCTGGTTGCTTTTGGCACTAAACAAGGGCACTCAACAAGATGGTCCGCTACTTTTAGCCAGGCCCCGTTTTCGCAGAGTGCACCATCCTGGCCGCCGCGCTGAGCCTTTTCGTGAGTAGTAACAATGCAAACCAAATTCGTCCCACTCCTTCTACAAACATCTAGGCAGCGTCCAGCCATCCTGCTCACTTTTGGCATCCATTACTAGCCCTGCATCCCGGTGCGGTATCAAGTCTCTAGTTGATGCCCGTTTGGGCCAACTGGTGCATATGTCCGCCCTAATGGTGGAATAGTGACGTAGGGGCGGCATCGAGCCATTCGTCGAGAGAAGGGTTTTCCGAAGCACCAGGAGACACTGAGCGAGAACTGAAGTATGTTAATGAAAGCACATAGCGTCAATTATATTCCCTCCAAAAGTTTGTGATTTTTCGTCGGCGTACTCTCGCAAAACGGCCCACGCAAATGCTGCAAAAAATTTGACTTCCTGCAACATACATCCCAATTGGGCCGACCCTCCCTCGACGGGGACGCCGGCTGCAGATGGACGTGTAAACAAGCTGAGCGAGCGCTACCATTGGCCAACAGCTGCTCTAAGACACTGTACGGAAAGCGGCTCTAGGGAAAGTCCACCGGCAGATTCGTGCCCCAAAGAGCCAGGCTGTCGTTTGCAGAGTATTCCTGATTTTTCTGCCGGGCCCTCAAAGGCAATCGACGATACGGAGGTGTATCGAGACAGGCAGGGGGACAGCACAACAAGCACAACAAACACAACAAACACAACAAAAACCGGAGCCAGTAAAGCCGACAAAGACTCCTCGAGAACAGCTCTTGAGAACTCTCCAGAACCTCCGGTTGCTTTTTCCAGGCCGACCTATCTCATGCCGCATCAGCCGGCCGGCACCCACATCCTGCCTGACCAGTCTCAAATTGCTTTTTTCCAAGAATGGTCCCAACCCGAGCTATTTGTTTATTTCCCGTTTTCCCCCTCCCGCGCATCCACAAGGGCTGCTCTCACACACACCCCCCGAAAAAACATATAAAAGGGTGCCTAGTCCCTGAGTTGCTCTAGTTTATTCCTGCTCAGTAACCAACTCTCTTCGCTTCAGCACCCCATTTAATATTCCCCCAAAAATGGCCGAAGAAGCTGCTCCCACTGAGGCAATCAACTACGACGGCCTTGATGAGTACTCAGCTCTCATCAAGTACATCAACTACTACAAGGACCCTCGTGCCGCTCTCTTTGAGACCGCCGAGGAGGAGGAAGTAGTTGAGAAGCCCACTCCAAAGTGGAAGTTTTGGGTCCAAGAGAAGGCCACCGCCGCCTACAATGTCCCTGATGACTGGCTCAACACTGACCTCAAGCACGGTCTTTCCGCCGATGAGGTCGCCCGCCGTCTCAAGAGAACTGGTCCTAATGAGATTGTAACCGAGTCTACCAACCTGTTTCTTCAGTTTATCGGTTACTTCCGTGGTCCTGTCCTCTACGTCATGGAGCTTGCTGTGCTCCTTGCCGCCGGTCTCCGTGACTGGATTGATTTTGGTGTTATTATCGGTATTCTGATGCTTAACGCTGTCGTTGGTTGGTACCAGGAGAAGCAGGCCGCCGATGTTGTCGCCTCCCTTAAGGCCGATATCGCCATGAAGGCTTGGGTCATTCGTGATGGTCATGAGCAGGAGATTATTGCTCGTGAAATTGTTCCAGGTGATATTATCATTCTCGAAGAAGGCCAGGTTGTTCCTGGTGACGCCCGTCTTATCTGTGCCTATGACAACCCAGCCGGTTACAACGATTACCTCGAGTACATGCGCTTCATTGAGGCCAATCCAGACGCCAACAAGAAGGGTGAGACTCCAGACGAGCACGATGAGGAAGACGACAATGCTGGCGCTGGCTTTGCCAAGGGCCACGCCCTTGTTGCTTGTGATCAGTCCTCCATCACTGGTGAGTCTCTCGCTGTCGAGAAGTTTATGGGTGACAAGGTTTACTACACCACTGGTTGCAAGCGTGGTAAGGCTTTCGGTATCGTTCTCTGCTCTGCTAAGGGTTCTTTCGTCGGAAAGACCGCTTCCATGGTTGCTGGTGCTCAGGACCAGGGTCATTTCAAGGCTATCATGAACTCTATCGGAACAGCTCTCCTTGTTCTTGTCATGTTCTGGATTCTCGTTGCCTGGATTGGTGGTTTCTTCCATCACGTTAAGATTGCTACCCCAGAAGACTCGCCAAACTCTCTCCTCCGCTACGCCCTTGTTCTCCTGATTGTCGGTGTTCCAGTCGGTCTCCCAGTCGTCACCACCACCACTCTTGCTGTCGGTGCCGCCTACCTTGCTGACCAGAAGGCTATTGTCCAGAAGCTTACCGCTATTGAGTCTCTTGCCGGTGTCGATGTCCTCTGTTCCGATAAGACTGGTACCCTCACTGCTAACCAGCTTTCTATTAGAGAGCCATACCTTGCTGAGGGTGTCGACCTTAACTGGATGATGGCTGTCGCTGCTCTTGCTTCTTCCCACAACCTCAAGGCCCTTGATCCTATTGATAAGATTACCGTCCTCACCCTCAAGAGATTCCCTAAGGCTATGGAAATTCTCCAACAGGGTTGGGTCACTGAGAAGTTTATTCCTTTCGACCCTGTCTCTAAGAGAATTACCTCTGTCGTTACTTGCAACGGTGTCAGATACACTTGTGCCAAGGGTGCTCCAAAGGCCATTCTTAACCTTTCCGAGTGCACTCCAGAGGTTGCTGCTCACTACCAGGCTCAGGCCAAGGAGTTTGCTCAGCGTGGTTTCCGTTCTCTTGGTGTCGCCGTCCAGAAGGAGGGTGAGCAGTGGCAGCTTTTGGGTATGATTTCTCTCTTTGATCCACCAAGAGAGGATACTGCCCAGACCATTGTCGAGGCTCAGAACCTTGGTCTTACCGTTAAGATGCTTACTGGTGATGCCATTGCTATTGCTAAGGAGACCTGTAAGATGCTTGCCCTCGGTACTAACGTTTACAACTCTGAGAAGCTCATTCAGGGTGCTTCCGGTTCTCTCCAGCACGATCTTGTTGAGAAGGCTGATGGTTTCGCTGAGGTTTTCCCAGAGCACAAGTACCAGGTCGTCGAGATGCTCCAGCAGCGTGGTCATTTGACTGCCATGACTGGTGATGGTGTTAACGATGCTCCTTCCCTTAAGAAGTCTGACTGTGGTATCGCCGTCGAGGGTGCTACTGAGGCTGCTCAGGCTGCTGCTGATATTGTCTTCCTTGCTCCAGGTCTTTCTACCATTGTCGATGCTATTAAGATTGCTCGCCAGATTTTCCAGCGTATGAAGGCTTATATCCAGTACCGTATTGCTCTCTGTCTCCATCTTGAGATCTACTTGGTTACTGCCATCTGTATTATTGGTGAGTCCATGGAGACTGACTTGATTGTTTTCCTTGCTCTCTTTGCCGATTTGGCCACCATTGCCATTGCTTACGACAATGCTCACTACGAGCCACGTCCTGTCGAGTGGCAGTTGCCCAAGATTTGGATTATCTCTTGTGTTCTTGGTTTCCTCCTTGCCGTCGGTACTTGGATCGTTCGTGGTTCCATGTTCCTTAGAAGCGGTGGTATTGTCCAGAACTTTGCCAACATCCAGGAGGTTCTTTTCCTTGAGATTGCTCTTACTGAGAATTGGTTGATTTTCGTTACCCGTGGTGGTTCCACTCTTCCATCTTGGCAGCTGGTTGGCGCCATTTTCGCCGTCGATGCTCTTGCTACCATCTTCTGTGTCTTCGGTTGGCTCTCTGGCCACGCTGAGTGGCAGTCGACTCCAAAGACACAATTCGTTCAGACCAAGGGTAACACTTCCATCGTTACTGTTGTCGTTATCTGGGGTTACTCCATTGGTGTCACTGTTGTCATTGCGTTGGTTTACTTCGTTATGATTAAGATTCCCGCTCTTGATAACCTTGGCCGTTCCCAGAGATCCCATGCTGACAAGCAACTTGAGAACATTCTTGGCGCTCTTTCCAAGATTGCCATTGAGCACGAGACTGATGCTCACACTAACCACTCTTACTACTACCTTTCTTCCCGTGCTGAGAAGGAGGAGGAATAAAGTGGTCGTAATGTGTTTTGATACCATGTAATTAATAGACTGCATAGTGCTTTCCTTGTTTTTCTTTCTTTTAGTGTAGTTCTGGCACTGGCGGGTCACTATCTCGGGCTTGGTTAATCGAGGAGGCTTCTACTGACCAGACATCAAGTGTTGAATGAGAAGCTGATCAGACAACTGACAAGCCATCATGAGCTGGATGAAGGGAGCTCATTCAGACAACTTGTCAGATACCAATTAATTATTAGACTGCTTTTGGTGCTTTTTGATTTTCCTTTAGTGAAGTTATGGCACTGGTGGGTCATTAACCCAGGCTTGGGTTAGCCGCCAGGGCGTCCACTGACAAGACATCAAGAATTGAGTGAAAAGCTGATCAGAGAACTTATCAGAGACAACTTGTCAGAGACAAGTTGCCAACTTTAAATATAGTCTTGGATATCGCACGCGTCGGGACACGCGGCAAGTGATAAGTCATCAGACAGCTCTGCACTGCCACCTACGCGTCGTCATTAACTGATTCAAATGGTAGTCATGGCTGTCATTCGTCCAGAACACACTGATTCACTGATATCGAGCGGAATTAAAAAGCCGTGATGGTTGATCTGCAATCATAGCGAAATGTATCAACCATGTGAATCGACACGGTTGCTTTTCGCGAAGTGGCAAAGCGGCAGCCCCAGCTTTTTATACCGTAACAGTTGGCGTTGCCTAACAACTGGGGTACAGCATAGCCACCTGATCCCTGGCATAATAGTTGCCAAACTAGGCTAAATTGAAACGCCTGCAATTTCGGTTGATAGAAAAATGGCCGTGAGAAGGACCGCGACAAAATAAATAAAATTTGCGTCACGTCAAATTCGTTTCAATGCTATTTCAATATTAAATATTTCCTTCCGCTATTTGTCACACGCTTTGTGCTGTTGCTTCATGCTTCCAGCCCGAGGTTCCATGCACGCGTCTGCGTCAGAGAGAGCGCGTCTAAGCAATCTTGGCCCATTGCACCATGCAATCATCGCAATAGGGTCCGAGAATAGATTTTGAACCGTTTCCAATACCCGGAATCTCCGCCAAATATCTGCACATTGTGACTTCGTTCGCCAGCCATCGCTCCCACTCAGTGATGATCAGATCAGCCTCCATCTTGTTGAGAAGGCGGAACGAAATAAGTAGATCGTTGCGTTTAACGGCAATGTCCTCCCGTATCTCATGCATTTTGGCAATATGCTTATCGATTGCGGCCGCCGACGAAAGGTCGTCAACGTCTCGAAGCTGCCAAGCGGGCTGTTCGGCAAGATTCACAAACTTGTCATAGCAACGGCCACCCCCACTACCAGGCACACCGTAGTGAATCAATTCATCAACATCTTTGAGATAGATGCCGCGCCTCAGTGTCTCACCTCCTCGTGGCACCAAGTGCATCGAGTTGGCATTTGAAACAGCATCCCTCTCGATCCAATAAGAAACCGTGGAGCGTCCTGCAAGAAGTACGTTAAACATAACAGAAACACAGAGCAACAGAATGAGGAGCTTATGAGGAGCAAGCTGTTTCCAGATAAGACTTGGAAACCCGCTCGTAGTCTTCATAGTAAAAACAACAGTAGCTTTGATAGCGTTATAGCCTTGTCTTAGTAATGCAGGTCCAAAGTGGGGTAGGTGTAACGGTTCCATATTTGTTCTGTCAGCCTCCTCCTCATTCTCCTTACTATCTTCCATCGCATTGTTTCCGAGCTTTCCAAATAAGCGGATCGCTGTTGTTGCACCGCCCCTTGGTCCAAGCTTCTTGCGGCATTCCAGGATGCGCTTCTTGATCGCATTTCCATCCTTAGAAAGATTTCTTGGCACAATAGACTCAACAACATTCCTCATAAAACCATTCTCGACCTTGATCCACTCCACTGACGACCACATTTGAAGCGTGCAAGAGTTCTTTGCGATTGACGTGATGACAAACCTTGTGCTCACAAAGAAGGTATCGCCATGTGGAAGCTCCCAAGGAGTTCTACGGTCGTGGACAATGTAACATTGATTATTGTCAAGGCGTTCAATGCGCTGCAAGTTCACTGCCTTGCCAAGATTGAGGCCTATACCGCCCATTAGCACACCATTGGATTGAAGGTCGTACTTGATCTGACGTTCCAGTCTGTTATTGTTCATCAATCTCCATGTAGTAATGACTATGTTTTCACGGCGATGTATAACGCTCTCTTCATATGCAAACACCGGTGATTTTTCACCAAACATGATGTGGAAGAGCGCCTTGGCAGATATATCAAACGTCTGCTTCAATATCTGGTGATTCATAGACTGAGAAAGGTCCAGCTGTAGTTCCCTTGGCTCTCCTTTCTTTGGATTGTCACCTCCTTCAGTCGACTTTTTGTTTCCACGCAAATACTTTTCAACGATTTTTCGATCAATACCGTCTTCAAGATCATCATTACTCAGGCTCGCATCACCTTGCCCAAACTCCATGGAATCAGGATCACTGCCAATCTCTTGGAGTTTTGCAATAACATCCTTCAACCCAAGTTTCTCATTTGCGGGTGCTTGGGCATTGTCAACCAGGAACTGAACTCGCTTGCACACTGCACGTCCAGACTCCAGGAAGATTCTCATGGTTGCCAGGTGGCCATCTGTGCGATTAAAGTACAAAGTGTCCCAGCCAGTAGCTGCCTTGCCTTCAATAGAAACAGTGTCTACCAGCTGCTTTCTGTACAGTCCAACAAATCCATATGCATGGAAGTAAGCGTATGCATATTTCAACGTCACAAAACTTCTCACTGGCAACTCTTGCTTTGGAGATGCCGCAAACAGTGCGCGGAACGTTAACACGACAAAATCATCAGGCTCGGCAAGATGTTGAAAGAGGGACCTCAAGAGTCCGTCTTGGACACGCAGTTCAGGAGGATAATAAGGAGGGTATGACGAACAGAGTCGCGGAATGACAGGCTCTCGGGAGAGCATGCTAAGGTGAGTCGTCATCAATGACCAGTTTACCGAACCCCAAACATTGGCCATCGCTGAAGATGGCATAGACGTTGGGATAGAGTACATGCCACTGAGCATTGCATTATTGGTCATGCTCGTCGTGGAAGGTGCATTCACAAACGGTGCGGGTGTTAGAAGAGATGTCATCATCGATTTTCCTCCTACATGTTCAGAATCCCACTCTGAAGAAGCAGATCCATACATGGAATCCTTCAGCACTTTGTTTCCGCGCGCAATCAAAGAGTCCGGGCGAATATGAGCACCAGTGGGATTAGCGACAACGTCAAACTCTTCAAAAAGAGTCGAGATGGAGGACGTCTCTTGCGACGTTCCTGGACTTTCAATTATCTTCTTTTTGGCATTCTCAAAAGTCTGTAGCCAGGCTTTCAGTTCAGCAAGCGTCTCTGCCTGCAGATTAACGGCTGAGTCCTTGGTGCGTACTTCGAAGCAAAAGCGACGCTCGTCAGAAAAGTCTGACGACACGTTACAAAGCAGGACTCCTATCTTCCTAGATTCCTGAACAAAAGTGTGATCTGGTGAGAGCTGCAGCGAGCCAAAGTAGCCGTTTTTGACAAACGCCCATTGGCGCTGCCAGCTTCGGGACTTTCCTGACGTCTTGAAATACAACCATCCATGCTTCTCTGCTTGGCCATTCTTTGAATCTGGAACAAATCGATAAACATTGGCTGTCGCAGACGAATAGTCGGCAAGATTTCTTGAGGGCTGGATCTTTGCCATTACTTGACCCTCGATCTCCTTGCGTGCGTGGAGCATCTCTGATTCAATTTTGGGCATCGCGCGTAGCATCGCCTTAGTCCAGGACCGTGAGCGAAGCATATACAGGGAAAGCTTGTGAAGGCTAGGGTCCTTGACGATAAATGAATTTGGCTTGGGCAGCCAAGGATCAGCAAGAGCATCGATCAACGCAGTATCGACTTTGCGTTGGGTCTGTGCCGTCAGACAGCAAACATCAAAGCACACCTTTATGTAAGCCTTGCGAGCCTCGTATAGCTGGAAAGCATCTTCTCTGATCGAAGATGGCTCTTTACTCTTGGACAGTGCCGAGTAACGTGCCAGTGTAGTGTCGTACCGCTGCTGGGCGGTTTCAAAGACCTTGCGGATCTCCTTGATTTGTCGAAGCTCAGTTTTATGAAATTCTGTGAGCGCTTCTCCTGTTGTTGTGTGAATTTTGTTGACCATGCGCAACAACTTTGACCAGGCATATTTGGACGCTTCGGCGTAGCGTTGCATAACAGACAAGGTGTAATCCTGGTCCAAGATGCCCTGTGTCGCGAATTCAGGGATAAATCGAGAAATGAGATTGTTTGCGAGCTCCTGTACGACATCCATTTCCGTCATCAGTTTGGAGATGGACTTGAGAAAGCCATCCAACCAGTAGTCAAGTGCTTCAAAGACATCAAATGCATGATTCACAGACGCTCTAAAGGAAGGTGAGTCCAAGGCTGCCTCTTTGAAGGTGACGGCCATAAGCACCAGCTCGAAGCCTTCCCCGCTTCCTTCGTCCGCAAGGATATCGTTCGAACCATTGATTGTGACTGCTCCACCCGCGGACGTTGGTACGCTCCTGTCGACAGGGAGCTTTCCGTGCGTGTGACGCTCCAGGTCGACTGGGTGAGGCGACTTTGGAGATCTGACCGACTGAGGAGTCTTTCCCTGCGCAGGCGAGGCCGGCTCATTGATCTTTGGAGTCTCAGGCCCCGGCGCCTTGGGAGTATCTGGCGGGTTCATGGCGAGTACAACAGATGATTAACAGATTTCACAATTGCCCTTTAGGATTCTCAAAAACCAATCGCAAACTTGACTTTGAATGTTTAGACAAGCAGAGCTGTACAGAACAGGAAATGATAAACGACGTTTACTTGCAATTGTTCAATTGGATGAGACACAACAAGGTGAAACAGGTAACTTTTTGTTGGTTGTGGTCTTTTCAAGTCCGTGGAGAGAAAAGCCGCCTTTCCCGGGTTGATCTTTTAGGTCCTTCCAAGTGATGAGCGCAAGCAATCCTGGGAGATGGTGTGGGGCTGAAGATTGCGCTGAGCCATGGCCGAGTGGCGAGAGGACGAAGAGAGAATTATAGCGGTTTTAATGATTCAATGTATATAATCCATGATCCAGTGTATATTGCTCTAATTTTATGAGAAATCTCGGTGGATTTCTTACTTCTTGGCAACTGAGGCTCGCTTTCCCATCTTGGAAGTGCTTATCTGCTGGCCCCCCCCCCGGGCAGTTTGATAGTGAGGTGGCGAAACTATGAGACAGTGTGATTGAGGTCTGTTGTCAGTCTTTCGTATATTCCGTGTTTCTTTATTCTGTAATTCTCGAGCATCATGGCGCTGTTCTTTGTCGCAGCAAGCGCTGGGTTCTTTGCACCATCTATATGGGCTGTACAGAGAGCATTGAAGAACAACATTTGCAAAGTCGTCAACTTTTTGCTAGAAAATGGAAACTTCCGAGTCGATTAAAAACAATTACATATGCCTTACTCCTTTACTTTCCTACGCAGAACTTGCCTGAAAAATCGGACTCCTAACACCGCTTGGGCTCCCTTCGAGGTGACTCAGAACTTGCAGGCGGTAGCATGTTACCTGGGGCCGTGGATACATGGGGCTTAGGATAGTTCCTTGCAAGCGACAAGGAACATCCACTTCTCACTATTTACTTCGTTACACCTCCTTTTCAAACAAGACTCTTCCTCGTCCGCCACCGCTGCACCGCTCTTTCCTTGTTCGGCAAGCCGTTCCCTCATTCAGATTCACTTCCCGGCAACTGCCCAGAGCGTCAATGATTTCCCAATTGGTGGGCCACCTTGGCAGCCCTTTGAGCGATTGCACGGCCTCCTACCCCAGGCGGCGCATTCTGAGAAAGGGAACGGCGATACGGCTATAATTAAGGGCCATCTTGCCCCCCGATTTTGCCTCAAAGCTCATCCTGCTTCGATCTGAGATTTTGATATCGTCATGAAGCTCTCAGCTACCATTCTAACCTCGCTGCTGGGCGCAGCCATTGCGTCCCAGCACGGCCAACAGAACGTCCTCGCCCAACAGCAGCAGCCTGTCCAGGCCGAGTCGTTGTCTGTCGACCCCAATGCCCTGCTCCAGGCCACCAGAATCATCCCCAAGATTGCCGAGGCCCTCAAGCTGGACATTTCCACGCTCTCCTCCTCTGTCTACGAGGTCTGGGCTGAGGTCATCTCGGCCGTCCCCGGCGCAATGGAGAAGCTCCGTGTGCCCACCAAGCAGATCCGCAAGAAGGCAAAGGACGTCGACTGGATGGCCGTCAAGACCATGCCAGAGTTCCCCAACTACGCCCTGAAGGCCAAATCTCCAGAGTCTCTCAAGGTTGACACTGTGAAGCAGTACTCGGGTTATGTCGACACTCCAGACGACAAGCACTTCTTTTACTGGTTCTTTGAGTCCCGTAACGATCCAAAGAACGACCCGGTCGTTCTCTGGCTCAACGGTGGCCCTGGCTGCTCCTCCATGATGGCTCTCATGGAGTTTGGTCCTTCCTTTGTCGGCAAGAACGGAAAGCTGGAGTACAACCCAGATGCCTGGAACTCCAATGCCTCCATCATCATCTTGGACCAGCCTGTCAACGTTGGGTTCTCCTATTCCGAGAGCGAGACTGTTCATGACACTGTCCAGGCCGCAAAGGACGTCTACGCCTTCCTCTCTCTCTTCTTTGGCCAGTTCCCCGAGTACTTGTCCAATGACTTTGCCATTGCTGGAGAGTCTTATGCTGGCCACTACATCCCTGTCATGGCCAAGGAGATTTTGAGCCACGAGGATGCCATCTTCAACCTGACCTCTGTCCTCATTGGCAACGGTCTTACCGACCCACGCAACCAGTACGACGGCTACCAAAAGATGGCCTGTGGTGAGGGTGGATGGCCATCGGTATTGAGCGAACAAGAGTGCCAGGGTATGCTTGATGCTCAGCCCCAGTGCAACCGTCTGATTGACAACTGTTACGAGAGCCAGTCTGTCTGGTACTGTGTCCCAGCTGCCGTCTACTGCAACAACAAGATGATGGGTCCATACCAACAGACCGGCCTCAACGTCTACGACATCCGTGAAAAGTGTGGTGAGAACCCTCTCTGCTACGATGAGATTAACTACCTTGAGGAATACCTTAACACTGCCGCCGTCAAAGAGGCTCTTGGTGTTGAAGTGGATGACTACCAGGCCTGCAACACGCAAATGAACCAGGACTTTTTGTTCCATGGTGACTGGATGCTGCCATACTACACTGCTGTTTCTGAAATTCTCGACAAGGGTCTCCCAGTTCTGCTCTACGAAGGTGACAAGGATTTCATTTGCAACTGGGTCGGCAATGAACACTGGGCTAGAGTGCTCGAGTGGAAGGGCTCCAAGGGTTTCGCAAAGGCCCCAACCAAGAAGTACTTTGTCGATGGCAAGGAGTCGGGAACCGTCTCCAACTATGATATCTTCACCTTCCTGAGAGTCTACGATGCTGGCCATATGGTGCCTTTCAATCAGCACAGGGTTGCAAACGACTTTTTCAACCGCTGGCTCGCAGGCGAGCGCAATCTCGCCTGATTCATGAAGAGGGGAAAGTACTACTAAATGTTTCATTAGATGCCATTTCATTGATGTAGCGATGCAGATTAAAGTATTATAAATATAAGTTATGCGCGAGAGATAGAAACCAGCTGTCTTAAAGAGTAGAGACTCATTTTACACTGCGGTTCCCTCTGTACAGGCGGGGTGTAGGGATGCAGGCAGACGCTTCTCCAATGGCGCCTCATGGGCCACATAAGCGACAGCGTCAAAGAGATCCGATCGGATGACTCCGTAATAGAACGAGCACGCGAGACACGTCAGCGTGAATAGTACTTCAATAACACCAAAGATGGCGCTGACCATTCTCAAGCTGTTGGAGTCCAGTTCCTCAGCCAGGACACCCCAAGCAACTACCCAGGTTCCCAGGGGAAACGTTAGTCCCCACCAGGACATTGTATACTTTTCTGGTCTCCTGAAAAACACAGTCAGGATGACAATCATCATCCAGAATGCAGCGTAGGATAGGAAGAACAATGCAATAGCACGTGAACCATACTTGACAAAGTCAGCCTGGCCACCAGTGACATCCATCTGCAGAGCCTCTGCTTGCGCGAGGATCGAGCAGGCTCCCTGGCCCAAAGGTCCAATGGGAAGCATCGCAGTGAAAGTCAAATGCTTGTCAACAAGCTTGTAATAAATAAGCCTCCAAATGTAAATAGCCATCAGGGAGAATGCAAGCGCTTCGCCATTAGCCAGCATCATGAAGCAAACCACCAAAGTAGACTGCCTCAAGGCGGGGGACATTGACTTTGCCAATGCTGCACCGACAGTCGATGCAACCACCAGAGTCACCACTGGCAGGAGAACAGTGGCATTGAGGGTAGGCCCGTCATGCTTGTGTCTGGCAAAGATAATGAAGACCAGGCCCCAAGCACAAAACAGTGAAAGAGCAACGTCGATCCACCAGAGCACATATGTCAACACCAAAACCTTGGCATCCCACAAGTAGTGGGTCATTAGCACAATTGTGCCGAATCCCATGGGAATGCATCCAAGGAAGCAGCACTGGCCGGGATCATCAGCAACATACTTGAAGTTGCGAGGATTTAGCACAAACCTAGCAGTAAAGAGAACTGTTAGAGTGGAGAAGAGCGCAATGTTAACCCCATAAAGGATGATTGCTAGAACCCTGAGCCACTGTGCGGGGTAGGGGAAGTTGTAGAGAATAGCAGAGGTGATTCCGACACCCATAGTCATGGCGTACCATGCTGGAGTAAGGTAATCTGCCCTATACTTTGTATATTGCCGAATACTATGCATATTGAATGTCCTCGCCAATAGGGCGTTCCTTGGACCTTATATAGTGTGGCGTACTGACGCCTTATGCGGCGCTCGAGAGAATTTTTGTGAGGCGCAGACCGGGAAAGCGGCGGCGTAATCTTGTGGCTGTGCGGCGCCAGAACGTTTTCCCGTTAACTGCAGCCCAATTGGGGAATTTTCAGCCACCACTACCATATTTGAATGGCGCGCCACGCGGCGTCCCCACAACCCATGACTTCGGCTCGGTGTGCCCGACGCACGGATTGGACCCCGTGTCAGCACGTAAACAGTCATTGAGCAAGCTGAATGTTCTTCAAGTCGATGCACTCGACAAAGCAAATAATAAATATCAGAAGACTATTATCGTTAAGATGAAGTGTCTCTGTCTTTCATAAATATTTGTTTACAGTCCACAGTTGACGATGAGCCTGGGGCTGAAAGGTCATCTGATCTCGTTCCAACCCTTCACAGCTGCCGTACCTAGAAATGGCACAACGAGGTTCTGGGGGTTATAAAAATATCATTAAGTTGCATTTTTAACGCAATAGTGAAGCAGCTGCGACAGATTTAAACAAAATATACCGAGGTCCTGCCAATTCACGTTGTGAAAGTCTTTCTCTGCATTCCAAAAAAACTGCAACACCTATCGTTCTCGTCTGGTCTCCCACGACAATACTGATCTAGGCCCTAGGGTGCTTAAATAATTGGTTGATCGGACGGGAAACCTTGTGGCCACCCTGGTATGGTCGCAGCTGATGGTCTCGTTATATTTGAGCTCCTATCGCCATTCCGTCCATTACTAGGTGTCCATTACTGGCACGTTCCAGTTCACAACAGGGTGACCCGCATAGCGAGATTGATGACTTTGACAGAAGTATACCGTCGACTTGGCGTACTGTTTCGGAAATTTGTAACGTGCAGAGTATCAGAGGTATTCTTATTTGCCGTCTGTTGGTTTCTTCGTTGTTTAGAGATCGTCGATGTGTGGGGTAGATCAGCTGCCAATGCATTAAACTCTGGCGCGAAAAAAACGGTGAGCTGGTCCATGATTCAAGTCAAACTAAAACTAGTTTTACACGTGTTATGACGACAACGTCGTTGACGGGATAGAAGTGAAAATAGAAAGCATCTAATACTGTACGTAGCTGGGGTTTGTGGACTGATTGTTTCATCATAGTATTGACAGTATTGACAGTATTGACAATGTGGTGCATTATTGGTTCATAATTATGCTAGAAATCATCTGTCATAATGCCCAGTAAGCTGGGAAGAGGCGTCGTTGGAGAAGCCGTTAATCTGCCTTCTACAATTTGCTTTCATTTGTCAGTCGAGCGTCCAACAGAACAGCAAGATGCAAAGTCGAAGAAAAATACAACAGTGGAACGTAAAATTTTAAAATGCAAATACATATCATTTACAAACAATTAACAAGAGACTGCGTCTAAATGTTACCCTTGCATCCGAAAGAAGAACCTGGGTTACCAGCAAAAGCCTGCTTAAGACCCTCAGCACTTGAGTAGATACCAAGACCAGCAGTAGCAGCAGAAGCAAGGAACATAATGATGTGGGCAGTGTTGATGAGCCACCTGTCACCGTAAGCTCTCTTCCATCTTGAGAAGTCCTTCCAAGTGTCAACACGGTTGGTACGCATGTTGACAGGATCGTATGGACCGTCAGCCTTGATAGCACTGAGCTGCATGTCCAAGCCGAAAGAGATAATTGGGGGGAAGGTGTAAGAGAATTGCAAGATGCAGACAGCACCAACAAGACCGACCAATGCAGAGAACTGGGGAATGGCAGAAGCAATAATAAAGGCGATAGCCCAGTAGCCGATGACCATAGCAGTCCAAATAAATCTGCCCTTTCTGGTGTGGAGAGCAGGACCCTTGAAGAGCTTCTGAATGAAGGTGGTGTAAATAACCTTGATACCGACGTTACCGTAAAGACCGGCAGCAATAAGAGAAGAAACCAAGTTCAAAATGTTGAGGGCAGTCTGCCATCCGTATGGGTTAACACCCTGGTTACCAGGGTTGATGGTGAACTGTCCCTGGTAAGCGTAAACAAACAGTCCGTAGAGGAGGTAGACGACAAAGATGACAGTCTGAGCAGTGATCATGCCCTTCCAGAAATCCCAAGGACGTCTCATCTCAGCCATAAATTCAATGAAAACCATGGCACCACCGTAAGAGTAGACAATGTTCATGGCAGCAGTCAGCTGGTTGGTGAAGTTCTCGCCAGCACCAGAGATGATAGCCTTGGTGACGACAGGTCCGTATGGAATACCATTCTGGTTCAAGGCAGAAGTGTAGTTGACACCACTGTTGGCTACAACACCCATGGTGGCAAAGCAAATGAACAGATTGATCCAGATGGCACAGTTAGCCAAGAAACCGAACTTTTGCAGGGAACGAATCTGACCGACAATCATACCAGCGAAAGCCCATACAACGACCAAGACAGTGAAGCAGGTCTTTCTCTGGGCAACCTGGTACAGACCCTGACCGTTACCAAGAATGATAATAGCGACATTACACAACAACTGGATGGACTGCAAAACATCAACACCGTATCTGACCTTGGTGCCGTAGACACGGCCAACAAGGTCACCGTAGTTTCTGAGTGGGTATTTGACGGAGTCCAAAGTCAAGAAGGACTTCCAGAGCAAGTAACCGGTGTAAGCAGCACAGATACCAAACAAGAAGAAGAGCAAAGAGCCTGGAACGAAACCGAGCTGGGAAATGGCGTAAGGAGCAGAGGTAGGACCAAGAATATCGGTGGTGATGAGGAAGAAAACCGAACTCCAAGAAGCAGTTCTCAGCATACGGTTAGCAGTCTCGATGGTGTGGCCGATGGCGGAGCCGTCGTTCTTCTCGTCGTTGCTGCTGGTCTCAGCAGCACTGTTCTCCTCCTTCTTGTTGATCAGGCCCTTGACAAAGGCAATCTGTGGAACGGCAGATGCACCACCACCAAAGTTGGGGTCGGCCTCCTCCGCACGGGAAATGGCAGCGTGGTGCAGGAACTCCTCAAGAGGGATGTGAGACAGGTCCTCGTAATCGGCACCGTTCTCGTTGTTCTCGAGACCCATGTTTCTCAGTGCATTCTTGTTCTCGTTGCTGAGCACGGACACAAGGTTACGAGCGCTACGAGCGCTGCGAGCGCTCTGAATACTGGTTACTGGTTCAACACCCATGTTTGACTTGTGAAGGGAATACTGGGGAACACAGGGGGACAACCTTTAGATATATATAATCAGTATCAGACTGCAGAGGCTACGTTTATCGCGAGCGGGGTTGCATTAAATGCGCAATCGGTCCAGGCTGCTATAGGCTAGACTCACTTGTTATCTCGTTCCAGACGCTGACGAGGAACGGCACCATTTAAAACGGTGCACTGCAGCCCATTGCATAACGGTAAACCCACTTGGGAAATAATCATCACTAATGGCTCTCCCACCTTGCTTTTTTACGCAAAATCCGATCGCAATACGCCCGACACAGTGCGTCAAATCCGAATTCAACAACACGGCTCTCGACAGTGTAGTATACGGCTCCGCATTACAGGACGTTTTGTCGGTTGAACCTCCCTGTACAGCAGGACATACAGTAAAAATTTTCGCTCGTTTGACAGCGGACCCCAGCGATGGCACTCCGGTACGAACAAACGGCTGACGACCCTGCCGCAGGCAAGGCGGTCGACATACTTAAATGAAATTTCCACATAATTGATATATCTTTTGAGCTGAGAAACAATAGAGATCGGTTCGCCAGGGCTCGCAGTCTTGTTAACGACGACCATTTTCTCATGCCATACCTACAGCATCCGTTATATGCCGGGTTTCTCAAAAACTCCTACGCATGCCTTGCCTAATGCCACTCTGTGGCCCGGGCTTCTGTCTTAGCAACCATCGCATGCAGCAAGAAGTTTTTTTTTTCTGATGAGCTGAGCCTGTAAAAACACATATGGACATCAGACACATCAGGAGATATAGGGCCATTTTCCGAACAATATTTCACTACTTATCTAAGTATCGAGACTTCCCCAGCTTTCAGCTTGGCAGGACTTGGCAGGTACCATTAGCCGCGCTTGGCACACTTTAGAGTTTCTGCTTAGCATGCATAGCTCTTCTCTTGGCATGCGGGCGTTGCACTTGGCAGGGACAGGGCGGCTCGTGCCGTGCCCACACAAACCGCGTGATTATTCAAAGCTTGCGTAAACGACGATAACTAGTGCTGTAGGGCCGTCGGCGGACAGATGTAGATCTCCGTGGAGGTCGTGATAAGACGTCAGGGAAGTTGCATTGTACCCGGTAACGGCTAATCGATACTGCAGATGGGCCTCCTAGGTAGCATGCCGTCGGAACTGCACGGTCAGGGAGCATCGCGTGTCAGCACAAACCCCGGTCTCCTCTCCACGTCTCGGAACAAGGCTCGCCTCGGAGGCGCACAAGCGGCCACAAATGGCGGGAAAACGTATATCCACGCCCACGAGATTGTACGGAAAACACAATCAGATATTTGGCCCCGCATTTGTTTTTTTAATCTTGTCTGTTTTTGCAACCTGCTGTTGCAACATCCCCGGCACACAGTGACGATGAGCACTGGCAACAGAGATGAGCAACAAGGCGACAGTAGTAGGAAAGTTTATAAGGACAAAGAGCAAACTTTTTAGTTTATACAATGTGATCGTTATAGAGAAAATACAGAGACGAGCCAAAGGTGTCCTGAACAGACTCCGATCCACAAGATCCCCCGCTGCAAATACATGCGACAGGACAACCGCAGGCCGCAGTTTTGCCGTACGATGCATATGCGTCGTTGCGGAATGAAGCCGTAATCCGACGCTGTGCCGAGATAGTGCAGCATGTCGTAAAGAGTTTACCTTCCAAGCAGAAAAGTGTTGAGTTTAGAGTTTAACGCGAGATAAGGCGGTTTGAAGTAACCTGACCCTATTACATAACAATTGTTAAGCCTGATTGTTATGCTACTCTCGTAATCATTACCCCATTTGTGTCCGTACCTTTGGGCCGTGCGACGACGGCGACAACTTCGATAGGTCAGACGTAACAAATCCGCAGTAGAATGAACGTGTGAGGCATGCCAGCGTAAACAAGACCCTCAAAAATGCCAAAGTCCGACGTCATGCTCTTTAATTTGATTAACTCCAACAACCCTAGTGCCCGCAGAAACAGTCAGGCCACACTAAAGACATCGCATAGCGTTGTGGCCGCAACAGATTGCCTGAGCACGACAATCTTCTGTGGAACAAGATGACAGGAAGAACAGCGCAATCACTAGCAAGCCATACGTAACAAATCTGGGCCGACTCTCCACTGACATGCTGAGTGTTGCAGCCACCGTTGAGGCCGTGACCACGAGTTTCACGACAGGCCGCGCGGTCTATCATGCTGGTGTTTGGCAACGATAAGGGGGAAAAAACGCCCCATGCGCAAAGCGCAGACACGAGGAGCGCCAATCCACAAATTACTATCGCGAGCACCCTAGCTTGCCACATGCAATGAGGTACGAGAACGATCGTCCGAATCCCATCCGAATAGAGACTAAAGAAGCAAAATTGGCTGAGATCATCAGCTATAAATTTTAATTGACCAACAGGGTCCAGTACAGATCTAACCATCAGTACTATTGAGAGTCCAAAGAAAGAACAAACAGGGGACTGCATCTAGATATTACCCTTACATCCGAAGGAAGTGCCTGGGTTGCCGGCAAAAGCTGTCTTCAGAACCTCAGCACTTGAGTAGATGCCAAGACCGGCAGTAGCAAGAGAAGCAAGGAACATAATGACGTTGGCGGTGTTCAGCATCCACTTGTCACGGTATGCACGAGTGTATCTTGAGAGGTCCTTCCAAGTGTCAATACGGTTGGTTTGCTTGGTGACAGGATCATAAGGACCGTCAGCCTTCATGGCACTGATCTGCATGTCTAAACCAACATACATGATTGGAGGGAAGGTGTAAGAGAATTGCAAGATGCAGACAGCACCAACAAGACCAACCAATGCAGAGAACTCTGGAATGGCAGAAGCAATGACGAAGGCGATCGCCCAGTACACAATCACCATAACAAGCCAAACAAGCCAGCCGTACTTGCCGTCGAGAGAAGGGCCTTTGAAGATCTTCTGAACAAACGTGGCGTAAACAACCTTGACACCGACGTTACCGTAAAGACCGGCACCAATAAGACCAGAAACCAAGTTCAAAACGTTGAGGGCAGTCTGCCATCCGTATGGGTTAACACCCTGATTACCAGGGTTGATGGTGAACTGTCCCTGGTAAGCGTAAACAAACAGTCCGTAGAGGAGGTAGACGACAAAAATGAGGATCTGCGCAGCTGCCATACCTTTCCAGAAATCCCAGGGACGTCTCATCTCAGCCATAAACTCAATGAAAATCATAGCACCACCGTATGCGTAGACAATGTTCATGGCCGCATTCAGCTGGTTGGTGAAGTTTTGACCAGCACCAGAGATTACGGCCTTGGTAATGACAGGTCCGAATGGAACACCATTCTGATTCAAGGCAGAAGTGTAGTTGACACCGCTGGTGGCTACAACACCCATGGTGGCAAAGCAAATGAAGAGATTAATCCAGATAGCTAAATTAGCCAAGAAACCAAACTTCGCCAGGGAACGAATCTGACCGACAATCATACCAGCGAAAGCCCATACAACGACCAAGATGGTGAAGCAGGTCTTTCTCTTGGCAACCTGGTACAGACCCTGACCGTTACCGAGAATGATGATAGCGACGTTACACAACAGCTGGATGGACTGCAAAACGTCAACACCGTATCTGACCTTGGTGCCGTAGATACGAGCAACAACGTCACCGTAGTTTCTGAGTGGGTATTTGGGGGAGTCCAGAAGCAAGAATGTCTTCCAGAGCAAGTAACCGGTGTAAGCAGCACAGATACCAAACAAGAAGTAGAGCAAAGAGCCTGGAACGAAACCGAGTTGGGAAATTGAGTAAGGAGCAGCCGTGGGACCGAGAATATCGGTGGTTATGAGAAAGAAAACCGTGCCCCATGAAGCAGTTCTCACGACACGGCCGGCACTGTCAAAGGAATGGCTGGCAGCAGAGGCCCCGTCGTTCTTCTCGTCATTGCTGCTAGTCTCTACACTCACTCCTTCCTTGTTCTTGTTCCTGTGCTTCTCGATCAGGCCCTTGACGAAGGTAATCTGTGGAACGGCAGAGACACCACCACCAAAGTTTGGATCTTTCTCCTCCTCGCGAGCGAGGGCAGCTTGGTACAGAAACTCCTCGAAAGGGATGTGAGACAGGTCCGTGTAGTCGGCACCGTGCTCGTTGTTATCAAGACCCATGTTTTTCAGTGCGGTGCCATTGTCCTCGCCAAGGGCGGAAACGACGTCGCGAATGCTGTGAATGCTGGTTACTTGTTCGATGCCCATTTTTTAGTTTTCTGAGGAAAGAATGGGGAGTGAACAGAGCGGGCCATGATATATATACTCAGTATCTGGTATACTGAATGTGAACTGGTCAAAGGCTAATATAGGCTAGGCTCGTTGTTATCTCGGTACAGACACAAACGAGGAACGGTACGACTTGAAGCGGTGCGCTGCGGAGCGTTGCAAAACGGCGACGCATCTGCAAGAGAGATAGAGGATCAGGTACAACAACAGATAAGGCTTTAGGCAATGTTATACCATGTGAACTTCAGGTATCGAGACATCTGCAGCTCTCCGCTTGACCGGTGTCATGATGCTCATGGTACACTTTAGAGTTTGGTCTTAGCATGCGTGAGTTGCTCTTGGCATGCGGGCGGAGCCGTTGACGGTGATGGATTAGAGCCCGCACGAACCATGTGATTGTTCAATGCTCGAGCAAACAAGAATATCAATGCTGTGGGCGGGAGGCCAAGCTCTCCGCCGATGCTGTGATAAGATGTCAGGGCAGTCGCTTATTTTATTTCAGGCTGCTCGATTGCAGGTAGGTACGTCGCATACGTGTGGAACGGCGCAATCTGGGAACTGGTGCTAAAGTAAACCCCGGTCTGCTCTTGACACCAGGGGCGGTCGGTAGCACACCGAAGGCGGAGATTTTGTCCCAACACAGTCTGACGGTAGGCTGTATTTTTATCGATAGTTGATAATTTCTGCTGCATCTTGGTACCCAGATATGATGGGCACCGAGGGAGAGAGATAAGGAATAAGTGCAACAACTTGGAGGAAAAGCTTAAAGAAAAAAAATAGAGTAAACGAGCAGATAAGCAAGTTGGTTTAATTGCACAGCTCCATGAATATATAGAAATGATGGAACCTCACAAAAGCTCCTTAAACCGACATTGCTAAATCCGCGCGGTGCCATCGATACCAGCACATGCGACAGGACTTCGAGACAACAACAGTGCGCAGTTTGTCCATGTCCCTAGTTTTGCCGTGCCACGCACTTGAGCCGTTGCAGAGTGAAGCCTACTCAAAGATATAGCCGAGCTAGCGTAGCGGGGTCGCATAAAGGTCTAGCTTCGAGGCAGGAAGCTGTAGAGGTTCAGTACATGCGAGATAAGGCAGTCGCGAGCAACCTGACCCAACTGTATATCGATTATTAAGCCAGATTGCTGGTGCCCGTGCTGGGCCTCGAGCACCCCAGATGTGTTCGCGTCTTCGGAACGACTGGGGACAGCATCAAACATGTCAGACAGGTCAGACTTTATAAATCCGTAGTAGAATGAACACGCGAGGCATGCCAGAGTAAAGAGAAACTCAAAAATACCAAACACTGATGTCACTATCCGTGGTTTGTTGAGTCCAGCTCCTCCGTGAGCAGGCTCCAAGCAAACACCCATGTGCCCAGAGGGAAGGTCAGACCAACAAAGACATTGTGTAGCGTTCTGGCCGGTAGAATAGCACCGTTAGTATGACACTCATCAACCAGAATGAAGAATATGATAGGATGAATAGCGCAATAGCACGGACACCGTATTCGACAAAGTTCGGCCTTATCTCCAGTGACGTCGATTCGAAGAGCTTCAAACATGCACCTTAGCCAAGAGGGCCAGTTGGAAGCATAGCAGTGAACATCAGATGCTTCTCAACCAGCTTATAGTACCAGTCTTCAAATGTAGATAGCCATGAGACGCAAGATCCTCGCCGTTGTCCAGCATCAGAAAGCAAACAACCAGACTGGACTGTATCATTCCCGGCGACATTGACTTACTAGTCATTGCGCCCACCGTTGCGGCCGTGACCACGAGTTTCACGACAGGCCGCGCGGCCTATCATGCTGGTGTTTGGCAGCGATAAGGGGGAAAAAACGCCCCATGCGCAAAGCGCAGACACGAGGAGCGCCAATCCACAAATTACTACTGCGAGCACCCTAGCTCGCCACATGCAATGAGGTAGGTGAACAATCGTCCGAATCCCATCCGAATAGAGACTAATGAAGCAAAATTGGCTGAGATCATCAGCTATAAATTTTAATTGACCAACAGGGTCCAGTACAGATCTAAGCATCAGTACTACTGAGAGTCCAAAGAAAGAACAAACAGGGGACTGCATCTAGATATTAGCCTTACATCCGAAGGAAGTGCCTGGGTTGCCAGCAAAAGCTGTCTTGAGAACCTCAGCACTTGAGTAGATGCCAAGACCGCAAGTAGCAAGAGAAGCAAGGAACATAAAGACGTTGGCGGTGTTCAGCATCCACTTGTCACGGTATGAACGAGTATATCTTGAGAGGTCCTTCCAAGTGTCAATACGGTTGGTTTGCTTGGTGACAGGATCGTAAGGACCGTCAGCCTTCATGGCACTGATCTGCATGTCCAAAGCAACATACATGATTGGAGGGAAGGTGTAAGAGAATTGCAAGATGCAGACAGCACCAACAAGACCAACCAATGCAGAGAACTGAGGAATGGCAGAAGCAATAACGAAGGCGATCGCCCAGTACACAACCACCAGAACAAGCCAAACAAGCCAGCCGTACTTACCGTCGACAGAAAGGCCTTTGAAGATCTTCTGAACAAAGGTGGCGTAAACAACCTTGACACCGACGTTACCGTAAAGGCCAGCACCAATAAGAGAAGAAACCAAGTTCAAAACGTTGAGGGCAGTCTGCCATCCGTATGGGTTAACACCCTGATTACCAGGGTTGATGGTGAACTGTCCCTGGTAAGCGTAAACAAACAGTCCGTAGAGGAGGTAGACGACAAAAATGAGGATCTGCGCAGCTGCCATACCTTTCCAGAAATCCCAGGGACGTCTCATCTCAGCCATAAACTCAATGAAAATCATAGCACCACCGTATGCGTAGACAATGTTCATGGCCGCATTCAGCTGGTTGGTGAAGTTTTGACCAGCACCAGAGATTACGGCCTTGGTGACGACAGGTCCGAATGGAACACCATTCTGATTCAAGGCAGCAGTGTAGTTGACACCACTGGTGGCTACCACACCCATTGTGGCAAAGGAAACGAAGAGGTTAATCCAGACAGCTAAGTTAGCCAAGAAACCAAACTTTGCCAGAGAACGAATCTGACCGACAATCATACCAGCGAAAGCCCATACAACGGTCAAGATGGTGAAGCAGGTCTTTCTCTTGGCAACCTGGTAAAGACCCTGACCGTTACCGAGAATGATGATAGCGACGTTACACAACAGCTGGATGGCCTGCAAAACGTCAACACCGTATCTCGCCTTGGTGCCGAAGATACGAGCAAAAACGTCACCAAAGTTTCTGAGTGGGTATTTGGGGGAGTCCAGAAGCAAGAATGTCTTCCAGAGCAAGTAACCGGTGTAAGCAGCACAGATACCAAACAAGAAGTAGAGCAAAGAGCCTGGAACGAAACCGAGTTGGGCAATGGCGTAAGGAGCACCGGTGGGACCGAGAATATCGGTGGTGATGAGGAAGAAAACCGTGCCCCATGAAGCAGTTCTGATGACACGACCGGCAGTGTCCAAGGAATGGCCAGCAGCAGAGGCCCCGTCGTTCTTCTCGTCATTGCTGCTAGTCTCTACACTCACTACTTCCTTGTTCTTGTTCCTGTGCTTCTCGATCAGGCCCTTGACGAAGGTAATCTGTGGAACGGCAGAGACACCACTACCAAAGTTTGGATCCTTCTCCTCCTCGCGAGCGAGGGCAGCTTGGTACAGAAACTCCTCGAAAGGGATGTCAGACAGGTCCGTGTAGTCGGCACCGTGCTCGTTGTTATCAAGACCCATGTTTTTCAGCGCGGTGCCGTTGTTCTCGCCAAGGGCGGAAACGATGTTGCGAGCACTTTGAATGCTGGTTACTGCTTCGAAACCCATTTTTTGGTTTGCTGAGGAAAGAATGGGGAACGAAGAGAGAAGGCCATGATATATATACTCAGTATCCGGTGATACTGAATGCGAGCTAGTCCAAAGCCGCTATAGGCTAAACTCGCTTGTTATCTAGGTACAGGCGCTGACAAGGAACGGTACGAATTAAAACGGTGCGCTGCAGACCGTTACAGAACGGTAAAGAGCATGTGCAAGAGAGATAGGAGCATCAGCTACAACAATAGATAAGACCCCGGCAACGTTATACTACGTGTACTTCAGGTATTGAGAGACATCTGCAGCTCTCAGCTTGACAGCGGTTGGCAGGTGCCATGCTGCTCCTGGCACACTTTAGAGTTTGGGTTTAGCATGCATGACCTTCTCTTGGCATGCGGGGCGTAGCCGTTGGCAGTGATGGATCAGAGCCTGCACGAACGAATGATTGCTCAATGCTCGCGTAAACAAAGATAGCCACTGCTTTCAGCAAGGAGATATAGCACTTCGCGGACGTTGTGGTAAGACGTCAGTGCAGTCAATTTTTTTAGGCCAGTATTGGCTAGTCGATACTGCAGGCAGGCAGGCAGTACATCGCATACAGAAGAAACGGGGCGATCTGGAAACATCGGGAGCTAAAGTAAACCCTGGTTTCCTGTCGACACCATTGGATAGAGCCGCTCGGTAGCACACCGAAGGCGGACATTTTGTACCAACGCAATTTGAGATTAGGCTGTATATTTGCCGGTATATTTGTCGTTTTTGCAGCACCTGGGTACCCAGATACGATGGGCACCTAAGACCAGAGATAAGGGACAAGGCAACAACAACTTGGAGGGAAAGTATGAAGGAAAAATAGAGCAAACGAGCAGATAAGCAAGTAGGTTTAATTGCACAGCTCCATGAGTATATAGAAATGATGGAACCTCACAAAAGCTCTTAAACCGACATTGCTAAATCCGCGCGGTGCCATCGCTATCAGCACATGCGACAGGACTTCGAGATAAGAACAGCGCGCAGTTTTTCCGTGCCCACAGTTTTTCCGTGCCACGTACATGAGCCGTTGCGGAGTGAAGCCTACTCCGAGAAATCGCCGAGATAGCGTAGCGGGTCGCAAAAAAGTTCAGCTTCGAGGCAGGAAGCTGTAGAGGGTTCAGTACATGCGAGATAATGCAGTTGAGAGTAACCTGACCCTATTGCATATCGATTATTAAGCCAGGTTGTCGCTGTCAGTGCTGGGCCTCGAGCATTCCAGATGTGTTGGTGCCTTCGGAGCGACGACGGAGACAGCATCAAACAGGTCAGACTTTATAAATCCGTAGTGGAATGAACACGCAAGACATGTCAGAGTAAAGAGAATCTCAAAAATACCAAACACTGATGTCACTATCCGTGGTTTGTTGAGTCCAGCTCCTCCGTGAGCAGGCTCCAAGCAAACACCCATGTGCCCAGAGGGAAGGTCAGACCCATCAAGGCATTGTGTAGCGTTCTGACCGGTAGAATAGCACCGTTATCAAGACAGTAATCAACTAGAATGAAGCATATGACAGGAAGAATAGCGCAATGGCACGGGAACCGTATTGTACAAACTCGGCCTTATCTCAGGTGACGTCGATTCGAAGAGCTTCAGCCTGCTGAAGGATCGAACACGCACCTTGGCTAAGAGGACCAATTGGAAGCATCGCAGTAAACGTCAGATGCTT
Organism: Deakozyma indianensis; assembly: GCA_003706415.3. Classification (NCBI taxonomy): domain Eukaryota; kingdom Fungi; phylum Ascomycota; class Dipodascomycetes; order Dipodascales; family Trichomonascaceae; genus Deakozyma; species Deakozyma indianensis. The sequence continues at coordinate 304,999 of PPLG03000004.1, forward strand.
CTCAACCAGCTTATAGTACACTAGTCTCCAGATGTCGATAGCCATGAGCGAGAATGCAAGAGCCTCACCGTTGCCCACATCAGAAAGCAAACCACCAGAGTGGACTGTCTCATTCCTGGCGACAATGACTTACTAATCGTCGCGCCCACCGTTGAGGCCACCACAAGGGTCACAACTGGCGGTAGCACGGTCGCATTGAGTGTTGACCCATCATGTTTGTGCTTAGTAAAGATAAGGAAAACAACGCTCCATGCGCAAAGCGCAGGCATGGAAGCGTCAATCCACCATAGCGTGTACGTTACCGTGAGCACCGGAGCTTCCCAAATGTAGTGAGTTACGAAAACGATAGTGCCGAGCCCATCGGGATGCAGCCTAAGAGGCAAGACTGGCCGGGATCCTCAGCGACACATTTCAATTGACCAGGATCTAGTACAAATCGAATCAGTAGTACAGAGAGACCAAAGAAAAGTCCAATATTAGTTGCGTACAGCAATACCGCCAATAGCCGCAGCCAGTGGGCGGATACGGGAAGTTGTAGAGAATTGCGGAAGTGATCCCAACGCCCATAGTCATCGAGTACCACGCTGGGGGTAAAGTGATGTGCCCTGTATCTTGCGTATTCCACGATGCCTTTCATATATTGCTTTTGAAAAGACTTGGCGGTTCCTTTATATATGGTGGCGCCACTACGCCACATGTGCCCTGACACTGTCTGCCACGGCTCGGCATTTGCGCCACAACCACGTGCGGCACATGGCAGATTGCGGCTTCAATATGGCCAAAGTAGGAAATTATCAGCCACATTCAGTTATATTTCCGCCACACGGAGTCATAGACAGACACTGAGTGATCAAAGAACTGGCGCCATTTGGTGAATAGACATGAACAATGAAGTCCAGCTAACCAATTTGATTGCATTCCACAATCCCTCTACAATTGGTTCTCTTCATGGTGTGGAGAGGTCGGTAGAGTGTCATGTTAGTTCAATGTCCTGTGTATTTGGTTCATGCGGGTATGACTGCTCGGGATGGTTGAAATTCTTGTGTGCAGAGAAGTGTAAGCCGGTAGGTTTCATTGCTCTTCTATGTCTTCTCAGTTCGAGTCAGGATCTGGCCACAATGCCGGCACCACACAAACCGAGTCGTTTCGCAGCAAGAAGATAAAACTACCTTTAACACCTTTAACACACAGAAAAGTTGCAAAGTCGACTAAATTGTAAGATGGCAATGCACATGGCAGAGTGCATCGACATTGCGGAGAGGAAAATGGCCAGATTCGGTTGTACGTACCCGGGAAGCTCGTTCCTGTCCGCATAGATTGCCAATCCAAGAAAAGAGACGTCAATTGAGGCGCTGCATCGGCCGCGGCTACATGCTTCAATGCAGTGCTCAGTGATGAGCACTTTTCGCCCCATTGTGCTTCCTCCAGCACAAAGCTTGGCTCCTCATTAAGATCCGAGGATTGGGTGCTCTGTGCAGCCCACGTTTTGATACTGCCAAAATGCCCAGATCTGAGACGAGCAGGGCTCTAGTGGACACAGCGTTGCAGTTTATTCATATTATTCAAATTAAAGCTCCCAACTGCCCGGCAAATGAAATAAAAGCTTTTAATTTGCTCCACTGCGAACATCCGTCGTCCGCGAGCAGCATCTCCCAGTGGTTTCGCGTCTCCCCCCTACGACCCCTTCACCTCTTGGAAAATCAAAAGCTTTCGTTAGACCAAGAATCTTGGCAGTAGTCGCTCGCGAATAGGAATAAGCCCGAAGTAAATCTTACCAGTTTACCAGGTCCTTTGTTCACCATCCAGGATTCTAATAATCTCAAAACGTTGGGAAAATAACTAGTTACACAGGACTCACATGTCCCGTGCAAGGGGAAGTAGCATCGCTAGCTACACATCTCCAGTATCTCCCGGAAACGACGATGTGGATCTTGAAAACTTTGATCCTCTGCTAGCAGACGAGGACTATGAGAGTATCACAGTCAAGAGAATGCCTTACACGTTTGCCCAATGGTTGTCGGACAACATCGCCAATGGTCTGCTGATTCTCTCGTGGTATGTCTTTTCTGTCTCCCTGTCAATGTTTAACAAGTGGATGTTTGCTCCAAACATGCTGGACTTTCAGTTTCCACTGACAACGACCGCTTACCACCAGTTTGTGCAGTTTCTGTTTGCATTCCTGACACTCAGGCTCTACGGTGTGTGGAAGGAAAAGAACTCTCTGGTAGTCCACGAGCATGAGCAGGTCAAGCCATTGTCCTTTTACATGTCATGGAACTACATCAAGACTGCTGTCCCCTGTGGACTTGCGTCCTCTGGCGACATTGGCATGGGCAATGTCTCTTTGCGCTTAATCACATTGACATTTTACACGGTAATCAAGTCCTCTGCGCTGGGGTTTGTACTGTTGTTTGGAGTCTTGTTTGATCTTGAGGTGCTTTCACTCGAGCTCGTTGCCATCGTTGCTACAATGACGGTGGGCGTAGTTCTCATGGCTGTTGGTGGATCCAACTCGTCTGACAGCGAAGACTCGCACCACAAGTCGGCCGCACTTCTAGTCACTGGCTTTCTCACGGTGCTTGGTGCGTCTGCCTGTTCTGGCCTCCGATGGTGTCTCACTCAGATGCTGCTCAAAGGACGACCTGTGCGCTTTGTTACGTCATGGCGCGACATGATTAGACACAGTACCCCTCAGCCCGTTCCGGTACAGAACGTCAGACATAATCCGCTGCAAACCATTCTCATGCTGTCTCCGATTATGGGTGTGGCTCTGCTGGTGCTGGGCCTGGCGCTTGAGGGCCCCATTGAGCTTGTTAAAGCGCATATGTGGGAGGAAAAGGGCATTGCTAAGGGTCTATTGCTGGTTTCATTCCCCGGCGTCATTGCATTTTTCATGACATTGTCGGAGTTTTTCCTGCTGGAGCGCACCTCTGTCTTGGCATTGAGCATTGCGGGCATTTTCAAGGAGATTGTCACGCTGGGTTCTGCAGCTCTCGGATTTGGCGATACGCTGAGTTCATCCAACATTGTTGGCTTGGTCATTACAGTTTCTGCTATCGTGGCGTATAACGTCTATCGTATTCGCCAGCGGACAGGAGAGTAACATTGAACCGAGAAGTAACGATCTACGAACCCGTTGCAGCGCTCATTCACCACAGACAATGCAATGGGGTTTGGACTGCAAGTCCACGGTGAGATCTCTCTCTATGCATTGTCCACATGGGGGCTAGAGTGCGTAGCCTAGTCACTCTATCCACAGCACAGCCGCGGGATCCGGCGGCAGGATAAAAATCTTGATTTAGTTTATGGATACATTTAGACCTGTGTGGGCAAGGTTGGTGCTCCGGCGAGGAGTCGTTTTCTGCTCTTTCGGGCCCTTTTGCTGCACAGTTCTATAAAAAAAAAGCGTTGGCGAAATTTGGCGGACTGTCCGTCCATGCTGGGATTATAAAAAAAATAAACGATAATTAATGACATCATGGGACGTTGTGCGACGTCTCGGCTGTCTATTGTTTTTTTTTTTAATAGCTGGTGTCACGAGACGCCCCACGCGGAGTGTTTCAGTCGGAAGCAATTGGCGATAGCAAGCAACGAAAAGCCACCAAATAGACCTCCGAAAGTTCATTAATTAGCTCTGTGCTTCTTTCCTCTCTTTTTCCGACCCGGGCCCCCTGTGTCTGGTACTGTTTCGAGCTGCGGCTGGTGTATGAGGTATAGTCACGCAGCAGGCCCAAAAGGGAAAACATGGGTTTGAAAAACGGGGGAATTCCAACAGCCAGCATCCTTCTCAGCATCCTCCTTGTAAGCGAGTAGCCTACTAATGCTAGTTGTCCTACTAGAGCTGCTCACGCTTCTCGTGGTTGTAACGGCCAGACCGCTCAAACCCAAGAAGCTGCGCACGGTCAGCGTTTACACGGATGCTCTGCACCACCCAAACTCTGAGAAAATAGTGACGCTACCTGCGGAGAACGAATACTCGGTTTCTTTGATGGCAAACCTGACTGTGGGTAATCAAAATGTCACTCTGTCTGTCGACGCCTGCTCTGGCGACTTCTGGTTCTACCAGGCCGGCGCAGTTCCGCTCTGCAACAACTCGCTCACGGGCTGTGCAACAGACTATGCGCTCTTCCACCCGTACAACTCGTCGTCTTTTTTTAACACAACACAGGAGGCAGAGATCTCTGTGCGTGGCGCCGCCAGCATGACGGGCTATTACGGCATGGACACGATGACACTGCTCTCGGACGCTGCGAGTGTCCGTTTCACGGGGGGACTCAAGGACTGTCCGTTTGCCCTCATCACAAACATGACCGACGTCTTTGCGCCGTTTGGCGGCCTCGGAGTCGGCTACGATACGAACGGGACAACGCCGTTTTTAGATTTCCTCAAACACAACGAGATCATCTCGTCCAGTTCACTCTCCTTCTTTCGAGACGAGTCAAACATTTCGCGGACTTTGATGGGAATGGTCGACATTGACAAGTACAAAAACGATCTGCAGATCTACTCGTTCCAGGAAACATACTTTCAGTCGGCCGGCAAGTCGTACTTCCAGTACCCCTACATTCCTCTCTCGTCGCTCTCTGTGACCAACAGTAAAGGAACAACCGCCCAGCTGGCTACCAACTTTAACCAGTCGGTTGTCATTGACTCTGCCCGCATGCTATCGCATTTGCCGTTCTCTATTCTTGTGCAGCTGGCTGTTCAACTGAACGCAATGTACTCTAAAGATCTGGGGCTCTGGGTGCAGACGTGTTCCTACAGAGATATCAACGCAACGTTGGACTTGCAGTTTGACTCCACCACCATCCACGTTCCAATTTCCCACATATTATTGGAGTTTGTCGACCAAGGCACTGGCCAGGCATTGCAATTCTCCAATGGCGACCCGGCCTGCATTTTGGCCTTCACTCCCTCAGAAATCACTGGATTCAACTCCCTTGGTTGGGGCGTATTGAGAGACATGTACACTGTCATTGACTACGATAACAAGCTTGTGGCCGTTGCAGAAGTTGACACCAGCGAAGAGTCAAACCAAAATCTTACCAGCATTCTCACCAATTTGGCGTATCTTCCGAGCGCCACCATACCTTTTGGAGCGGCCACTTCGACGCTATTAACAGTGAAACCTCGACAGGATAACTTTACATCTCATGTGCACAGTGGAGTTCCGCAGATTATGATCTCAGCCGACCAGTTCATCACATCTATTTACACTAATCCTGGCCCCACCACAACATCAATGGCCAGCGCGACGACCACAAAATCGGTCGGCGCAGTGTCGTTTGGAAACCGAGACAAAACGCCGTGGCATCTGTGGCTTGGGGCCGCCTTGCTATCCATTATTTATTGATCTACAAGAAGCAGTATGAGGCAAAGTAATCATTAGTCTAGTGCCAGTATATGCATGTCATTAACCATCTCGCCTTTATCATTCAAAACGAGATTAATCACTACATTGACCGAATAAACATTGTTTACAAGAATTGTGTCATACCTGGACTCATCTCATCGCGATACGCCCAGTTCTCCACATTTTAACTTTTGGCGTTGGACCAAAAAGTTACCCTGCTTATGACTGAAATTTTCAAAGACCCCATAAAACCAGCGAGTTTAAACCAACTTTTGACAGTTAACAACGTTTCGACACGATCTTTTGCGCGTTGTAAGAACGCTGCATATCAATCCTTTTGTTCACCGATATAACGTCAGAAGAACAATGTCTACCAACGCCGAGAACGCGGCTCCTCCGAAGGTAAAGACCGAAAAGGAGCTGGAAAAGGAGCGAAAGAAGGCTGAAAAGCTGGCCAAGTTTGAGGCCAAAAAGGCGAAGGCTGCTGCCTCTGCTCCAGCCGCCAAGAGCGCCACTGCCCCCAAGAAAGAAGAGAAGGCCAAGGCTCCAAAGACTGAGGAACAGTTTGTCGACAAGACTGTTCCTGGAGAGAAGAAGATCCTGCTGCCACTGGACCACCCAACCCTGAAGGCGTATTCGCCTGGCAACGTTGAGTCGTCGTGGTACGACTGGTGGAGCAAACAAGGATTCTTTGAGCCCCAGTTGACAGAGAACGGCGATATCAAGCCTCAAGGAAAGTTTGTCATCCCAATTCCTCCTCCAAATGTCACTGGTGCGCTACATATTGGACATGCTCTGACCTTTGCCATTCAGGACTCTCTCGTCAGATACTACAGAATGAAGGGTATGTCTGTGCTGTTTGTTCCAGGTTTCGACCACGCCGGTATCTCCACACAGTCTGTTGTTGAGAAGATGCTGTGGAGCAAGGAGAAGAAGACCAGACATGACCTGGGCCGTGAAAAGTTCACCGACCTTGTCTGGGACTGGAAGGAAGATTACCACAAGAGAATCAAGAACCAGTTGCAGAAACTTGGTGCCTCATTTGACTGGTCAAGAGAGGCATTCACCTTGGACGAGGCCAGATCGAAGGCTGTCGCTGAGGCATTTGTCCAATTCCACGAAGAAGGCATCATTTACCGTGCAAATAGACTTGTTAACTGGTGTGTTGCTCTGAACACCACCTTGTCCAACCTTGAGGTCGACAACAAGGAGATCCCGGGCAGGACTCTTCTCAAGGTTCCAGGCTACGATGAGCCTGTTGAGTTTGGTGTTCTCACATCCTTTGCTTACCCTGTGGAGGGAAGTGATGAGAAGCTTATTGTGGCTACGACTCGTCCTGAGACCATGGTTGGTGATTCCGGTATTGCTGTACACCCAGATGATCCAAGGTATAAACATCTTCACGGAAAGTTCTGTGTCCACCCATTCATCAAGGACCGCAAGCTTCCAATTGTCTGTGACGCTGAAGCTGTTGACATGGAGTTTGGTACTGGTGCTGTCAAGATGACCCCAGCTCACGATCCTAACGATTACGCTACCGGAAAGCGCCACAATCTTGAATTCATCAACATTCTGAGCGACAACGGTGTGCTTAACGAGAATGCTGGCCCATATGCTGGCATGAAGCGTTTTGATGCTAGAAAGAAGATCCTCGAAGACCTGAAGGAGAAGGGTCTGTACATTGGCCAAGAAGACAATGCCATGAGTGTCCCATTGTGCTCAAAATCGAACGATGTTATCGAACCTCTTATGAAGCCACAGTGGTGGGTGAAGCAGCAGGAGCAGGCTGAGGCTGCCCTGAAAGCTGTCAAGAACGGCGAGCTGACAATCACTCCAAAGACTTCGGAGAATGATTTCCACCACTGGCTCAACAATATCCAAGATTGGTGTATCTCTCGACAACTGTGGTGGGGTCACCGCGCTCCTGTGTACTATGTGTGCTTCGAGGGCGAGAACTTTGATGAGCTTGACAAGGCTGCTGAAGAGAGATGGATTGCTGGACGTACTGTCTCTGAAGCTGAAGAGAAGGCTGCTAAGGCGTTCCCTGGCAAGAAGTTTACTCTGCACCAAGACGAAGATGTTCTCGACACTTGGTTCTCGTCTGGTTTGTGGCCATTCTCCACTTTGGGCTGGCCCAACACTGATGCCGCTGATCTTAAACGATTCTACCCCATGTCCATGCTGGAAACTGGATGGGATATTTTGTTCTTTTGGGTTGCTCGTATGGTTATGCTGGGTATCAAGCTTACCGGCCAGGTCCCATTTACTGAGGTTTTCTGCCATTCTCTTGTGCGTGATGCCCAAGGACGCAAAATGTCAAAGTCTCTTGGTAATGTCATTGATCCATTGGATATGATTGCCGGTATTTCTTTGGAAGGACTTTACGAAAAGCTCACTCAAGGTAACTTGGATCCGCGCGAGGTCAAGAAGGCCGCAGATGGCCAGAAAGTCTCCTATCCAAATGGTATTCCAGAGTGTGGTACTGATGCATTGCGTTTCGCTCTTTGCAACTACACCACTGGTGGCAGAGATATCAATCTTGACGTCAACAGAGTGGAGGGCTACCGTAGATTCTGCAACAAGATCTATCAGGCCACCAAGTTTGCACTGATGAGATTGGGCGATGACTATGAACCACCAGCCAAGCCTACCATCTCTGGAAAGGAGAGCTTGGTTGAGAAATGGATTCTGCATAAGCTGCATGCCGCCTCAGAGACTGTCGCGACTTGCTTAGAGCAGCGCGATTTCTTCAACTCCACCAACGCTGTTTACAACTTCTGGCTCAGAGAGTTCTGTGATGTTTTCATTGAGAACTCCAAGCCATTGATTTTGGAAGGTACCCCTGAGCAGAAGAAATCCGCTCAAGACACCCTCTACACCTGTCTTGAAGGTGCCTTGAAGATTACTCATCCTTTCATGCCATTCATTACTGAGGAGCTTTGGCAGAGAATCCCCAAGCGTCCAGGTGACAAGACTCCATCCATCATGCTTGCTGAGTTCCCAAGATACCCAAGTTCGTTTGTCAGTGGAAGTGCAGAGACTCAGTATGATCTCGTCCTTGAGGTTGTTTCTGGCATTCGTTCCCTGCTGGCCTCTTACGGTATTGCAAAGGATGGCTCTGTTGTTGTGCAGGTGTCTGAAAAATCCGTCGATATTCTCAACGAACAGAAGACTTCCATCCTTTCTCTTGTGAAGGCTGCCAAGACGATGGATATTATCAAGGATACAGAGGCTGTTCCTAAGGGTGCTGTTGTTTCGGTTGTCAATCCTGAGTGTTCCGTATATGTCATTGTCAGGGGTCATGTGGATCTTGATGCTGAAATCAGCAAAGCCGAGAAGAACATTGAGGCCAAGACCAAGTCAGTCGCTTCTTTGCAGAAGCAGCAGGCTCTCCCCAACTACGAGACTAAGGTTCCAAAGGATGTTCGCGCTAAAAATGCTGAGAAGCTTGAAACTCTCACTGGCGAGATCGAGGGCCTGAAAGCAGTTATTGCAGAGTTCAACAAGCTGAAGGTTGATTAAAAAAACACCTCGTCACATAATAATATAATAAGTGATACAGTACTACAAATTTACTATCCAGAAAAGTATCAGTTTAAAATTTGCAGACAACTGTGCTCCTTTCACCTTCTTTTCATCTCTTGAGCCCACCTTCCTGATCCAGTAATAACTGTAACTTGAAGGCAAAACCAGCTAAACTCATCCCGCCCAAAGCCCTACTTAATTATCTGGATGCTTTCTCCAGAGCTACGAAGCAGTTACAGGTCGCTGCTTCGCTATGGTCTACGAGCGTTGAATTTCCAGGCGCCCAATAAGTATGTCTTTTTGCGCGCTCTGAGGGCTCGATTTAATGACCCTCAATATGGTTATTTAATACAGCGGGAAATTAGAAATAACAAGGAGGCTTTAGATAACACGGTAGCGTTTATGCGAAATGCAGGCACCTTCAAAGGCGAAGAATTTGTTCTTTTCAATAATTTAATTCAAGTAGAATATTCGCGGCAGAGGCTACATATGCTTGGAAAGGAACAATACAACAGCAAAGTCTATCAGCCCTACGACGCATTGGTAGAGAATCTCAATGCGTCGATGCAGCTAATGTTTTGAGAGGAATTGGCTCATTCAGGAATAAAAGGAGAATATCCAGGCGGAAACTGCGCATTGACTGAAGGTGACACAACGGCCTGCGCTGCGGGGCCTAGTGCAGCAACCAGTGGTGTAGTGGGCGGGGCAATATTCGAGGTAATTGGCGAGATTGTGTTGGCTCCTGTGCTCATGTGGTGTAAAGGTTGTGATTCTGCAAGAAGCAACTTGTAGGAAGATGCATCGATAAGTGCAGGAATCTCTTTTGTCATGGAAGAGAGGGAAGAGAGCGCAGGCGTCATCTCTTGAAGGAAAGGCAGATCTGCGATAGAGCTCTTCGCCGCCACAAGAATAGAGATAACAGCCTTCAGGAAATTGCTTGCGGCATCCCAAAACTTACGCCGATCAATATCGCCCGTCGTTCGCCTGTCCTCCATCATCTTGCGAAGTCTTTTTGTCGTGTCCAGGCCCAACACCGACGCAGCAGTGAGGTCTTTAACGTGATTTGTCAACGTAAGCGACGCTGTGCCCCCGCCAACAACAGCAGTCGCCGAAGCCCTAGCCGATTCATTCACGGCGTTGGTGAGCATGTTTAACACGCTCTGTGCCTTCAACGTTGACGTCTCAATAGAATCATACAATCTAGCATCAGAGGCCGCCAACTCGCCTTGCACTGGGCCACTCGTAGAGCTGCTTCTACTACCCAAAATTGGATGAGGCATGCTCGAGCTCCCTTGACGAGTTACCGGTTTAGGGGGAGAGCTATTCATAACACTCCAAGCGTTGTAAAGTTCGTGCAAAGATCCTATACTCTGTAGAACCAACAATCTAACGAATCGAACATCTGTCTGAGCACAGATTCTGTCCGAACAGCCGATAAGGCACGCGATAACAGCCCTAAATGTAGAGAGAGCCTTTGTAATCGATGCACTTAGTGTCAATAAACCTGGACCCTCTTCCAAAATTTTAACTAACTCATCGAAGCTCGCTTTTGATGGTGTTAGCAGTATGCTAATTTTTGTAACGGAAGTCTTATCTCGAGAAACGTGTACGATTCGCCGTATAACATTGAACAGCTCATTCATGGCAAAGAGGCACTGTCGTGCCACATCCACCGCTTCTGATAGACTAGCCTGTCGCTTTGCATCAAAAGCGCGATCCAGTTTATGCGCATTATCCAGTACTCTTTCTCCGTCAGGTTTAGGCACGGTGTGATCGGACTCGCTACCACGCCTGAGGTCCGCTGTGGACTCGCTACCGCGCCTAAGTTCCGCTGTGGACTCGCTACCGCGCCTAAGTTCCGCTGTGGACTCGCTACCGCGCCTAAGTTCCGCTGAGGACTCGCTACCACGCCTTACTTCCGCTGCCTTGTCTAAAGCTTCCGCAAAAGGAGTATTGTGTTCCTCGACCGATCGTTCTCTAGCTGCCGTCTCAGGCGGTGGTGTGTCATTCGGAGAATCTTGTTCAGGCAGCGTAGACATGCGGTGAAAGTAACCTGCTCTCGATTCAGGTTCCGGAGATATAAATGAAGCACTATGCTGCTCTGCTGCCGTTTCCAGCAGCACAGAATCATGGGACAGACCGCGAACATGGTGTGTCAGGGCAGGATTAAGAAGGTCACCAGGGTCAAAAGATGTCTTTTTGGCCAGAACCAAACCCATTCTCTTGGCCGCACGCGATGCTGCAGGACCAGATAGTGTGCTCTCAGAATTGGATCGTAGCCTCTCACTATAGTTGTGGGTACGAGTAAGATCAGGTTCGCTCGCTGGAACGTCAGAGTTGAGAAAGAAACCGCCCTGGCTTGCTATAGTGGCTGGTTCTGAGGAGGACAGATTGAGAGAGTTTGAAGAATCCAGATATTTTTTCAGTGCGGCCACCCAGTTGTCTGTTTGTTCTTGCACTTCCTGAGGCATCTCGGGAGTAATGAGTCCCTTATCTAGCTCAAGGACGTGAAGGATTTTGAGATCAGCAATGGACCGAGGAATGCTCGTCATTTTGTTATTAGACATGGACATGATCTCAAGGACAGAGGATAGTGGAGACTTGGCGAACGAGCCAGGAAACTTTGAGATGAGGTTCTTGGAAATGTCGAGAATTTTGAGGTTAGGGAATGTCATGATGACGCTCGGAAACGACGTTAAGCGATTGTTGGAGATGTTTAGGTAGAGGAGATTTGGCATGTAGAAGGGCGACGGTAAATCAGTCAAGACATTGTTGGCAAAAGAAAGTCTGGTGAGTTTGATCTTTGTCAGCTGCTGGATCACGTCTGACGGCAATTCAGAGATCCCCAGATCGGTGAGTTCCAGATCAATCTCGTCGTCGTCGTCGTCGCTCTCTTCTTCCTCTTCTTCATCATCCTCATACTCTTCAGCATCATCATTCACGGTACTTTCACTGTCCGAGTCTGGATCGTATCGATGGCTGCCCGCTGTAGCCAGACGTTGCCTCACCAAGTCGGTCAGTGCCGGACCGGAAATAGTCTCACCGGTCGCCATTGATAGAAACGACTGTGTGTTGTGTTTCTTTCAAATGGGGTTTCTTTCAAAAGTGCGTATTTATGTGATGCTCGTCTAAGGGGCTGACAGCTGCGGCGGGAGTTGGCCAAAATTTGGGGGACTCGTCGTGCCGAGAGAATGAAGGTGTGGGAGTGATCAGTCGACTAGTTTAATAGTATTTTGAGCTTTGGTAATGGCGTAAGCCTATTTCTAACATTTATTTTAGTCTTGAGTATTCGCCTTATGTCCGTCCCTTTGTGTACTGTTGAGTCGGATTATCGTAAGGCGATAACACCAAGCAGGTACAAGATAAACAATGTATTTTGCTATATAAGGGCTATATATTTTCAGCAATCACTTTGCTAGATTACTGACTTGTTTCTTTATCTGACGATACTCTGGATACATCTTCTCAATGAGCGGCGGATTTTATGCAAAAGAGACATTCTCCTAATCAAAACAATAAAAAACAACCAAACCGAAAGAACATAATGTTACATTCTGCACGTATATAATTTTACTACGTAGCTAAAGACAAATACTCCGTTGACGATTACAAATCGGCATCATCATCATCTGGAAGTGGCATGGTGACAGCCTCCTCCATCTCCTGCTGGTACTTCTTGACCAGATCCTCATCAACGGTAACCTCGGCAGGGAGGAGAGCTGGGGCAGCTACAAATTCCAGACCAGAGTTGCCGACAAGCTTTCTAGCAAGCCACAAGAAAGGCTTCTCAAAGTTGTAGTTGGACTTGGCAGAGATATCGTAGTAGTGGAGACCCTTCTTGCGGTGGAAGGTGATGGATCTGGCCTTGACCTTGCGCTCCTTGACGTCAACCTTGTTACCGCAGAGAACAACTGGGATGTTCTCGCAGACTCTGACAAGGTCACGGTGCCAGTTGGGAACGTTCTTGTAGGTGATACGGGAAGTAACATCAAACATAATGATACCGCACTGGCCGTTGATGTAGTAGCCGTCTCTAAGGCCACCAAACTTCTCCTGACCAGCGGTATCCCAGACCTCAAACTTGATCTCACCAAAGTTGGTGTGGAATGCGAGGTTACGGACCTCAACACCCTGTGTGGCATTGTACTTCTTCTCAAATTCTCCAGTAACGTGTCTTCTGACAAAGGTGGTCTATGTTAGTATTGCGCGAATAAATGGAAGGGATCGCCAAGATCCCTGGGTGCTTCGCCACATGTGTCGTGTTTGCAATCTTTTGAGATGCACTTGCTGTCAAACAAACACAGCACTCAACAGCGTCAAGCAGGGTGCCCAAAGAAAGCGATTACAAAGGAAAGGCAAATTCCTTGCACTGCTGCAGACAAACTGCCAGTAAACTGTTTGAACCAGCGCACAGCGTGTCAAATACTGCAAAATAAACAAAACACAACAGTCAACCTGCTAGCGACGATCTGACACAAATGATTCATCATTTCTACTTACCTTTCCGGTACCACCGTCACCGACGAGGACGAGTTTGAACTGTGGAACTTGCTGTTGCTCAGCCATTTTTGATTTGTTGTTTGTTTTTGGTGGGTTGGAGAAACGGGTAATAGAAAAGCCTCGTCAACCAAGTGTTGAATAATTTTTCAGGGATGGGAATGGACACACTTTCGATGGGGTTCCATTCTGGGTAGTCCGCCGTTTGCTCACCCAAACACTGGGAGTGACAGGCGGGCAACGGATTCAAGCCGTGCACAAACAGACGAATTGCGATTTTGAATCGTTGACAGTGTCTTTTAAAGCTTCTCTTGAGCTTGCTGGCTCATTTCCACGGCTATTCGAAAGAAGTGCATTTGTTTACGGCTAATCAGTTATCGAAATCACGTGACTAAACTGCTGCCAAATTCAATCTTGGGTTAGTGGCTATTGCGTGAGCTTGGGGATGAGACTCGTCCAAGCTTTCAAACCCACAAGCTGTATTTTATTCTCAGGTTCTCAAGGTGGGGAGAAATTCCATAGACTGAGACGACGCTAGATGCCAAGACTCTTTTGTGAATACTGTCAAACAACCATCACCCACGATTCTGTCTCGGTCAGAAAGAAACATTCGACAGGTCGTAACCACATTAAAAACGTCGTTGACTACTACTTGCTGGTCGCCAAAGAGGACGGACTGATATCTGCGAAGAGCGACGTTGACGCTCACGATTTCGTGGAGGAAGTAGAACGAGTACGCAACACATTGTATGCTGGTGCTCCTGGACGCGCTACAGCCAACGATTTAGAGGTGATATTGGAGCGCAAGTCTCTGCCCGAGCCTTACTCGCTGGGAAAATGAGCAACAAGAGCTTTTCAGAGCTGGTCACGGGGTTTCGATACAAGGGGGCCGCGAACCAGCCTGTAAAGACAGAAAATCGCATTCAAAAGGTTCGGGGTAAGAAGACTGGAAAGGCGATACCCTCGGAGAAACGAGAAGTCCGTACTGATCTGAAACCGCTCGCTCCACTGCTTTGCGAGGGGTTGAACTGCGTCTTTATTGGATTCAATCCGGGAATTGCCTCGTCAGAGAAGGGCCACCACTATGCGCATCATTCTAATCACTTCTGGTCACTCTTGTCTCGATCAGGGATCACCGACCGGCCAGTGACATGCTACGACGACGGCCTCTTGCAGAATGAGTACAAAATAGGATTCACAGACTTGGTCGCACGGCCGACACCGGGAATCAAAGATTTGAGCAATAAAGAGCTCCTGGAAGGTGTCCCGTTGCTGGAGAACAGGCTGGCTGCTGTATCGCCAAAAATTCTGTGCATCGTCGGCAAGGGGATATGGGAGAATATCTACTCTGTGAAGAATGGACAAAAGCCTAAAGATTTCAAATTCGGATTGCAGCCACAGAAGTTTGCTGGTGCAGATGTCTTTGTAATGCCTTCCACGTCCGGACTGGTAGCTGCGTATACCATGGATATGAAACTGCAGTTCTTCAAGGAGCTTGCACAACTGATACGCGAGTTGTAATATTAAAAAAAAAATACTATTTATTTACAAGAAATGTCAAAGCATTAATCCTCGACTATTGGATTCCGCTGGCCTCTCTTTTGAGGAGATCCTCGTTGGCTGGAGTCAGATGTCCATCTGGAGCATACTTGATGTACAGGTCGTCTGCTATTCCCTGAACGCGTGCTCTCTCAGCGGCTGTTTCCTTCGACAGGTAGTCAAACATGTTTAAAAGATCTGCCTGCATTTTGTGACATCGCTCCAATTGTACGGTATGGGTGTAACACGATGTGAGACGGCTCAGCAGAGGACCGTTGCGAAGACAGTTGGAGAGCTTCATCTCCAGCTCAACACAGTTGTCCATGGCAGCCTGCTTGAGAGTGAGCAACTTTGGTCCATTCTCGCCGTTATTTGTTCCCTGAGACTGGTACAGTCTGCTACCGTCATTTGGCAGCATGTACTCCTTGGTGTCTGCAGGTTTTGGAGTTCCTTCATGTTTCTCCGTGGGCTTGGCTTTCTTGTAAAACTCCTTCAAGTCTTCAGAGAGAAACGTCAACTCATCCGTGTTGTTCTTCTCCTCAACATTCTGAGATCTCCACCACTTCATGCCTAGGTCGCTGGCTCTTTCATTTCGCCATTTCCTCAGTTGGGACAGTTTCTGGGTAAGCGCAGAGTTTGCCGACAAGTAGAAGCATCCAACATGTAGCGATAATCTGTACATGGTTTATATTTACAAAGTGTTCTTGTTTAGAGAACGTGGTTTTGGTTTACATATATATAAAAGAAAAAGGCTCCCTTCTGTAGCAGGTTCTCTAGTAGCCCTTTCTTCGTGCTTCGTTGACCAGCCCGAATAGTCGTTTGATGCCGCGGTCGAAACGCTTCTTGGAGCGCTCCATTTTTATTCTTGCCCGCTTCTTGCAGGGTCTCTCGTATCTCTGTTGTCGGAACACGGTTTGAATGACTTTGTTTTGCGAATTGATGACGCTGAGTTGGCGCAGTGCCTGGCCAACAGTCTTTGAGCCACCCTGGACAGTCACTGTCCGTTGCGCTAGTACGCCTGTTCGTGGGATTTGATTAGGAGAGATTGAGCTCGCCTTTTTAACGGCCTCTGCGCTGATCAGGTCCTGCTTTGTGCTCTGTGTGGTGCTTCTTCCTGGCTGGTTGATCAGGCTCAGCAGGTCTGCCATGGCGTTTTTGCTTCGGCCCAGGGCCATGCCCGTGGAAAAGCTCCTTGCCAACCTCAACATTATAAAGGCGATTGAACTGAGTGCCTGTTCAGCGTTGGTGGTTTATGTGAAAGACCAGTCAGGTTTGAGAGTTTTGCGAATTTTCAGTCACGTGAGTTAAGTCCATCCTGAAGGCCAAGGCCAACTGCTTAGAGAGGGGTTCCGAGAGCAGGAGTAGCTGAAATCTCGGGTGTTTCTTGGCTTCTTGAAATGAATTGGTTCTGTTGCCGGAACATGAACCACTCGCTTTCTCGTTGACGTTCATTTCTCCCCACATTTCTACAACTTGGTGATACGCTCATACAGCCAGAATTCATTTGGGAGGCACTGCGTTGCAAGCAGTACCCCGCCTCTTAACTTTGAAATCAGTGACTCTTTATCTGAAATTAAACCTCGACAAAAGGTTTAAACTCTCTGCTTTTGTGACACCCCTGATCACCCATCTCCCACCCAGTATCGACCTTGCCTGGCTGTGCCAATGAGTCTAGTGTACCCCATTGGCCTGCCTACAACCTCAGCACTCACGTTCAGTGATTACTTCAATGACGAAGAGCTGTCTGGGGGTTTAAACCAGTGCGATCTGCATCGCACGTCTGTGCGAGATGCTCTCAAGAAGGCGAAAAGATCAGATAACCCAGACTTTCTTGGCGTTATCAGGGCCTGCGAGGCCTATCTCCGACAGCTGTTTCATATTTATTCAAACTCAGACAAGTTTCCTCCAAAAAAGCCCTTTCGAACGGCCTGGTCGCAGCCAATTCATGCTGGACCATCGCTTAATGGTCTCAATACCAAAAAGCACGATGCAGAGGGACTTGCATATGAAGTGGGAATGGTCTTGTTAACCTATGCTCTATCATTGGCATTACTTTGTGATGCAGATTACAGTAGTCCATCGTCTACGAATAAGTGGCAGTCCAAGATGCTGGTCGAGTCCCTGTCGGTGCTCAACTTCCTGTCGACAATGGCCGAAATCGATCACATTAAGCCCCCTCCTCCAGATCTGGATAAGGCGACCCGGAATGCCTTGTGTGCAATAATTTCGGGCTCGATACATTTGCAGATTCTGTATCGGGCTATCGGCGATCCAGACAAGAAATGGGCAACAAAATGGTCGTCAGGGCTACTCACCCGTGTAGCTATCTATGCTTCAGAGCAGTTTTCTTCGTCAGTAAGGTTACTACAATCTTCCAGGAGATTGTCAGAGACAAGTGGGTTGCTCTCGTGGGCTACATCGCGGGATAATCACTGCATTGCATTTACCCAGCGCCAGATGGCCATCGATAAGTCGTCGCAAAACGAGACTGGATTCGCGATTGGTTTGTTACAGTCGGCAAGAGATACACTTCAAAAAAAGTCAAAACTTCGATTGAAATCAAAGCAATTGCCTATCGAGGATGAGAGCCTACTCACAGAGATAGAAAAGCTGTTGCAGCAATACAAGCGAGACAATGATGCAGTTTCTTTTCAAAAGATCCCATCAGCATCTGAGGTGCAACGAGGCTGGCCATCTGGTAGAGCAGTCGTACCCTCAACCAGTATTTGGCAACCGCCGTACAGAGTTTCTGAAGGTTCCTCTGTTGATCTCCATCGAACTTCATACTACTAGGTTACGCATTCTGTAATTCCACTATTTATCGTTATCAGAAATGATTTGCTAACATGTTACTTGTGGGTGCGCATTGTATTGCCATCCAAATTCTCGATAGTATCATCAGTCGGTAGAATCTGGTCGTAAGAGAAGGTGAGCACAAAAAGTAGCGCTAAAGATTTTAGTCCAAAGAGGGCACTTTGCCTGCCAGATGACTTCGAAGCGTAATACTAGATGCCATATCATGAACTTTTAACGCACATCGCAATGCTTCGCCTGCTGTTCAAACGAGAGACGCAGTTCCATTTGATCAGACTTGTAAGGCGCAGCTAGGTAGTTATTATGCTCCATTTTCTAGCTCTAATGGGGTATCTAGTCGCAATACTGTAATGCTCCAATACTCTTACGAGTGGCTGATTTGGGTATGCCAGCATGCAACGCTAATGCATGAAGATGCAGAACGCCTAATATTTGGAAGTACCCTAGCCCACAGTCGAAGAGGCACATAAACCCAATTGAGATCAACGGTGTCGCTGCGGATTCCATTACGAACTGTAGCAAAACTCTTTTCATGAGCTTATGTAACTGTCAGAGTAACCGTCCTTTGAGCACAGCATATTAGCAACTGAAATTCTACGCCATGGCTCGCTTCGACTAGCCATAAACTGCTACTCGTCAAATTCACCTGCTCCAAAACTGGATGGACGGCTCTGTCACGTAAAACGTCTACTCGCATTAGAAGACCCATCTGCCTGCCAATACGCAACACTAAATATCACGCAAGCACCCCTAATACGCAGTCGACAAGGAACTACGACACAATTGAAATCATGATGCGCTCTTTAACCCCATTATGAACTGTGGCTTTTATCAGCCTCCATAACTATCGTGATAACTGTATTTTGCACAATCGCTTGGTGAGCAAAAATTGCACCTTGGCTCTTGTTCGCTGGGTGTACCAACCGACTAAAAGAAAGTGTCTTCTTCTCATATTCATTGTGACGCTAGCGACTAGAATGTCCTTCCCCATGTCAGCTCAAAATGAAATTACTTCAAACGTTCACCTAATCTTACCATCTGAGGCAAGTAACTCCCCTCCAGTTGAAAGCGGAGCTCTCCAAGAGACAATTTGTAACTCATTCCAGACATTCGACAGAGTTATCTGTTAGAGCCGGTTTTAATGTTCCTGCCTGTGCTCCTCATTGTGCTCCCGCCCCGTATCTTGGCCTGCTCATGACATTGCCGTCCAGCCGAGCCTTTTCTCTTAGGCAGCTGCTCAACCCGCCTCTATGTTCGAGCTACCGCCCCTGCCTCTGCTCATTCCTCTGCGCTTTTGCCTGCATATAACTTTGCTTTGCAGACTGTGTACCAAAGTCGAACTAAAGATTCCGTCCTGAGTGCTATCAATATCTTGCATCCAATGGGCAGAGCCTTTCACTGGTAGGCTGAAGGAGCACCTTTGCGACGCCTACGAAGTTCTTGCACATGAAACCAAGAAATCCACATTCAAGTCCAAGAAATATTTGGAGAAGCACATCTGCAACGTCTCTCGCCGTCTTTCATTTGAATGTAGAATGTTAGCATACAAGACTAGGCTCTCTTATAAAATATTTTGTGGATTCAATACTAGGCTATCCACTATAAAATATTTTGTGGAATTTGTTTTCATATGTTACCGTTTAAGAGACTTTTACAAAGCCATGATTGCAGACTCTTTTTTACTGCGACGGGCTTCTTAGTGAACTCGCAGGACAGCGACGAGTTCATAAAAACATAGGCAGTGATTGTATACCTTCAGTAGAGACGAGGCGAGTGAAATTTCAAGGCTATCGTGCTTTCACAAAGCCTCTTGTAATAGTATCCGTTTGCTTTGTATACTAGCTCTCCACGACTGGATTTTTTTCAGCACGCCCGTTGGACTTGCCATTTTGAGCATGCTGGGCAAACATAGCTGTAAAATCTGACAATGCACTCAATTGACGATTATACTAGCTAAATGTCTATTTTTAGTGTCGATTAAGGCTTTTTTTACTTTTCCCCACACACTTTCTCCCCACTGCCCTTCATTCCTTCCTCGATCTTCTTCTCTCTTCTAACGCCTCCAGCTGGCTGTACGCCTATACCGTTATGCAGTTCTACCGTGCCTAAAAAGAAATCTATGATTCAAATGTGGAGAATCTCGAAGAACCTCAAAGAATATGAGAGAATCGACGTCTATCTCATTTCATACCCTTCAGACTCCTCGGTCAGAGTCTCCTTCGTAGATATCGGATGTCAGTCTACCGACATATGTGACATGCAGGTCGGGACAGTAAGGGAGCTTTAAACAAACTTGAAGTTTTAAGTAGAACTATAGAGAATGATTTGAGTACTTTTCTCGATGACACATTCGTTGTGGAGTCACAGGCGGCTAGTTCTAGTTCTATTATTCGGCGACATATCGATAACCGAGTTCTGATCTTGGCAGAGTAGAAATACATACCACAAACATATCACAAACTAACAAGAAAATGGAATTGACTCTTAATAAAACTCAATTGATGGCGATTACTACACTGCGCTCGTCGAGCCGTGCCAGATCTCTTGTTGCGAATCAAAGCAGTGGGGTGCCTGGCTGCTGCCCATTGAGTACATGGTGTTCATGGTGGCAACAGTGACAATGCGTCATCAGCTTCCAAATTTGGAGTGATTTTGCTAGAATCTTTGTCGCTTTTGGAATGGCGTCTGGATAACATAGCCCCGTATACTATATAAGCTACATTCTCGAGCCATGGTTTCGTACATTAGATACAAAGCTCCCATGAGCAGAATTGAAGTTAAAGAATTCCCATTGATTAAAGTAAACAGCTCCAATTCCCCCTGTATTATGAAATTGCAATCATCCAACAGAACTAATCACAATTTCTAGCAATAACTGAAATTAGGAACGACCATGAGGAAACGGAAACGGAAACGGCACCCCTTCACTAAGGCTCGACATCATATGCTGAAGATCTATCTCATGACGTAGTAGACGATAGTGGCAGAGGTGAGTGATGAGAAAACCATTAATATACAAGCACAGCATAATTTATTTAGTTCTAATAATAAAGGAACCTATTTCTATTCACAAAGATTTCCAGCTAATACTGGAGAAATCTGCTGGCGAAAGGCAAGGCTCTCCTCTACCAGTGCTGTAAAGGCCAAACATCATTCCAGTAAAGAGTGCTCCCGTAGGAGGACACTTGTTGAGGTCGCTACTCGAAACTGACCATTCATTTTCCGTCTCACGGCAGGAAAGACGGTAACGATCTTTGCTAGCTATGATCTCCAATGTCACTGGCCCATCCTCAATATCTACCAATTCGGTGACATCATCCTCATCTACGATTTTACGTGTAGCAGACAACTTCCTAACACCGTTTTGCAACAGCACACCAAGGGAGAAATAGGAAAATGAAGAGTACCAGACAACGATTCCTGCCTCATAGTTGGCTTTAGAAGGGTTAAAATCAATAATGACAGAAAACAATCCGCTGAATCCTTCTTGCTTGCGAAACAGCGCAGCGGGGTGCTCAGGGCTACTCAAGTCGAAAGGGTTGCCATAGAGGCGAAGGTGACCAGGTCGCTCATCCAATGAGTAATCCTTTCGCAAGGGCGTATGCTTGAAATACCATCCTGGCGATAACTGGCCATTCTCCAATGTTTCACGCCACACATAAGACCTGTCTTCCTCGTATTGAACCTGAGGCAGTTCAATAACTGGCCAGTCGTTTTTCCAACTTACTGGGACAAGAAAGGACTCACGTCCAAGGGAAGAGTACACAAATTCTCCTTGAGCGTTCTCAAAATGACGATAGCCTAAAAATACGGCAATCCAGTCCCCCAATCGACCTTCCACAATATCGAGATGGCCAGCACTGTATATGTGAGAGGGCTTGTTGACACTTTTGAGAAGAGCATATGGACACTCTTCATAGGGTCCAAGCACAGAGTCTGAACGAAATATCAACTCATGATGACCACCTTCTGTCCCTCCTTCTGCACAAACTAGGTAATAGAAGCGACCACGCTTGAAAATGTGAGATCCTTCTGCAATACCAGTGGGTGATTTACGGAGTAAAACAGGCGGTGAAAGAGATCTACCCGTAGACAGGTCAACTGGCGTGACATGGATACCAAAATTCTTTAGATTTGGGTTCTCGACCTTGTGCTTTCGGGTTACAGAATGGTACACGGTACCATCATCATCCCAAAACAAATCCTGATCGAATCCGTTAGTATCAAAAAACACTGGATCAGTCCATGTCGTCTCATCCCAAATATTGTCTGTTGATACAACAAAGCCTAGAGGGAAGACTCTGATACCCGCCGCCGGGGCATAGCGACTGTAGGAGCAAGTGGTAACGTAAAATCGACCACCATGATGTCTTATAGTGGGTGCCCAGACTCCAGCTGAAGGTTCGCAAGTACGTAAATCCAACTGACTTCTCCGCGTCAGAACATGTCCAATCAATCTCCAGTCCTTGGCATCCTTGGAGTGGTAAACTGGGATTCCGGGAAAGTATTCAAAAGTTGATGTGACAAGGAAATAATCGTCACCCACACGAACGATAGAGGGATCAGGATTGAATCCTCTTATTATGGGAAGAACCATTGAGAACGATAAACATGAACTGCGAGGCTAGCCGTTACCAAGTTGCCGGCGTTTGATCGTTGCCCCACACCACCCCCACAAAGGAGCAGAAGTGGAGTTGATAACCGACTACTATGATCATAAGGGCTTTTCGTCGGCAATACGCTAAGTTCGAAAGCTGCGATAGCCCGTCACATGTGTACCGTACAACAGATATCGCTTCTAATTTTGTAACCCATTCTGCTGTTACGGCATTTTGTTGTTTATGCCGGTTCATTTCATCCCAAGATTTCATATTCATTTCAACGTTCAGCGACAAATAGAGTCGACACCGAAGACAATGTCCAGCTGCGCTTACAGTCATGTGACAAATACACTTCTACAATGCGCACTCCAAAAGGTCATTGCCCCCTAAATTAACTCTTCGTTTACTACAGTCCCGCCTTCTTTGCAGTGGCGTCTGTCACAGCCCTCGGTACTATCATCATGCCCACCCATTGTCCCAAACGACACAGCGCGTCCGCGCCGTTTCTCCACGCAAAACATTAAAGTCCCACTACAAATTAAACAATCATAACACAAACACACACGTCCTTCCAGTAACCACTGTCGCCAAACGTAACGAAGCTGCGAATGGACAGTGACGACGAGAACTACTACCTGAGGCAGGGTAAGTATTGAACAATTTCATAACCTCCATTCTTTATCACGTGATTAACACAGGTTTCAACCCCAATGTTCTCACCAAAGCGCAGCTCACCAAGATCCTGATAGCGCACGATGCAGAGTTCAATACCAGTTCAAAGAAGGCCGAGCTAGTTCAGGCGTTTCATGAGAACATCACAATCAAACGCTCGCAGCTCTTGGAACGCGCACAGGTGCAGCCTAATGGCTCTGGAATCGTTGATGCAACTACTTCTGAAACCAAGACTGAGACTATTACCGAAACCATGCCTGAGCTCAAGGTTCCAAAGTCGCCACGTAAAAAGGCTGCTGCTAAACCAGCTGCTTCGCCGTCCAGGAGAACCACCCGTGTCACTCGTTCTGCGTCGCCAGAGAAGGAACTCAAAGTCGAAAAGGACGTAAAGATACCCGCTAATATCCTTGAAGGCGTTGAATTGAAGCCAGACGTTGAGAAGACTGCGAAAAGCTCTCCCAGAAAGCGCGTTGCCTCCCCTAGAAGAGCGGCCGCTGCTTCTCCCAGAAAAACGTCTACAAAGGCAGCAAAGACGGAGACTCCAATATCGCTTGAAGATGCTTTCCAAGCATCTCGTGCGACGTCTCATACCAAACCCAAGGAGTCAGTCGTGGCCAGCAGCAGTTCCAGAATCTCTAAACCAAGCACCCCTAGAGCATCACTAATAGTGGACGGTTCGGACGCGCTGGCAAAGTCCATGAAGAAGACACAAAAGACGCCAAGAGCATCGGTTGCTATTTCTGAGGGCTCGCCAAAGACACCTCCGTCCAAGAAATCGGATCCCACTTCTTCTCCGTTCAGCCAGGACAATATTTTCCAGACCGGTTCCGCTAAGCGTGCAGCCAAGCGCTCCTTGGAGGGTTCGCCAGAGAACAAGCGCAAAAAGCATTCCAAAGTCAGCATCAAGGCTGAGGGAAAGGAGACGAAACCAGATGTCCCATCTCTCCCCACTCATTATCATGCTGAGGCGCCAGTTGAGACTCCAGAGCAAACAATGTGGACGCCTCCTCAAGTGCCTTCTTCCAAGCAGTACTCTCAGACTCAGCCACTACCGAAGAAGCGTTCCAGCTTTATGCCGGATATTTCTTCACTGAATGTGTCCAAGAAACTTCTGGATCTGTCCAGTCCTTATAAACTGCCTGATGCTGTTGCTGCTTCCTTCGGTAGCATTGGTAGCGGTAATGATGATTCATTTGTTAGCACTCGAGGCGATACCTCTTTCCTGACTGCTCCCGAGGTGCGCGATACAAGTGCCGATAAAGAGACCACTTCAACTGTTGTTGTGGATGTGCCTTTTGCAAGCTCAGATTCTGCTGCAGCTTCTGACTTTGATCCATTTGCTGACCTAAAACTCGTTCTGAAAGTGTTCACTGGGCTGTTTTTGACAGTCTTGGCTCTTTCTGTCGTTTCTCTCGGCATCTGGTATAGACAGCAGTCAGTCGAGATTGGCTACTGCGAAGCTGGTTATCTCACGCGAGGTTCTGAGTATTTCCCGCTGCAAGTTGAAGAGTATTTGGATCTGGTGCGCCCAAAATGTGCACTATGTCCAGATAATGCTGTCTGCTATTCCAACTCTGTAGTTGAATGCGACAGAGCCTTCATCTTGGAGGAAAGCGTTCTTTCTTTGGGTGGTCTTATCCCTTTGGCTCCAAAGTGTGTTGAAGACAGGCGCAAAGAAGACCGTATCAGCATTGTCATCCGTCGTGTTAAGGAGGTATTAAACAAGAAGAAGGCAGACTTTCTGTGCTCTTCTGGTGTAGATACTGCTGAGATCATTGCGGAGGAATTGAAGACTGTTTTGGCGGACAAAAAGTCAAGCTCTATTTCTGACGAAGAGTTTGATGATCTTTGGAATCATGTTGTCGAAAGGCTCGAGGCCGACGGCGAAGAAAATGATATTATTGTAAGGCAAGATTGAAAGTGAATGGGCAACATAGGGACGCAGCTTTAGCGGTCTCTGCCCCTTGTAGGATTATTTTTTTTTACTTCTACTTTATTGTGTGCATACTAACTCAGGTCAAAACGGTTTATTCAGTTATCACGGACGCTGAAACCGGAATTCAAGAGAGAATCAAGACGACCATCTTGGAGTCGAACAGTATGGGAGCCGTCCCGTTCGGCTGCAGAGTTAGACTCCAAGTATATGGAGAAGTGGCAAAGTATAAGCGAGAGATTGCTTTCCTTATTCTGAGTCAGTTGGGCTTGCTTGCCCTGTATCTAGTGAGAAAGATTTCCAACTCTCGTCAACAACAAACACAAGAAGTTGTTGACTTGATAATTGAAAGACTTCGCTCTCAAGCTCGTGCATCAGATGTAGATGCAAACGGTCTCACTGAAAGGTTTGTTCGTTTGCCATCGCTGAGAGAGGATATCATCAAGACCGGAAAGGGCGCATACAGCGGCGCAGCAATTGCGGCAGTTGATTCCAATCCTTCTGTGCGAAGAAGAGAACAGGATATTGAAGGAGATATCTTTGCCTCATTGGAGTGGATTGGAGAAGTTTAATGTGCCAATGTTTACTATATTTACTCTAAGGAGTAGATATTCTATGAGCATGAATCAGCTAGTAAAGACTTTCTCACCTATATAGCTATAATGTAATTTTAATATAAATGAATCCGCTGTCCTCCCATATCAGAGGGACATATTTTACTTGTCAACCTTGGCTTCGAGCTGGCTGACGTGATTTTCCAGTCTGTTGATGGATTGTTGCAGCTTGAGGACGTCTGCGAGAACGACAGAGGTTGCGGTTTTGTATTCGTCAAAGACGTAGTAGTAGGCACCGGCGCCGGTAAGGACAGTGCCAACCAGGAAGCCAAAGAAACCGCCTCTAAAGGCACCAATTCTTCGCTTGGGAACGACAACTGTGGTTGCGGCGGGCTGGACTGGGGTAGCACCGACAACTTTATTGAGAAGACGCGCGCTCGTGCTGAATTGTCTACGCATCATTCTGCAATTTGTGTAGTTAGTATCGTTTGTTTCTGTCGAAGCAAGTTCATGATTGGGTTATTGCGTGCGGCGTGGTCGCGCCGCAGCGATGAGGTATAGCCGATCGCTGACGGGTGTTCCTGGTGTCAGTTACGGAGCGGTGGGAAGACACTTGAGAGATTCCAAATAGCAGTGTCCAATTCTACTTGCGGTTGTCGAGAGAGTCTATTTTCCCCGGGCCTTTGATCTAGGCTGGTGGTACCATGCCAAGATCGTTGCGTAGGAAGCAGATAGCGCGTTTGAAGCATGGCAGCGGACCCTTGGCAAATGAAATCCTGCAAGTAAGCATTCGCCGACCAATTTATAATAATCTTCCACCCTTTTCCATTTCTTGCATATTTCTCACTAGTTTATATCATTGTGTCCAGAGCCCCAATACCCCACTCTGAAATCAAAGTCATCTCCGCGTATACAAACAGTCATCTTTGACAAACAACCAACAAATCCCGCGTCGCCCGGTCGCTACTGATAAGACTATAAATAGTCCATTGTTGAATAGTCTTGCGTCACTGAACCTTTGTGGGCGACCATGAGACTTCAGAGCAGACTGGTCTTGGCACCTTTCAGACAGCAAGTTGTGACCTTACCGCAGCTCAACAGACAATGTTTCAGGAACCTGAGCAGCAAGATCAACTCGCCATCTTACTACTCGGCCGTAGACGACGAGACGAGAGGAGTGCTAGAGGCTCGTATTAAAGAATTCGGAGCTAAAGAACAAAAGGACATTGATCTTCACGAGCTCTGTCGTTTTGGCACTGGAAGGGTGGCTGATGATGTGTTGCTGAACAATGCCAAAACGGTGATTGAAGACATATCGGTCCGTTTAGCGCACAGGTTAGACGCACTGAGGAACCTCGACTACCTGATTGTGCTGAACCCTTACATTTCGCAAATCTATTCTCTATATTACAACTCCTTCCGCATTATGACGGGTACAAAGCAGCCAGAGAACATGCAGGAGCATGAGGAGTTTGTTAAGGTGTTGATGAGGCTGGTTGAAGATCATTCAGATACGATTCCTATCCTTGCACGTGGATTCTATGAGTGTCGACGCTATTTCAGTCTTGGCGACTCCACCCGCATTCTTGACACCCATCTAAGAGCTCGCATCGGAACTAGACTGATTGCAGAGCACCACATATCTCTGGCGCATCCCATTGGTGACAATTTTATTGGCGCAGTACAACTTGATTGCCAACCATCTCAAACCCTACGAAACGTAGCCGGGCTAGTAGGAGATATCTGTGACATAAAGTATGGTATTGTTCCTACCATTACCTTTGAGCAGGGTGAGGATATAACATTGCCTTATGTCCCTGTCCATCTGGACTACATGTTTATGGAGCTGCTGAAGAACTCCTTCAGAGCAGTGATTCAAAACGAGACTGCTAATGAACCCATTGCCATCACCATAGTGCGCACGTCGTTTGGTGTGGTGGTACGAATCCGTGACAGAGGTGGAGGTATTCCTCCTAGTATTGAGAATGACGTCTTTTCGTTTGCATTTTCGACGTTTGAAAGTGATGAAGGGGGAGACGGCTTTTCCACGCTCAATAATCCACCTGGATCTGGCAACGAGCTTGCTGGGCTAGGATATGGACTGCCTCTTTCGAGAGCGTATGCCGAGTTCTTTGGCGGAAAGCTCCAGATACAGAGCTATCACGGCTGGGGTACCGATGTATACTTGTCACTGCGCAAGGTGGATGTTTAAAAAGTAGGAGGCATAAACGTATCTATACACGATAATACTATCTAATCCAAGTAATGTAAGAAGTGCCAAAGTCTTTTACCGTACAATTCCAAAGTTAGACTTTGCTCAACTGGCCTCGCCAGAGGTAAGGCTTACAGTTTCCCTTTTAGGTTATAGAAGAAGACAAGATAGTTGAACATTAAACAGTAAACAAGAGACAGGATGGTTGTAAGGAAAGCAGTAGCAAACTAAATCGTGCAAAGCTGCTCCCCCACCATGACAAATTACAAGTTGACAGATGTAACACGTGTATTTTCTCTTACATCATTAATATACGTTAAAGCAGCAAGCTGCCATTTCTTTTAGTTGTGCGTTCTCGTTTGAAAATCGTCAAAAGAAAACTTAGTTGGCACGAGCGGCAGCGGCCTGTGGAGTGACCTTCTTACCATCCCTGTTGTAGTGAGGTCTTGGTGGTGGGGTTCTGATTCTACGGCCCTCACGGGATCTGACACGAACAATCTTGGAGTGGACGGCGCAGGAAACGCAGTAGTGGACCTTGATGTAGAGCTTTGGCAGAGCGTACTCGGTGTAGACAGAGGCCTCAGAGATGTCTCTAATGGCGGCGGACTCAACCATGTTTCTGATGGTGAATCTCTTGATAGCCTTGTCCTTTGGGACCATTCTGCTACAGTTGGAGCAGCGGACCGAGGAGTTGTGGCCTCTGTTGTGCTTGTTTCTTCCGTTATTAGCTCTCTTCTTTGGCATTGTGGATGTTGGTCTGTTAGGATTCCAGCTCAGTGGTGTTTCCCGAGTGTGTGAAATTCAGCCAGAGTTTGGGACAGGGCGTGACTGTTAGGGTTAGACACTGGTGCACGGCTGTGATATATATGGGTGAGGAAGCGAAGTAGAGCGAGTGGGTGAGAGAGAGAAGTAGATCGAAATAGAATGTGATAAGTTTGTTAAAAGTTGTAGCTAAAAGATATTTCAGTGCCGTTGTATTTTTTTGCTGTTGCCCCCCGTGCGAGTTTTTACTCTCATCGCCATAGTTAGACTCAGGCGCGTACAACGTGCTTGGCTCGGAGTTGGGCCAAGTAGCAAGGGACGAAGAGGCGAACAGGACGAGTTAAAGATATATTCGAGAGTGTGGAGATTTCTCGTTGCCAAGCCCAGTCTCTCAATATTTTATTCCCGCCGTGTTCTTGTTTGGTAGTGAGCAGCGCAACCCACGAGCTCCGTCCAAAGCTTCCGAGCCGTCCGTCACATTCAAGTACATTGCCACCACCGCCCCGTAATACTAATAAATACAGGTGCTGTAGCCCCCATCTCAAAACCAGGAAATATGTTTAGACAGACGTTGCGCAGTCCGCTGATATTCAGACGCTTTGCGGGCGGTATTTCCCGCAACTTTGGCACCTCTCGCAGGCTGCTTAACGAAGCTGTCAAGGCTGCGCCTAAGGAAACTCCAAAACCAAATGACCGTTCCTTGAAGGGACTCATGTCAAAGTACGGTTACTCTGCTGTCGGCATTTACTTTGGCCTGTCGGCCATTGACTTCCCCATATGTTTTCTAATTGTGCACACTGCTGGAAGTGAGAAGATTGTTGAGATTGAAAAGAAGGTCAAGGGCTGGATTGGCCTGTCAACGAAGGAGGAAGACCTTGCCACCTCTCCAGACAACTCTGGCACCAGCGGCACCGAAGTTGAAAAGGCCTCGCTCTTTTCCGAGCTGCTACTTGCTTATGCTATTCACAAATCTCTCATTTTTATTCGACTACCTATAACCGCGGCCATCACGCCGTGGACTGTCAAGAAGCTGCAGTCGTTTGGATTCAATATTGGCCGCGGCAGTGCCAGCGCCGGGCTCAAGAGTCTAGGGACAGCGCCCACCAAGAGACAGCGATGGTGGGACTTTTTCTTTTAAGTTCAGGACTTGCCAACTTGTCCCGTACGCAGTTCAGGCGTCTGCCAACGAGCCTGGCAATTTGTATATAGACCAGATTATCTATTAGATCCTGCAAAGTAATTGCATGTATTTTTCATTTATTGCTATTTAGTAGTTTGTATTTAGTAGTTTGTGCACTCAGGCGTCCACAGAATGAAGCTTTGAGATTGAACCTTATTGAAGATCTCTTTGTTGGAGGTGTCAGCCGCCCCAGCGAGGCTGCCAAGGTATGGAAGCTCTTTCTGGTACTTGCCTGACATGTCACTCAAGGAGACGTTATGATCGGCCATTTGTGGCAGTTATTTGACTCGTCACATTCCCGATTGCATCGCGGCAGCGATCTCGTTCAGGTGGCCCCGGACCTAGTTGCACGTTGCCCTCCGCACCTCGCAGTGGGTCGATTATGCAGGCCTGCGTCTATTGCTCACGTTTGATGCGAGCATTCGCATTAGCAGATTCTCCATCAAGTCGGGTGAGCAGATGCGCCAGAACGGGCACCTGCGTGCGCTGATTTTTTTCTGGCTGTTTTACTGCGAAACGACGAGCCAGACTAAAGGCGATCTGCTTCCACGCAAACAGCCTCCAAATTATGCCCCTGAGCGAGTCCCAAAGCGGCATGGACACCCGAAAAAGGCGCGTCTTGGTTGCATCTCAATCATCCCAGCACCGTTTCCTAACACCAGACACGACACCCATTTCCACCCGTCTTCCCTCTGCCAACTCTCTCCACCTTCCTTTTGTTGCAGTCTTGTGTGCACTTGCTGGGCAAACTGCCGTTGACATTACTCTGCGAGACTATTATATTGCTTTTGGACTAATCTCTGCCTAGAGCCTTTCTCCCTTTTTTATTGGTTTCTTTGTAGCTCCCTTGCCCCTTTAACCTTTTCACCCTTTCTCAATACGCGCCAAACAGCGCCCGTTTTAAACCAACCCTCACCATGGGCAATTCAATGTCAAAGATCATGTCCAAGATATTTGGAAATCGGGAAATCCGTATCCTCATGCTTGGACTGGACGCTGCTGGAAAAACAACTATTCTCTATAAGCTCAAGCTCAACCAGGGCATCTCCACCGTCCCCACCGTCGGCTTCAACGTGGAGACCCTCAACTACAAGAACATCCGGTTCAATGTGTGGGACGTTGGCGGACAGGAGAAAATCAGACCTCTATGGCGACACTACTTCACGGGCACCCAGGGACTCATCTTTGTGGTTGACTCCGCCGACGAATCCAAAATCGACGAGGCCTGCGAGTCTCTGCATAGAATTATTAACGACAGAGAGATGAAAGACGTCGTGCTGCTGGTCTTTGCCAATAAGCAGGACCTGCCCACAGCAATGCCGCCCAAGGAGGTCACCGAGCGACTGAAGCTCGACACGCTCAAGGGCCGCACCTGGTGCGTTGTAGCATCGACCGCCATGACCGGCGAGGGCCTTGTTGATGGCCTCAGCTGGCTCTCTTCCAATATTCCTGATGACAGAAAGAAGTAATTCTGTGGAGTTTTATATTATTGATTTATCTCTACTACTAATGTAATTGTAATACTTGTATGTGTGCTATCGTGCTGGCTGGTGCGAGTGGTAGTGTAGGCACACGTCTGCTAAGGTCTCGTTGTCTTGGCAGGCACGCGACACCTGGTACTCAATGGTGATAAGCGTAATCTGATGCCATCGTAGCGATGAGATTCCAGCCAGAGTCGATGAGTGGGATCGGCGGGAGTGGTACATATGAGTTGTGTGGATGAATATACATGAGTATCTAGGAGGGGGTATAAGAGCATGAGAGTACATGTATGACATGTATGACTCCTTATAGTTGTGAAGCGATGACCCTCCCCTCTTCTCATCTAGCCGTCATATCTATGAATCCGTAGAATCTCAATTGTACAGAGCCGAAAATGAAATTCATTCACAATCCATCAGATGGCACAGACAGTCGTCATTGTGCGTTTCTACGGAACGCTAGCAGCTACCATCCGGAGATCACCAAGCTGCCAGGACCCATGCTCCACTGGAATCTGGTAGCGGGATACTACGAATCTAGTTAAATAGTAGGAACCTGAATATGCATTCCATTCTTTCACCTTATTACCCGTATCTGAGCCAGAGCTTGCGGCCATATCGCAATTCGGCTAGCTACACACTCAAATGACGGAGTGCACCGGACTTCCAAACAAGTCACAATCAACCCCTCAGACAGAAATGTTGAATGGCCCTCGGCTCTTTGATTTCCCCTACAACTCCATTCTAACATCGACAACCAGGAGTTGTCGCTCCGATTAGTCCATCCCGATTGCGGGGAAGTGTCGTACCTGTGCTCAAGCGTATATGCACGTACCAAGCCCCTGCAAAGAGATACAAGCTTTTGACAGAAAAGAACATCACGTCACTGCCAAGTTATTTCCCCCGCATTACCTATTTGGTTTTTCTCAAGTACACTGCTCTTCTTCTTGATGGTGGTCGCATGGCTCTTATTGCATCTCTACAGGTTGCCGCTGTGCTACCAAGCTCATACTGCACCAACTTGCATCGCTCTGGTCTGAAAGACCGATCAAGTGCACATGAGTAAGGCCCTGTCCCCCACAGAGGTCACAGCTTGAGAAAGAAAATAAGTTGGTCTCGAGTTGGACGCCTCCCGCTCTCGGAGCCCTTCCTTTAACTCCGTATACCGGTTATTGCGTAGTGACAGCTAGCTCATTGCTTAGGTAAGCGGCTGTGCGGACCTACAGAGAACAAAGCGGTACAATCCAAGTTTTCGTACGGAGAATGGGCAAATACTGTTTAAGCCTAGTCTACACGGACCAATTGCACGTCCGTGACTACTAACGCCAATCCCATGCCCCCAATATGAGCAGTTGGCTTTGCGCTGCCTAACAGACGTTATCGTGAACAGAGTAATCGGTAGAGTCGGTAATGTCACCCTGCGGCAATCTTCACTGGCAGCATTAATGCCGGTCCGTCAAATGAGTACCAACGGGCCCCCGTAAAGGGCAACTCTAGGGGATACGACACGAGCGCTCGGCATGGCCATGGCCAAACACAGAATATGGTGGGGGCGGGTCTAAATCCGACTATTCGGATTCTGTTTTTGATACCTTCCCGATGCTGTCATCAAAACTCACGTTGTCAGGTAACGACAGTGACCAAAGAATACCCCCGCAGTGACCTCGAGACCACCAGTACCAGGATCACCATGGGGGCAAGCCTACTCACGGCAAGCTGTCGTTGCAAATCCGATCCATGTCTATGTTGATGTTCAACAGCTGTCGGAAATAGCGAAATGCCGGATGCAAGTATCTACACCGGAGTCATTCCCGCACAGGCCGGGGATACACTTGATCACCGTTACAGGCAATTGCAACGTGTTGAGTACAGACCGAATAACTGAATGTCTGTACTTGGTGTTTCTAATTAAAAGCTCGCTGTTTCGCATTGACATATTGGACACCTTTGCACCAGATCTGATCGCCAGGGGAGCCCGACGGCAATCTGGGTACTGGATGAACATACAGTACTTGTATCCACTTGCCTGCAGAATGACTTCTGCTCAGCGGCTAGATGCAACGTTTCCGAGCGCGGGGTACGTGGAGCGCCTTGCCGTCATACCAAAGAGTAGCATGTCTGGCGATCTGGGCCAGATTTGTCCCGGTCCCTCACTGGATGCTAGAAATACAATGGCGTGTTGTCGGCAACGTTGAGCGGGGAAATCCCGAGTCGACCATATAAAGAGGAGTAAGTTTGCCCACTGAATTGGCCAAATATCGAAAGTAACAATGTCAGTGTCTGGTACTAGTGGAAGTGATCATGAAATAAAGGTAGATGACACTGCCATCCAAAAGACCATCACCCGAGTCCTTACATCAGGTGCCAACAACGAATTTGTCCATATTGGCGACATGATGATCCATAGGCATGAGCTGATGACTGCCTTCGGAGGAACTTTGACTGTCGGACCGCAGCATGTTCCTCGTCTGAAGCTAGGAAACCCCGCTCCATTTGGTCTGACGGGTTTCGCGTTCTGCTCCTTTGTCCTTGGTTTGATTAACACGCAGGCACGTGGTGTCACAATTCCGCAGTTTATCGTTGCCCCTGCATTCTTCGTTGCGGGGATAGCACAGGTTCTATGTGCTATTTTTGAAATCCTTCTTGAGAACACTTTTGGTGCGTGTACAATGATGACATTTGGTACTTTCTGGTTATCCTACGGTGCCGTTCTGACTCCGACTTTTGGCATTGCAGCCGCCTACAAGGATCACCCTGCCATGATGGAGAACGCCGCAGGCTTTTACAACTTAGGATGGGCTCTTGTCGCCTTTATGTTCCTTGTTTGCACAATTCGGTCCACTTGGGGTCTGTTTCTTTTGTTTCTCAATATCTTTTGCACATTTCTCTGCAGTACCATCTACAGTTTTACCAACATCCAGAGGGCCAACACCGCTGGAGGTGTATTCTCTATACTTGTTGGAGCTTGCGGCTGGTATCTGATGTTTGCAGGACTTGCTACGAAGGAGACGAATTACTTCAGAGTCAAGCCTCTGTATATGCCCTATGCCATTACTCGCGACCATTCTTAATTACGAGTCTAAGCGTTTATTAGAAATATATTTCCGGAACTTTGTCAGCTATTTACCGCCAACGGCTGTCGTACTTAAGACGATAAGCTCGGGACCATTAGTTCCATGCGAGATTAACTACACCTCTCATATCGGTGTCGTATGTCCGCAGGATTCATCTATTGGTGCGTAAATGCTCATCAGCACTCAACGAATATAAAAAAAATATTTTCCAGTCAGAGCATTTCCCAGGCATATATTCTTTCTGCAACATCCTTAACCAATATCCTCTCGGTAGCTTAGTTGGCTAAAGCGCAAGACTGTAATTGTACAATCGTTATCTTGAGATCGGGCGTTCGATTCGCCCCCGGGAGATTTTTTTAAAATTTATGACTCGAGGTGGCCCGCGGAATAGGCACGTACTTTACGATCTGATGCCACTTGTTTTTAGTTTGCTTTGGTCTGTCTCTCAGTTTCTTTCTGCTTGTTCTGTTTTGTTTGTAATCTCTCGCGGCCTCTCGTGGTCTCAGGCAGTGGAACCACGAAGGTTCGGTACACGCGCCAAAGGCACGACGACACTGAAGAAGACGATAAATAGACCTTAAAGAACGACTACCTAGTGATATAGACAACTAATGCCAGTTTATTTTCAATTTCTCTGATATATTTGCTTTGCATTGCGATGAAACACCGTTCCCCAGTTTCCACTTAGCGCCCCGCCGGCAACACCAAAGCCTCCCACTGCCGTCAGCATATCCATAACAAGACATCTCTACTAGGCACGAGATAAACGTACCAAAGACTACTCTTTATTTATTGCCCTAGTGGCCTACTGAGAATTCATCTCGAACCCTATTCCTGAGAAATACTCGCGTTTGCGCAAACCACGTTACAAACAGCTAAACCCAACATGACTATTGCCCAGGAGTATGAAGACCAGGCGGTTTTGGATCAAACATTGGAGAAAATCTCGTCGCTGAGTAAAGGCATTTCGTCTTCTCTTAGCCGCGTTGAGGCCATTTCCGTCTCAGCTACAAGAGAACTGGAACCCCTCGATGACACAGCACGCTATCTTGACGTTGTTGAGAAGAACTTGAACGACGCCTGGGATTTTGTGAAGGATGTTCAGCCGATCATTGTGCTGTGCTCCAAGAATGGTCCTATCATTAAGGACGGCCCGGATTCTGTCGGCATTCTCAACTATGCACGCGCCGTCGAGGAAATGTCAAAGGCAAACAGATACGCTTTGGCATCGTCTAAGCTCAAGGGATATGTCCACATCATGACGCACCTGCAGCAGCTGGAAGAAACAGGCAATCGTCGTATGCGCGATTACCTCAAGGACACTCTTGGATCGCACTACCAGCCATTCGACTCAGTTCAGTTCCTCAATCAGAGCATGCCATTTCCAATACTGGATGCCAAAAAGTCGCAAAATATACGGGACTTTCTAGAAATCACTCAGAACGACTCCTCGGTCGAAGATGCTTACCTGGCCTTGGCGTCAAGGTTTGTCAACCAGTGCCTGAACGAACAAGCTGGCAAAGTCAAAGCCAATCAGCACGGACGAGATAAGGCACTACAAGTATATACACAAGCATTGTGCTGTCACATTGACGCGGAAGCTATTACGCTGCGTAACCTATTTGGTGCTGATTCTAGAGAAGCAGTTGCCTGCCTACGAGAGCTCTCAGCCAACCTCATGCAAGTGTTTGACCAAGTGGCACGTTCTCAGCCTTACACAAATGACAACCTGGCTGTTTTTGAAAGTATAGACTGCGTTCACCAGCTTGAGTATGTCCTGAAAAAGCACCTTGGACCGGATTCCGAGTTCAAGGAGCTAAGAGAATTGAAAGCCTTTTTGGAAAGAAATGCACTGGGCGTCCTCAAATCGTTTCTTGTGCAGATTGTAAATAATGTGAATGCCACAGCGTTTCCGACTGCAGTTGGAGCTGCTGCCACGTCGTCGACAACATTGACCCTGACAGGCAAGATTGATCGTCTTGCGAAGTACGTTAATCAGGTCGTGTTTGCACTGGAAAACCTGGCCGTTGGTGCATGGCGACCGAGTGGAATACCACCCCTAGAAAAGCTGCCACAAAGAGACTATTCTCCACTTGATAAGGTTGCTCACTATTTCTGCGATGCGTTTGAGTGTCAATTGAATACCTTGGAGCTCAAAGGAAAGGAGGCCAAGAAGCCGCTTTCCTTTATTGGCTATGTTCTACTTGTCAATTATGAGGTTGTGGATGAAGCTGTTGAGAAGCGAGACTTCATGAGAATTCTAAGTGACGCCGGTAGCCAACGGATGGCAAGTATCAAGAAGAGAGCCCTCAAAATGTTTATGGAGGGCTGGATAGGAGCTGCTATGGAGTTTTCTTTCTTCACCAGTAACCGCACTCAAACTACACAGAAAGGGCAGCTGTCAAGATCAGAGCGAGATGTGCTCAAAAAGAAATTTGAAAAATTCAACAGCGATATTGACGCGCTAATGCAAACGCACAGATCTTACGGTATTAGGGATGCGAAACTCAGTCGAGCTATTATCGAAGAGATTTCATTGCTGATTCTGCCAGTGTATCGCAGAATGTACGAGCAACATATTGGGGGCGACTTTACCAAGCATGTCGACAAGTACATCAAGTACGACCCAACCACGCTAGAAAAGATGATTCGGGATCTTGGTAACCCCAACTTGACCGCACGCTCGTCACAAGGTAGGTGAGCTGGTCGTGACCACGTTGCATCTGCTGTGAGATTCTATATATTGCTCTCTAATATAATACAAACTGGCTATCTAGATGAAGTGAATGAATGTAGTGTCCGTTAGAATTGACCCTCCTTTATCATGTATGCCTCAGCTGCGGCTTTCAGCTGGATATTGGAAATCAAGTCTTCCTTCCTCAAATGATCTCTAGTGAAGGGATCTTGGTCATGTGTCTTTAGATGCTGTAGAATCCAGGCACGCTCAAACGATTGCCCGGACTTTGTGATGACGGGGTCAACAAACAAGTTGAAAGATATGGGGTCTAATAAATAATCAGGAACATCTTCCTTTGCTCCATATGTCGTGGTTTCGCTTTTGGTGAAGACTAACTTAATATCGTCAATCTTTTGCTGATATCTGCCTTCGATGAACTCTTTCTCGTTCTCAAAGTCTTCGTCGTTAGAGATGGCATCTCTAGCTTCTCGGATCTCGAGATCCCTTTTGGCGGCAAGAAGCTCTTGAAGCTCCTCCAGTAACGGAGCTTCTCGCTTGAGTCTGTTTCTTTCTTCTTGCTCAAACTTTCTTTTGCGGACATCTAGAATAGACTGGCAAGCAGATATTGCTGATGGCGAGCTCTGAGACAGTGCCAAGTCGTACGCCTTTTTGAGATGTTCCTCCGCTCTCTCGAGCTTTCCAAGAGTTGTTTCAGCAAGTCCAACGTAGAACAATGCTTTGAAGTTATTTGAATCAAGTTCCAGTGCCTTCTGACAATCACGAAAGGTATCTTCAATCTTGTCGAGCTTGTAGTAGCAGATGGCACGGTTCGTATAAAACGCCACAACGGAAGGGTCCTGTATAATTCTTCGGTTAGTACTCTCTGCATCAACCCTGGGACTGGTTGCAATACTTTCCCAAACAGGAAAGCACAACAATTCGCCATATCTTGCAAACGAAGGTTCCTCAATTGGCAACACCCCTGTCACTGATCAACTCTGACATTGTTTAGGGCGATCAACGGAGATTCCCCAAAATGACGCCATGTTTTGAATGCAACTTTGCAAAACACAACCGCACCCCCAATTCTGAGATATGATCCGCTACTTACGCTTTACTGTAATCCTGAATTGCATCTTCATATTCCTGATTACGAAAATGAGAATTGCCACGCTGAAAGGTTAGAGAAGATTCGTATTGAAGGCAGACGCATAGTGACCTGTCACATACAAGAGTTTACTTACAAGTTTATAATCCTCAGCAGTCGGCATCTTGTTCGCCCGCAAATGTGCTTTGTAAGACAGGTGGATATCGGCTGCCGGTGGTGCCTTTGACTCTTATCGGATGATAACTAGATGATAAACGTTCCGATAGAAGGCGGTGGAACTATCGTGGAAGGAACAGATCTGGGAACAGATGTTCTGACGCAAATTGAAAGAAAAGATAAGAGCGGTAATAAAATATAGAGATTCTATAAATAATGTTAATTTTATTGTACTTGCTTGTAGATCTTCTCAAGTTGTCCCTGTTTGAGAGCTTCCTATCCTTTCTGGGGCGCTGCCCCTGTTAATACAAAATTGAAAAGAATGGAGATTGATTGAAACGACCTTATCACTGGCGGCCTGCTATGTACAGTTTATTTTAGAAGCTTTTTGACCTCGGCAGCGATGGCGTCGCCAACTTCTGTGGTGCTGGCGGTACCCTTCAAGTCGCCAGTTCTGGTGCCGCTCTCAAGCACAATGGAGACGGCCTTCTCGACGGCAGTAGCCTCCTCCTTCAAGTCGAGCGACAAGCGGAGCATCATGGCGGCCGATAGAATAGTGGCAACTGGGTTCACTTTGTTCTTTGGAAGGTCAGGAGCGGTGCCGTGGCATGGCTCGTAGAGACCAAAGGCACGGTTCTTGTCTGGAAGAGAGGAAAGAGAGGCCGATGGCAACAGGCCAAGGGAGCCTGGAATAACGGATGCCTCGTCGGAGATAATGTCGCCAAACATGTTGTTTGTGAGGATAACACCGTTGAGCGATGATGGGCGCTGGACCATAATCATGGCAGCAGAGTCAATGAGCTGGTGGTTCAAGGTCAGCTGTGGGAACTCCTTCTCAATTGTCTCGGTGACAGTCTTTCTCCAGAGTCTGGAAGATGCCAAGACATTTGCCTTATCCAGCGACCAGATTGGGGCTGGGGGGTTGGACTGGAGAGCCAAGAAAGCGGCCATTCTGGTGATTCTCTGAACCTCTGGAACAGAGTATGTTTCAGAGTCGGAAGCAACGCCGGATCCATCGTCCTCCTTGCGCTCGCCAAAGTAAATACCACCGACAAGTTCTCTGACAACGACAAAGTCAGTGCCTCTTGCAACCTCGGCCTTCAATGGAGATAATTCCAACAGAGACTCTGAAACAAAGTTGCAAGGTCTCAAGTTGGCGTACAGATTGAGCTCCTTTCTGATCTTGAGCAGACCCTGTTCTGGGCGGACGGTGCCAGTTCCCCACTTTGGACCACCAACAGCGCCAAGCAGAACAGCATCGGCCTTCTTGGCAGCTTCAAGCGACTCGTCAGGAAGTGGTTCGCCAGTCGCATCGATGGCAGCACCGCCAATCAAGTGCTGTTGGAAGTTGAACTTGACGTCTGGACGGACAGAAGAAATGGCCTCCAAAACCTTGACGGCTTCGGCAGTGACTTCTGGACCGACATGGTCACCAGAAAGAATAACAATGTTCTTGGCAGTCATGATCTGTTTGTGTAGGTTGGAGTGATGGAGGAATATGTCCGCATATATTAGTTTGGACAGAATTTAATCTGGGGAAGCCGATATCGGTGCGGAGCCGGTGCCGGGCTTTGGGGCGCAACGGAAGACATTCGGGCTACTAAAATAATGTTCTTGGCAGAGAATGTGCGCCACCTAACGTAGATTTGTCTCTTTTTATTGTCTACTTCTCTTTCGACAGTTTTAACCATAACGTCCTTGACTTTCAGTTTTGACGGCTCAGCTATGACAGGTATTTGGCTCACAGACGACTGAGATCGTGACTCAGAGGGGTACCTGACAGTTTGTTGGTATGAAAATAAAGAAAGAAGATACAGAGCACAGGGAAACAGAACGAACAAAGCAAGCACCCCTACTCTGGTACTACAACCTAAAACACATTCTGACAAGAGTCTTTATTCATCATACGGCACGTGATTAAATTTTTCGTCACGTGCTCCATGCGATGGACTGTTCAGAACTCGGTTTATACTCGGTCAAGTTCGGCAGGGCTATTGGCAGGGTCATCGTCCAAGCTGCCGCAGACGTATTGATCTGTTTTATAAAATGCTGACGAGCAGGTTAGGATACCGATTAAAAACTGTCGTGTACCGTCCGAGATTTACATGTAGGATCATTTTGATTAAATAAAGTTTACTATTAGACTCAAGAAGGAGAGGATTGGCAAAGCAATTGGCTGGCGTCTTTCACGGATGAACTATGCTCCGGCGATGGGCGGGCGCCATGAGTCCATGAAGAGGAAGCCCCCTTCGAAGCACCCTCTTCGAGGGCCGGGATGGACTTGTCCGTCTCATCCACCACCTCATTAACCAAATGCCTCTCTATTAATTTGATGTCCTCGAACAGAGTCATCGTCATTTTCACCGCGAGGCATTAACTCGCTCCCAGAATCTTCCCTCTTTTGAGCTTATCCATAGTTCCAGGATTCTCCACAGAGACAGGTTTGCAGACGGCGCCGCTGGCAGAAAATGTCGTGCTTGGCTTGGGATAATCCGCAGGACGTTCAGGGTGTTGTAGGGTCCCTATCTCTTATCTCAATCTTTTCATGCGGCCCCTGCCTTTGCGCATCTCTGCGATGCTTCAAATGTAAGAAAGAGTTGTTGTCATAGGGGATAGCTGCTTGCGCAGGCCCGCACTGCATGGTGATGACGGTCAGCTAGCTCTTTCTTTTCTACAGCAAGACAGGCTCTTTCTGGCTTAATCTGATTTTCTTGTTTACGTTTCGCTGAAACCACGAGAGCTCTGGAAATCTATTTGCAGGTATTCCTGATCCACGCTTCTTGAAAGAGAATACCTTTACAACCATAGTGCGCTAGGATGTGTTGTTTTTAGACGCCATCTCGTTACAAGAAAACTGATTGGGTTGATAGCCTTGGCGGACTTCGTATCCTGGCTGGTTTAAACAGTGGAATCTTGCTGGTAGTCGATTGCAAGGAAAGCTAATATGGTCGTAGAATAGGAGCCTCCCTTCCATAACTGGAATTGGCAGTGAGCATTCAATTTTTGCGTCTTCTTGTGTTTCAACTCAGCACAAAGCATCTTGGAAGTCTAACTGCAACAGACTTGACTCCAGACCCCATCTCTCGCTGTGGTTCGCTGACGGATCTCTTCAAGGAGTTTGACAGTGCAGTGGCACAGAAACAAGTCGCAGGCGAGAAAGAACCAGCGATGCATCTACAATGCCATGTATTACATGGTAAATTAGCAGGTGTAGGTTTCAAGATATATTACTTTATTTGCGATAGTCGCGTATCATTACTTGGCGAGGCAGGAGCTGCTTGCGAACTCTCGACTATGGACAGTTTTACTTGAAAGTTAAGAGATAGCACGAGAAAGGAGTCCTTGGCATTCACTTTCAAGAGGTTGCTCGGACATGGCAAAGGAACGAGAACTGTGGGTGTGTTTCCTAAATAGGAAGGTGTAATGTCTGCAGAGAGCGAGTCTAATTCAGCACACAGGCCGAGTGGAACGACGCAGGATGATTTCTTGGGAAGTGTGTCGGAAAAGAGAAATGCATGGCTATGCGCATGACGCACTCATCAGGGAATACTACCCCAGCTATATCCTATATTCTCGTTACAATGCTGTATTTCGAGCCTGCGATGGAGTAGCCAGGTACCGTTCCTAAAAGGGGAGTCAGCTAGCGAGTCCCAAATCGCTGGGAGAGATTCACGTGACGCCGGGGAATGTCCTACCCGGCTAGCTACACGCCTGTGTGGAGCTAGGCTTGGCACTCGTCTTGTGCTGAGCATGAAGGTTGCGCGTGCACGAGAAGACAAAAATAGTTGCAAAATGCAACAAAACAAAACTCGGTATTTGTCCGCCAAATCTTGCCGTCCGCCAAATCCCGCTCAGGGTCGCATGGAGCAGGAAAGCGCACACAAACCTTTTTTTTTCCTGCACAGATCCGCATGCACAGAGCACCTGCACAGGCTGGTCTGGTGCTGGTGAGCGACCCGCAAAACCCCTGTCTGCAGCGGAAGTGGACGGGCAAGAGAAAGATGCAATACATAATCGCAGGTCCGGCATGTCCCAAGTGGAATCCTTTTGAGTTTCTCCTGTTACGTCATTTTTTTCCTGTTGCAGGTATCCGGAGGTCTGGCAATGTTCGCGTGAAAGTGTCCGATCCCGTCATGACGTAGCCATATCAGTGTCGCTCCCCCTCCCCCCACATGTACACCACCACAACTTTCTGGACTTTGTTCCCATCAAGCGCAACACACCAGAAAAGTCATGCGGGGTTCACAAGCCTGGTCTGGAAACCCGACAACCAGGACAGCTGCGTTTTTTGTGTTTTCGGTCACAGCACTTCTTACCAAGAAACAAGGTTAAGCTGAGCCATCAATTTCGACGTAAGCGACAATTCTGATCCGTCTGGACTTTGTAGCGTGCACGCTTTGACATTACCGCAGGTTGCAGCACGACTCTCAATCTAGTTACACCAGTGTATATTGCAACGACTGTTGTTTACCGCTCCAGACACCTGTGAACTTGCAACTTTTGTCTGCGCCGTATTTCTACGCAACGCAATTGTTCTTTGACGCTGCTTTGACAGCTGCTTTGATCTCGTCTTGGCAGGCTGTTGCCCTCGATTTTTCAGCCAGCAAACGCCGTCACAACACTTCACAGCAGCGCACGACATCAGCGAGTACCCAAAGCAAAGGCATTTAGATACACACATTAGCTAATCATGGGAAACAGCTCGTCGGCTCCGGCCGACACCAAACGGCCGCCGAAAGTGCATCGCCATGTCTCGCTGAAACGACTGAGCATGTCTAGCACGCCGCGATCCAGCCAGGAAGTGCCGGTCAAGCCAACGTCTCCCATGAATATTAAAAACAGCGCAGTTGAGCGCCAGCAGGGCCTGGACAAGCTGAGAGAAGAGCTCGATTTCTTCACGATGATTTCGGGCGACATGCGAGATGAGATGATGGACGCTGGAGACATCAGCCACTTCCCGCAAGACGCCCAGTCGCAGAGGAAAAGACCGTCGCCGCGCCGGCAAGTAAACCCTGTATTTGCCGGGGATTTGGAAGAGTCGCCAAACGTCTCATCTGACGAAAAATCCACCGATCAGCGGTCCATCACGAAGCCTCCGCACAGTCCGCTTCTCCACACGCTGGGCGTAGATGACGAAAATGAAATCAACCATCTGGAGAATGTCGAAACTGCATCCCATGTTTCTGACAAGTCCGGAGATGAGGTCGATCTACTCGCCGGCAGTGACTTGCAAGAACAGACGTATCCAATCAAGCTCGTGTGGTACGAGAGCGGGCAGAAGGTGTTTCTCACTGGCACCTTTGTGCGCTGGAAAACAATGATTCCGCTCAAGAAGGACGGCGATTTCTTGTCCACAACAGTGGACCTAAAAGCGGGCACTCACCGTTTGGTGTTTGTGGTTGACGGTGAAATGAAGTGCGCAAATCATTTGCCTACGGCGTCCGATTCCATGGGTAACTTTGTAAACTACATTGAGGTGGACCCAGAAGAGACGGAGGACGGAACCCACGTCACGTCTGGTACACAGACGCCAGCGCCTGTGGAGGAGGCTCTCGAATACAACAAAATCATTCCACCCATCTTCACAGAGGAAGCCTATTCAGACCATCTCATTGGTTCTGAAGTCGTCAACCCGCCACATCTACCGGCACAGTTGGACTCCTGTGTGCTCAACTCCACCTGGACATTTGAAAAAGAGGACCAGTCGGTTCTACCGCCTCCCAACCATGCGGTGATTGACCATCTTGCGACGACGGCTATCAAGCACAGGGTTCTTTCAGTTGCATCGACATCGCGTTACTCGCACAAGAGCATTACTCAGGTGTTTTACGCACCATTACCAGACCATTTGTAGTTTCAGAAAAGGTGTGCGAGGGAGATACTGTTTATGTAAGAGATGTACGTCAGAGATAGACTGCCGTAACGAATTAAATGACCATGTTAACAAATCAAAGGAGTCAAGCCTTTTAGCCAATATAATTTACTTATGGATTTAGAAGTCTACCAAGAAAAGAGAATACCCGTTAATTTAAGCGCCCAAGCTGGTAATGGACAGATCACGCATACCCAGCAGTACCTGCTCCACCCTACTATCAAGCT
This sequence comes from Deakozyma indianensis, assembly GCA_003706415.3. Taxonomy (NCBI): domain Eukaryota; kingdom Fungi; phylum Ascomycota; class Dipodascomycetes; order Dipodascales; family Trichomonascaceae; genus Deakozyma; species Deakozyma indianensis. The sequence goes on from PPLG03000004.1 coordinate 349,236, forward strand.
GACCGTTTGCGTACTCTTCACGCGTGGAGGCATCAAGGTACTGTTGCACCTGGGCCAAGCGCGTATAACTTTCCGTGCAGAAGCGCAACTGGATCTTGACGAGAGCTTCAAACGATGGGTCGAGATATGGCACCCTAATGTCAATGAGCTGGGGCAGTTCCGTAATTAATTGCTGATTTAGCTGGTCGTACACGTCCTTGGCGGCTTGCAGCTCACGTTCAGCGCGTGGCAGCTTGGAGGCATCATCAGAAGGCTTCTCGGTCAGCTTCTTGACCTTTGCGCGCATAGCATCGTAATCCAAACACTTGTGCGATCTCTTCTTGATGGCCTCGTTCACGTCTGTGAAGTACGCACAGAAGCGCGTGATGGGCTCCAGGACAGTCTCTCTGAAGGGACCGTCCAACGCCTTGACAGTTTCCGAGTCCAGCTCCTGGACGGCCTGCAAATAGTACTTTGACACGCCGTCCCGCGTGCCAGCGTCGCCGTAAAATGCATCAATCGTTTCGGCAATTCTCGTCTGCGAGGCAGTCATGGCTCTTAGGGAGTCCAGGTAGCCCTTTGCCTCTGTGTTGAGCTTGTTTGCCGCCGTCTCCATGGTTCGGTATCTTCGCTCCTCAATGCCGTACTCCTTGTCGATTGTTCTCTCAACCTGGCCGGCCTTCATCATAACTGACGTTCCGGCACGGTTGATGGCTTTTTTGAACCCGTTCCACGACATGCTTGGTGACTGGTGCTGCTGCTTTTTGCTGTTCTGTTCTGCTTTGTGAAGGAGGTGGAGGGTCTGGGTCGGTAGGGTCGGGAGATGGGCCACATTATGGCTTCCGTGTGATGGGTCGAGAGTGGCGATGCTGGGAAGGCGTAGTCGGTTAGTCTTACTGGGGAGTATAGCAGGCTAGGGGGCAATAAAACACGCAAGGAACTGTTGAAAACGTGCTTTACGTGATCATATATGCCATCTACCTCTGAGAAGCGACTAACTGTATTCGCGTGTTTTCCTTTAGTTACTACTAGACGTAGTCACGTGTCCGCAGCTTGGTAGCGAGCCCTGATGAACATAAATTGAGCCGCACCTGGCCGCTCGTCTACGTGATGCGCAGTTGATAAGCTGGGAACGCAGGTCCCATAAGCGTAGCATATGATAGGGTAATAAAATGTGTCTTGTCTTCTATTATGTCATAGTCACTAGTTTGCTATATACTAACTAATTCTTCGTAGCAAAAAGTATTCTGTCGTATCTTGTACCTGGGACAGTGCAACTCGCCCTCAAAAGAGACGTAGTTTAGTACCTGCTTGGCGGTCCTAAAGTAAAACAGCTAATTACTAATTCAAAGACTTCATTGTCAAGGCTGGTAAGTCGGTCCGTTATGTATCGCCACTAATCCCTGCTACATGCCGACGCTGGCGGTGCAAAGTATCTTTCCGCATGTCAAACGAAGATCTCTTTCCAAATAGCAATAGATAAGTGTTTCAGAAATTTTCGTTTCCATGGCAAGCCTAGTTGCATGTGCATATACCTTGGCTCACATCGTCACGTCACATCGCGGCGTATTCTGAATGATAGCTTGTAGCTGGTGGTGACAGTGAAGCATTCCGACACTCAAGGGGCACGGTTTGAGCAAAAGATCTGCGCATGAGTCAAAAGATGGTGCTCCATAGAAGTGTGCATGAGCAATAGATAATGCGTGTCAAAGTGTAAGGAGGATGTTCAACTGTTCCCGTTGCTGACTTCGGAAAGCCGGAGTGTTGATGACTTTACCTCGGGCAAGATTTCATCTTCATGTTGTAATTAACTCACCCCATGGGCAAATGCAGGGTTTCATCAGCTCAGAATGACTACACGCAGGCGATTGTCGCCGCCCGCTACCCACCAATTCTCTGATTACGGCTGATCCTCTGGTCCAGCTCAGTGGGTGTACTGGATAAGAGCGTTGCATGGAAGAAGATCACGGTTCATCCCTGCTAGGGTCTCATACGCCTGTCGCCGTCCCAAAGGTTTCATTCACAGCATTGTGAATCCGAGGGAATTGCGAAATTTTTTTGATGTCGGTCAGACGTCCGCTCGTTGGAGACGAGTTTCGCCCATGAGCCTGCTCGTTGGACCGAGCCTCGGAGCTTGCTCTAAGCAAAGTGGTTTAAGACGCACTGACTTAAGCGACGACATTACCACGTACAAAAGTGCCAACTTTTCAGGGTCTCTGGAAAGCGTATTGAAAGCCGTATTCCACTGAAAAAGGCAAGTCTAGACTGAATACGAAAGGTACCAGGACTCCGGGCAATCTGCGATTGAAACTACGATTATGAGAACGTATGCAGCAATCCAGGCGACGATGTAAATCTACAGATTACCGTCAGGCCGTGCAGATCTCTTGAGCTGTCATGCTCCGTGATGGGCTGAGGACTTTGAGACAACGTCCACGTCGCTGACGCCAGGTGCTGAATGGGGATATGCAAACACCGCCCATGTTGATCCTAATGAGCGGTCGAGAAATAGCCTCCAGAAGGGTTTGCAGGAAGTATTTTCAGGCCAGTGCGTATGAAGAGCGAGGCACATCAGAAGCTAGAGCCGAACGAAATACGCGGACGTTTAGTGCTTGAGTGCTGGACTCTGTTTGACGTAGCTGTCAGTCTGCAGCGGAGTAGACCGTTGGGAATAGATGCCAAAGTTTAGCTGCGGAGAACCAGCAACAAGACTCTCAATTGGATAACTCTCGAAACGTCAAGAGGAACGAGCAGTGAGCCTCTGAACCAGCGACGGAGAGGACGCTCGAAAGCTGGCCAGCCAGCTAGAGCTGTCAAAGCAAACCTCCAGGCGGGTGTCTAAGAACCTGAGACATGGGGCGTGCATGAGGTACCTGGGTGATTTTGGGGCTGGGGCAATCACAAGACAACGAGGACCGGGGGATGGTCCAGAAGTGCGGAGTTTGGGTGAGTGGGTGAAATTGAGCCCAAACAGGACGCAAAGACGGCAGCAAACGCTGTGGATTTTGCTTGGCGCTGTCCTACTTCTTGGGACTAGTTCGCCAGAAATGCAGGCGGTTAGATCAGCGCTTAGCTGGACCTGACAGCGAGGGGATCTTTGGCAGAGAAGCAGGCCAGGTCGGATATGGGGCTGGGGCGAGCAAGAGGGAGGGCAAGGAGCGGGCAGGGGGGAGGCACGACCCCGCCGGCGTAGTGGAGTGGTGCGGGATTGGTACTGGGGCAGTGCAGGCACTTCTTTTTTTTTTCTCGGAGTGGCACGTAAGATTTCTGCGGCTCTTGCAAGTCTTGCGAACACAGAGCCGGCTAAACATGACGAATCTCATACTGCAGCACTGGTAGGTCTAACCAAATGGAAATATTGCCATTTTGTCACGAGCCGTAGCTGCGATGAAGAGGTGCACACCTGTAAGCGGAGTCTGTGCGCCATCACAGGTCCCGGAGGTCGACACTGCGGCAGGTGCCTCATGTGTGCCGCAAGCGCTGTCAGTACAACAGGCTGGACGTACTATCGCGACGTTTGTAGCGCGGTACGTCGAGCGGGTAGGGTGTGCAGACGTATATACTGCCCGCTCGGGAAAGCCTAAGCCGGTACCTAGACGCTGAGCTGGGGGCTGCGATTGGAGGCGTTGCGGGTGCTTTGCCGAGTGCACCAGCCAGCAGCTGTCGACAAAGTCACTAACGATATCTCATGTGCAACTAGACTGTAACTGGGGAGCAACTAGCAGTAACTAGGGGAGAAGCTGTGCAGCTCGGGTGGCTGTGCATTAGTCTATGCACCGAACGATGGCAAGTCTAGCCCTGCCGCAAGATCTGTACGAGAGGGTAGTAAGATCTTAAAAGCGATATTGAACCACAGCGCCATATTGTGGAGTTATATTGCAAGTCAGGCCTGGGCCTGGGCCTGGGCCGTTGCCTAACGGCCAGGCGTTATCAAATAAAGCTAAAACATTGATCAACAACAATGTCTCACAGGTTCCTGTAGAGCAAATTGCTTTTTGGTCAATTCCGATGCGAGGCCCCAATGAGGGTTTCCTGCTAATACTATATTGGGACAGATGCATTTCACCCGCTAAGTTGAAGGCGAACGCGCCGTTTTTGACGTGACTCTCGTCAGAGTGGGGGTGAGACGGGTCTTCTCGTTTCTGTATGAGGGGTGATATCGGCTCCGTCTCTTGGCAGTGAAGCGAATTGGCCGCGCACAGCGTGAGATTGTGCGAGGGCACATTATGCATCGAAGCCGGATGACACTGCGCGGTGGTACCTTGGGCCACCTGCCACCGCAGCCGAGCGACCGGAGTGACACGCACGCGCGCAGTGCCTCTCGCGAAGGGTGGAGGGGTTGAGAAATCCGAAGGCTGCGAGGCAGACTACTCCGCAGTCTGACGGTAGGGCCTGCGATGACCCCAGGCAGGACGAGCCGGGCTCTGCTCGTGAGGTTCACAGTGCGTATAGGGGACCCCCCTGGCGGTTTTGTTGCCATTCCTGTGGGGTGTGCGGTCTGTGCAGTCCCGCTGGGTCCTGTACTCAGCGGACCCAGCGGCCCGCTCAGTAACAGGTAAAGCCAAGCGCTCGGGCGACAACGCTGACAGGCAGTGTCGTTTCAGAAGCTCGCGGCACCAAACTCAATTGGAATGGTGCGCGTTTTTTTGTGGCTGGACGGCTGTTGGCTCTCACTTTCGCTCTGACGCTACGGTCTAGCCTTGGGGTACGTGTGTCTCGAGGGTCTAGCCTACTGCGAATGTCGATGGCCGCAGTCTACGGCCTCTCCCACGGCCATTTCTGACAGGAACAGGCAGTGCCAAGACTGGTTGCTTTGACAACAACAACCACAAGAGAAGATGACGAAATACAAACGACAAGTGCAAAATTAGAGCAAACCCCGTATCCCAGATACAAAGCTACCGATGCAAACGCTTTAGTCGTCTACAGATGCCCTGGCTTTGCTGTTTTCACGTATCTCTTAGCGATTCCCAGAACCTTCCTATTGGGGAAGGTCCCGTAGTTGCCCTGTATACAAAGTCTAGTAAAAAACTGAGTACTCGATAGAAGCAAGACATGAGGCGCACGCCCTGTACGGACCGACAGCGCTGCACGCCCGGGCAAGTTTAGCCCGCCTTCCATGCGGCCTTCTCTGCCCAGAAGACGCACCCAGACGCAATGGAGCGCCTGGAACCGTGCGTCGGACCTCCTATCCTGAACAGGGATTTCATGTGGTTATTGCTGGCGAATGTGCATATTCCGCCGGGCGGTTACGGGCATAGCAAGTACTACAGTCCGAGGTCTGCAGCAAGTGATTTGTGCTGAGGAGGTTGTAAGAGGCTCCGCGCGCTCCGTACTTTGTAACACCGCCACTGCTGAGATGATGCTCAGCCATCGCGCACTCCAACTGCCCGCCAGCGCTCGTTTGGGCCCTCCCAAGGGCCAGTAGTGGAGCCCAGGCCCCACCCACGTTTGTTGCTTTGGCTGCAGGCAATGTCTACGCCCTGCATAACAGAAGCAAGCCCTAAAAGTCCATCGGGTTGCACCATATACGGTGCTGCACATGCACCCTCAATTCCTCACTGTCTTTTGCAAGTTGCTTTTTCCCATCTAAAACCATCCTCGCTTTTCCTATCACATTGGCGAAATTCGTATATATATGGCCGGTGTCTGCCCATCTTGCAACTCTAGACACTTGCAAAAAGTTGGTACTACTATATCCATCCACTTCTCTCCTCTTCTACCCTACACACTCCCTATCTACTGTTCTTCCAATGACTTCTGTCTACGACAATTACTTCTACGATAACAGTCTCGAGCTGGACTTTGAGACTGCCTCTGTCCCCATGCACTGTGCTCCACCATCGGCTCCGGTCGCTCACCCGCACCATCAGCACCAGATGCCAGTCAACTACGGGCTAGGGATCTTTGCCCCTGGCGTCTTTGCCCCAGAACCATACTTTGAACAGACCCTGCCCAATGTTGCCGCGCCCATCGTCATGCAGAAGGTCATTGCCCCTGCTCCTGTCCCTCACCAGCTTCTCTCTCCCCAGTCGCCAGCTTTCATGACTACTGGTGCCACAAATAACTATTGTCTTCCTGAGCGGTCGCTCCTCGTCTCTCCTGCCTCCATGCACGCCGACCTTGGTGACCTTTCTGAGTTTGCTGACCTGCCCGAGCCCTCGCCTACCAAGGTCCGTAAGACCCGCAGCGACTCGTCCAAGCGAAAGCTGGCCATCGACGGCTTTGTCAACTTCACATGTATGGATGCTGGCACCATTATGACTGGCGTCGCACCTTCTGGCAATTGCCGCACAAAGGAGCGTCGCAGACTGAAGAAGGAACTCGACGCTCAGGCCGTACACCAAGGCTTCCTCCAGGTCGAGACCCCCGAGTCCTCTCCTGAGGAGTGCTAGACTCTCTCTCCCTCACTCAAACAAACAATTTATTTATTTACGTTATAGAAAACGATGCGATGTACTTAATGGATTTGCAGCCACCACCATCCCGGAGAGCGACTTAGCTTGTCTTGCTTGGAATCTGCATTCTTTCAAGAAACCTTTTACTGATCTACGAAACAAAAATCTTTTTGATACCACAATGTGCCTCAATAATATACGCTGATCAATGGGAGCTTGCGCGGATCCAGGCGGATCTGTATGCCCGCCCCTCTTGCAAGTCGGTGTACCCTCAAGAAGAGCCTAGAAGATGCTCGGCTCAAGTCAGAACCACGCAGTATGTAACACCACCATCGACGACACTAGACTTCCCCTCTCTGTGGGCAGTGTACTTCCTCATCTTGTTGCTATTTTGGGTAGAACCAGTTCGCCAGTCAATGTCTGACCACCAAGCCCACTCTCATGCCTGACGCAGGCTTAGAAGATGCTGCATGTCTCATACTTTTAACCAGTCGCACGCTTGTATTGTGAGAAACTTATTCTGTAGATTTTGTCATTAGATAGATGCTGACACGTTCAATAATATTCACGCTGTCGTTTGCTTTTGTTTCAGGTCCTCGCAACCCCTGGATTCATTAGCTTCCTCTAGACTTGCCGCCTCACACTTGATTAACTGGCTAGTGTGCGATAGTTTGGACTCCTCCCCCGAGGCCGAGCGAAAGTCTGGGCTCCCCAGCAAAATCGAATTGCGAGGCAACTGGAGCCCAGGTGACACCATGGTGGCCCAATTGGGCCAAAAGAATCAGATACTTCACTTTCGCTCTCTACTGCTCGCCAATTTAGATATATGCCGCCAAGCCGCTGACTGTGAAGCGTCTTCCTAACACAGAGCTCGCAGTCGCTTGCAGTCTCTCGCAGCTACCTGCTCAATGAGCATCATGTCTCAGCATAATAACGGGGCAGGAAGATGAAACTAATGCTAGATGCCCCACATTCCAGGTGTGCATCTTTGAGACACGCTTCGTCCTACCAGATGGACCCACTAAGGAACCACTTAGGGCCACTTTGGCGCTCTAGGTGGAAACTCTTGTGCATGCTAGGGGTTTTAGTGGCTAACTAGTGGTCCAAACTGTGACAATAGGCGGGTCCTTAACGCCCGCCAGAAGAGCCAAACCAGCGGACCCATCGCGACAGAAGGCCAATTTCAAGACCACGAGAGGACAAGTGCATCAAAAGACGTTGAGAGATTAATGGGCAAAGCGGGGACAGTAAGCCTCGGGATATGTGCGTGGATAATGAGTCTAGATTCACTTACGAATCTGACTGTAAGATATTTTTTTTTTGGTTAGGCGGCACATTTGAGATTTGAAAGTCGCTCCGAATCAGAGCTGCTGTGCCTTTCTGCGTCCACTTGATCCCCAAATGAAAAACGCATGTATCATACTGGCACTTCAAGGTACTCCGAGCGGTATGGGCATTGCACAGTGTAAGCATCCCGGGCACGAGAGCGATCACCTACTGGTGAGAGAAAGAACCAATACTGGCTCATGACGGGACTGGTTAGGACATACACATAGAGCTCGTGAGGGCCCTGATGAGCGTTTGGTTAGCCCCACCGCTAAGGCGACACTGGGCAACTCAGTGTCTTGGCTCTTACCGGCAGAGCCATTTGCATAGATTCTCGGCTATGACAGGTCCAGGCTGAGGACCCATTTTCAACTCAGCGCACATAATTTGGTGCGGCTGTGGTGCAGAGAACAGTTTTGAGCTCTTCGGGGCATGCACAGCGACAACTTTGTGTCTCGCAGCTTCGTTGGCTCCTGTTCCAGAACGTCTCAGGTGGAGCGGAAAGGGAATGGCCGTCTCTTTCTGGCGTCGGCACTGTTCTCTCCTGTGCCACAAGCTTCCAGAAAAGATTGAACATGTTTTGGTAGGGGTGTCATATTTACCGACTCACAGCAGCTTGCCAGTCGCCCCTTCTGCCCGTGGCTGAGCGCCCAAGCCCCGCATAGGTGAAAGCCCAGCCGGGGTCCCAGATGGGTCCCAGATGCCCGTACCTTCCCAGTTGGGTCGTAATGGAAGCTCAAGATGGGAACGGAGACTATCAGATGGCTTCTATGGGACTGCCTCATTAGGAAATAGAAGCTTGCCTATATTGCAGCCACCCAAACAGCCACCACCTGACAACGGGCGTACTGGTGCAGGCACTGCAGCCATTTTGCGTTCCCCTTCGCATCCGCCTTCCAAACATCAAACGCACGTACCTCCGACGCACTGCATGACCACCTCCGAAACGCTGGGCCAAATAGGCATTTCACGACAAGCAGAAAATGGTTCGACGCGGTCCCCTATGCGGATCACCACTCATAGGCAGGGTCTGGAAGGGAGGGTCCCCGGCCAGCGTCAGGGTGGACTCGCGGTGGAGAATAGTGGAGTAAGGTGGAGAGAAGGGACCGTGCCCCATCGACCCAGATTTGATGCACCCACAGTGCCATTTGATGCCGTTGGTACCGCCGCGGTGACCGTGGCTACGAGTCCAAGGCCCGTTGCTGGCCCTGCCTCCTGAGCAACGTCATTATTACCTTAACAGTGCTAGCTTCAGACTACGTTGTAACTAGCCCCTCACGTTAACCCCTGAATGAACCCAAACAAGATTTCACCGCCCTTTCGATGAGATAATGCAGAAGGCCATTGGTTGCCCAAATGTGCTTTTGTCGCAGGCTGTTTGCCTGGCAAGGCGTAGGCGTCAATATTACACGTCATTTTCGGCTCGCCTTGAAACGCCTCCGCAGATGCTGCATGTTTGTCGGTGGGTTTCGCGAGATTCATCATGCAATCGCGGACTCTTTTTAGGTGAAACCACACAGGCCACAAAGTACTAGGGTCGTGACTCCCCACATGCCACCGCCAGCTCCTTTCTGCTCGTCATAACGATAAATTCATCTCCCTCTCAACGCCTCGCTTTCAATGTCTCAGCAGGGCATGAACGGCGACGCCTACCCATGCTCGCTGCCTGTTCGGCCGTTTGCCGAAGATGGCTAAACTGCCGGGCTATGACCGACAAATGAATCATTACCACGTTCGGAGTTGCTCAGCTGCGAGTGAGTCTGCGCGAAATACACCGGGCAGGCGCCTCCATCTCACATAACACTGACGTTGTCCGAGCTGTCGCTGAGAACAAAGAGGCATAAACGGCGACTGCTGGATTTCCACTTGCGAAAGTCCAGTTGTCTTGGCACCGATCGTCATTCGGTGCCAAAACTTGGTGGACTGCATTTCCCAGAAACGTCCCGCGTATCGATAGTTTGCTTTCGTTTACTTTTGCGTTATGACACAAGGTTACTGGTGTCCTCATCTTAGCGGTATTTTGCAAACACCTTGAAAGACTATAAGAAAAGGTCACATTGTAAAATAAATAACAGCTACATGGCAAATCAGCTAGTTTGTATCGTCTAGGATCTACAAAAGTCTCCTCTTCTCCACCGTGCCTGTAGATCTTCCCGCTCGTTGGTTCGGAAGGATTCCCCTGATAATTGTGTCCCTGCAGGCTCGCTTAGCTGCCGCAGGCATTGCTGGCGGGCTCGTTCCTTCATAGAGATGCTTGACGGAGGCGTATGCACATACACCCGTCATTCGACTGCAACCAGCAAAAGTCATCATTTCGTCACGCCTCAACTTGAGAGTCACTACACTTCTTGATCACAGTCGTCATAGGGTCGCATTTGGTGTTTCACACCTTATCTCTCCGGAAAACCGCCTGCACTCCTGCATCTAGTTGCAACATAAAAGCAGCACCCAACAAGGGTATTCCTGCGCATTGACAATCAATCTTATCCGTTCGGATAAGCGCATGAGTGCGGATCGTCCTTACTCGTTAGTACTGGTTGTCGATATAAGCGCCTGGCAAGTTGCTAGTTGAGAAAGTATCATTCACCCTGCATTCACCCCCACGTGTTATAGACCTTTTTCTCCAGCTTCGCATACCTTGATCTCTCGCCCCCACTCACTGTTCATGATTTGCTTTCCAGTGATTCTTCTAGATGGCACAGGGTCCAGGATAGAGTAAATAACGTTTCGGCAGCGTGCCCTCTTTAGGCTTTCTATTGGCTCGTAGCCATGCTTGTCTTTACGCCCCTGCAGATACTGGCAGTAAAATTTGTCCTGTCGGCTGTCAGCAATCTGCCAAAGATGCCGCCCTGTGCGCATCGCCATGTAAATAACGCCAATTGACCAAATGTCCACAGCACGCGGATCGAACTCAGTCTTGCCAAATTCCTCAGGTGCAATATACGGCTCTGACCCGCAGATTCCTGCGGACATATGAACGTCCTTCTCCCAGGCCATTCGGAAGCACTCGCCGTTGCCAAAATCCGTGATCTTTACTGCTCCATGCAATGTGAGCAGGATATTTTCTGGCTTCAAGTCCCTGTGCGCAACACCCATTCCATGCATGTAATTCACAGCGCGGACAATCTGTTTGAAGAAGCAATCCGCCTCGAGGGGTTCTAGCTTGCCGGCAGCCAGAATCAGAGAATACAAATCACCACCAGCTGAGAACTCCATCACCTCCAAGTACTCCCCCTTTGAATCCTGTAATAAGTCAAGAGTCTCAATGATATTTGGATGATGCAAAGATGATGAAATGCAAAACTCACTCGTGAGTCTTTTCTTATACTGCTGGTCGGCTTCATTTGGCCGCTTCTTAAACTCTTTCACAGCATACAAGTGCTGTTGATGCTCGTCATCCACCTTCTGCGCTACCCTCACAATGCCGAATGCTCCTTTGCCAACCACACCCTGGCACTTGCCATACTTCTCCACAAATGATGCGTTGGCCATAAGTGATGACGGTAAGGCATCGGGATGCTCCTTGTCACTGTGCATTTGTGAGGCCAGTTGACCAATGAGAGAGGGAGGGCGTATGGTTACCTGGTCCTGAGCCATTGGTACCGACATTGCCTCATCTCTACGCCTGTTGACTCTCAAAAATTCTTTTACCATAGAGCTGATCCTTTCATGTCTTTTCGATAGCTTCAGATTGTGAGTATGTGTTCCATCTGGATTGAGATTGAAACGCTTCGCTGGCGTGGAACCGTTCGGAGAAACAGTCTTGGTCAGTTCAGCAGTCTCAAGAACAGCGAGCGGCACTGGTGATGGTGTCGTTGTACGAGAGCCCGGAGAGACACTTGGCGCTAGCTTTGCATTTGTGGGAAGCAGATACTTGTTTTCCTGAGTTGGCGGTTGACTCTCGTCGGAACTCGGATGGCTGTCATGATGAGGGGCCAGGAAGGACTTGAATTTGGCCACAGAACCACTGATTGACGTAGATGCCGGTCTACCCTGTGGAGGTCGATTCGGTGCTACCTCGATAGCTGACGGTTTCTCTGGCATTGTTTGTCTTCGATTACGGAGTGTGCTAATGTAACAGTCGTCTGATCGCCTAGAGGAGTGCCTTTCAGCGCTTCTTGGTATCAATAAAGCTAGTGCGAGTGCCTGGTTTTGGAAATCAGCAGATGGTGGTAAGCGCTGACCAATTGGCGTCTGAAATGCTTTATCGCACAGGCAGGATAAATGTTGGAACGGAAGACGCTTACAAAGCTTTCCTAGCGGACGACAAAATGAGTCTCAAGGAACAGTTACCAATCAGGCCGTTTCCACCGGAAGAAAATCTTGCAAATACTTTCTATTCTCTCCAAATAGACTCTTTCAAGCTGTCCTGTTGATGGTCTTATCAGCAAAGCGGGGGACTGGGGAAACTCCCTGCCTACCAGTATTTATTGGGTTATTATTCTATAGCGAGGCGCCGTTGCCCCAGTGCATTGCCTATGGGGGCAGAGCACCTACGGGGCTGATAGGATTTGCAATGCGGAGTAAAAATCGGGTCCATGATGAGAATTTGGGTTTGATGAGGTGGGGCAAAAAGGCGGTGGTATTTATATGAGCTGATTAGTGTATGTATAAATAGAGATCGAAGAATCCACCACAGTAAAAGCTGTGTTTTTTTGGCTGCATTTCCATCCTGGATCGCTGCTGCTACTGGCTGTTGCCCTCCTCCCAAATGCTGCCACTCAGTATTGCAGAAGTATTCACCCGCGATCGTTATCGTCGTCCTGAGATGAGAGCTCGCCGGCCGGCGCATCCGCAAGAAGCCACAGCACAAAAGCTATTGTGTATAAGTGCATACATAGTGGCCTGAAAGTGTCAAGAAAAGGGGAAATATCTACCTTTCGGCCGCCAAATTATCAATAGTTCATGATTTCCCTCTTCCTTTCTGTGGGACACCTTACTCACTACGGGGTTCGAGTCATAGTGACGCAGCCGAACATGACGACGATCTGTCGTTGCTGTTCCGCACTAATTCGGTAGGAATATTCCACAGCCACCGAGCACTGCGTGCTAGACACCAGTCAGAGCACGGTACACTGTGGAAATTGCGCCTTCCCGGACAGTGTTGCTCAAGGAACACTGCCGACTCTTCCAACGCTGCCCCCTCCCCCCTCTAGCCTTATCAGCCTACCCGGTGTCGCCGACCAATGGCCAGCACAACCAACAGCTGTCGCCTAGTGCAAAACCTGGCAATATATCGCTCCTCGCCATCACGAGCCGCATTTTCCTCGAAAATTTTGCGTTATCCCTCGGCTGGTATTCAGATCCAACACTCTTGGCAGTCCCGGAACTGTGGAGTCTTTGTCCCTTACTGTTTCGGGATAATGCCGAACATACGAACGCAAGAATAGGCAAGGCCATGCATCTCTACGCAGCGCGGCTCACCAACTATTAAATGTGTTGCACACTAACCCGTCGTTCGCTCTAAACACAGCCGGAACCCCAACAACAAAGACAGTCAATCCATGGCTTAAAAATCTCATGGAAGCATCGAGATTACTGGCTACCTTTTTTGGCCACGGAGGCGCTCACAGCACCATCACCTACCCTCAGTCTATCCTCAATAAAGTAAGGTCTTCGTTCACTGAGGTATATCCTGAGCAGGGTGACTGTCTCACCATAGAACAACTATCCACAGCACTAAGCAGTTCTTTTGCAAATGGAGATCCGGAGAAGGCAGCTACGCTGTTAGTGCTTGTTGAAAAGGCTATAGAAGGGCAGCTGGTGCCTGTTTCTCACCCGCTAGACTCTGAGCATGACCGTGCATACTATCCTCTTAAGGGGGCTGACAACTACGAAGGAGTTTCATGTTATGTAGACACTCTACTGTTTGCAATGTTTGCGAGATTGGAGAACTTTGAGCCAATCTTGTACGACTACGAAGATCATCTGGATGCTGAAGACGTACCACAGGAATCGCCCTCTGTCACGTACACATTGAAAAGCGATTCAACAAGCAGTAGTCCCACTTCGCCTTCTCCTGCATCCGGTACTCCTGTCACATCTAATCTGAGTTTGAAAACGGAGGAGAGTGATGGCTCCCCATTGGCTGAGTTTCCCAAACTAAGGGAAAACTCGTTTGGAGAAGCATCTCCTGAACAAAGAGCCAGAGAAAAAGTAAGGTCGGCCCTAGCACGTAAAAAGGTGGCTCTGTATCTCCGACTTTATGTCAACCTTATTCGCTCCGGCATCTTTATAACCAAAGAAATCACGGAGGGGCTTATGGATGCTCTCTTTGCTTCAGGATGGAAGGACAACAAAGGAAAGCTTGTCCAACAAGATAGCGGTGAGCTTTTCAATTTCATTACTGAATTACTTAAAATGCCTCTTTTAACCTTAAAGATGGACATTCAACACGGAGGAAAGCAAGTCTCTTCAGATGACCATAAACTCATCAAGGAACGCTTGCTGCATGTGCCTATCCCTGGTAGAACTGGTGATGATCCTATCTTGCTGGAAGAATGTCTGGAACAATATTTTGCTAACTCTGTCTCTGTTAAACGACAAATTGAGCGCAGACTCACGCTAGATTCCCTGGAAACATCTGCCCTTCCGAAACAACGACTTTCCGTCTCAATAAGATCTGTAGATCTTCCAAATCGACCTAGGCTTGATTCTATCCCGCAATCAATCTTTGAGAATAAGCCGACACAGACTTTTTTTGAAACGATATCTTCCGATGATGATGAGAATGAGGCAGGGGTAGTGGAAGAGATTGGAAGTGAAACCACGAGTCCGCGTCGTTCATCAAGGAGCAATAAAATTTTATGGAACAAGAAGATGGAGTTTTCATTGCCAGCATGGATGTTTTTGCAGTTACTACCCTTTTACACTGATGATGTTGAATTGCCCGATCGCAATTCTCCAACTTTGCCTGCTGGCCTATCTTCGTTATCCAATATTTCGGGTATTTCAAACAGCAGTGCTGTACCTCCTTCTTCTATGGCGGCCGGGTACTTTGCCACTGCGCGGCCAGTGATTGGCATTAATCTCAAAAGGTATGAGTGGACTCCTGACGGGCACCCAGTCCGCAATGATAGAAAAGTGATTGTCCCGCAAACCATCTATCTGCCATCGTTCGTGGCAGATGATAATTCATCACAGACAATCTTTGGCAATTTCAAGCTTGTGCTAGAGTCTGCAATATTTCACAGAGGGCGTTCCATTGAAGGAGGTCATTTTGTCGCTGCTATAGCAGAGAAGGTTACAACTGTAACAGAAGCCAAGCCATTGTCTATCCAAGAACCTAAGGTTGCAAAGAAGAAAACCATGTTCCGTAGTTTGTCAAGAAAGGCAACTAAGAAAGAACGTAAGCATCACTCACATCACTCTCATTTTTCATCGCCTACGCCACCTACTCCGAAAGATGATGGGGCACGAAAGTGGTTATTTTTTGACGACCTTGAAGTGCATGAGCGAAAAGTCATAGAGATGGACTTCAATACCATATTCAACAATGAAGTGCCGTATTTATTGTTTTACAGAATGGTTGCCATCGACAATGAAGGAAACGAGAAGTATGAAGTGTCACCTAAGCTGTCTACCACTGTCTCAGGGGTTTCATCTGTTGAGTCGCTTAGAATACCAACGCCAGCGTCGATGGTTGATTTGAGCTCGTCGCCTGAAAACCCTGCAGTTTCAAATGCAGTGCCACCACAATCTTCAATCCCCAAACTGTCGACTAGAGCAGATCCTGCAAAAGGCTTTTCCCGCCTCCAACTGAAGAAGAGTAATTCACCGGAGGCACCAGTTAGTACCTCTCCTGTTCTCCATAGTGAGCCACATTCTGGGCATCGATGGCGTCGCTCGAAGAGGAGAGAGAAAGAGTATACACGAGATGAGAAATGCTCGATAATGTAGCTCAGAAATCATATCTAGGCATTCCCATAGAAGCATCAATCTACTACATGCATCCCAATCGCCTTACCAGAAGAGGTACTTTTGTATAAACAGTACCTCGGATCTGAATTCGTCCAAGTAGGAAAGCCAGTTGTTACCCAATCGACACCCAATTGGCACTAAGTTGTTACAGTTTTGGCTACGGAGCAATGTACCGTGGCAAATGGCCAAAGTTTAAATAGTGATGGAGACATAGTGCAGTTCTGAGCTGCATTTTGGAACTGGCTAGTTGAACAGTGCTTGCAGGTCGTGAGGCTGTCGCGCAGTACGATCGTTGTGGTACAGGATGCTCCTGTCAAAGACGAGACAGCCATTTCGCAATCATTGGGAAAACTGTAGAAAAGGTGGAAATAAATGATGTCTAGAAATTATTCAAGCTGTTTATTCATTAACGCTTCCCGATGACAAGGAATATTAAGCTCACAATATCAACACCACTCTAACACAATCGACATTCAAGTGCGTGCAGAAAAGCCTGCGGCGATCATTAACTATTCTTGGCAGACTGGTTCATCACAACTAAATAATCACTGTAATCGTCCAAATTTTAACTGCAATTAATCCCTACTCGGGCTCTTCCAAGAAGTCCTTGAAGGAGCTCAACTCCGACACAGGTCGAAATTAAGAGTGTCAGTAGTTTTTTTACGAGACCGTTACTTTAAATTATTTTGGTGCGAAAGTTGTCCTGCGATTCTCAGGGAAAATGTCCACCCCCTTTCGCAATGTCATGCTTTCAATTAGAGCTGTGCTGATGCCATTCTCTATCTCGTCATGCAAGCATATGTGAGATCAACATGTATTGCCTAGTCGGGCTTTTTAGCCAGGTGGTTGTCCCATTTCTTTGCTCATTACTGAGCCCCATCCGCAGGGATGCTGAGGAACTGGGACACAGCTGTTTAAGAGTCGTGTGGGTTATAGCTAGGTCAGAGGAGGCGTAATAAAATAAATCTTTAGAACAGGAAGCATTAAATGTGAACCGGACTAAGGAACATCTATTCGAATGTCCAAATCGTTGCACCTTTAAGCACAGCTGTATGGCCGCACTCATTTCTTTGTCCAGATGCACTCACACCTTGATGAAGTGTGGTAGCTCCTCCCTGTCATTTTAATGTACCCCACCTTGTGCCCAAGTTCAAAGGGCCTGACCAAATAAAGAAAGTTGTCTTCCTTACTAGCAGAGTTGTATGCCCTCTAGTATTTGTGAAGAAGTCCCTGCTAAAGATGAGGTGCCTGTTGACCTAGAGGCAGATGATAGTGTCAATGAGCATGACCTTCGCCCTGGAATTTCAGTCTCCACAACAGCGAGGCCGGCTCACAGACGTCCACACCCAAAGATATCCTGGACTACTCTCTATCTGACGTTCCAATCGCTGGGCGTTATCTTTGGAGATCTTGGTACTTCTCCGCTGTATACGTTCTCCACAATTTTTCCGCATGCCCCTGTTCCCGACGATGTTGTGGGCGCAACTTCTTGTATTATATGGTCGTTCTTCCTTGTCTGCCTTGTGAAATACGGCATCTTTGTGTTTCGATATGGTGTGAATGGCGAGCAAGGTGGTACCGTAGCAATATATGCCAAATTGGCCCGTCACTTGAGTCTCGATAGAGCCGCGGTCATGGCTGGTATCCCAGGCGGAGATGAGCATGACCTTCAATCGCTGTCTAGAAATATGATTTCTTCAGCTGCAATGTGGATGGGCGCTGGTCAAGGGCCGAAAAATTCTTATTCGTCTTCCTATTGGAGTCAGAGAACGTTGTTTAGTATCGGCTCATCCATCAAAATCAGATTCCTCAAAGTTGTTCCAGTGTTCTTGTGTTTCTTTGGATCTTGTTTAACGATTTCTGACGGTCTTCTCACGCCTACCACCTCAGTTCTTTCGGCAATCGAAGGCATCGCAGTTGCATCTCCCGGCGTGGAATCGAAAGTTGTTGTGATTTCTTGCATCATACTTGCACTATTATACCTGCTTCAGAGAGCTGGAATCTCGAAGCTAGCAACAGTGTTTGCCCCGATTATTACCATTTGGATGATTTGTTTATTGGTGATAGGCATTCTCAACATCACCCATTATCCAGCGATCTTCAAAGCATTCTCTCCACATTTTGCCATTCTTTATCTCAAAAAGCATCAAATTGATGGCTTGAGTGGAGTCATGCTTGCATTAACTGGGGCAGAGTGCATGTTTGCTGATATTGGTCATTTCACGGTGGTTTCTGTGGACCTTGCGCTTATGATCGTCGTGTTCCCAGTGCTAATGATATCATATCTGGGCCAGGCTGCCCGTCTCTATATGGATCCTTCGTTGCATGTGAACACTTTTTATCTTACCATCCCAGGCCCTGTAGGTGGCGGCTTCTACTGGTTTATATTTGTGATTGCCACGCTTGCAACACTGATTGCTTCGCAGTCCGTTATCTTGTCTGCGTTCTCTCTCTATATGCAGTTGGATCACTTGGACTGTGTTCCGAAATTAAGAGTTAACCACATGTCCAAGAAAATCTATGGGCGTGTCTATGTTCCTTTTCTCAATTATGTTATCATGATTGCGGTTATCCTGACGACAGTGGGTTTTCAAAAGTCATCACAT
The DNA here is from genome assembly GCA_003706415.3 of Deakozyma indianensis. Taxonomy (NCBI): domain Eukaryota; kingdom Fungi; phylum Ascomycota; class Dipodascomycetes; order Dipodascales; family Trichomonascaceae; genus Deakozyma; species Deakozyma indianensis. Next base: position 367,465 of record PPLG03000004.1, read on the forward strand.
GTCACCAACGCGTACGGTCTATGCGTGGCAATGGTCTTCGCTTGTACAACTGCATTACTGTGGCTTGCAATGACTCTTGTGTGTGGTGTCCCGGGCATTGTGGCGCTGCTCTTTTTCTTGGCGTTTGGTGCATTGGATATGTGTTTTGTCGCAGCTGAAATTCGAAAGTTCCCTCGTGGTGCCTGGTTTCCACTCACTTTATCACTTGCTTTGACAATCTTGATGTATTTTTGGCGCTGGGGTAGATCTTTGAAGCAAGTTCATGAGTATTCTCACCGAGTGCATCTTTCCACATTGTTCAGAAATGTCAGCAGGACGGATGGCGTGCAATTACGTTCTACTCGAACAGCCATGAGCCAAGAACGGGTAGCGGACAGATTGGCAGCACCACGAACTCGCCGAGATGCGAACCGTCGGTCGATCAAATTCTCAGAAACGGCAGCAGATGATAGCGACAATATCATCAAACTTCCCGGACTGGCCATTTTTTACAGCGACTCCTATTTCACATTGAATTCAGCGAATACCGTGCCCCCGCTATTTTATCACTACCTCAAAAGTATGAGTGCTATGCATGAAAGGGTTGTTTTCTTAGCAGTCAGGTACACTGGTGATGATTCACTTCAAGACTCTGATAGAATGCATGTGGAAGGCATATCTCAGGTACATGGACTGTATCGAGCCATTATTAGGTATGGGTTTAATGAACGACCCCGACTGGGCGCTCAGTTTGTCAAGGTGCTTACCGACAAGATCAGAGAAGCTGATAGGGATGCAATTGAAGAAACTAAGGAAACTTCTGATGCCACTACCTCGCCTGTGGCTGTCCAGTTTGAGGACTTCCCGATACACCCTGTAGTCCACTTTTTCGGTTTTGACAAAGTGATCGCCAACGACGATGATGACTATGATTCAGTTTGGCAACGGCTAGTGGGATGGTTGCGAACGATACTGATTGATCATGTGTTCAGCCCTCTAGACAGTGCTGTTGGTGGTTCAAACCTAAGATATGAGGTTGAATCAGACAATGTCTTTACGTTGGAAACGTTGGCAAGAGTATGAGGGCAAACTTGTAACGAGACACGAAAGCTGACGGAAAATGCCGGCGAGACAAGGAGATGTGTACAAGTAATTTATTTTTGATTTTTAAGTGTTGATTGAATCTACTACATATTTATCTCGAGTGACTTGACGAGAAGCGCTATGTAAATAAATGGCCATTTACTCATAGATGTACTTGGGAAGAACATAACACATTCGGACACGTCCTATTAATAATTGTCACCTATCGAGAGTGCTAAGAATCCACATTGAGCGCGCGACGCCCACACCTGCTTGAGCCTCACATTCCAACCTACGGAACACGTCGCACAATTTGAGGATTCCTTGACCGTTTAGCCAACTAGATATTCCATCAAAGAAATGTCCTCATTGAAGTCATTCATCAAGTCTGTGCGTGCGGCAAAAACTATTGCTGATGAAAGGGCGGTAATCCAAAAAGAATCTGCTGCCATTCGAACTTCTTTTCGAGAAGACTATTCAGACCAAAATGTGCGTCGACAGAACGTTGCTAAGTTATTGTATTTGTTCACTCTCGGCGAGCGAACTGCATTTGGACAAGTAGAATGTCTGAAATTGCTGGCTACTACTCGGTTTTCGGACAAACGACTGGGCTATTTGGGTACAATGCTCCTTCTTGATGAGAATCAAGAGACGCTCACTCTGTTGACCAACTCGCTTTCAAATGATCTGGCTTCACCAAATCAGTACATTGTCGCTTTGGCTTTATGCACTCTTGGCAATATTGCAGGTACTGAAATGTCAAGAGATTTGTTTGCTGACGTAGATAAGATCTTGTCATCTTCAAACCCGTATCTCAAGAGAAAAGCTGCCCTTTGCGCGATGAGAATAATGCGGAAAGTACCAGACTTGGAAGAGGTTTATGTAAATAAGGCAAAATTGCTGTTGAGCGATAGGAACCATGGAGTATTACTCTGTGGAACAGCCCTTGCATATGACATGTGTCTGCAAAATGCCGCTGTGGTTCAAGATTTCAGACCACTACTGCCTTCTCTTATTTCAACTTTAAAGGGTCTGGTATCGTCAGGCTACGCACCAGAGCATGATGTTACTGGCGTTTCGGATCCTTTCTTGCAGGTAAATCTCTTGAAATTGCTCAGAGTCTTGGCTGCTGATGATTCTCAATCCTCTGAATTATTGTCCGATATTCTAGCTCAAATTTTATCCAATACTGATGGATCCAAGAATGTTGGAAATGCGGTTCTTTACGAAGCAGTTAGAACTATCTTTGGAATAGAAGCAGAGTCGGGGCTTCGAGTACTTGGTATTTCTATCCTTGGTAAGTTCCTTGGTAAGAAGGACAACAACACGCGTTATGTTGCTCTGAACACCCTTCTCTCTGTAATTGACATGGAACCCAGCGCTGTTCAAAGACATCGAGTTACTATCGTGGAATGCCTGCAAGACTCAGACATATCAATCCGGAGACGTGCCTTAGAACTCTCATATGCTCTTATCAATGAACAAAACATACGAGTTTTGGTGCGCGAATTACTGACGTTTCTGGAAACCGCCGATGCTGAGTTTAAACCTACTCTGGTATCGCAAATTGCTGTGGCAGTGGAAAAATATGCGCCCAACAAGCGGTGGCATATGGACACTATTCTTAGAGTACTAAAGCTTGCCGGAAACTACGTGAAAGAAAATGTGTTGAGTGCATTCATCAGCTTGATAATCACTAGTTCGGACCTCCAACTCTATGCTGTTCAGAAACTGTACGCAGCACTGCAGTCTGATATTACACAAGAGGGACTCACGTTGGCAGGATCCTGGATCATTGGAGAGTATGGAAATGTGCTGGTTAATGGCAGTTCGTTTGAAGAAGAAGAGATTACGTACTCGGTATCTGATACATCAGTTGTGAATCTTCTGGAGACTGTTCTGAAGTCCTCCTACGCAACAGAGTCTGTTAAGGAGTATGCTATTAATGCTTTGATGAAGCTCACTGTTCGCTTGCAATCGGCAGAAGAAATTGAAAGGATTCGTCGCATAATCCAGTCCTTTTCAACCTCGCTCACAGTTGAAGTTCAACAGCGCGCAATCGAATATGATCAGCTGTTTGGCAATACTTCTATTCGAAGAGGTGTGTTGGAATCAATGCCCCCGCCGGAGGTAAAGGAGGACCTGAGTAAGCGGTATGATAAAACCGGAAAGCATGTGGCTGCGAAGGCTACTAGAAAGGCTACAAGTGGCTCGAAGAATGCCGGCGTGGACCTACTTCTCGACCTCCAGGGCGACGACAGCACGACCGCTACTGCTGCGCCCACTCAACAAAATGCTGTCGATTTACTATCGGACATATTTGGAGGTGCTTCTTTGTCGTCAACAGCTCCAGCGCCAAATGCAAATATCTCTGGTTCTGCTCCTTCTAAAACAACAAGTAACTCTATCCTGGATCTATTTGACGCAAACCCAGTATCATCACCACAAGCGTCCGCAACCGCACCTAAGTTTGTTGCATTCAATCAAAAATCTCTCAACATCGCCTTTGTCAACGACAATACTAGTGGCTCTGGTACCGCTAATCTGTCGGCAGAATTTCATAATACATCGCTGGCAGACAATATTACTGACCTCAACCTTCAGGTAGCGGTACCCAAAGGGCAGAAGCTCCAGCTCCAGGCCATCTCATCAACTTCTCTTGGGCCAGGAGACTCAGCGATCCAGAAGGTTACAATTGTTGGTACACCCGGTGCCAGCATCCGACTTAGGCTGCGCATTTCCTACACTCTCAATGGAACTCCACTAAAGGAGCAAGTCGATTTCTCAAAGATAAGTACTACCCTGTAATCTCCTCCTATGATAGTAATAGCTGGACCTGCCCGTTTTCTTTTCTGAATAGATGATTGTATGTAACCCACTTTTATCTGTATCCCACTTTTATCCATACCAGTACTACAGTGCAACAAGTGTAATCTGCTGCTTCGGGGTTTGCGACGCCTGTATGATCTGCAGAATCTGCAGCTATCATGCAGGACCCTGTCATACTGTTCTCAGATCAATTAGCGCCCTACTGTCAGGTCAGAAACACAGTTAAAATCCTAATTGAGTTTCAACGGTGGTGCCTAACGGCTGGAATTCTATTGACAATGGTTGGCTATGCCTTAACGTCTCGAGTATAAAACGAATACGCAGGAGCTACGAGACAGATTGTCTAATTACTAACGACTAAGTAATAAGTAACGTTCTCAGCCGGAGATAGTCCCCCACTACTATTGCATTTTAGGATGTTAACAATATTTTATAATTTTCTTATACTATCAAATGTATTTTATATATTTATTTATTTTATATATTATATGAATAGTTACACAATATATTTTTATTATTTTTTATTAGTCATAAATATTTTACGAATTATATTGCATTAAAAATACAAGGGTTAGGTTTTTATTTTTGTTACGTAACTGTACCCCAAATGTGTTTCCCGTTCTACTTATTTCCTATGGCTAGTGTTCGCCATTACAATGGGAATATGGTCACATCGAACACTCGTATTAAGGTTGAAGTATATCCTCTCGGCAGATGGTGTATGCTTTGGTATTATTTTTGATGCAGATGGCTGGCTAGCTTGGGCACTAGGCATGCAATTTAAGTTGTGCACTTTTCGTTGAGATAGTGTCTTTCCGGCAGAGGTTACCCTAAACAGGAACCCGTGAAGGCGATTTTTTTTTTTCGTATCGACTGGTGGTTACGTCTATTAAGAATGACGTCTTCAATCAAATCGAAGCTTTCATATGAACAGAGAGCCACGACGCACACATCAGACGTGGCAAGGTCACTACTGAGGCTGATGGCGGAAAAAAAGACCAATCTCTGTGCATCCCTAGACGTGCGCACAACCAAGGAGCTACTATCACTCCTAGAGGCCGTGGGTCCGTACATTGCAGTAGTCAAGACACATATCGATATCATCGATGATTTTAGCTACGAAGGAACCATTATTCCTCTTGTCGAACTCTCCAAGAAGCTCAACTTCATGATATTCGAAGACCGAAAGTTCGCTGATATTGGATCAACCGTAAAGGCGCAATACGCCGGTGGGGTATACAAAATAGCCAGCTGGGCCGACATCACGAACGCACACTCCGTGCCAGGCGCAGGAATTGTTAGGGGTCTACAAGAAGCGGCAGAAGAGTCGTCAACACAACCTAGAGGACTGATCATGCTGGCAGAGTTATCCTCGAAAGGCTCTCTCGCAGTTGGGGAATACACCAAAAAGACTGTAGAGATTGCCCGTGCAAATGCTGGATTTGTGTTTGGATTTATTGCACAAAACAGGATGCCTGAAACTGACTCATCAGAAGATTGGCTCATCCTGACACCAGGCGTCGGCCTTGACGACAAAGGAGACGCACTCGGCCAGCAATACAGGACAGTGTCTGAGGTCGTACTGAATGGATCGGATGTGATCATTGTTGGCCGTGGCATCTATGGAAATGGCCGAAACCCAGTTACCGAAGCAAAGCGATATCGCGACGAGGGATGGAAATCATACCTTAGACGCATCTCAGATGCAAATTAAGCGGTCCCATATATAACTACTCATTATACAAAGCGAGCGATAGTTACTTATGTACGTTTGACTTTTGTTCTAGATTTCTTCTTGCCCTCATGATCATCAGCTCCCGCTGAGTCTGCAATGCTTTGGCCCTCGAGGTCTTGTCATCTGTCCACTTCGTCTTCTCTGGGGGACGTGACAACATATCGTCCGCCTTAGACATATCCACACCATACCGATCTACTAGAGACTGATTACGAGGGTTCGAGGATCCTTCCTGCGCGGCGGGCGGCGTCACGGTACTCTCCCTCGTGCCGGGTGGATATGGCAGATCACCCAGGGACAAATAGCGTTCGACAGTGCTCTCCACAGACCCCGTACGCTCCAGGTCATATCGTATCTGGGCCACACTCAGGTTCGGGGCGAGAGTTTGTACCACCTCGATCATACCATCGTTCACAGTACGGCGATAGTTTGTCTGTCTGTTAACAGAGGACAGCCCAGAAGTGCCCCTGAGTGCCGAAGCAGCAGCAGACTCGTTGCTCAATCGACCGCGCTCATTCACAGCTTCATTCCGTCGCCTGGAAGCTGATAGACTGGGCTGCGTTCTCAAGACATTTTTCGAATAGTGCCAGCGAAGAGTCAGGAAACAAACACCAATAATAGCTAGAAAAAGAATACTGGATATACTCATAAAGAAACTAAAATACGACCGTTAGATTCAGTAGGTTTTTATCTACACTCTGGATATATCCCTTTGCGCGAGGTCAGAGTGATGGTGTGGGAAAACGGTGTGTGCCACTTCGCAGAACATTATCTCACCCACGACGCAGCGAGTTCCCAATACGCATCAGCGGTACAGAGGAAGTGGAGATTACACTAGAGGAGGCGCACTCACAGAGCGAGCAAGGGCGAATATTCCTTCGTACAGAAGGATACAATCTCGCGTTCAAACCATGACATATTAGTCACTTCTGGACATTACATCAAGGGAGCACCCTGCTCCCAGCATTTGCCGATAAGGTGTTGGATTAAAACCTGAAATGTGTTTTGCCTAGAATCGGCGCCAATAAGTATCAAACGATACTACGGTCTGGAAGACAATAATCGGCATTTTATGTAGAAGGCGGAGCCTGGGTTGCAGCTGCAACGCGCCGTAAGCATGCAAGCATGATAAAGTTTGACAGCAAATATATAAAGGTAGCTAGAGCTAACAGTAAAGGGAGCTATACATTCGAAGGTAGTCGACAATAACTCGGGTTGCCCTACATACAAAGTAAGTCACCATTCGCCTTGCTCTGCCAACATCACACAATTAGTGAAAGACTCCCTCCTTAACTGGCACGTACCTAAACATTCCACCTGCCTCCTTCACCAGTTATGGCGACTACAACCACAGACATAACTCGCCACTCCATTGTCAGTCGCCGTGGTCAGCAGGGAATTTTTGGCATTGCCAAATACTTATGGGTCGGGCACGATCGTTCAATGCAGTAACGTTAAATGTGTCTCTGCAGAATCTGATCTCGTAGCTGCAACTTGCTGGAGTCAGTGCTATGCGGGAATGTACTGTTGTACGACGTATGTCGGGACCAGTTACAGAGAAATCACTACCCCCGAGCACAATCGAACAAGTTATCAGATCCAGACACAGAAATGACGAGTATATGGGCTACAGAAAGGCACTGTTATCGAGAATACCTGAGCCCTTATTGCCGTGACCCACTAGCGAGAGAATTCACACACGCTAATAGACAGCCCAGCATACTAAAGATAAGTCGAATCAGTAGCAACATTTTTGTCAACTATCCTGTCGTATGGAGTCATTTTGCCAATTATAACTTGTAAATATGCTAAAGCCATAGACTGTTATCAGCTCAGCCCGAAACGGACAGATGCAGCAGGCACATTTCCCTAACCCTACGACACCTATCGTTTCTGCTAATCTGAGGATAGACGATAACATAACGGAAATGACGATTCATTATGTAGAATGACAACATCTATAAGTGATCTGCATCACAAGCTTGTCCACTGATCGATTTTCCTGGTACAGTACCCGCGAGGTTCCCGCTGACTACAGTAACCTTGTCACCTGGATAATATGGCATGGGGGTCTGGATAACCAGCGCATCGTTGGAGAGTGGTGGCTTTTGGAATCTTATGGACAGGTGGTAGTGTTTTATGTTCTCACAACCGAGACAACCTTTACCCCTATTTCATAACTATCCACTCTGTTGCCTCAGCTTATAGGAGGTCAGTATATCGTTGGTAATAAGTCTCCCGGACATGATAATTATTGGGGAGATTTATTTGGAAATGCACATTATTACTTTAGTAAGAGATTGGACTTAACTCTACATAACGCTCACGAGGTAAATTGGTTCACTAAGAGCCGAGCAAATGCTACGACAAAATGGAAGATGGGGAGATATCGGTCTGGCAAGGATCAAAGATTCTCTAAAGCAGGCACTCCGCGACAGGCGGTGTATACAAGTGACATTGGAGTCCTACAGGACAAGATTGGCACCCCGAGACAGCGTGCTGGTGCCTATTTCGAGGCGGATATCTCGACGACTGCAGATCAGCGAACTGCTATCCTATGCTGCAGGCACCATTTTCCTAGTTGTATCCACGAGAACGGAAATATGATTTGCAATCGTGAACGCAAAATATTGAGTAGCAAGTAACGGCTATAGCCGCCAGAATACCTAGCCCTCAATATCTTTGATATTTCAATTGGCTTAGATGGCAGAACAGTACTTCGCGAGCGTCAAGACAAGAGATGTCACCAATGCTCAGAACTTTATCTGATCCAACTCTGCGAATACATTCCAGAATATTGCCACCATAGAAATAGCAATATAAATCCTAATGAAAATGCAACATCTCTTGCAGCCGCACGCCTTTTCGGGTCCATAGTACTGGCTTTATCCGGGTGAGAGAGATGCTTCTGGTGAACCGGTAAGACAACTCTGTTGCTTTCGTATGCCTCATCGTGGTTCAAGAACCTTCCCTTTATGGCTCTGCGCGAGATAAAATAGTACCATCCGACAAAAGCAAGGGAGAGAATGCCAAAAATACCGTAAAGGATGAACCCTCGAAAAGGAGAGGGCATCATACACATGTTAGTAGTAAAAGAGGTAGCTGACAATGTCATCAATTGAATGGCAGGTTCATCTATTCCCATCGCCATTGAAGCTGACTTGACTGTAAACTCCTCTGCTCTTTTCGCGATGCCATCTACTTCATAACTGTGGTACACGTGGCACGCGTCATGATCATCTCCAGAGAACACTACATCTGGCTGTATAGCCTTTAGAATCTCATCCGTATGCTCACCGGCGACCTGAGTTTGATATTGTACTCCTCGCGTTGCAGGCAATTCCTTCTTGGATTCCCTCAACCGCCCGCAACCAGAACCTTTAGGTCGATTGAGCGGGACGTGGGTGAGCAAAAATGTCAACCGCTCACCGTTATCAAATGCAACGTCCTGACTATCAAGTGCTTGCTTTGAAAAGTCTTTAACGAACGTCCTCGGTGGTCCATAAATAGTTTCGTTGATAGTGTTCGCATATGAAATAGTATCCACCAGCACAAAAGTATGATTTGCAATAGTGAATACTGAGTTGCTCTCACCAAAGAAAGCCTGAAAGCGCTGCAACGCGGGGAAAACTATCCCGTCACCAGATCCAATATCATGGTTTCCTGGTAGAGAAAATACCGTTCTCTTCAACGATGGCTTTTGATAGATCGAGTCAAATCGAGCAAACTCATCTCTCCAGACAGCGTCGTCCCATTCTCTGCCTCCATCGAAAAGATCACCAAGAAAGAAGGTAACATCTGGGTCCATCAGCCTTTGTAAATACACCCAATTCCTCCTCAGATACTGATCTGTAACAGTCTCTGTTATCCCCTGAAAGAAAGAATTTCTTCCTGGATAGGTATGAGCATCGATGAGCTGCGGATCTGCTACAAAAGCAACAAAAGCTGTCGGGGGCTCATCGTTCCTCGGTTGTGGCCACTCGCAACTTCTGATAACAGAAGCTGGGTATATCCTTTCCACATAATAAATAAGAAAAGCCCATATCAAGATCAGAGGGACATAGAGTGGAATGCTTCGTAGCGGTCGCCTCTTGTAGTTGAAGTTAAGAGAGGTTGCTACGGAGGACGTTGTAGGAAAGGCAAAGCCTGGACCACCCTTTTCGTCCATGGCAGTGTTGATCTTCTTTCTGGGTTCGAAGGAGCTACCCTGCTGCCTCAACATGCAAAAACCTGTTAAAGTCTTCGTTTACTAAGTCAACTGGTGTTGGCAGGTTAACGGTGTTTTGAGATTGTCTATTCCGAGTTCGCAGCTGAATGGAGCCCCACTACAAACGTCAAGTAGCTCCAAGAATCAGGTTCGGGGTAAGAAGAGCACTGGCCAGCAGTTCAAAGAAGTGAAACAAAAAAAATACTTTATGCAGTACTGCGTACCAACAAAACGTAAATATTTATGATAAGACAGATGTAGTTGTTATTGCTTTTCGATGTCATGCCCAACCCTGGCGAATCCGATTACAGTACACACAGGTCTCCAACTGAGCATCCAACCCAGAGACTCTATTTATAATCTGTTAATGAATGTGGTATTGTTTTTCGTCGTGTTCAAAGGAGTGATTTCAAAGACCAGTGATTATTTCTAACGAAAGTTGAATACTCAGCAGCAATCAGCAATTCGTCTCATAGCGCTCTGTTCCTTTGGCAGATCGTTATCTGAAACCCCGACACTCATATTTAAGTCCCACCCCCGTTCCCAAGACTGGCATAACCAGTAAAAGTACTACACCCCAGTGCCGGCCGTATATACCTGTGAAATTTTGTGCTCTTATGAATGTACTATCGACCTAGTTCATCGGGTCGCGCGTCCAAGAAGAAGGTGGTAGATCCAGAATACGCTCGAGGCCCACGGGCTGCGCAGAGCCAGGATATTTTGTTTGATACTTCAATGGGACGGCCTGCTCCTCAGACCATGGATAAATCCAAGAAGTCCCCTGCTGTTCGTCAGCCTGAGAAGCATCCGGATACTCTGTTGCCTCCTATGGAGTCACACGCATCGTCCAAAGCGTTGAGTAGTCGCGTGAATAACTATCTCGAATCTCTGCCCTTCACCTACATTTCGCTAACAAGTGATGAAAGAATTTTGGCAAAAATACAGCAGGTTTATATGGAGATTGTACGATTGGAAGAAACATCAAGAGAAACGCTATTGTCTATTTCTAACGGGCCTACTAGTGACGTTTCTTCCAATTCAGCGTCTTTGTGTAGGACATGGCTGTCGGCACATAGACAGCAAGTGAAGCTGGTCTCTCGCTATTGTGATTTTATTGCTCTTGCAACGCACCCAAGAGCAGCTGGTGCGACAAGATCGCTTATCATCAAGTACAAGATGCTATCTCGTGTTCGTCACAAGGGCGTGTTTGACTATATATCCACTCTGCTCTCCAAGGCTCCACAGCAGCTCGACGTGGATGCTCTGGTAGTTGATTTCTTCAATTTGCTTCTTCCTTTAGCCGCGGATGAGCTTGCCGCTCATAGCCATTCTTATCATGCCGTCTGGCAGGAGTGCCTGGCTTCGCTGGCTCGCTGTGTTGCAGATTTTGCGAGTCAACACCAAAATTCAATGATCAACTGGGTTCAAGTTGCCCAATATTGGTATTCAAGAGCATGTTTGAACCGTTCGGGCTTTGGCCGCATGTACTACCATCATGCCCTTACATTCCAAGCCTCTGATGTAGAGTATATTTACCTACTGACCAAGTCATTGACGGCTGTGGACCGTCTTACAAGTGTTGACCGTTCCGAAAACTCTATACGTCAGCTTGTTTCTCGTAGCTTGTCTGCTGCACTGGACGGCCAGACACTCAGTGTTGACCCTCAAAAGGCGACACCCGACCTGAAGTCGCTTTACCTTCTTCTTCACCAGCAGCTAGTGGAAGGGAAGCCAGACCACGAAGTCAGTAAGGTTGTCGACAAACTGTTCTCAGAACTGAATAACCCTCAAAACTCTGTCTATTTCATGTCCACGACACCGTCACGCACCTACTTCAGCTTGGGTAGTGCTTTCATCGCATTTGCAAATATTTCAGCTGTATTAGACTATGGATCCCCTGCCAATCAGTTCTCAGGCACATTTTACAGCAAGGGGGTAGTAGACCAGGCAACATCTCTGCGTTCTTCACACGCTCTCAAAGCCTCGCTGATGATGTTAACGAGATATCTCGACATCTCATTTGCTTCGAAACTGATGCACATTCTTGTATGGATGCATTTTTTGTACTGCATTTCACCTTTCCCTTTGCTAGTGGAGAGCGTAGTTACCCATCCTATTTTCCCTGCTGTGAAGCTTGTGAAATTTCTTCAGTTAATGGAGCAGTCTGGTGAGAAAGCACTTTCGAGTCTTTCAAAATCCGCTCGAGGAATTGACGCCATGGTTTCCGTCGCAACGGCTGCTGCTCCTTCACGAACCCCTTCAAGATCGAGCCAGGCCATTGTAAAGCGCGTAAAAGACTCTCCCACCGAAGACGACGAGTATGTGTTCAACAAGGAGACGTCAAAATATTTATTGACTACCCTTGAAGAGCGCCCCCTTCCAGAAGAAGTTTGCCTTGCTGGCTACATTTGGGCAGAAAGATCAAAAAGCCGACTGGCTTATATGGCAAACTTGCCCGATTACCTGGAGATGATCCCCACAACTTATATTGGGCCTGTAGAATACGACAGGTTGCGTGTACAAAGGTTATTGGATCTTGCGCGTAAGATAGCAGAAGAAGGCAACTGGCTACAATATCACGCAGTGCTTGGATATAGATTGACAACTTAAAACTAGGACACCGATTAGGACGCTGATTAGGGTACCATAATGATCAAATCTCAATTTCATTTCGTGGAGCTTGAAGAATAATTGTGAATGCAAAGTGTAGGACAAACCACATGAGCCGAATAACCACTTACTTGCCGATTAATTCGGACTGCGCTCTCAGCTACTGATCAGTTCTACGATGATTTCCGAAATCGGCAATCCCCGGGTGGGCCAGTACTCGGGTGAACGCTTTTTAAGTTACCCGGAAGACTCATGGTTATGATTGGCCGACACATCTCCACAGGAAGGTAACCATCCATCCCCACAGTTTTCAGGGTCAGCTTCCATCAGGCTGATACAATGAGAAGATTTGCTGCTACGTCAATTGCTAGACCACTCCGTGCCAGAGCATTTTCCAGAACTGCAATCATGGGCCGCAAGGAATCTGACGCTTTTGGTGAGATCGAGGTTGAGGACTCCAGATACTGGGGTGCCCAGACCCAGCGATCTCTGTTAAACTTTGACATTGGTCAACCGACCGAGCGCATGCCAGAGCCAATTATCAAGGCATTTGGTGTCCTTAAGCGTGCTGCTGCTACTGTCAACAAGACCTATGGTTTGGATCCCCAAATTGGTGATGCTATCATCCAGGCTGCCAGTGAGGTTCAGGAAGGTAAGCTAACTGAGCACTTTCCCTTGGTTGTTTTCCAGACCGGTTCAGGCACTCAGTCCAACATGAATGCCAATGAGGTCATCTCCAACCGTGCTATTGAGATTCTTGGCGGTACTCTGGGTACAAAGAAACCAGTCCATCCAAACGATCATGTCAACATGTCACAGTCGTCCAACGATACGTTCCCTACTGTGATGCATATTGCTGCAGTGACCGAGCTTGTGCAGACTTTGATCCCATCCCTCGAGGCATTGCACAAGGCTGTCGATGATAAGGCAAAGGAGTTTAACCACATCATCAAGATTGGAAGAACTCATTTGCAAGATGCCACTCCTCTTACTCTTGGACAGGAATTTTCTGGCTATGCCGCCCAGATTGCCTACGGTATTGACCGTGTCAAGGATACCATTCCTCGACTCTCTGCTCTTGCTCAGGGTGGTACCGCTGTTGGCACTGGACTCAACACCAGAAAGGGCTTCGATGTGGCCATCGCCAAGACTGTCACTGATCTTACCGGTATTGAATTCCATACTGCTCCAAACAAGTTTGAGGCTCTTGCTGCACATGATGCTATTGTCGAGGCCTCTGGTGCTTTGAATACCGTCGCTGTCTCGCTCTTCAAGATTGCTAACGACATTAGATACCTTGGGTCAGGACCTAGATGTGGTTATGGCGAGCTTGCTCTTCCCGAGAACGAGCCTGGTTCCTCCATCATGCCTGGAAAGGTTAACCCTACTCAGAATGAGGCTCTTACCATGGTTTGCACTCAAGTTTTCGGTAACAATGCATGCATTACCTTTGCAGGTGCTTCCGGCCAGTTTGAGCTGAACGTTTTCAAGCCAGTTATGGCTAAGAATCTGCTCTCCTCCATCCGCCTGCTTGCAGAGGGTTGCGATTCATTCCGCGTTCATTGCGTTGAAGGCATTATCGCTAATGAGAAACGAATCAACCAGCTGATGAATGAATCTCTAATGCTTGTCACTGCCCTGAACCCTAAAATTGGCTACGATATGGCCTCCAAGGTTGCCAAAAACGCTCACAAGAAGGGATTGACATTGAAGGAATCCGCTTTGGAGCTGAACGCTTTGACCGAGGCTGAATTCGATGAGTGGGTTAGACCAGAAAACATGATTGGTCCAAAGGACTAAATTGGCCACAGCTATATTAGTTCAGTACATAAAGAGAAATCAGAAACCTTCTATATTTCCGCTACAAAGCAGATTTTAGTACACATTTCTAAACGTGAGTTGATTAGCAGTTCAGAGATCATTTAAGCAATACTTCAACTCTCTTCTCCAATTCTTCGAGACTCTTCAGTACAGCCGATTTAGCAGTACCGCCGGTAGCGGTTCTTCTTTCGACCGATGCCTCAAAGTCAAACACCTTTTCAACATCGCTTCCAAATCTAGGATCAATCTTCACATAATCATCCAGCGAGATTTTGTCAATACCGCTAAGGCCATTCGACTCAGCAAAGGCAACAGCCTGTCCAGAAATATGGTGAGTCTCTCTGAAAGGAACACCTTTTCTGACCAAATAATCCGCCAGGTCAGTAGCAAGCATGTCCATGGTCAAGGCACTCTTCATCTTCTCGGCGTCAATGACGAGGGTAGAGATAACACCCGTAGCAATCTGAACCGAATGTGAGATGGCAGTAAGTGTGTCAAAGAGAGGTTCTTTGTCCTCCTGTAGGTCCTTGTTGTAAGACGTTGGGAGGCCCTTGAGCGTCATAAGAAGACCTGCCAGGTTTCCAAAAATACGCCCAGATTTACCACGGATCAATTCAAGGGAGTCCGCATTCTTCTTCTGAGGCATAAGGGATGATCCAGTAGAGTAGGCATCAGCGAGCTTAATAAAGCCAAACTCAGCAGTACAATAGATGATAAAATCCTCAGACATCTTCGACAAGTGAGTGGCGGTCAAGGATGCCCAGAACAGCAGCTCCGCGATATAGTCCCTGTCTGAGACAGCAGTCAGGGAGTTGCCAATCACTCTTCCAAATCCCAATTCCTTAGCGACGTACTCTCTATCAAGACCATAGGGGTGGCCAGCCAACGCTCCAGCTCCGAGAGGGGACTCGTTGACCCTTTCGCGAAGTTGCACCAAACGCTCCAAGTCAGCAATAAAGTAAGTGGCATAAGATGAAAGCAAATGCGCCCATCTAATTGGCTGTGCACGCTGCAGGTGAGTATAACCTGGCATCAGGGCATCAATCTCGCGCTTACCACGGGCACACAGGACTTTGATAAGATCAGCAACCTCCTTTTCAAGACTGTCAATCTTCTTGCGCACATATAGTCTGACGTCAGTTGCCGACTGGTCGTTTCTAGATCTACCAGTGTGAACCTTGCCTGCAATGTTCTTGCCAATCACCTCGCCCAATCTACGTTCGTTGGCAGTATGAATATCCTCATCACCCTGCTTGACAACAAAAGCATCGTTCTCCCATTCCGACTCCACAACCTTAATGCCATCGTGAACAGCTTTCAATTCCTCAGCAGTGAGCAGACCCAATTGAGCAAGTCCAGCTGTATACACACGAGTACCTTCGAGATCCTCCTTGTACATCACTTTATCGAATGGCAATGAGTCATTATAGATCTCCATCAAAGGATCAATTTTGCCCGTGAATCTTCCACCCCAGAGTTTCTGTTCTGACATTTTTGAAACAGTATGTATGAGAGAACCAACAACAAGCGTATTGCAATTTTCATGTCAAGTACTCTACTGGCTGCGGGCGCATAGCAGGGTTAGGGTTCCATTGATTAAGCGACATCGGAAGTGACTGATAGGAAGTGAAAAAAAGTCATGCAAACAATGCTATATGATGGTGCGTAGAAATATCTGTGGTAGGGCAATTCTACAGTTTAGACAACCTTAGAGAGCGGGGAGATTAAATTCGGGGCCTAAAGCCCTCACTATCTCTACGTGGTTCGATAGCCAGGAATTGGTTTCCTCTTATTTAGGAACCTCGATAACCAGGAATTGGCTTCCTCTAATTTCCCAGACTATAAGCTATAAGCCCTGAATTTGTCGGATTATCGCTGCTGGCGACTCCAAGCACATTACAGGGACATGCAAACGGACAGGTTTCTCAAAATTTTTACTTTATCAATACTATCAGTCACCACCAAGGCCGTTCCCATCGCATCTTCCCAGCACGACTGGAAAGATCAGACAGTCTCTCAAAATGTATAATAGCTGTTTTGCGGGTTTGGGTTTTTTTGAAATACAAGTTCTGTTTTCGCGTTTTAGCTTTTAATCATGTCTTTTTTGTTGGTTTTAACGGATTTTCTTTGGGTTTTGGTGGTTGTCAGTCCTCGAGTCATGCTTCTTGGTTAGTAGAGGTGGGTACACCTTGGCAGAGAGACCTTGGCAGAGACGTCAAACCTCCGAACACAGCACGAACAACAGACAAAATTTCGCATAATTGACTTTTTTTGTAGTATTTTTCTAGTTTTTGCATGGTATTTTTTATGATTTTTCATTTTTCATGGTTTCATTTTTCATCTTCATTACTTTTCATGACCTGTTTTGGTGTCGTGTCTGTCCTCGGTGCTAAGCTTGGTTAGTTCTTCATGAAAGATGCTTGTCAATCTGGCCACATCTTTTTGTTGGCGCCATTCCTGCCATTAGAGGATGCGGTTCCCTCAGATGCAGTACATGTGACAAAAGTTAAGCGTTATCAACGAGTACCTTATCGTTACTCAGCTCATGAGATATCGCATCTGATATGTCAAGAGTATCGATAAGGAACTCTTTAGTAACGGTCGTCACTGTGCCTGTCAACTGTTAAAATGCTTGCCATCATTTGCACGATGTTGATTTGCCTAGCAATGAAGAACGATTCATCTTGAGAGTTAGATTACAATGAGCGATCGCGCTGCCGATGCCCGTTAACGATCATTCTTTCCCTACGTACGAATTTTAATACGCTCCATACAGCTATCAGGGTCATATGATTGTAGTCATTATGTGCGAACCACGCCTATGTTCTAAATCGCCCTAATCCCTACTCGCATCTCGCTTCCATCCATCTCAACCTAGGAATAGTAAATAGTCATCGCACGGCTGGCGCCCAGGCAGGTACGAGATCCAAATCCCGCAGCCAATTACATGGGAGACTAGTTAACAAAAACGGATATTTTGCTACAATGTGAATTGCGCAGCAGAGCGGTGCTTATCGTGTCATTAGCTCATTGGTACACCTCACTCTCATAGAAAACTCTCCTATAGCGATAGCCCATGACAGCCTTTCAGAAATTCACGTGCATGTGGACTTGAATGAACATGAATAACTTATACATGACCACTATAATAGTAGCTGAGTTTATATGAATGGAATGGAGCTTTTATGTTACCAAACGCGTTGCAGAGTGAACTTAGAGGAGGTAAGCTCAAGGTTGAGCGGTTGAGCACAGCTGGACCTAGCCAGGAAAGGAACTGTCATTCTGGAGGTATCGCTTACCTTATGAATCAACACCAAAATCATGAATAGTCTCTCCCATGAAATTAATGAACTTTGACTCGTGATAGAAATCGACCTGAGTAGACATCCCTACCGACTCACGAGATTCAGCAGATGGCTCAGAAGTTCCTTCTCTAGGATCATCTTCATCCACATGGTCAGGTGGCCAGAAGGCACCGTCATCTGCTGCTTCATTCTTTTCAAACTGTAAGCCGTTTCCCTCAGCCGACGAGCAAGGTATCATCCAGCACCAAGGATAACCCCATGTTGTAATAAAATTGCTCCAAGGGTCAATGTCGTAAGGAAACTCTGCTGTGCCTCCAGCACGACACTTGCGTCTTCTTACGAGGCCGCGCGCACGATCCTGTTGCCAGGTTTCGATCTGAGTGATTCCGTTAAATGCGTTCTTCAGAACTCTCACCAGCAACAAAAATAATGTGAATGCAGTAAAGAATGTCACCGGCAGCTCTATACAGGTGGCAACAATTTTTGATTTCGGAATCATATATGCCGGCATATTGCGCATTTCGTACAGCGTGGAGGCAAATCTGCACTGAGTGTAGAAAGTGTACCAAAGTCCAATTTGAGTCCAGACCAAGAAGCGGATGAAATGAGGCATATTTTGATGACCAACGCAGTTCATCGTCCAGGGACAATGGTGGTCCATCATAAGCACACACGTCTTGCATCGTCGACAATGGTGACTCCTTTCGGGTTTGTAATTGTTACACTTCTTGCACCACCTCCTCCATTCGTTGGCTGCCGGTTTATAGGGGACAGGAGGGCTCCCTGGAGACTTCAAAATAGCCATAGCATAAGAAATCCAAATCATGACTAGGTAAACATGTACCCAGAGCCGTTCACTTGTCGACGAATTTGAATCATCGACAAGTATGAAGAAATAGGTTCCATAGCCAATGTAGAGGATCAAAAGGCAAGGAATTACAACACCAAGAGCAGGATATTGGTTGAATTCAATTTTGCCCATAATTTCACAGACGTGCTCATTAAAAAATGTGTGTCAGGCTGAGTTGTAAACAGTGAACTTCCACATTATCAACGGTCCCAGAAAAATATTGACGGATGCGAGGTTCGAACTCGCGCTCACTTGCGTGAAACAGATCTTAAGTCTGGCGCCTTAGACCACTCGGCCAATCCGCCCAACAATGAAAAATTGGGCGTACGACTCTCAAGTAGGTCATGAAAGTTGCATATCGGCAGGATCTTTCTTTCACCAAGTTCTCTGCGGAAACACAGATTATTTGAACATTCAAAATGACAAAAAGTCACTCAATTGATGAATAAATCCTCTCAACACGGTATCAGAGCCCGTACCCCCGTCATACCCCATATAACGCCACAAAATTTGTTTTGCAATTTGAACATTGATCAAGGTCGAAGGCTGTGCTAGAAAGTTAAGGTTAAAGCAAATATCAGGCAAAAACTGTGATGTGAGTAGCTGCGTGCATCTCGCCTTCCAGCAATTCAGCACGAAGTGCCTCCATATCAGGAGAGGCTCGGGCTTGTAGGCAGAGTCCCTTTGATGGCGTGTGCCAACCATTAGAGAACTTAGGAAATGAAATGTTGTGGTTTGTTTTCTTGACTCAAAAAAGTTGATACAAAACGCTACTGTTGGAAATCCCTAACCGCAAACACCATTGTTGTGAGAATTAAGAGCGCAGCCCAGGTGATGGACGGCACAGGAAATTGGACCTCATCTTGAGACCTGCCCGCTCGTTATCAGGTAGAAAGTATGTATTGACTAGAAAAGCGCTATTAATTAGTCCTCCATCAGCCAGGATGTTAAATCGAATATTTTGTTTGTCACCCTTCATTATTTTGTTCACATTTATATATTTGCATATTAAAAATGACGAGAGACTCAGTTATCAGCGGAGGCGCTGCTGAGATTGAGGACATTATGGATAAACACAATTCTGAGAGTGCGAAAACGGAGATTGTCACGCCTATTTCTTTAAAGGAGCTGTTGGAAACCATTAAGAGCTGGCAACCGAGGGATCGACCCCGCGTCTACCCTTACCACAGAATATTACCTTATGCTGTTGAAAGCAGAGCGTCGTCGCTGCAAGATTTAGAAAAGATTGTGGAGAACCTTTATATCGCAATTGAAAGTGCTGATCTGCAAGGTACTTTCGGTCCTCAGAGAGGCAACTCTTTGCTGTTTTGGACGAAGCGCCTTCAGAAATGGATTGGCTTAAAGAATGACATGCCGTTTGCAACCAGAGTAGTTCTTTTGCGCTTCTACTTTCAACTTTGCCTTATTCCTGGTGCAGATGGTGCACCAATATCGGAATTTGTCTGGATGTTTCATAAACTCTCTAAGGATTCTCGCCTTCGCTCCTTACCGGCACCCGGCGTATCACTAGATTGGCTAAAACTCACAAAGCGACTACGCAATCATTACTACTCTTTTTTGGTTCCAGATGGGGTAAAGCAGAATACTAGTGCTCATCCTGAGAATCTTCTGCGACTGGCAGAAGCTGCAAGACAGTTTGCCCCCTGGACTGACGTCCACTCCGTTTTGGAAGAGATCCTCCCCTATTTCTCCGGTCGAAAACATCAGCTATCGCACAATGCAATTCTACTTCTCAGATATCTTATCCCCAAAGTTCCCATCGGGAGTGTTACACTGGATCTGGCGCCTGAGGTTCTACTGAGAACATACTTTCATCTTTGGGGAATTCAGCCGCGGTCATCGATGTATGACGGCTATTGTCTTCTGCTTGTTGAGACATTGGTGACCGACTGTTTAACAGCCAACTCAGTTTCTTTCACGAAGATTGGACTGCTGAGCCAGTCTCAATTATCAGTGGTATTCACTGCTGCGCTTCGTCTCTTAGAAATCCCAGTATCGTATGCGGGCTCCCCTTACATTGATTCGCAGCAAACATCATCTTTGGAAGGTGACGACTTTTATGAAGGTGCTCCCACTGTGCTTGCCCGATTGGTTGTAAACTCTATGGGTGCAGGTAGTACGGATCCAGACGGAATCTTGCATTGGCTGGAAACTTTAGTTAACTCGGTGGAGACTTTTCTACATCCGTCAAATAGCGGATCATGGACATATCAGCTTGCATCTTTCCACTATCACCTTGCAGAAATCTTCATCAACAGATGGCAGGCTCAGCAAGACAACCAGCGAGCTTGGCATGCTAAACAACGTGCGACAGAGGAGCCTATTGTTCCTGAGCACAAGAATCTTAGTGAGAATGCTAAGAAACGGTTTGTTGAGATACTG
Organism: Deakozyma indianensis; assembly: GCA_003706415.3. NCBI lineage: Eukaryota > Fungi > Ascomycota > Dipodascomycetes > Dipodascales > Trichomonascaceae > Deakozyma > Deakozyma indianensis. The sequence continues at coordinate 388,287 of PPLG03000004.1, forward strand.
ACAAATGTTACATTCGTTTGCCTCCATTCTAAAGTTAGTTCTGCTGTGATACTGGCTTCTGAGACGTTGGCCATACTCTCTCATCTTGAGCCTGATATTGTGTTTCCGAAATTGCTCAAAGAGACGTACCTGTCACTTCAGGGCCTTGTATCTACACACAGGACGCCAGCAGTTCTTCGTGCACTGGGTGCTGTCCCCAGGTCCATGTCCAGAACAAAGCGTTATTCATTCCATCTAACAAACATTATTACCCTGGCACTCCCAGGAATCGATGTGAATGACCTTGACAAGACTAAACTCTCATTAGATTTTATCAAAAGAGTGGCGCTTAACGTTCCATTTCGGGATGTTTCCAATGGATATGGTGAAGAGATTGTTCAAGAATACGTAATGAGAGATGTGATGATGCTTTCTGCTGAAGAAATGACCTATCAGGATCCGACATACGATCGTCAAGAGACGTCTGACCTTTTTGCCATAGACGATGATACTCTGGATCTATTGATACGTTCTTCAACGTGTGCCTTCGATAAAATCCTACAGGATTTCCTGGATCGCTTATTTCTGCTTCTTGAAAATCTGCCTGCGCAGTTGGAGAGCCCAGGAGTTGGGCTCGTGACAGTTCATTCCGCGCAGTCTCATCGCGGCAGTCAAACGAATCGCCAGTCCTCGAGAAATGCTGAACAGTCTGTCATTCCGCATATCCTTTCAGCGTTCAACGCAGTACTGATATCTTTAGATGAAAATCATTTCATTCATACTCTTGATCGTTTCACAGAGTTTGTGTTATCAAACGTTATTCATAACGCGACGCAGGTGGTCTCACTCTTATGTGGCTTCTTCACTGTTACTAATGCAAAGATCACCATACCTAAACTTCTCCCTAATCTGATTGAAGCAGTGAAGCAAGAGGTCGTTGAAAATGGGGCGGGTAAAAAAACTTTGGCAGTGTCAGACGCGATACTCAGTGACAGAGCATTTATTTGGTATTATCGAGCTCTATGTGCTTGTGTGGAATGCGCAGGTAAGGAGTTGATTTCATTTCGAAAGGAGATCTTCGAGCTGGTAATGTTTCTAAGGGAAAGCGTAATGTTTACTCCCACCGAACTGCTGAATAGTCTATTCACTTCTCTCACTTCTATCTACCCCTCTGAATTTAGCCTGTTTCAGAGAGGGCTAGAGGTCCCGCCTGCATGGGGTGCTAGGATGAATCCTGCGGACTTGAATATCGAGTGGCATATGCCTGCTGTTGATGAAGTTTCCTTTGCGGTGGATCTCTACAGGCAGCACTCACGGCTCTCCCTAGAGCGCCTCGAGCTGCTCCTTTCAGGAGTTGGTCTAAGGCAGTTGGATTATCCAGTCTCTACAACTTCTGTCAGCGACGAGATTCTCCGAAACGTTGACATTCTCTCGTCTTGTTTAAAAGGAATGTCGTTGCTTTTTGATGTCTCGGGGAATAGTGTTGATGAGAATGCTTCCTTAAGTGGTGCCGATAGAAAACTTTGTCAGGTAATTCCTCTTCAGTGGAAATCCTACCATGATGACTACGACTTTCAAGGTGACAACGTTAAGTGTGAGACTGGATACTTCTTTGCCGATCGAGAACATAATACATCAAGTGCTGAGATCTATGATGAGATTCACCGAATTCGTTCTGAAATTGGAATCTGTCTCCATAGGCTCTATTTGCATGTGGCTGAGAATTATGAAGATTCTGAGACGTGTATGGAGAGTCTGCTCACAGCTATTGGCAATTTTTTTCGAGGTTCTGGAGTTTCTGGCGAGTCTCGCATGGTGACTCGAATTGTGAGATGGTACTTCCAAGAAATAGAGGTGTACTTCTCATCAGCAATAAGGAAAGACATACCACGGCCTGTTCTTGTCCTTAGAGGCTGGGTAGAGCATGTTGAAAGAATGTCGTATAATAACTGGAAGCGCAAAGCTAGCCCCATCGATCTAGTTCTGCTCTATGATACCAGTAAGGCTATGCTTTCAGGCTCCCAGTTTATTGCAGGAAGAGCAGCGGCCACTGCTTCCATAGGATTTGAATCCCTTCAGAAAACGAAACAGTTGTTGTATCCATGGGTTATTGCCGAACTTTTGAAGCTTGTGGATGAAAATAATTCCATGAGGGTTGAAAGCGGCGTTGCCTCTCTTGCTTGGACTGCAACTTATTTGGTGTCTCATCTTCGTAATGAACCCCTATCGTCATTGCCATTCTTAAAGCTCATTACGAACATTATGACGTCGTTTGATAAAGCTTCCCTACATCATATCGCCTCGCGATTGTACTCAAATGCGTTCTGGACCTTCTTTTTGCCGTTGGATGTCGTAAAAATAGAGCAAGGTTTGACTGATTTCCTTATTCAAACTCCGCACGATACAACTCTGAACATCATACGGACGAAGCTAGTGGTCCGCGAAGAGCGAAGGACGGTGGCTCTCGAAAGTTGCCATGGACTTATAAGATATTTATTGGAGAGATCCGATAGCCAACATTGGAAGGTAGCTACGTTTCACCTGGGCCTCCTTCTCAACATCTGCAGGAGTATGCAGCTGCAGGTACCAGCAGATGTATTAACGGCATTTGCGAAGAGTTCAATATCCCAGGTGCCTACAATTCGAGCAGTAGGTATAAGAGGTGTGTGTGATATTGTGTCAAAGATCTATCGATTGGCTTACGTCAGATACGATTATACTCAGATGTATAAGGATGTCTTTGACCCCAGTTATGAGCTGTCTGATGCATTTTTCTTTGTTTCTCCCACAAGTACAGAGCTCACAAGTGAGATGAAGAGCGTTCAGCCACCTAAATTCTTTGCACCCACCTATTCAGTCGGTTGGTTGGTGTGGCCAAAGGAGATTGTTAGCCAGTGGGCAAGTAAGTATCCTGTTCCTGAGTTCAGTGAAGAGGATGCTCAAACACTTCGCAGTCTATGTCAGATCATCACGGTGGATTGGACGCGTTCTACATTTTCCTATCTGACTGATGAACGGCCCCGCACTGAAGCAAATCACTTTAATTCTCGATTAGCGTTACAGCTATCTATTTTGGTCCAGCTGGTCGAGTTTGGATTCACTGGCATCACGTTGGAAGAACTATTTGATGAAATTCGGTTGCTGTATAAAGGCGATGACCCTAACTCTCACCGTGGAATGGCTGAACTTTGTACAGCGCTTTTATTTTCACTTGCAGCGTGTCCTGAGAAAACTGCGAATGCAAAAATGAATCTGGTTTTGGAAGTTTTTGACCGAGCATTGGAAGATCTTGACCAAGAAAACATAGGCTTCTGGTCGGCATTTGTGAGCTCTGTTTTCCAAGGGGTTCAATACAGGCGTGTCTTGCCGTTGATTGAAAGACTTTTGTCCTTTGATTTAGGGCTAAAGGAAGGCGCTTCTTCAATGACCATCTTCAGAATTTCTGCACGCATAAGGATTGTGAGGAAGGCAATGAGGGGGATGGATGTAAATGCAATTGAGCAAATGTCTAGGTTCATTGATCAGATGTGGAGCATGGTCCAGGTTGAATACCAAGGTGTGAGGGAAGAGGTTGCAAAAGCTATCTATACAATGTACACTTATCGTGTTCACAGGGGATTTCAAACGGTTAATGAGCTACTTCATCTGAACGAGGGACAAGAGCTAGGGGAATCTCTATATGAGATGCCTGGCGATCTCTTGGAGCATCTTCGACGTACTCATTCGCAGCTAGAATCTGACAAGAGGTTACACGATGCAGCGAAGCTAACGAGGACAGGGGTGGAGCCTGACAGATATATTTACGGTGCTAAGACAATCGCCCTTTGCTACTCGTCGTTCTTCAAGACAGCTCCGGGGGTTGCTCTGGTGACGGTGCTAGACTCTATCATACCTGAGCTTCTAGACTTTTTGGTAGTTCGAGGAGATGACGAACTTGTTTCCCTGACTGCCAAAGACTTTGTCTTTCTTGGTAATCTTGTTTTTAAGATGGAGCAAGTGCCAGACGTGATCAAGACTATAGTGTTGCATTTGAAGACTGCGGGCTGGCGTCAGAAGTTAACTCTTCTAGGACTCTCACAAGTTTTCTTCTTCCGGCAATATTTCATGATGAGTTTTTCGCTCAGAAAGTTGTTACTCGACGTGGTTGTTGAAACGCTCGGTGACGAACAGGTGGAGGTGAGAGATTTGGCTGCTGAAACCCTTAGTGGATTTATCCGTTGCTCTTCTAAAAAGGAGCAGGAGTTTTATATTGACGAGCTGGGAGTGCTCTTTGAGCGGCTTCTTCGTGGATTTCATGGCCAATATTCCTCTGCCTTGTCATTGCAAAGGACCGAAGATCAGAGTCGTGATTCGCCTATTCCACGCCGTCAAGAAGCTCTGCTTAGGCTACGTCGTCAAAAGGCGGTTTTAGGTTTGGGCGCTATAATTGGTGCCTTTCCTTATGTCTCACCACTCCCCAGCTGGAGTCCAAAAATACTCAATATGCTGGCCAGAATTGCGTCAGAATCTAGTATCGTAGGAAAGAGTGCGAAGCAGGCGATTAGCGATTTTAAGAAAGTGCGTCAAGATACTTGGCATGTAGACTCCAGAGTGTTCACTGGAGAAGAATTGAAAGATCTGGAGGGTGTTTTGAGTGCGAGCTATTTTGCGTAGTTGCAAATATGGATATGAATCCAGCACCTATTCAAGAGCTCCATGAAAGATGACGATGTAACAATGGTGATGACCACGGCAATGGTGATGACGCTGATACTGATAATGATGATAGTTCATTCCTTTAGAGCTGGTTATTTGCTGCTAGAAATTTCTCATTAGTATCGGACATGTGTGGCAGATCATATCTTTTGCAGATCTGCCCTTCACTACTTGTTTAATTTGCAAAATATAGAAGCACAATAATAAATATATGCATTTTATCCAGTTGATACTTATTCCACTCATCCTTAAATAAGAGCGGAAATTCTAGTTTCTTTTTGAAAATGTGGCAGCAAGGCAGACTCGTAAGCCAGCTCACCGCAAAATCGCAATAGCTGACAAATAGAACTTCGCTAGTGATCGAAACTTCCAGACTACCATTCTGCTCATTCTTTATAGGCGAGCCGTTTGTAGAGCAACAGCGATTCCTCTGACAAAAGGAGCCCTAAAAAGTGAACAAGCCTGAGCGCTTTTTACCAAGCGGGTATACCACTAGAGTGGCAGCAAATAAGCCAATTGTAATGCCTACAGCTACCTCCACCATAGTCATTCCGAGCGCCAGACTTTCGTTTCCAGAATCCGAGGAACTACTAGTCGTCTTATTGCTGACAATGTCATCTGCGGTATGAATGCCCTCTACCAACGAACCTTGTGACGCAACGCCCGATGGCACTTGTACAAATATTGCAGGGAGCATTGCCGCAAATGCAAGTCCATGGCCCACGCGAGAATAGAGGTTCCCCAGTATCCCAATTAAAAATGCTCCAATGGCAGAGGTGAACTCAGACGAACCAACGATACGCTTATTCATAAAGAAAGTCACAGCCTGTCCAGCTCCTGCAATGACAACCATGATAGGTAGTTGGTGCAGAGTGGCCTGATTGACCGCAGCGACGAATATAGTGTACAGAGGAACAAACAAGAACCTCCAATAATCATTAAGAGAATGGGGACACGAAGTGCTCGACGTCGCATTTGAATCAATCCACCCGTAGATTACAGCACCTAGCGTGATACCAAACCCAAGGAAGATGGAATAGATGATAGCATAGAACATTCGCACAGATCCTGAAACTAAGTTTCTGGATTGAAGCTCAAGTGCACCACAGAGCACTATATATCCAGGAAGAATGAGTGCAAGAGATGATTGGGCAATCGCTGAGAAACAAAACACGTCCTGATTGCTGCCAATTGATCCAATAGCCCTTCCAAGAAAAGACACTAAAATAGAGGATGTCACCTCAAAGACATTAGAGTACAGCTCAGATTTTGGAGCAACAATAATTTGAAGAAAGCCCACAGCTCCACCCAGGACAAAGCAAATAGGCATATCTCTCCATCTACCGCTGAACGCCCAAGGAGATACGCAGGCAGATGCGATTCCAAAGAACAAAACGGTGAGCCAAGGAGGATATAAGTTCTTGGAAGCCAAGAGTTCATCGAGGCGTGATGAGGCTTCCTCGACGCCAATAATATCATGAACCACCCCTTTGTAAATGAGATGAGCCTTTTGTAGTTTTGATATATTCAAGCCCTGAGCAACTCTAACAAGTTGAACTTCAGAAGTGTGTGTTGTGGTGTCACCAAAAGACGCAATCATGCAGCCAGGAATATACACGTACTGAGCATCGATTTCCAGAACTCGTGAAGTCATTTTCATATATTCCTCCAATCTATGAGTGGGCGCTCCATAGAGCATTAAAGCTCTGCACATTCTCAAGACAAATCGTTGCCGATGTAGGACATTCGCAATGTGGACCGTAATCCTTATTTGTTCTTCGAGTCGTTTACGCTTCTGAGCGGCCGCAAAAACATCTTTTTCCTTCTTTTTGAAAAGCTGGTGCTTCTTATTAGCACCAGATTTTCCTAGTTTATTTCGTTCCACGCCTGGCGCGGCCGCAATCGAAGCAGCACTCAGAGCGAGCACCCCGCTTAGAGACTGAGTGGATTTGGAATGCTTGTGTTTGTACCATTTCGGCGTCTTTCCGGTAGGAGTACTAGTGCCTGAACTCGGAGCCGAGGAAGCACCCGCCGCGGCTGACATGCTCATGCCAGTAGTGTAATCTGAACGAGAGCGACCACCTAAAGGCGGCCGAGATGGTGACAAGGTGTCATCTGAGGAGTGTTTTTCATTGTCAGCACTTCTGAGAAATGGTGAGTTGGGTGTCGAATTGGACATAGATAAGGGTTCGGACCTCGGAGATGGTGGCGTTGAGCCCGGTACCAATGTAGACGTAGATTTGTTACCATCCTGATTAGCGTACAGTGATAGCAGCGAGGATAATACACCTCGCCTAACTGTGGTATTCTTTGCCACATAATCATCATCTTCATTGTTGGGGTGCGCAAAACTAAATGCCTTCAAGAGGCCACTTGCTCTGGAATGTTCATGAATGTCAACCGGTGCAATATCAGAACGATTGTCTTCAGTCACATAGTCGTTTGCCGGCACCATAAAGTCATCTGAGTGACCGAATGCATTTCTACGGCGAGATGTGTGCTCTCGCACCAGTTTTTTGGCAACATTGGCTGCTTCAGGGTCATCTACTTCTTTCTCTAGGCGTCTTTTCAGCTCTGCGGCAGATGCGTCTTTCTCAGAAGAGGGCGTGGATTTTTCATTTAAATCCAATGCTGGCGGTGAAGCCGGGAAGGAGACTACACCATGCGTTGGCGAACCCATAGGAGTCTTGGTGGCGTCAAGCTCAGCCTGAAGCCTTTTAATGTTATCCAAGTGCTCTTGGCGCTTTTCATTGAGGTCCCTTTCTGCCTTTGATTCTTCGACGGGACCATGAGTAGCTCCTGGAGTCATCCCAGAAGATCCTCCGATTATATTTTTCAGTCCATCAGCAACACCGCCAGAGAGAAACGACGATATTGTAGATGGTCCATCTCGTACTCTGGCAGACTCCGGCTGAGTCACCGGCGAATGATCTTGCCCTTGTCTCAATAAATGATCAGGCTCTGAAGCAGCATGCTCGTTATCGTCGTTAGAGGCACGAGAAGCACTGTGTGTATTGTGGCTGTCACTTGTAGGAGGTCCACGTGTGTTGGATCGATTCAAAACGTTGAGTTTCAATGATCCATCTCCATTATCAAACTCATCATCTGAATAATCGTCGTCTTGTTGGTCAAATGTATTGCCCTGAGGATCATGTATCTTGATGGCCGGCGAAGCATTACCCCGGGATGCAGATTGAGAGCCTGACGAAGACAAAGGTTTATAGGAAAAATAGTCCGATTCCGCATCTTCTGCAGCACGATCTTCAGCAATGGGAGGCGAGCTCAAAGGAGAAGCTCCAAAGCGAACTCTCCTGGATGATCCCTGGCCTCGTTCAGCCAACAGCCTTGCATGCAGACGCTTTGCAAAATCGTCTGATGGTGCACCGAGAGCATCCTGCCTGTCTCCAGGACTACTAGCCGCACTAGCTGTCGAGTCGGTTCCTAGGCCAGTCGATGGTGTAGACATCTTTTACCAAGTCAAGTAGCCTTCTTGATCCCTTTTTGATAACTTGCAAGAGTTGAAAACGAGAAATGCGCAGTGGAGTCCTTGTTCTCTTAGCGAGCGATCGGCGATAGATGCCTTTGTCCTTGTCCTGTCTATCAGTATAGCTTTAGCCTCACAAAAAACGGCAAGTCAAGTCTACTAGAAGTAAGCGGGTTTTGCAGAGGAAGGTACGTCCAGACAACACCAGTAGTCGGCTCCAATATATATCTTTTTGACGCCCTCAGTCTTCGGCACTAATATCCAAGACTTTGCAGCAAACGCCCCCAAACGGAGCAACTGTTGATGGCGGCACTTCTAATCAGGCGTTTCTAACAGCCTGATCTGAAAGCGTTCAAAAACAGAGTTTGGATAACAATGACAAGATGGCAAGTAAAGGTAAAGACCAATTTATTTTACAGTAAACATATTCTTTAATATAGCAGCGCGGGCCATAAGAGCAACCTTAATTTCCCCTCAGTCAAATATTGCGAAATGATTTCCCAAAGCAGCCAAGTACGAGGAACAGTAAGAACACGCCGGAACGATAAGGCTATTTCTAGAAACAAGGTTAGGAGAAACATATGATACCCCTGGCGCGTCAACGAGCCCAAATCGCGCACGCGTAGGTGAGAAAGATGGCGCCGCCTGTTAGCTCGTGGCAGGGACACATTTTCCTTTGCTAGAGCCTCCTTCTAAGGCATCGCTCGCCTCCCAGTAGAGCGTTTCCATGCCAATTGCCGCAGCCGGCTACTCTTTTGACGTGATTGCCACACATCCAAACCAGCTGCGCACCGTTAAAAAAATACGGATCTACAGGCGGCTTGGCTAGGATATCTTGGCACCAGTGTCAATATCAACAAAGCGTTCATAGTTTCACTTTTAGGGGGTCTTTACTTTTAAATGTTAATAGAGTTCTCTTCTAAGAATATACATTATTATGTTCGAAACAGAAACAACTGCCGAGTGCTCTCCAATACAATGGCTACACATTTTAATCATTGCATTGGTGAGGACGCGTCAGTTGCCAGGATAGTGGAAGAGCAACGACACCTGCTCGATATCATAGGCAAGCCCAGCGGACAAAGAGCACCCTTACAAAAATAGACGTAATAAATACAAAGTCGGTCCACTTGGGACCATATCAGCTTTTACACTGACAAGAACAGATACTACACTTGATCTAAGCCAATAGGCAAAGAGATTTGAAGAATGTAAAAAAGTTTGTGCGACAAATTTATAGACCGTTGTGTGGTGGGAGACCATCACGTGACTTATAGTTTTGAGTATGATAGGAAGGAAGAGTGAAGGTGACAGATCCAATTCTAGATAGTAGGTAAGGTCGCAAGATATGTATATAACGAGAATAGAACTTCATTAATAGCTGAATATAAGCAAGGCACAAGCCAAAACTAACGAGTACTTGTTGAAAGTATAAGCGACTGCAAAATTCTATTCATACTCGTTGTTGTGAAGGGATTGACCGTCATTCTTGGCCTTCAAATCCTCCCAGATGTTTGACCCTCGAATTCTGCTGTACTCTTACCCGCCGAAGTCTGCCATACTCTTGGCCGGGTGCGGTGCCAGACTCCCTGCATCGGTGCGTGGCTCCCAAGTTGGCAAGTATTACTTTAGGGAACGCTCAGCTGAGTATTCTGACAGTGTACTATCGCCTGTGACATTCGGCCAGGATTTAAGGATTAAAGTTCCAGCTTCCATTTGACTGGAGAGGTCTGCTAGTCTTTGGCCCTAACTCGGCCAGACTCATGACCGTAGAACTCTGCTAGACGCTTGCCTATAGTGTAAATAGCATCATGTTCCACAATTTGTCCATATAAGGCAGGGTAGAATCCACCAGATTTCACTCTCCAACCCATATCTTAGTGTCCGTTGAAATCGTCTGCCATGAAGGGTCCACTGTTTAACAACACTGCCCATGCTACCAAAGCCACCGCCAAGGCTACTAAGTCTAAAAGCAATACATACAAGCAGACCAACGTTATTTTATTCTTCAAGAATACGTCACTCTTCAGAGGTGTTTGATTTCGCGATCTACGGGTTGCCGAAGCTAAGTGATTCAGCTATTTTCTTATCGAAGGAGACTAGGAAAGCGTGTCACGGCCAAGAAACGTCCGACAGCTACAACTTAGTTCTACCCGTGGATGATGCTGCTGCCGCCTATTGCATATCAATTCATGTATTTCCTGACCAATTGTAAACCTTCTTTCTTCACAATGGTTCTCAATGTGAAACCTCAGATTTAATAATGGGGACATGTATCCTCAGGTTGTCGTACACATTCATCACGACAAGTCCAATTTCGTCTATTGTGGCAGCATGGCATCGAGATTGTCTGTTCATAACTACCACAGAAAACAGAGGACCCTTGCTCCTTAAAACCCCTCTGCTGCAGTATTGTGCGTAAATGTAGATTAATAAATAGTGATATAAGTTATGGCAGATGAAGAGGAAGAGGAAGTAGGACTTGTCATGCCTGGAAGATAAAGCTGTGTGGTAGTTCCGGCGTATACCCCAAGTTAGATGAAGTGCATGCACCAAGGTGCTACTACAATTGACTTAGAGTGCGTCTCCTCAAAATCGGTTTTGCAGGATCCCACGGACCCTGTATCTCATTTTTGTACTTCTGTAGACCCATTAACCATAGAGGCAAAAGCATGATTACCAGCAGCTGCACAATCATCCAAACAAGTACCGCCCACAAGCCCACAACAAAGTACAATCCAGTGGTAGTAATAATAGATACAAAACCCAGATAGAGTTTATAGGCAGAAGCTGAATACACTCTCAACATTGACGAGAACTCGGGAACTACGCCAAAAATGCACATGGAGAATATGAGAAAGTAAAAGACACTTTCTGCAGAGGAGAGCCGAGAGGCCAAAACTGTCGCCGCAAACAGTGCAAAATTAGTGGATAACATGGAACGAAAGCGGACATTGTGGTGCCTGTCATAGGCGTAGTCGTGCGTACATATGTTTGTTAGGCACAACCAACAAGCCAGTGACCAGATAGAATCTGACGAGATTGACAGAGTAAGAGATTTGAGAACAGGAGACAGGGTAAGCACGGCACACAAGATCAATATCCCAGACTTTATTGTCGATGCTATTCTGTTCTTGGCGACTGCATCGGGCGAAGTTATAGTAACAAAGAGCGCGACAGTCGCAGTCAGGGCCCCGCCAATTGAAGCAAAGACCTTGGGCTCCCAGCCACGGTTGTAAATTCCAACAAAGACAAGTCCAAAGATGACCATATTGCAAAGGTGCATCAAAAGAACAGTAGCATCATTGATGAGCGCAACAAACGTATACCGCTGAACTGAAGAGTTGCGCTTCAACTGGGAAAGAAACGTGATATCCACGTAATTATCGGGATACGGTTGCTTAACCCAGAGGAGTTTTCGCCACGGTTTCTCGTCTACGCTCATTTTGATGGTCTATCCATGGGAAGGCCTTCTCGCGATGGGAGGGCCTAGAGCTGAAAACCAGCCCGCCAGCATTTTCCGAACAGACCCAATTTCGAATTGCAGTGTTCATGCAGGGACAACTCACAACAGCGCCTAAGACTGTTTTGGCACCAAAGTTAGTATAGTGTTCTCTAGTCTATAGAATCCATAAATATTTACCAAAGAGTACATGTTGCGATGAAGTGGAATAAATATTGATTTCATCTATAACTGGCCTAGGTTATGCCCTAGACCCTCATACTCTATGCAGCGCGTCTAAAAACACACCATGCAGCAATCCTTTCCGATTTCCACATGTCATTGTTAGATCTTTGAGTTATTCCTGAGTTGTCTGCTTCGCCGCTAATATCATCTTCTAGATCAGCGGCTACTTCAATGCCATAGCCAAGAAGAACGAGACGGCAAAGCCAAGTGCTGGAAAGATAAAGTAGAGATTAACATTGTGGTCGACAAAGTACGCATAGGCAAAATCGGCAGCTGAAGCGCCAATAGTTGCAGCCAGCGACCCTAGAACAGAGTCCGTGCCAAGAATGTTGCCGTACTTGCCCTCGGGAATGAAAAATACCATGGCAACGTTCAACGATACTTGCATTGGCACATGGCAAACGCTCTGCAAGATCTTCACAATAATGAAAATAACTTCCTTTTGAGCTATCATAAACCCGAGCGATACTAATATCATTGCAATAGATCCATATCGTAAAAGCAGCATGATTCCATAGCTGAGCTGATTGTCGTTTCGCGTCTCCATCTTTCGCCTCTTCCAAAATGCAATGCTCTGGGGGATGACAACACTTGCTAGAATGAAGTCAACTACAATAATCTGAATTCTCAAGTATCCTTGGTTGACCGATGACCACGAAAACCGAAGGTTTGAGAGTAGGGTAGTCGGCATTGCAAGGCCATTGATGGAGAAGATTCCTACTTTCTCAATCAACTGTATCATCAAAAAGTTATACCTTGAGTTCTCTATGTCTTTCCTTGGAAGGCGGAATAACAACTTTATCGATTCAATTGGGCTGATATCGTGCCAGAATTTGCGAATTATTCCGTATCCTTGAGTTTCTTCTTTGAACTCTGCGATGGACCTTTGTCGAAGCTCCTTGCTGAGACTTTCCGTCATCATTGGAATGTATAGTGCAAATGCCAGTTTTGCTGGAATTGATATCCAATAAACGGCAAGGTTATTGCCATTGGAGAGAGACACCAGCAACGTGCCTGCACCAGCTCCAAGCAAAGCGCCAGCGAGGGCACAGGATTGAATATATGAAAACGCCCTTGCACGATTTTCAGCTCCACAAAGATCAACAAAGTATCCGCTGAGGGCCACAAATGTTGCACTGGCACCACCTGCAAGTGAGTTGAAGACAGAAATACCAATCAGCCAGTACAAGGATTTCTGAAAAGTCAGGACAAGAAGAATATCGCAGACAATCATTCCAACGGTTGAAATAAATATAATTGGCTTCCTTCCATACCTATCTGAGATTGTGACGAGATACTTTGTCGCGAACATGGAGATGGTTCCCACGACCCAGGCGTTGATGGTACCTTGGTAGTACGCAAGTTTTTTCTGTATCTCTGGAGTCTTACAGACTTCGCTTGTTTCAGTGACACCAGGGGTGCCTGTGTAGTACGCACAAATCCACGATTGACTGATTTGTAGCGAGACCACGCCCTCGGCCACGATTCCCGCGGTAAGCAGAAACAGGAAGGCATAGACACCCAACTCAATGCCGATAATCTTCTTTCTGTAGAACGGAGTTTTATTCACGACATCACCACCATCCCAAGTGTCTTCGACCTCCATTTGCTCCATTGGGGCGCCAGAGTGTTCCTCGTCATGAACGTGCTGTTCTTCCGGCTCCAACAGGCCCTCCTCCAGCTCTTCGTCATCTTTTCTTAAGTGACGCATTTCAGAGAAGAATAACTCTTCGTTCCCTGCACTGTGTCTCCCCTAATAAACACCAACTGCTCTATTTGTGGGCCAATAGAGAGAGGGTGGTTTTGGCATAGCTCTGTCACCGCGTGTTTCATGACTCGCGCCGGAGTCATCGGTTGATGCACATCGACGGAAACGCGCTTGAAAGAAAAAAAAAGAATTGCACTATCGGCCAGTCAGTTCGACGGGAGTATCGTTGATGAACCGCTGGTAATTTTATAAAAAGCTTCCGCTATCGGGGTTGTCTGTTTCCTTGGACCGGTTTCCTTGGACCGCGGGACCCTCGCGCGCTAGCCGGATCCAGCTGTTACAATGGCCCCATTGTTGACAGCACGAAGATGCCGTGGCCTGGGGATTTCAGGATGGCTGTATATCATATCAGCTGAGGTCAAGCGTCTCAATGAGCGCTTCGGAATCCAGTCCTCTTCTTGAAACGCTTGGTGCGATTGCCCCGGCGAAGAACAACGGCGCCAACAGATCTCAGTATCTCGTGGTGCTGCTTGTATTCATATGCGTGACGCCTCTCTTTTCGCTGGCAGTTGTTGCTTTCAATGTCAATGTCACCTGGATCTGCCGATATACTACTGGCAACAGATCGTTGACCCAGGAAGACGCCCAGTGTCGAACGGATTCTGTTCAGGAAAGTGTATCGCTGTTCCACGGTTATGTTATGGCATTGATATTGGCACCTATTCACGGCTTTATTGCACGATACATTGCAAGGCTCTCTCTTTCCATTGGACGAAGCACTGTGATCAGCGCGGTGTTGGTCAACAACGCAGTGTGGCTTTTCTACATCTACGTGGTTGTACTTTTGCAGCTAAATCCTTTGCTGTGTATTGTTGCAATACTTGGTCAGAGTCTCTCGGGAACTGTGATGCCAATTATCATCCTTCTGCAGACCATGAATATGGATGGCGTGTCGAATGGCGACCGTACGCATGTGCTGGCTGTCTTTGACTGCGCAGTCGCTTTCTCTGGGATGACGGGCGTAGTACTGGGAACCCTGATTGTCAAGGTTACCGGAGATATGCTGAATGTTTTACTCTCGACATCTGTTGCCTTTATGGCCGCCGCCGCCTGTTTCTACTTTGTCATTCCTGACCTGATCGCTGATAGATCTCGAACACTGGCCAAGGCAGATCTAGATACAGGAATTCCAAGCGCTCTCAAGACTGGGGACTTCAATGTGGCTGCTATTGTGCGCGAACTGCTGTCTTTTGTTCCAGCAGACTCACCCGTGTACTCTACTTCAGTGCTACTGATTGTCTTGCGCATTGTCTCTGAAGCTGTTCAATACGGCACTCAGGAACCCGCGCAACTTTTGGCTCAACGAAAATTCGCTTGGACATCCTTGGAACAGGGATACTACTTGATGGCCGACAATTCAGCTTCAATTATTCTCTGCGGAGTGATCATTCCTCTCATTTCCAAACTTTGGCTCCGCTTGGGCTTAGAGGATCGAAATACTCTACTTGGACGCTATCAAAAGCTAATCATTGTCTCTTGTCAGCTAGTTTCCGGGGTTGCCGTTATTTTATTTGCCGGCACTTCAAATGTGTTTGTGTTTTCTGGAGCGTTGATTGTCCGAATGATGAGTTCAAGTGTGTCCACAATACTTGAGAGGTCGATCTGGTACAGCTTTGTGCCGCCATCGAGCCTCGTATCGGCTATTAGCAGCTTTTACCTGGTTGAGACCTTGGCACTGATGCTGGGTAGGTTTCTTCAAGATCTGGGATATGCTCTGTTTTCAAGACTAGGCCATGTCAGTGTTTTCTTTTATTTGAACGCATTGATATCGTTTGTTTTGTTTACTGTATGCTTTAAGATCAAGAGCGTCAAGGTGATTGCATCTGATTAATTTCTTGAGTCTATTCTACATTAGAGTTCAAGAGATCCGAGTAGTGATCCGAATAGGTCGCGGCCTGCATCTGATTGCATGTGACTGCATACGAGCTCGAGAATCTTGTAGAGAGGAAACTCCAAGAAAATATCAAAGTGTGAGATCAGATAAATGTCTCACAACATTACCATCGAACTACACAGTCATTTTGACTTTAATCAATCACCGAATTTATATTATAGAGACTGCGTATTTGCAAGCGATCGACTGGGGGTTGTTTATCTAGTCAGCTGCAGGGCGCGTGCTGGGTAATGAATTTAATGTAAACAAACAAAAACAAATAAATACACTCGCTTCGGCAACGGTACCTGTAGAACCCAATTGACCACCAGTTGATTAATTGAAGGATTGCTGTCGTTCTTTACCATGGCTAGCAAAACGACCGTTTGCATCCCACTGCCTTATACCTGGTGCCAGCCACTTTCGACAGAGGATGCGGGGATCCTCTTTGCGACTAACGAAGACTCGGTCTTTTCTAGAGATCGAGGCAAGAAGCACTACAAAAACTTAGATAACTATGATTCTTTGGCATCAAAGATTTCGGCCATTCAAAAGGAAGATGCTAATGCGAATGTATCTATTTCCAGAAACGATAGCACCATCACTGTCGTTCTGGAAGGATCCGCTGCGGAAGCGTCGCAGCTCCGCTCACGGGTTTTGCAGAGCTACAATCAGGTGCTGATGGGATCGGTAGCTGTAGCACTAGAGCTGACTCAGATTCCAGACTGCGCCAAGCAACTTCGTGAGATTGCTCGTTACTGTGGGGTTGCCATCTACGTTAGCGAAGGAGCGCACAGTACGCCCTCAAATGTCATGACAGTCGAAAACATACATCCGAGTGCCAATAGAGCCCACAAGCTCGGTCGCATTTACATTCTGGGTACTGCGGATTCAGTCAGGTTTGCTCACACGAAGGTGAACGTCAGCCTGGACGTCCTCAGCGGTCTCTTTGTTGACAGCATTGAGATTGATTTGTCTCTCCAGCCGCTGGTTTGCGGGCCACACGGTCAAGACAACCTCAGCAATATTCTTCAAGAGACGAAATGCGCAGTGTATCTGCCTGACTGGTTGCCAGATTTGATGACTGACGAGAAGTCTGCGAAATATTCACGAAATGTCAACATGATATACATCACTGGCCAGGAGGCTAATGTCATGCTCACCAAATCCTTCTTGAGGAAAGTGCTGCTGAAAACTACGCCTCTGTATAAAGACTGTGTGCTGTCTCACGCCAAGCTCGATGCGATAATCATTGCAAAGCAGGAGCAGCTGCGACAGCTCATGAAGAGGAATGGTGTTTTTGTCCAGATGCCATTCTTGGGGGCAACGCGCTCTGTGCTCAGAGTGCAGGGCGTAGCTCATAGACTCATCGATCAAGCTCTTTGCGAGCTTCACCAGTTTGCTGGAGAGTTTTACGTCGCTGAATGGACTGCATCGTCAAGCAATATTGATTTATCTCAAGAAAAGGTGAAGGAAATTGCCGAAATCTCAGGTGCAACTGTATCTACCAATAAGATCTCCAGGGTCGAGTTCCAAGGTAGCAAGTCAAGTGTCAAGAGAGCTGTAGAGGCTCTGGGCGAAGACAAAGGAACATTTCGCTTCTTACTCGAAGCTGCCTCCTCTCATCAAGAGTTTCTTGCCGGTAAGAAAAATGGAAAAATGTCAAAGATCATGTCTGCCAATAACTGCCTTGTCAGATTCTTGCCATTCACAGAATATAACTTTCTTGTTGAGCTTGCTGCTGAGAATTATCACAGCGCAATGAGCGGACTGGCTATGCTTGAGGAGGAGATGCCAGCTGAATCAACCTTGTTTGTGCCGTTTGCGCATCACAAACAGGTCATCGGCAGTGGTGGTGCCACTGTTCAAAACATCATGAAAAAGCACAATGTCTTTATTCAGTTTTTGAGCAGCATGGGTAATAACCTGGCTCTCAATAACGCCTTCTCATTGTACCAGTACGACAACGCCATCATCAGGTGTCCCACGAAGAACGCTATTAACATGCCAAATGCGAAGCGTGATCTCATCGACCTGGTTAATGAGCTCACAGACAATCAAAAGTCAACAATCATGAGGGTACCAAGATCTCATCTTCGTCTCCTTCTCTCTGAACGTTGCCAAGCCATTTGCGAAGTCGAGAGAAGAACAACCACTTCCATATATTTCCTCCGGGAGCAGGTTGATATTAGAGGAAGCGGCACATCCACCGACGAAGCGGCGCAGCTGCTTCGTGGATATCTTCCAAAAGATTATGAATTTCGTATTGCGTACGATGCGAAATTTGGAGAATTTGTTGGTGACGATGTGGACGAGTTCATTCGACGAATTTCTGTTCCGTTTCGCATTGCCCTCAATGTCGAGACTCAAATTTACTCTAATCCAAAGTCTCGCGATGCCCCCTACCATTCAATCGTGTTGAGTTATCCTCGAGAAAACAAGCACGTTCCGAACGAAGTTGTTCAGGCTCTGACTACTTATCTCAGAGAAAAGGATCTCAGTATCATTGACAGAGGAGACATTAACTCTGATCTAGTGATTTCCACCTCACTTGGAAAGCGTGGGCGTTATGATTAGTGATGATTAATGTCCAGTCCATGGTATACCAGGGCTACGTCCTGTTCATCTAACGGTCTTGTCAGATGGGTGGAGTAGAACACGACTTCACATCAAATGACAAGATATTCTGATACCCCTCTAGACCACATGGTCTCATATTCATGAATTTGAAGTACCTTTCTTCCGAGACTTGTCATAAAAGGACATGAAGGATAAATATCCCCAGAGGCTGTGAGATATACCCATCCGTTCACGAGCTATCCCATACACTCTACAATAGTAATGCAAAGTCAGTCAATCCCAGGACTTTCAAGAAACGGTTATCCAATGCATTGTAACATCACACTATGTCAATCAATTGCCACAGCTTCCGCGGTGGTCTTTATATATAATTATAATTAAATACGGCATTTGGCGTGTTGAAAGGAGGTCCCAGACCATTCCTTCCAGATGACACCGGCTGATGCTTAAAAACTCGACAATCAAACGAAATAAAACTCGCCAAAGTCAAGATGGGCGTTGTAGCCTCATATGGAGCGCAAATGTCCATCACTTGAAGCTCAGCTTGAAAGCATCATCTTGATGTCTAATGCTGTAAATGAAGTCAACGATTGTTTCCGATTCTCGCACGTTCTGACTCAAGAAATGCTTCTTGACTGCATCTGCCAGTTCCGTCTTTGTAGTTCGTGTGTTGTTTCTCTGAGAGAGCGTCTTCTTGCCCACGGCACTGCGGAGAACAAGACCGTCCCACGACATTGCTGAGGGCACATGCAGCTTGTGAACATTCCTGTACTTTCGAAGTGCATCCAACGGAAGGGCCTCAAAATCTAGCGGATCCACTCTTGGAGGATTAGGATCAGGCAGACCAATCTCGGTCAGGACGAGCGGTCGTCCAAACTTGGATCCTTTGTCCTTTATGTCTTTGGTACTCCTGGTTGGTGGCATTGCAATGGTCTAGACGGCAACTTCTTCAAAGTAGTCAATGGCTGTGACAGGCTGTTTGATAAGATGTCGATAGGAAGAGCCCGCCAGCGACATTTTCAAATATATTGTTTCGGGTTAAATTGGGGGTGGGGGCGGTTGCCGGGAAACAGTGCAGTGCGTGATTCGTTTACAAGTTGATGTAACGCTGGGATTTTAACAGTGTAAGGATATATTTTGAGATTGTTGCATCTTTCGTATTTTCGCTCCTTGAGGTTGCAATTACGAGGGCTACTGTAGAGGTTGTTCTCGCCGGCCCCAGGGAGCCGTGATATGAAGGAGCGCTATATATCAAAGTAAAGAGATCTATCAAAGCTGTCTGCTGGTGAAACTATCGCCGTAAAGGACTATGCAAACAGGTGAAACTTTAGCCGTAAAAGACTATGCAATAAACAGGCCAGGATAAGGCAAATTAGTTATACTGAATAGTATGTCATTACACATAATATCAGAGATGATACCGAAGAAACAAAGATGTACCCAGCTTTGCTCTAGTACCTCGGACAAGAAGGTACTCCAGTCTCTCCAATGACATTCATATCTGGGAACGCGAGGTCCTGCCATCTCATTCCCGATTAGAGATCGTCTATTGCTGCACGAGCTTGACAGTTTGTTTAGCAGGCGAGCCAATGACTCCAATGTCTTGTCCACTTGGAAAGGACGAAGACATTGAAGAAGCTCGACGATGTCCATTTCCTGACGCGGTCGCGTGCTGCGATGTCGGAGACATTGGCTGGTCAAAGAGCCAAGACTTTCTCGATTCAATGCCGCGCGCAGACACTGACGACAATGGCCGCACAGGCAACGAATTGGGCGACAGCGGACGATGGTTTTCAAACGGGGTTATGGAAAACTCTGGTCTGGGCGGAATTAAGCTGGAGTCGTCAGCTCGTAGTTGAGCCAGGCTTGCTGAGACTGCTCCGATAGACCCCATCATTGCCGACGGAGAACCGGGCGGGGAGATGTAGTCAAACGAGGACGATGCATTTCTGCTATTGTGAGAGCTTGTCGAGCTTGTTGTTGCAGCACTGCCCACCGGACTCTGAGAATGCACATTGTGAACCTCACCATGGAGAGTGCTTAGCAGAGGCGAAGATGCTCGGGCGTTCCCATTCATTACTTGGCGCGGTGAGTTGAACAAGAGATCATGACGGCGTCGATCTGTGGCCTGTTTCAAGCCAGCAATAAGAGAAGCCCTCGGCGACGCTGGCTTTGTCGATTGCTGCGACATTTTCGACGAGTTGTTTTAAAGGACGCTGGAGACCAACCTCGTCGTATGCACAAGGAAATGCGAATTTCTTGTACGCCGTCAGACAGGAAAATCTACAAAAACGGGTTTAAACGGTGCGACGCTGAAAGGAGAGGTTTGACGAGCTCCTTTTCGTCTTGGGGGATGAAACACACGTCCCAAAACAGAAGGTCTGGAGGTCGCTTGTTTCGCAAAATCTCTTGAGAGCCGTGAATATCCCGTAGCTAGCGGAGTACGTTTGGGCAACAAAATATTAAATGCTGCTTTAGTGCCCTGTTTGCAGAATGACAAGCAATCGTGAGTGGGGCCCATGCGTTGCGTTACGCTAGTAGTGGCACAAGGACATATGGGGTATTTCAAGTTTGGCAGCGAACAGGAGGTCTGATGGAGCACTGTGCTCATCCCGAAGTTTCACGTCTTGCCAAGAGGCGAATGTGAATTTGGCTGGCCATCTTGGCGATCTGTAAGCATCTCACAGAATCTCACAGTCGCTCACTAGGGGTAAGGTACTTTGATATGTCTGCCGTGACGCTGATATACTAAACAATACATTCAGACTTTGTCCTGATGTCGACATCATTAGGTCTGTACTCCTAGTTTAATGCCGCTACGTTTGTTCACTCTGTCTTCCCTAGCACTGCCGTCTATCCTATTCGGGCGATTGTCACGCCGTTTTTCGATGCCGTTTTCCGGTGTTGATTTTGCGGAGACCAGGAAAAGCTAAGAATAGATAACTATTTTCTAAAAGGTTTGCACTTGGAGAGCATTCTGTCTCGTTGTTGTGAGGAGTCCATCACTAGCTACAAAATCGCATTCAAGAGATGATGCATTTCTTGGACTTTCCCGCCGTGTCAAACCCCGATATGGATGTGATATGCACGGATTATATAATCTCGACTTAATAGAGACATCGGACCACTGCAAAACAAAGGACGGCCCCAGTTCATCTCCTTCCCTTAAGCTCTTCAGTTGCCTCCAATCTATCCCGGACGTATCCCTCACTGTCACAGCCTCGAGAAGCTGTTTAAACGTTTACCCGCACGCTGTGCTGTCTCATTCGTTTCTGTCTGCCGCCTCAGCTGACGTTGCTCATCATAGCAAACCAGGTTCCATTGACAATTGGATAAAAGCTCGCTTGATTTCAGGCTCCACTCTGCAGAGAAATGTCTTGGCGAAACTTAACAATGTCTAGACGCCCACGCCTTAGCGATAAAATAGAAGAGAGGGATTCCGACTTTCAATGTACCGGACTAGCACTATGCTCGGGAATCCTCGATGCCATCACATACGGACAGTACTCGCTGTTTGTTTCGAACCAGACCGGTAACCTTGTATTTCTGGGCATGATGACAGCGGGTGTGCACACTGCGGATAGCAACAAGATCCACACTGTACGAGCTCTGTTAAGTTTCTTCCCCTTATTTATCGCCGCCTACTTTACTGGTCTCATTGGGAGGCAGGTCGGGCACAATCGCCGTTGGTGGTTGATACTTAATGTTGGGTTGCAGGCTGCAGTCATGTTTGCCTTGGCGGGCGTTTGGCACTGGATTCCAAGCACAACCAATGGGTATCTCTCGCTGATCCACCTTATACCTTTGACCGTGGTTTCTGGCTGCCAGACGGCCATTGCCAAGGGACTGGTCAAGGAGATGCCGACTCTCGTTGTGACGTCTCCGTTTGCAGAGACTATGCTTGACAAAGATCTCTGGAAGCTACACAACCGAATCCGCAACCGTCGCATTGCCAATGTTCTTGCCATCTTTGTGGGCACGATCATTGGTGGCTACTGCTACAAGTTCTCCGCCAGTCTCGGCGTGCTAGTGGCCGGCATTGTCAAGTTTTTTGTTGCCGCATCGTTTCTACTTAATCCTCGCAAGGAGGAGGAGGAGGAGGAGCACAAGGCCTAGAGGGTGGACAATGGTTCGCTATCTAAGGGGCGCTAAAGACCCACAAACTATGTACTAGTCACCGTTGTTGGACCCGCCCCGTGCTGCCTTCACACGTTGGTCGTTCATACTCGCCGTCAAACGCGAAATAAGCCCGACAGACGCCTTACGGAACAGTTGATGCCTAACGCATCCCCCATAATATTAAAGTATCACCCACCGTTTCGCATATACCATTAACACAGAGCATATTACATTTGTTAATTCATCTAGAAAATTGATACCGACGACTAGCAACTACTCACAAAACCCTGTTTGCTGCTAACTGCTCATCCCCAGCTGAGGCATTAAACTCTCCTTGTTTCCGTTTCTGTGCTATTTTCGGACGCTTTCCGGCTCTGTCGTGGTAGGCAGCACGCTCTGCCCAACCCTGCACACAAAGTCCACGTTTCCAAGTCCGCGTTATCTTTTTTTCCCTTGACCCTCCAGTTCACCACAGACAGAAAAATCATGTCTGACGGTGCCCCCGCTACGCTCTACGGCGTTCCCTTGAAATATGTGGCACTGCTGACCCTCACAATCCAGAACTCGGCTCTCATCCTGGTGATGCACTACTCGCGTGTCAAACCGTCGAGCAGCGGACTCTACTATGCGTCAACTGCCGTTCTCTTGAATGAAATCTTCAAGCTCATTACCTGCTCGCTCGTGTCGGTCAGACTCGAGGGTTTCAGGGACACAAAGCTCCAGGTTTTTGGTCCTGACTGCATCAAAATGGCCGTTCCAGCGGCGCTCTACACGCTCCAAAACTCTCTTCAGTACACTGCAGTCTCCAACTTGTCGGCAGCGTCGTTCCAGGTCACATATCAGCTCAAGATTCTGACTACTGCATTCTTCTCTGTCGTCATGCTTCACCGCGTTCTGGCCAAGCACCAGTGGATCTCTCTGGTCTTGCTCACTGTTGGTATTGCTATCGTCCAGGTTGACTCCGACACTGTGGTGCTCTGGTCTCAGTACTTTGTTTCCTGGTACAAGGATACTCCATTTGAGTGGCCAGAAGATACCAAGCAGGCGCTTCACGACGGCGCTTCCCAGTCTCTCGGACTCATTGCTGTCTCCATGGCCTGCTTGCTCTCCGGTCTGGCTGGCGTGTACTTTGAAAAGGTGCTCAAGGGCGCCAAGTCGTCTCTGTGGATCAGAAACATTCAGCTGTCTGGTTTCTCGATTGTGCCAGCTCTCCTTATTGGTGTCTACTGGAAGGATGGCAAGGGAGTCGCCGAACATGGCTTCTTCCACGGCTACACATTTGTCGTCTGGCTGGCTGTCTTTTTGCAAGCCTTTGGTGGTATTGTTGTCGCTGTTTGTGTCAAGTATGCCGACAACATTGCAAAGAACTTTGCCACTTCAATCTCCATCCTTCTGTCTTCTATCGCCTCGGTCTTTTTGTTTGACTTTAACATGTCTATCAACTTTATGATTGGTGCTGGTCTTGTTATTTATGCCACGTTCCTCTACAGCAGACCAGCACCACCAAAGGACGGAAAGGATGAATCAAAGGCATGAGCCTTCTAATAGATTATATTTCGCTGAGGCTCGAGACAAAACAGATCCCAGAAACTCACAGCAATAAGCACATACATTATGGAATAAAATAGATTAATATAGAGGAAGATACTACGGTTATAATGAGCGTCCTTTTTCTGAATCTATAAAACTACACCCAAAAATCTATCAATAAATACTATTTACATACATTACAAGATGCTCTAATGCAACTCTATCTTTTCGTCTTTAAACGAAACGTCGCCTCGCCTCATCATCTCAAACATGATTAATCCAACAGAGGTGGAGGGCATGGCCATCAGGCAGTGTCGCCAATATCCCTTGTACAGCCAGTGTAGCCAAGTACCTCCATCCTTCACACTAAGACGCTTGGAGTGACGGAACGTGCGCACATATGCATTAAAGTGTTCCTTGACAAATTGAAACGCCTTCATCAGTCCCGTCGCAGTGTTCTGCTTGTGAGAATCTGCCAATTTCAGAGCCTCTTGCCTCATATAAAAGATATGCTGAAGCTTTCCAAGCGGAAAGTGCACGAGCTGCAGCGCCAGGGTCGCGAAACCACCAGCAGCAATGACAAACGAAGGATATGCAGCATTGTTCTCCGCGCGCCTCAATTTCTTGTAGTAATCAAACACTGGGCCCTTAACCACCTCAAATGTTGAAAAGAAGAGTGCAAAGCCTGCAGATTCCTTCACCAGTGACAGAGCATAACCAGTGAAAATGCCACTCGGACCAACATGCTTCAGCTTTTCAAGAGCATAACCCCACATTGTGCGGTGCTTGGAAGCAGAAATCTCGTCAAGAGTGAATCGAGTGAAAATGGCGTCCAGCGGAGCTGCTGCAAGCGATTGAGCCATCCCTGCAATGGCACCAGCCTCAAGCAGACCAAAGATGGAAATCCGCCGCGTTTGCTCATCACGCAGAAAGTGAACACTCGTCAAGTACGTTGTGTACAGGACAATGCCAACCGCTGAGTTTGCCACGATCGGAGGAAGGACCTGATTCGGAATGAATTGCCATCCATAAGTCCTCACCGATCTCACCAGCAACGCAATGGAGGAGTGCGTGTACAGATTCCAAGGCTTGGATCGGTAGTCATTGCTCAGCGCCTTGGCAGCCATCAAGTAGTCGACTCGGGCAGGGCGGAACAGCTTGACTGGAACCCTCAAGTAGAACGTGATGAGCTGCTGGGTCAGGGCACGGGAACCAGCAGAGACCACGCCGATGAACGACGACGACTTGGAGGGGTCGGCAATTGCAACCCGTTCCTCATGGATGCTGGGGGGTTTTACCATCAAAGGCGGGGGTCGTTTTTTTGACGGAGCCAACGGCCTGGGGCTGACAGTTACTAGATGTCCACTGGGGGGTCTGTTCCCGACTAGAAATTTCACGCCTTTAGAGCAAGAGTGAAAAAAGCGACTCCACAAGAAATACAAAATAGTTGAAACAAGACTTTAAAAATGGACCAACTTAATGCCAGAGAACAGCAGGAATTCCAACAGATTGTTGAGAAGAAGCAGATGCAGGACTTTATGAGACTCTACTCTGGTCTTGTCCAGCGCTGCTTTGCCGACTGTGTTAACGACTTCACCTCCAAGTCCCTGACTACCAAGGAGGACACTTGTATTATGAGATGTGCAGAAAAATTCTTGAAGCATTCCGAGAGAGTTGGCCAGAGATTCCAGGAGCAAAAGTAAGTATTTTGATTGTCGTGTGAGGAGCAGTGATCGTTCGTTCTGTTCCGGTTGTGGCGATGGTGCTTTGAAAACAGCAGCGTATTCATCTCGATCGTATTCAGCAGTAACTTGCCTTTGAAAAAACTTGATACTAACCCAGTGCTTTGCTGATGCAACAACAGCGTCGATAAATATGACATTGTATATAGATTCAATATTACTCTTTAAAGCGAGGATGAGAGCCTACAGGGACGACTGGACCTGTGAGCCTTTCTATCAGGCAGGCTTTATGAGCGCCAGAACTGAAAACATCTCCGTAGCCGTTTCTTTCATACAGGTTTTTCACCTTCGTAGTACTGACGATGCTCGTTCTGAGAATCGGAACAGCCGTTACTTCAACAGGATTTTCGTAGTTCAAGTGGATTCGGAAACTGTGTTTGGCAACTGCGTCGGCACATATCGTTCGATGATTCCAGATTAATTTACTCTGCCCTTAGGTACTCTCTGGATCCACAGTAGGGAGCGGGATTATGCGGTGCGCGACACTGTTTGTCATTCTGCGGGAAGCTGACCCTGAGCATATAGTACGTGAATCTGTTCCTGACTCTGTTCCTGACTCTACGGTACGTGACTCTGCTGTGAGTGCGCCAGAACTATCGGCTCCACCGAGATACCGGCCACCAGCTGGCGCGCCCTGATCTCGAACGTCTCCTCCACCGACTCTGGCAGTTCTCCTACTACAAGTCCTGGCTTGCCACTGACAATTGAATAAGGAGGAATCACCGAGAACGGCGCAATCTCAGTCCCTGGAGCAATATAGACGCAGTCTTTAATAATGCAAAACTTGCCTATTTTGGAGTTGGCAGACACGTGGACTGAAGAACCGATTGATCCTGCGCTGATTTCGCAACTTTCTTCAATTGTCACATAAGATCCGATTTTTATTGGATAAAACTTGGTTGCACCGTCGTCAGAAACCTTGGATGGAGGTGTCAGCTGCGTCTGCTGTCCAATCGAGCAGTACCGTCCAATTGTGATGGCTGGAGACGACGTGTCTTCTCGTCGTAGATCTCCTCTCAGCGTAGCACCATGATCGATAACCGTCTTTCCACTGATTACAATGAAACGTGCGCCTTGGATCTTTGCTTGCTTCGAGATGCGGTTACCGCTTTCCGTAGAAATATACACCTCTTTCGCCGGCATCTCAGACAATCACTACCAGTTCACTACCAGTTCACTACCAGTTCCAAAGCGTTCCTGTCACTTCCATAACAGCGCAGTTATGCGAACTTTCTTTCTGTAGTCGGGTCTCTTGGATTAGACACTGGGTCTCCAACCCAGTGGTTTCAACCCTATGCAGCTAGTTCTTGGAAGAACAAACTATAGCCGACGTAACCGAACGGAATGGAGCTCGCTGAGTCAATTTGTATGAAAGACAGAACTCGAGTAAACAATCCAATACTCCAAGATAACACACGTCTCCTCTGCCCATCACAATAGCCTCCTATTCTTTCCTTTCTTGGATTTAGCACGCGCGGCTGTGCAAGTCACGAACGCTAAGCGTCTTCACCAGAGCATTCTCCGTCCTGCAATTTTAACTGATCTGGCTGATGGCTCCCATATCCAAACGTTGGGCACGGCATTTGTGGAAGGTTGGCCTTTCCTTGGCGCTGATTGGACTCGTCGTGGCAATTGCCCAGCTCCGTTACAGCGGGGAAGTCGCAAAGTACATTTCAGAGCTGGACTTGCCGTCGGCCATCACGCACCACGGCAAGGATCTTATAACAGATGTCAAAGTCGAGACATGTCTCCTCACCTCACAATGCTCACAGTCCAGTAACGAGTGGGTGAGAGTGGAGAAGGACCTGTCTCTAGGCAAGAAATGGTTCCGTCATGCTTACCTGTACTACAAGCGGGAGAGCGAAGTGGAGCCGGGTGCTCGTGTCATTACAGACGTTACTACGCTGGATGCAGCGCCATCGGGCGATTCTGCGGGCGAGTGGAAAAAAGTTCACGCCAATATCTGGATTCAGAGCACCCCTTATAAGGGCAAAGCCACGGACAAGATTGCCGTCACTGGGCTCAATGTCCTCTTTGGAGAGGACGCAGTCGAACCAAGACCCCAGTGGACACTTTCCCCTGCCAACCGTCTCGTCACTGGGGGCATTGCCCGGATCGCCATCCATACTGGCGTGGTTTCAGCAGAGTCGTCTTTGCCTGCAAAGCCGCAGCTGAAGCTGAGAGACACTAAGTTCAAGATTTTGCAAATTGCTGATCTTCACTATGCTACAGGATTCGGCGAATGCCTCGATCAATACCCTCAAGTAGATCCGGATTGCAAAGCAGACCTGAAAACATTGGAGTTTGTTGAATTCCTGCTCGAGTCTGAGAAGCCAGATCTTGTAGTCTTGACTGGCGATCAAGTTTTTGGGGGAACATCTCCAGACGCTGAAACTTCGTTGCTGAAAGCTCTGGCTCCTTTCATTGCTAAAGAAATTCCATACGCCTTTGTCTATGGAAACCATGACTCCGAGGGCTCGCTTACGAGAGAACAACAGATGGCGATTGCCCAAACACTACCATTCAATATTGCGGAAGCCGGCCCTTCTGATATTGACGGAGTTGGAAACTACGTTGTCAAGGTACGCTCACAGAAGAGCGAGAATGTTGCCCTGGCCTTTTATTTGCTTGATTCTCATGCCAATAAAGTGGGCGGTGGCTACGATGCTCTCACGCAGAAGCAACTCATGTGGCTGGTGGATTCTCACAGTGCCGTGGCCGCCGAGCAGGAAAAGTACACTCATATTCCCTTGTCGATGGCATTCTGGCATATCCCGTTACCTGAGTTTAAGGACGACTCTTTGAAGGTAGGAGAACACAGAGAACCGGTAGCTGCCGGCACTCCAAACTCGGGCGCGCGCGACATTCTCTCGAAGATTGGAGTCCCAGTGTTGTCAGTTGGACACGATCATGTGAATGATTACTGCGCATATCATGCGATGGACGATTCCACTCCGGTATGGCTGTGCTATGGAGGTGGCATTGGATTTGGTGCTTATGGAGGCTACGGAGGTTACATTAGGAGGGCACGCGTTTATGAGTTTGATACAAGTGAGGGCTCCATTTCCACGAGGAAAGTCACCTACGATGAGCGCGATGCTGTCCTGGATTCCCAGGTATTAGTGATGTCAGGCAAAGTGATTTGAAAGTATTTATTTGGTAACATCTTTGAGTAGATCCGGCAGGAGCTATGATGGTACAGTGTATATGGAAGCAACTAGCCCTTTTTTTCAGCCCAGCTGGAAAAGTATTTGAGAGAAATCAAGATTTGCTAATTATTTTAAAATTCCGACACTGTCGAAAGCGGGCGGCTTCTTCGCACCATGGAATTATTCATCGTACCATTTCCTTCGCATCACCGTCGGAATCTCCCAAAACGGTTCACCGCTCTCTTGCAAAAGTAGTCCGCAAAATTGATCTCAGCTTTGAAAAAAGCTGGTCAACGGCATTTCAAAAAGCAAGGCATGGCGGACAACCGTCTGTTGACTGAAGATGAAATCAAGCGGGCGAAGGTGAACACTCTGAAGGGCGTTCTCAGAGCCCTCAGCCTGCCCGTGACTGGAAACAAGCCTGATCTTGTAGCCAGGATTCAAGCGTTTATTGGCGGTAGTATCACGAGGTCAAATCATGTTGGCAGTCTCATTCTCCACGAGGAGGTAATCAACGTGTCCGGAACAGGTCGGGATGCTGCTGCCCGGTTTGAACGCTCATACCTGGCCGCAGTACCACATGTGAATCCACAACTTCTTCAGCCGGTCAGTTCGACGGCGGCAGCGCGACATGGCGGCGGTGGCATTCGCTTTGGTCCTTCTGATGGATACGTAGCTCCGCCAAACATTCAATTCAGCGCTTCAGTGTTCTTCAAAGTCATCAGACAGCTGCCTGGAGCAACTGTCTTAAAGTATTACGCCAAAGACCATCGGTCGCGGCAATCCGCTCAGCTAGAGCTCTCAGCAGAAGAAGAGAACGATCTGTTTCAAGGGAAATACACTGTGCACATGCTTTCGACGGTTCTGTCTGAAAACACTCGCAGTATGAGCAATGCCCTCGTCACCTTTCCGCAGTATTTTGAGCTGCAACTAAATGGCCGCGCTTTCGCTACATCTACAAAGGGTTTAAAAAACAAACCAGGTACTGCAGTGCCTGTCGACGTTACGCCTGCGATACTAGAAAACCTCAGGGCCAGGGCTGGCCGAAGGATGACAATATCTTATACTTATTCAGACAAGAGCTCAGAGTTCTGGGTTGTTTGGTACTTGACAGAGAAAAACTCCATTTCGGATATCATCTCGTCAATAAAAGCAAAGGGGTGTATTTCTGCTGAAAGTACTAGAAAGGAGATTGCGGCTAAACAGTCTAAACAGGTCGACGACGAACTCGAAATAGGTCCCTCTGTGGAGTCGCTGCGTGATCCAATCTCCTATACCCGTGTACAGCTGCCTATAAGATCCATCAGATGTGATCATCTGGCTTGTTTTGACGCGGAATCATTCTTTCAAATGCAACAGCAGGTGTCTCGCTGGGTGTGTCCAGTGTGCAACAAGGATATTAATGTTCACGATCTGCGTGTATCAGAATACATGGTAAACATTCTGGAGACGACTGCTGCTGGCGTAGGAGAGGTGGAGATTATGCCTGACGGTTCATGGAAGGCTCGCGAGCCGGAATCGGATGACTCTGAGGAAGAAAACGAAGGCGTTGTAGTCGTGGCACTAAGTGACGATGAAGATGAGGATACGTCTATTGAGCAACCCGGCAACGTTCATTATGCTGCCAGAGAGCCCGTGAGTAGTGGGCAGCAGCATCCAGAGGTGAACAACCGTAGAGATGAACAAATGATGTCTATTTCTAATGATTATCAGGACGTTATTTCTGAATTAGGCGTAGAGACATCACGAGAAGGTATTTCTAATGGTGAACGAGGTGTCAGTGTTGGCACAGAGTTAGACAGGCATGTCAATAGGGTTACGAGCGCAGAGAACCCGTTGGGAATTGATTCCCGCATAAATGCCAACGTTAATGAGGAAATGCTAACGGGAGAGAGGAATGGTGAGCAAAATGCTGGCATTGAAAGGGCGCGGCACCGACGAAGAGGCGCTATTCTTGACGACGAAGATATGATGGGTGTAGACGCTGGTCCACCAGCAAATGCTGCTGAGCCACCGCAACAGCAAATGACTCCCCCACGCCTGTTCCCTGGCCATCCTCGTTTAGAAGACTTTTTCACTGATACAGGTGGATTTGACGGCGACTATGAGGATATTGGTAATGTGCCAAACGAGCAGTCATCGGTAATCACAAAGTGGCTGAATGGACAATCACAGAATTTGGAAGGTAGGAGAATTTTGGATCCGTCAAATATGTCCATTGATACGGGTGTTCTAGATATTCCGACCCCTGTCACCTCCAACGTAGAGTCCCCACCTGGTGGTGAACACAAGGGAGATGATAACATGTCAGTGCCGACACGTTTGCCATCAACATCACCGCAGTACACTCCGGGGGCAGTTGCGCCTCCTGCACCTGGCTCCCTAACAGGTCTTCAGACTTTGGCAGAAACGACAAGCGCGATGGCCAATTCTCATCCAGGTTACATTTCAAGGCCATTACCTGTCCCACCGTTGGGTCCTCCCTCTGAAGCTGCTTCGACACAAGCATCAGAGTCGCCCAATTCTTGGAACTCTAACGAGACTTCGAAGCAGCTCCCCGAAATACCACCACAACTAGACTCGGGAAGACGACTGTCTGTAGAGGGATCGGGGCAAGACTCACGGCAGCCGTTGTTCCAGACTCATCAGAGTCCCACTCTCTTGCAGCGCCGTAGAGGGCCAATGCCGATCCGACGAACGCTTCCTCACCCCAGAAGCTTTGACCAGCGGCCGTACCCGGCGTACCCTCCAGCTCAACGATCACCACTACAAATACAACGTGATCCTGAGGTGGTAGATCTCACACTTGACGATGAGTGATTTATTTATTGTATATATTTGTGCACATTAACATGTGTCGGCCCGTGCTTTGCAAATTGAAGAGCTGTATTTATTAGAGACGCAGTATTTATTACAGAGGATCTTCAAATCAATTGAAACCATTTAAAACCATTTAAACAACCTCTCAGTGGAATGGTTGGCGGTTATTGATGCTTCCGAAAACCGACCGTCGCCCAGCTCGAGCGCGATATTTTGACACAGGCGTGATGGTGGGGCTGTTGCAAAGTCATTTTGCTCGGTACAAGTACTTGCCGAGGTGAAGACTCATGAGTAGTACCGGGTATTTGGCACGGTTTGCAATACGAATACAAAGCAGACCAGCAGAGACTTGTTTGTGTCGTCGCCCGCCAACCAGAATCTTGTGTCAGCTTCGAATTACATCTCCGCCGCTGACCCGTTTGCGTTCGGCCTTTTTGCGGGGTAACTGTCGGAACCGATGCGCATCATAAAACTATATAAACGATCAATACAGACTTTTGAAACGACTAGTTGTACAACCCACAAAAAAATGAATAGAGCCAGAGTTATTCAACGTGCTTTTTCGTCTGCCAGATCCCTCAACACTCTGAAAGACGCTTACATTGTGTCGGCCGTGAGAACTCCAATCGGAGCTTTCCAGGGATCCCTCAAGACGCTTGAAGCTACAGCTTTGGGCGCCATTGCTGTCAAGGAGGCCGTGAAGCGCTCAGGAATCAGCCCAGAGGCTGTGGAAGAGGCCTATTTGGGTAATGTCCTGCAGGCAGACCAGGGACAGGCTCCAGCCCGCCAGGCTGTCCTCAAGGCCGGTCTTCCAGACTCCACTGAGGCGACGACTATTCACAAGGTCTGTGCCTCTGGTCTCAAGAGTGTTGCATTGGCTGCCCAGGCCATCCAGGTCGGAGACAAGAACGTTGTTGTGGCTGGTGGCTTTGAGTCCATGTCGAACGCGCCTTTCTACGTGAAGCGCGGAGTCACCTTTGGTAACAGCACACTCACCGATGCCATCATCCGTGACGGTCTCTGGGATGTTTACAACAACATCCATATGGGATCGTGCTGCGAGAACACCAACAAGCGCGAGGGAATCACCAGAGAGGCTCAGGATGAGTACTCGGTTGATTCTTACAAAAAGGCCATGGCCGCTCAGGATGCTGGCGGATTTGACAATGAGATCATCCCCGTCACTGTCAAGACGAAGAAGGGAGAGGTTGTTGTTAGCGAAGACGAAAGTGTTAAGGCCATCAAGTTTGACGCTCTGCCAAAGCTCCGCCCTGCCTTCGCGAAAGACGGCACTGTCACTGCCGCCAACGCCTCATCGCTGAATGATGGTGCTGCTGCTCTCGTCGTCGCTTCTGAGGACGCTATTCAGGAACATGGTGCCAAGCCACTGGCCAAGGTCATTGCTTATGCTGACGCTGCCACTGCTCCAATCGATTTCACCATTGCCCCATCTTTGGCGATCCCAAAGCTGCTGAAGAAGGCCGGCTTGCAGGCATCTGATATTGCCAAGTGGGAGATCAATGAGGCTTTCGCTGGTGTCTCGATTGCAAACAACAAGATCCTCGGCCTGGATGCCTCCAAGGTTAACGTTAAGGGTGGTGCCGTTGCTCTTGGCCATCCTATTGGAGCTTCTGGTGCCCGTATTTTGGTCACTCTGATCAACAACTTGAAGGAGGGCGAGTTCGGCGTTGCTGCTATTTGCAACGGTGGAGGTGCTGCTACGTCTCTTTTGATCAAGAGAATGTAAAAATATCAAGTCTAGCTAAACTAAAGGGTCACACGTAGGTAAATATAATATTGCATAGCTACTTGCTACAATGAGACGCAAAATAGGAGACACGTTGACGGATCCTACGAAAGATGGTTTGAAACAACTTCTTTGACAATCTTCTTGACGTCGTCTGCGGCTTGCTTGCCGATTTCAAGCACTTCCTCGTGATTAGCTGCTCCTTTTGCCAAACTGGATCCATCCTCCTCAGTACCGGAGACAGGCTTGCCATGCACAGCAGCATTTGTGATGACACTGAATGCAAGCACACGCATACCCGAGTGCCTGGCAACCAACACCTCCGGAACCGTAGACATTCCGACGGCATCGGCTCCAACTGTCTTCAACAATCTGACCTCAGCGCGAGTCTCGTAGTTGGGTCCAGACACAAATGCATAGGTTCCTTCTCTCACTGCGCGTTTCAAACCGAGACCTTCTTTAGCTTTGTAAGCAGCTCTTCTCAGATCATGGTCGTAAGCTTCCGACATTGGAGAGAAACGCGGACCAAACTGCTCCTCGTTGGGCCCCTTTAGCGGATTCAACCCTGCCATGCCTGGAAAATTGATGTGATCATCAATAATCATGATATCGCCCACATTATACTCGGGGTTTATACCTCCAGCGGCGTTTGTGACAATGACAACATCCACACCCAGCTGCTTGAACACTCTCACCGGAAAGACAGTGTCTGTAATGTCGTATCCTTCATAAGTATGCAATCTGCCAAGCATGCAAACAACAGGCACTGAACCAATTGATGCAAATACCAGCTTTCCAGCATGTCCTGCCACCGTCGACGTCCGGAAACCGGGAATGCGGTTATATGGCACTTCGCCGGTGACATTCTCAAGAATATCGGCAATGCCGCCAAGCCCAGTTCCGCAGATGATTCCAACCTTTGGGACAACGCTTCCGACTATCGAGTGAATAGCCTCCACTGCTTTGTTTGACCGTTCAAACTGACTCATCTCTATTTATCCTATGCGTGTTCTCAAGTCATCTCTTGGGAGGCTGGGGAAGTGCATATCGGAGTAGTGCGAGTAGATATCAAAACGTTGGACGTATTCTTGAAAGTATCAATAAATTCTCTTCTACAAAGTTGATTTGAACGGATAGAAACCGAGAACCTGTCACACAAGTTTGTCCGACAAGTTGTCCGTAAAATGCTTGTAGAGCATAGTTTCATTAGTCAGGTAGCAGCTTAGGTAGATTTCTCAAAACTACTAAAGTAACAGAAGATTTCTCAAATCTACAAAGCTTGCTACGGATTTCTGGCCCAGATGTGAACCTGTGTTTCTGGTTCGACTCTTGGTTGGAATTGGTTGTCATTGAGCGTTGAACCGGTAAGCTGGTTCAGGATGGTCACCTTATTGAAGAATTGTCGTACTGCCATGCATTTCTAATTCTGTCTTTATTACTCCCAAATTCTTCAAACTCAACAGTTCCACTTCATCTTCTCAGGGGTCTCAAGAGTCCTCAGGTCTACTCTCATTCTCGCAGTGCCCGTCTCGCCGAGTCTCCACCGAGTCTCTCCGAGTCGCAGTGGACACCGTTCAACAAAAGAAATTTAATCACACTATCAATCATCAGAAATATTCTTTATGGTTCCGGCTCCTCGTACATCTACTGGTCACCCCGCAATTCTCAGCTCGACCGTTGAGTCCAACTGTCAGTGACGTCATTACCTGGATGTCTGGTCAGACATATTTCAGGGAAAACCCGGCAGCCGGCGTTGGACCCAGTACAAAGCCAACCCCAGGCATTACTCTACAAACGAGATAACAAACTAACGAAACTCAACCAATCGCCTTCCAATCTCTCCTTCCACTAGTCTCGAAGCAGTTAATAAACAACACGTGATAAAAACTTGCATAAGAGTTAAGAAGATGCAGAGAACGAAACGATAAACAAGAAACACCAAATACCTGGAATCGAGCTACTACAAATCCAAATACGTCTGCAAAACGATAGACCGAATTGTAACCTTGTAGCCTCCAGCCCGCAACCCTGCTGTCTCTCGCAGCCCCACACCCGTCGTTACCTACCGCGAGCGCGCCCAGTGTTGTTATAAACATGGATGCTCCCACCTCATTTATTATCCTTCTCTCCTACACAACTATCTTGCCATAACAATACAAGGACTTGGTTATGGCGCTACCAGAAGAGGCATCTAAACCGGCCGAGCCCATCATTGACGATGAATTGCTCGCGTCACAGGCGCTTCAGGCCGTAGTCACGGCCAATGCCCGGGACTCTGGCGCCCGTCCACGTGGCCAGATGGTGTCAATGCAAAACCACGGCCCGGACGACATTAGCAAGCGCTATGCAGACAAGATCCCGCTGGCGCAGGTGCTCAACGTCCAGTCGTTCGAGGACTACCAGGCGCGACTGCGCACCATCAACACTGGCGGTGCTACAATGGACGATCTCGCCTACTACGCTCTCCAATTTCTCAGGTTTGAACAAGCAAACCACATGGTTATTCCACGCGACGCTGTTCAGTGGCCAGTGACCGACAAGCGCGCACACTCGGAGAAAACCATCCAAAAGTACGAAGGTTATCGCAGAAGATGGAAGAAGTGGTGCGACACTCATGCCATCCAACCCCTCGAGGTCAAGGATGGCGACCGTCTGTCGACCATCACGATTGACGACGACGTCGTCACCGAGGCCAAGCTGATTCTCTATATTCACTACGACGTGCTCGGCACGGCGCCTAGACGTGACAAGCGCAACACAATTGGCTCATCGGGCTCTGTAGGTATTCAGACTGTCGACGGTAACGTTTCTGCCATGAAGGACCTGTTTGAAGATCAGCGCGGAATGGCCTTGTCTGGTGACTATGGCGAAGTTGACATTAGATTCAATGCTGATCCCAGAGGAAAGATGGCTGCTGCTTACCTCAGACAGAAGAAGAGCAATGACATTGCCTGGGTCAGAGAAACTGAGCAGGATCGCTCGAGAACCACCGCCACGGAAGGTTACAACTATGACGATTTCCTCCGCATTTGCAAGTCGGCTCTGCGAGATGCAAAAGAAGATCCTTTCATCATCCGTGATTGGTATATGCTGGTGACCCAGCATTTTTCGTTACTGCGAGGCGACGCCGGCCGCAAGCTGGAACTGAATGACCTTGTAAGTCATGTAGTTTCACGAGACTCCCCCAGTCCTTTCACCGTACTCTATCTTATGAGTCAGGATGGTCATTTGAAGGAAGGAGGCAGGGCAGTTGAATCTGCTGTGGTGAGAAACATTGATCCACATCTCTGCCCCGTCGGTGCTCTCGCGTTTTGGCTCATTTGGCGCTGGGACTGTGGTGCGCTCAGACTCGGCCAAGATTCCGTGAGAAAGAAACGAGGCTCCAAAAAGGGCGCCCGTAGACAGAAAAGATATGACAATGGGGAGCTTGTCGAAGATTCGTTAGATGAAAAGCCTGAAGTGGAGGAGGATGAAATCGAAGATGAGTGGCCCAACTTCCTGGGCGGAGTTTGGCAGGGCCTCAAGGTGGCCCCATCTACCAACTCTTTCACAGACGCACACCGTCGTCAGGATATGCCTGAGGCCTCACAAAACAAACAATTTCAGAGACTTTATGATCGTGCAAAAGTTAATGTGTCGGGTAAAGTGACACACGTACGAAAGTCAGGTGCTCGACACCTTGCACTTTTGGGAGGTACTGATGCTGAGGTTCAAAGACTTGGAAAGTGGAACGCAAACCTGACTTCCATTGCCTATGTCCGTGACGTTCCCCTTGAAGCTGTGCGCTTGTTCTCGGGCTTCACTCGTGATGTCATGACTTATTCTCTGCCGCGTGCCTTCCATGAACCTCCACCAGATCTGCGCAGACTGATTTTCCCAGATCTGGAGTCCACTCTCGATAGAGTACGAATGCAGAATGCCAGCGAAAATGAGGAGGAGCACGACCTGCAGGCTGAAGCATTCCTTGAACTTTTGGACTGGCTGCGTGATGTTGCTCTTCAAGATGCCGCTGTCCTTAAGCAAGAGTTTCCAAACTTTCCAGTGTTTGAGCTGCCTGTATTCCAAAGTGCTGCTTTTGTCGAGTATAAAAAGAGAGTTTTGGATGACATCAAGACGTCGGGAGAGGCTACTGATTTATCTGCGCAGATGGCTGCTTTTGATGCACAAGATGAATTACTCGCTGGTTTGAAAGCCCCCAAATTCTGGTCGCCTGGTCAAAATAAAGAAGCGGTCAACAGATATCTGGCCAAGAAGTTTCATGACAACATTATTGATGGTGACTGGCTGGATGTTGACACTGCAAAGAGATTGCTGCCGCGCATTCATCAATTTCTTATTAATAGAGGTGTGGATATCAGGCCTGAGCTAGAAGCGGCCAATATGATGTTGTCTGACTATACTGAGCCTGCAAACGATGGAGAAGAAAACTCACGCAGCGAGGATGGAGATGGTCGAGAACATCACAAGAAAAGACGAACATGAAAACACTTAATTTTGTAGTTAACTTTCTGGGGGGTAATTTTTGTATAATATTTCAATCACATATGGATATATATCTTTGGAAGGGATTTTGATACTTAATCTCTGCCCACCTTGTCGTGTAGCTTGTACTCCTTGATGAAAACCATGGATATCAGAGCAAGAACTCCAAAGATGGTAATAAACCAAATTACCGTATGTGCACTGGAGTTGTATGCTTCAATAACTTGAAGCCTTTGCTTCTCTGGAAGCGTCCAAATCACTTCAATTGACGATAGTGTCTCTTTGATGATTTTTGCCTTGTCCTTTCCAGTGACCAGTTCCTGAAGGTTTGACGCGAGAGTGTTTTGCAGGACAGATGCTGCAACTGCAACACCAACAGTCGAACCAACACCTCTGAATGTGTATTGAATGGATGTTGTAACAGCTTGTAGCTCGCTTGGGACAGCAGAGATCAACGCAACGAGAGAGACGGTAAGCATAATAGCATATCCTCCACCACACAGCATCATGGTAGAGGCAATAACACCGTCGCCCATTGTAGGTGAGTATTTGAAAATCATCAGAATAGTACCGATAATGTAGGCAACTCCACCCCAAATCGCAAGCCAGTAATAACGACCCGTGACCTTCATGAGATAGCCTGATCCGAAAGATCCAACGGCAATAGCTACAAAGTTGTAAACCAGCTTGCTACCAATTACCGACGCTGGCATATTCTGGGTGGCAGACATGAAGAGCGGAAACAGGAAAATGTAACCATAGACAGATATAGTCATCCAAAGGTTTGTTAGAGAAGACCCAAGGATAGAAGGGTCACCGAGCAAAGGAATGGGCAAGACAGGTTCCTCTGCGTGATATAATTCAATCCAACAGAATACACCAAGAATGATGGCCGAGAGAGCAAGGGGAACATAAACAGGAGCTGAACTCCACGGATACTGCGTACCTCCAATAGACAACCCCAGCATTAGGAGAACCATGGAAGTAACAAGAGTGAGAGAGCCCCAGACATCAATTCTAGCAAACGAGTTCTTCTTAACGGTATGCTCGCCACCATGGGAGCGCACTGCCTCGAG
This sequence comes from Deakozyma indianensis, assembly GCA_003706415.3. Lineage (NCBI taxonomy): Eukaryota > Fungi > Ascomycota > Dipodascomycetes > Dipodascales > Trichomonascaceae > Deakozyma > Deakozyma indianensis. Next base: position 427,019 of record PPLG03000004.1, read on the forward strand.
GTCTGACTCGTTCCTGACAGTGACAACCTCTCCCTCAGCAGGCTTTGAAGATTCCAAAAAGACGTGGACAAGAATCGACGAAATAATCATGAGTGGCACCTGGCAAGTGAATGCCGTCTGCCAGGAGAAGCGGGCCGAGATAATGCCACCAATGAATCCACCAAAGGAAGCACCAGTGCCGTAAACAATGTTACCGAGGCCCTGGAACATGCCTCGCTGGCGGAGAGAAATAAAATCAGAAATGGCAATTGTCGATAGCGACAGCATTCCTCCACCGCCGATTCCTGCCACAACGCGGCCAAAAATGAGCATTCCAAGAGAGTGCGAAACACCGCACAGCAAAGTGCCGATTCCAAACGACAAGTTGGCAAACAGCAGCATCTGACGACGGCCAAAAATGTCACTGAGCTTTCCATACAACGGCTGAGTAGCCGCGTAGGCTACGAGATACGAGGTCGTAATCCACTGGATCTGGCCAAGCGCGTTGAGATCCGACGCGATAACACCAAGAAGCGCAGTCACGAGAGTGCCATCTGCGGCAGACAAAAAGACACCAAAGTAGAGCGATGCGATGATCGTGGCCTTCCTGGCATCGGACAATTCGATTTTAGGCTTTGGCGTGGACACCCCTGACTGGGACGGAGTTTGAGCCGGCGACTGACTGAGCAAGGGCTCTGTTTCTGACGCCATCTCTAGGTCATAAACAAGGTCGAAATGGGGGAAGGTAGGTAGAACAGAGTGATTCGTGAGGGGATTTTTTTCAATTGTATGTCATATCGGGTCCCGAGTGACTTAGATAAGGCGGATGTCTCGATATCCTTTGATATACCCGCAGAATTGCGTGCTATAGGGCGTATGAGTTGGCAACAAGTTGGAAATGGAACTAATAATGTTTTCAGTATTGACCACTTGAAGCGTTCTAGTTACTGCTATCGTAGGGTTACTTCTAGTTCAGGGTTGCTCCAATCTCGCTGAAGTTGGCCAGATTTGGCAGGCGTTTGTCGGAATTAGTGGTACTCCGATAATAGAGTCCGACGATTTCACTCGGGACAAATGCCGGTTGATAGCCGGGACCTAGTAAACACAACAGTGTAATCAAACATTCTGCTGTATGCCGGGTTGATAGTCGCGACGTAGTAAACAAAAGTGTATTTATTCTGCTATTACCATTTCGTGTCGATCCATAGCGTCATCTAGTTTGTATTCCTTAATAAATCCAAGAGAAGCCAGCGACAAGACGCCAAATCCCAGTATGAACCAAATCACTGAGTGGGCGCTGGCGTCGTAGGCGTCCATCACCTGGAGTCGTTGCTTTAGTGGTAATGTCCAGATTACTTCTGTCGAAGACAATGTCTCCTCTATGATTTGCGCTGCATTCTCTCCGGTCACCTTCTCGCGTAGATTCTTGATAAGGGCATTTTGAAGAACAGAGGCTCCTACGGACACACCAACTGTGGAGCCTACACCTCTGAATGTATACTGGATAGAAGTGGTGACAGCCTGCAAATCTGACGGAACAGCGGAAATCAAAGCCACTAGCGTTACAGTGAGCATCACAGCATATCCAAAACCAAACAGTGCCATAGTCGGGGCAATGACCTCGTTGCCCATAGCAGGACTATACTTTACAAGCATAATGAAGGCACCGGCAACAAATGACACGCCACTGACAAGTGCAATAACGTAGTACCTTCCTGTGACCTTCATTATATAGCCTGCTCCAAACGAACCAATGGCGACGGCAACGAAATTGTAGACAAGTTTAGAACCAATTTCTGGAGGAGGCATGTTCTGTGTGGCCGACACGTACAGGGGAAATAGGAAAAAGTAGCAGTAATTGCCCATTGACATCCAGAAGTTGCCCAGCGAAGATCCTAATACTGAAGCATTGTTGAGAAGTGGAATAGGCAAAATGGGCTCTTCAGCATAGTACAATTCTACCACGCAAAACATGCCCAAGACAATTGGGGATAGCAGTAATGGTATGTAGACGACTGGAGAGAACCATGAATACTGCGTGCCTCCAATGGAAAGGCCGACCATGAGTAGTACCATCGAGGTTACTAGAGTGATAGAGCCCCAGACATCGATTCTGGCAAATGAACTCTTCTTGACAGTATGTTCAGCACCGTGGGATCGGACAGCTTCGAGGTCAGACTCATTTCTAACGGTAACGATCTCTCCTTCAGCAGGCTTGCTTGATTTGAGGAACGTCTCAATCAGAACCGTCGAAATGAGAATGAGCGGCACCTGGCACGAAAATGCCACTTGCCAAGATAAGTAGTCAGCAATTATACCTCCAATGTAGCCACCAACTGAAGCACCAGTCGCAAACAAGATGTTTGCCATGCCCTGGTACAGTCCTCTTTGACGAAGTGACACCAAGTCGGAAAGCGTGATAGCAGACAGAGACAGCATACCGCCGCCGCCGATACCTGCAATCACTCTACCAAATATAAGAACCCCAATTGAATGACTGATTCCGCAAATGAGAGTCCCCAGACAGAAGGAAACGTTACAAAACAGAATCATCTGCCGACGACCAAAAATGTCGCTTAACTTCCCGTACAGAGGCTGTGTCGCAGCGAACGCCACCAGGTAGGCCGTCGTGATCCATTGGATTTGAGCCAGTGCATTCAAATCAGAGGCGATACGACCTAGCAGGGCCGTTACGAGAGTTCCGTCTGCGGCCGACAAAAAAATTCCAAAATAGAGAGACGCAATGATAGCCACCTTTCTGGCAGGCGAAAGAGCAGCTGTCTGGGTTGACACCTGGCTATCTGAGCTGTCTAACAGCGGCTGAGTCTCTGAAGGCATCTTTGGGTGCTGATTGATGGCGTACTAGCCTCTATTTATCTGTTTCTCGTTTCATCCTTGGACGTAATGCCTTATCGTACCTGCTGATAACAGCTGACAGGCGTCCGGACGAGTCTTCGGTGTGCATTCCCATGGCATCGATCAGACAGAGCCTTGGGAACGGCCAGGTGTGTAATAATAGTTGGAACTACCTTTAGTTAATAAAAAGTGAGAGTTTCTGCAAATTTGTTTCTTAAATTCATGATTTACAAAATCATATCTCTCCATACACTTGGAACGGTGTCTTGCCGTTTTGGGTAACTGCCGAAGAAGGCGCCCGAAACTAATGTGGAGGAACTTCGTTGCCAAACGCTAACAGAAGGCAGAATGTCGCTCGAAACTTGGATCTGGAATCAGTCTGTTGTATCGATCTCACGGGTGTCTACAACCTGCTCTCGTTCCCCTGGCGGTCAACGCAGAAAACTGGATCGAATTGCACTCATTATAGCTGGAAGTTATTGAATTGCACTCACTACAACTGGAACCCAAGATTCCTGTCAATAGAGCCCGGTACTAAAGATGTAGCAGTTCAGAATCTGACTTCTTTATTGCTTAGAGTTGCTAGTCTGCATCTCCCTGGATATGCCAGGCATATGGCTCTTTCATGCCGACTCAAGCAGACGCATGTCAGTGGAAGCAGAGACGTTGGGACCTGCATACTACGGGTAAGGAGTAAACGGAAGCGGAGATGTCTAACATGTTCAATATCTCTTTCACGAAGCCTGCTGTGTACCTGCTGTTGTAACTCGAAAACTGTCTCGCAACTATTGTCTGATTTTCACTTGCCCCGAACACAGTACGTTAGTATATGGCATCCTGAGATATGTTCAAGATAAATAAAGGAGTGTTCTCGTTTGTAAAAGATTATACATAAAAAAAAAATAATCTCACACGAGGAGAATCTACAGCCAAGCACTCAACTCATGTTTCAATGCACTCGATGCCCCATAGCCAGGACGCATGACTGGAAATAGAGTTCAAAGTACAAGCAGGCCGCAGCTGTCCGGATAAAAAGAGACATTCACCCTGTTGCGGACAGAAAAGGGCTCTTAGGCATTGACAGTGATCAACGCCAGTTTAAGGCAACAGCTAAACGGTCCGAAACCACAGAACAGGAAGTGAAAAAGAATGTCGTGGCGGAACAAACTGCGCAGAATCACTGCCAAAAGGAGCCTTTCCCTGGGGTCGGCGCGGGGACTCAGGCGATATTGCTATATAACCCCGGATTTTTCACTACCACAAACGGAAATAAAAGTGCATTTGCGGGGATAATTGCCTTAAACAGTAGTCAAATTGCAACGAAGCTTTTTGAACAGATTCCTGAGAGCCGAAGCTTCATCTTCCGGACTATAAATGCATCGTACATTCTCTACTGGTGTCTAAGCAAAAAACCTCCAAAACACCGCTCAATCACACCATGTTTAGCAAAGCCGTAACTCGCAACAACGTTGGCCGCTTTGCAGTTCGCCAGACTCTTCGCAGAGCTTCTAGCAAAGCAACAGCACAACCTGCGGCAGACATCTCTGCTGTGTTTCCTTCCCTATCTGGCAAGGAAGTTCCTCCGATGGAGCCCAGGTTCGTTGACGTCCAGCAGCGCCTCATCGAGGGCAACGAAGACCGCCTCATCTCGTCCTGGAACAAGCTCATTGAGAACATTCGACAAGAAGCCCAGGTCATTGCCAAAGAGCGAGAAAACGTGATCCCACAGATTGAGTTTTCGTCCATCATCCAGAAACCAGACGGCTCCTATGGATTCTCCGAGGCCGACGAGGCAGCCGTCCGTAAGCGTGGATGTGCAGTGATTCGCAACGTCATAGACGAGAAGGAGGCTCGGGATTACAAGAACATGGCGGAATCTTATATCAAAGCCAATCCTGGCAAGATTACAGCTTTCCCTGCCGACCAGCCATCGGTCTATGAGCTTTACTGGTCCAAATCTCAGCTTCGTGCTCGTTCGCACCCAAACATGATCAAAGCACAGCTGGCGCTCAACTCCGTCTGGACTTCAACTGCAAAGCAGCCGCAGCTCTATTCTACCCATCATGTTGCTACTTATGCTGACCGTCTCAGAATCAGACTCCCTGGTGACTCCAAGTTCACTCTTGGCCCTCACATTGACGGTGGCTCCATCGAGAGATGGGAAGACCCCGAGTATGCCAAGGTATACCAGGACATTTTCTCCGGTAACTGGGAAAATTACGATCCATTCGACATGAACCATCGTCTCACTGCCGTTTCTGACATGTACGATGGCGCCGGTGCATGCTCCATGTTCCGCACTTTCCAGGGCTGGCTGTCCATGTCAAACACTGGGCCCAATAAAGGTACACTTCTGGTTAACCCGCTGATCAGACAATCCACTGCATACACAATGCTGAGACCTTTCTTTTCTTCCAGGTCTGCCCCCGTCAGTGATTTCCTTTACGATCCGCTGGTCGACGACATCTCTGGCCAATGGGACTTTGTTGCTCCTTCAAGAGTCTTTCCAAATACAGCTCTCGGTGCAGGTCAGGAACTGAATCCAAAGACCCATCCTCACCTTGATCTGGCCAATACTATGGTTCCAACACCAGATGTCAAGCCTGGCGATTACGTTGCATGGCATTGTGATATGATCCATGCTGTGGAGAAACAGCACCTCGGTGACACTGATTCTTCCGTCATGTACATTCCATCTTGCCCATTGACGGAATCCAATGCCAAATATCTTCTTCAGCAGCGTACTGCCTTCCAAGCATTGTCCCCCGCGCCAGATTTCCCCGATGCCGGTGGCATTGGCGAATCTCTCAATGTTGGAGCTGGTGACATCGAAGACGTGTACCCAGCGGGTCGTGCAGCATTTGGCCTTGAACCGTTTTCCGAGAACCAGGCAACTAACGAGAGTGAGAGGCGCATCGTTGAGTTTGCCAACAACTTGCTTGCCCATTAAATGAAAATACTGGATGTCTGGCCATGCATTTGTACTACATAAGAGAGGAAACTGTGCCACTTACTGGATTTCCACGGTTATCTCATGCTGTACATTCTTCTGTGATTTGCAGAACAATTAATAAAGGATTATAAGGGATTACCACACTAGCCCACACATAGAATCGAGTTGTAATTAGAAATCACCTGCCGAGGGATTTGACTTTGCCTCTATCCAGTATGAAAATGCGTCGTGTGGACTCAGCAATTCCTGAGCTTGGTTGTCATTTTCCACGTCATGAAGGGACCACCGTTTGAACTTAGACGCAGGTATTTGTCCTGTCCAGATCATTTGACAAGCGTTATCAGATAAGTCATACGTTGGAGGCTCCTCTCCCTCCCTGGGTGCTGCTTGTTCTGTCCACTTTATTCGGTTATTCATCAAGTGGGCATACTTCTTGACCTGCAAGCGAGAGCCCTCCACGATAACCACGCTAAATTCCTTTCCAAACAACACCATTCCGACAATAGACAGTTCCTTTGCATTTTTGTGTACAAGAAATTTGTGCTTGCCATCTTTTAGCTGTGAGATTCTAAACGCTGCCAGAAAGACGCCTTGGGTTGATTTATCACGGTCAATTTTCGCTTCCATTTTTTGCTGGCGTTCTTCAGACGTCAGCTGGCGATCGAGATTTTCTTGCTCGTGCTTCTCCTTTCGTAGACCAATCTGTTCCCGCACAATTGTTTCTACTTTTGTGGGATTCTGAATAGCCTCTTGAGCAAATACACTCATCATATTGGAGAGTTTCACCTTTGGAGGAGGCGCAGGATCCAAACCAAGTCTGATTCTATCCTGCTGCTCCTTATGCTTCTCAGAACGTTCGTTCTTCCGTATTCTCTTTGTCTCTTTCTTTGTTTTGTACATCTTGATCTGCTGCGGCAGAAAGGACTCCCAGGGAGCGCCAGTGACAACTGGATGTTGTATCAGGTTGGTAATCTCATCCAAAAAAGGGGTCTCAATGCCATCATAAGAATCAACAAACTCCTTGTCCCACCACTCTATAGACGGCGGATCGTGAGGAAAGTACTCACGTTCCCCCATTGTAATTTGTAACTCTTCCTCGCGAGCCAGCTCTTGCTCCTTGATTTTTTGAAGTTCCCGCTCCTCCTTCTCTTTCTCTCTCAATTGTCGAGCCTCTTCTACGAATTTGCCTTGTTCATGAAACACTAGACCTTTCCGTAGCCTTGCCCTTGTGGCATTTCCGTGATCCAGACTCTTGTCGTAGTATTCGCTCTTTTTATCAAGTTTTGGGGCATCAGCATGATGGTCAAGATACGGATTGGCTCTCAAGTTCCAAGTGCCTTGTCGTTTTCCATCTGTACTGTCATCATTCGAAATCTGTTTCAACAGCAGCGGATGCACAGGGGTATTGAGACCAGTAGGTTGTGTATGCAATGTACTGGAGGCCAGCAGGGGGTGAATAGGAGCATTTAGACCCTTCCTCTCGTCTGATATGCTAGTGGGTTCTTCATGTCGACTAACTTGTTTCGTTTCCTGCTTTCGTCGTTTAGCAGCTTCAATTCTGTTCTTCAAACTCTGTGTATCAATCTTGCGTGGCTTGTCTCCATTTCCAGGAGACTCATCTCGATGCCTCTTCATGACGTCCTCAAGACAGTTATTATGAAAGGTACTTGATGATACAGAGTACCAGGATAAGATGACTTGAGTTGTCCCTAACAGGAAATATTTAAATTTCAGCTCGGAAAATTCCGAGACTTGGACTTAAATTAATTTATTGGTTTGGAACTCGTAGAAGCAGTGGCAATGAGCTTGTTACGTACTGTAAGTAGATGCTACTCAAGCGTCAGATCTGTGATGAGCCGCTGTGACGTCTGTGGAACTGTCCTGCGAGCCGAGGAGATTTCTAGAAGCAAAGAGCTCAAGCATATCGAAAGCCCGAAAGCCTCCAAGTATGATCTGCTCTTGAAAAATATCGATTCTGAAGTTTTGAATCACCTGAATGGCTCTGCCGATTGGGCTGCTGCAAATAAAGCAAGATCTGAGCTGAAGGATCTCTTGTACAAGAAGCAACAACAGTCAAAGTTATGCACATGTCAGACATGTCGGGATATCAGACTTAATCGCATCCAGGATATCAACCCTCCTGAGAAGACTTTCACTCCTCCTTCAAGCAAGAATCCGAGAGTCTTCCTAATAGATGCCCTGGATTTTCCTGCTACCGTTTCAAAAGATCTGCAAAGTATGGCAAAGCCCAATGATTTGTGGGTGGTCACAAAGGCTGATCTGTTTGCTAACGATAGAGGATTCATCAAAGAGAGAATTTTACCGTTTGTAAAGTCAGAGCTTGAGAAGTTTGGAGTGGACCCCAGAAATGTGCTTCTTACCAGTGCCAAGGCCGGCTGGGGTCTTGAAGAGCTCTTTCATAGGGTCGGCTCGAGCGCAAATTTCATTGGACATGCAAATACAGGGAAAACATCGCTGGTGCTTGCTTTGCATAAGCACTTTGGTGGGCTGGATGGCAATGCAACTGCTACTCTGAAGAGCAAGATGCAGCATATCTCTGGATTCCCCTGGATAACAAAAGAGCGCATGCCGTACTTTACGGGAACAAAGACTTTATATGATACCCCGAGCTTAACGGAAACAGGATATCCTTACAATGAACTTCAGACTGGGAAGCTCAAGAAACTGGCAGAGGGCAAGGTGATGATGAAAAGTCATAATCATTACAACGTAAAAAGGGTGGTCTGCAAGCCTGGCCAGGTTCTTTCATTTGGTGGAGCCATGGCTGTGGAGTATCCAGACACCCCTGAAAATGAAGGCACAGTATTAATCGCTTGGCCAGTGGCTGCCGACGATTATTTGAAGCTTCGTACCTTCTCCAGCCTTGAAAAAATGAGGAGCGTGATGAAGGCGCCTAAGGACCAGCAACATGAATGGTTCTATGTCTCAGAGAATGCTGATCTGGGAGAGAAGATCCGTCATACAGTTACGGGGGGAGGACTGTCTCTTGCAGTTAGAGCTGTCGGAAGCATTCATTTCCGTGTGAATGGTAAAAATCCTGATGGAAAGGAGATTTCCATTCACAGTTTAAAGGAAGGAAGCATTGTTCCTTATGGAGACATACTTCAATTCACTAGAAACAAGACGACAGAGGAATTAGAGATGGAGAAGCCCAGTTATCTGCAAGCGATGAAAATCAAGGAGCGCAGCCTGAGAAAGAAGCGTACAAACAAGGAGGCATTCGAACGAGCAGCACGGGAATTGCAAGGAACCGCCTAATCCCAGCAATGGAGTAGTCTCTGAATGAGAACAAACAATCTTCATCTGGCTAATCTCAATGTATATATATATTTATTTCATTTTAAGTGTTCTTTCGATATGGCTTACAGCTCCTTGCCTTCTTGTGCCCTGGTGATGCTCAGGCATCAACAAGTAAAGTATGATTGTCTCATCCTAAGCGTATCTTTGAGTATTCTATATCAATATATCCTTTTAATGTATTACCGAATCGAATCATGTTAATTCTTTTATTTTATAACGTCCCAGTCATCCATTTTACAGTTTCTTATTTTGTGCTGTTTACTGGAACCTGTAGGGCACTAGCTCATCACCATCATTGCCACTCATTACAACAACTAAATACACTGCAATTTACCCAAAATTCTGCACAACTGATGACGGCGAAGCAGTGCCAGAGGTGTAGACTGCCTCTGCTGATGCACGAGTCCTTGCAGGACCTTGGACCTGCTCAGATGAGGATGCTTTCCAAGCACGAAACACCATCTCTAGTAGGACATGATTCCGTACCTTACAAATCTGACAAACAGCTACCAGGAGTGGGTAAATCTTGGTCAAATATATCACCTAGTTCATCTACTGCTGCTGGTGAATCGTACATTATGCTGGATCCAAATGTGGATGTGGCAGCATCCAGACTGTCTCCTAACAATGGAACTCCCTCACAAACGACAATATCAAACAACGTGAGGACACTGGAGAATGTGTTTGAATCGCTGAGTTGTAAAAGTGAGATTGACTATCCTGTTTGTTCGGATTGCGCAGAGATAGTGCGTGAGAAGCTGAAGGAAGAATACGAAGCACTGCGAAAGGAAAGGGATTCATATGTCAGCTTTCTGAACCAGCTCAAGAGTTTGCCAAGGGACAGTTCTCAAGAGATCGGCCAGGTCAGTAAGGATATCGACAATCTGAAGAATGTAACGGCACAAGCCTTGTCGGAGCTGAAAGCAGCCGAAGAGGAGCATGCTGCTCTGGAACGAGAATTTGAAGAGCTTAAACGGGAAGAGAAGCAACTGGAAGTTGAAGAAGAGCAGTTTTACTTGCTGCAGAATGAAGTACAGACGCAGCAGATGCTACAGAGTGAGGAGAAGCTAACACTTGACGCGGTCTACGATAACAAGGTAGCCCTGCTGCAGAGACTGCAACGGGTGAATGTTTATAATGATGCATTTTGCATTGGTCATGACGGCTACTTTGGCACAATCAACAGCCTTCGCTTGGGCAGATTGTCGACCAGAAAAGTCGAATGGTCTGAAATTAATGCGGCATGGGGACAGACGCTGTTACTCATGGCGACGGTAATCCAAAAGCTTGACATCAAGATTGAAGGTTACCGATTACGGCCACTAGGATCGTGCTCCAAGATTGACAAGATCTTGGAGAACAAGAGTGTCAACTCGCTTGAACTCTTTTCAGCTGGCGATTATGCTATTGAGCGATTATTCTTACACAAAAGAATTGACGCAGCAATGGTAGCTTTCCTTGCTGTTATCAAGCAGGTATGTGCATTCATCGAAAACAAGGATCCGGGGCAGAAAACTCCCTATGCCATTGACAAGGATAAGATCGGCGGACTGAGCATCAAGCTGACGATTTCTGCAGCAGATGACAAGTGGACTACTGCTTGCAAGTATGTCTTGACCAATGCGAAGTGGATCCTGGCATATGCCAGTAAGCAGTGAGCCCGGTCTCACGGAGTGTGAATGCTGTTCTAAGGACAGTTTTACTGGTGCATGACCCTGCGTCAGTGATTATATCCGCATTTTTATTCAGTATTTATCGATTCGCTAGACATCGTGTCTCAGCTGATCTATTTATTTTGTTATACGTAACATATTCACTAGGTACAGAGGGTGGCAACACCTGGAACGACAGTCGAGAGATTCAAGAAAACAAGCGAAAGACCGATCTGGACTGATGACAATCGGGGCATCTCCCAGTTGTTGTTGGACGCCAAACTCGCGCCTCTTGCGAACGGCTGAGGTCTTCATTTTTACACTAGCCCAAAGTGGTAATGTAATTGAAATATCTATTAGTCAAGCATACGAAGACTTGACACTCGCCACTGATCGATAGATATGAAAGACAGATTTGTAATATCGCGCCAAGGCGAGAAAACAGAGTATAAGCACTCTGAATTGCTGTTTAGAGTGCATTCTCTCAGCGACGGGCTCTCCAGTTACCTTGATCCAGCGACTCTAGTGAGCAAAGTAGAACAAGGACTGTTTGATGAAGTCCAGACAACCCACATAGATGAATTGTTGGCAGAAACAGCTGCCTCAATGGTTACTAAGCATCCGGATTATGGTTTGCTGGCTGGCCGTGTAGCTGTTTCAGCGTTGCGCAAGGCAACACCGGCCAAGTTTTCTGAGGCCATCCAGAAGTTGTATGGTCTCACGCATGGTGTAGATACGAGAAAGGTGCCGGTTGTAAGCGAGGAACTGTTCCAGATTTCGACCAAACATGCGGATCGTATTGACTCTCAGATCATCCATGAGAATGATCTGCAGTATTCCTACTTTGGTTTCAAGACGATGGAAAGGGCATACCTTTTACGAGCAAATGGACAGATAGTCGAACGACCTCAGTACATGCTGATGAGGGTCGCTCTTGGGATCCATGGGAACGACCTTGAGCGAGCCTTTGAAACATACCGCCTAATGTCAGACAGAGTGTTCACGCATGCCTCGTCCACACTGTTCAACGCCGGAACGCCTTCTCCAGCAATGTCATCATGCTTCCTATTGGGAGTCAAGGAAGACTCGGTTGAAGGCATCTTTGAGACACTCAAAGACTGTGCCATGCTCTCCAAAGGTGCAGGTGGTATTGGTTTGCATATTCACAATATCAGGGCTCGCGGATCTTATATCTCTTCTACCAACGGAACATCTAATGGAGTTGTTCCGATGCTAAAAGTTTACAACAATGCGGCCCGGTATATAGATCAGGGCGGAAACAAACGGCCAGGTGCAATAGCCGTCTACCTAGAACCTTGGCATGCAGATATCTTTGATTTCTTGGATCTGCGGAAAAACCACGGTGCAGAAGAAGTACGTGCTAGAGACTTGTTCTATGCATTATGGATTCCAGATCTCTTCATGAAGAAGGTTGAAAATAATGAATCTTGGTGTCTGTTTTCTCCAGATTCCGCCCCCGGACTGTCAGATGTCTGGGGAGAAGAGTTTGAGAAACTTTACGACCAGTACGAGCTGGAAAAGAGGCAGATATCCAAAGTACCTGCAAGGAAGCTGTGGCTAACTATTTTGGATTCTCAGGTGGAAACGGGGATGCCCTTCATGCTTTACAAAGACGCCTGTAATGCTAAATCAAACCAACAAAATTTGGGCACTATCAAGTCCTCTAATCTGTGCACAGAAATTGTAGAGTATTCTTCTCCAGACGAGGTTGCGGTTTGTAACCTTGCCTCAATTGCGTTGCCAGCATTTGTAAAGCAACCTGTCGATGAAGACACTCCAGACACTCTCGTTAAGAATGCTGCTTTTGATTTCCAAGAACTTCACAGGGTTACCAAGGTTGTTGTGAGGAACCTCAACAGAGTCATAGACAGAAATGCCTATTCCATTGAAGCAGCGAGGGTTTCCTCCACTCGCCACAGGGCCATCGCCGTTGGTGTCCAAGGCTTGGCCGATACCTTCATGGCAATGTCAATGTCATTTGGTGACGAGGGCTCCAGGGAACTGAACAAACAAATTTTTGAAACGATTTATCATGGTGCTGTGGAAGCTTCTGTAGAGCTTGCTGCTGTCGATGGATCTTATGAATCATATGAGGGCTCGCCAGCATCCAAGGGCCAGCTTCAATTTGATTTGTGGAAAGTGAAACCTTCCGATCTGTGGGACTGGGATTCTTTGAAAAGCAAAATGGAAAAGCACGGCCTTAGAAATTCTCTGCTCGTTGCCCCGATGCCTACCGCTTCCACATCCCAGATACTTGGTTATAACGAATGCTTCGAGCCTTACACCAGCAACATGTACTCTAGACGAGTGTTGGCTGGTGAGTTCCAGGTTGTCAACCCTTGGCTTGTCAAGGAGCTGATCAGGTTAGACCTCTGGTCAGACAAAATGCGAAACCAGATTCTTGCTGCCAGAGGATCTGTTCAAGACATTACAAGTATCCCCCCGACAGTTAGGGAAAGGTTTAGGACGGTCTGGGAGATCCCTCAGCGCAGGATTATTGACATGGCGGTAGACAGGGCTCCGTTTATTGATCAAAGTCAAAGTTTGAACATTCACATGTCTCATCCAACATCGCCCAGACTGAACGCAATGCACTTCCACGGTTGGAAGCGTGGTCTCAAGACAGGAATGTACTATTTGCGTACCCAGGCTGCTGCTGCAGCTATTCAATTTACAGTTGATCAAGAATTGCTCAAAGAGAACAGGAAGACGAAGGCAGTGAACGTCATGGCTGTTGAAAAAGATTCACCAACTATGAAGAGAGTGAAGATTATTACTGAAAGTGCTGAACAGTCGCTGGCCTGTAGTGTTAGATCTACTCCAGACTGCGAATCCTGCTCATCTTAGGAGTGGCCAGCTCCTTTGTATATACTGGCATTATTTATTATCATGAATTATTTTTTTGAACTACATGCTATCTACATCTCTCAGTCTTCCTCAAAGCTGGAGTGACATACCACATAGGTCAATTCGGAAGCACAGGAACTCAACTCAGATGTGACCAGTTGCTCTGACATGGGAAAATGTCGACATACCCCAAGGCTGTTTTTTGTGATCAGGAGAATGACAAATGACAAATGCAGGGTACGCTAGCATACAGAGCTATTGCACAGTAATCAACCACACAGCATCCGCATTCACATTGTTGAAAGCATTTCTCATTTCCGGATAATGTCCAAAGACTGCATAGCATACCGCCAGCATATCATCAAACACATCTGCAGAGACGGTAGTATTAGTGAGAATGCTAGTGATACAATCACATGTGCACTGTAGGATCCTGTTAGAAGAAGTAAATTTATACTTCGCCATTTCGTTTTTACTGGCTCTTGCATCCACAGTAGTACGTTTGGCAATTGTGCTCTTCAAAATTGGCCATAAAGATACTACACGGCTGGACATGAACTGCCCGGCGTGACGACATGTCACTGCAATTGTTTGAAGAGCAAGTTCAACGACCACAGTTTCATCATCTTTCAATCGAGCAACAACTAGTGGCCAGTAAGCGTTCACAATAGGCAGAAAGGATTTCTGACTAGTTGACAGGATCGGGATACAGCTTATCAACAGTTGTAGAAGGCCAGCACGAATATTGACAGATTCGTGAGTGAGAAACAACTCTAGACTAACCATGATACGCTCTACCGTCTCGTATGTCTTCTTTGGCACAGGAGAAGTCCATTTGTCGAGTTCTTTGTCCTGTGGTGCTTTAGAATACTCAGAAGCATCATCAACCTCGTCCTCTGTCGTTTTTCCTCTTTCACCAAACGGCTTGTTTGGGTGAGGCTCGAATCCTTCGTCTTCGTCCTGGGTACCAAGTTCTACTACCGGCTTCTGTTTCACCCAGTCCAACAGAGCACCAAACGAATCGACAGACGTGGTAGTCCCTGTAGATGCCCATGTTCCCAAGTCTATCTGTAGAGCTGAAAGATAGTGACCCTTCACAACCTTAACGAGCGAATTGAAAACCTCAAATATGCCTTGCGTTATCGACAAGTATCCATGGTAGCTGTCAAGCATGGCAAAGAGCGTGGATATCGTGTCTGTCAAGTAAGGTACTATTGAATGACCGGAAATTTTGATGAGAGCGGACAAAATACGCCACGTGTACGGTGAAATGTCAAGACTGTTCAATCTGACAGAAAGGCTATCGACCAGATAGTCAGCATTGTCCACAATCATATCTCGTACTGAGCCATAATTGCAGTTTTGTGCAATCACTTGGCAACAATACTGGCTTTGTTGCAGAATGAAGGGGTCAGAGGACCCCAAATTCTTGATGATTGGGTATAAACCTTCTATGAGCTCATATCGAAACTCTTCTTTTAGCAACTGAGAGCCAGCGGCCATGCCTCGAAGCGATATTGAAATTTCGTTGCTGGAAGACTCGCTTGATTCCAACTTTTCATGAAATATCTGGACCGCATCAAAGATATTGCTCTGCTTGATAGCGGAAGTATCGACCAGGAAATCAGATGTGTTGGTAGCGCCGCGGAGAAGGGTTTCAACTAGCCAAAGAGCAGCGACATTCTCGTTTGCTTCTACAAGGAGATTCTCAATCAGAGAATCTGCATGCTCCGAGGAACCTAATTGCATCACAAGGCCCTCCAATTTTTCTTGAGAAGCTGGTGATGTTGAAACAGTAATTGGAATAGGCGAGAGATCCTCAATTTTCGAGGGATCAAACTTGGACATCTCAACTGTTGTAACAGCTTTAGACTTTTCTAGTTTGACAGATGACTCCACCATCTGTAGTAGACGCTTTGAGAGTGTCATGGAAGGATAAAGTGTGACAGCTGTCGACAGTGCCCCCAGGACCGTGACTGCATTTGAGCTGTCATGCTCTGCCAACACTCGAGGTAAAGCATCTATCCATTCGTCAATTTTATCCGCAGCAACGGTGCTGAAGTGTGGGGACTGTAGTAGTAGCTCGAGCTCGAACAGGGCTGACTCGGAGTTGTCAACAGAGATCAAGTAAATGAGGTTCTCGACCGCAATCGGTAGCGATGCCGGTAGGAATTCAAAACTGTTGGCAATAGTAATAAATAAGGACTGCAGCGATTCTCTGACCTGCAGCTTGTCGTGCTTTCTGAGCTTTGCAGTAAAGGTGCTCAGCGCCATGCGGATCTGCTCGTCAGTGGCATTGAGCCAAGCAGGATCCAGCTGTGCGCCAACCACAAAGACATTGGAGATCAAGTCATCAAGGATCTTGATGGAGAGTTCTAGAGTGGCTGCATTCGCTTTATTGCCGACCTTGCCCGAAGTCACTTTGGAGACGGTGGAAAACGTGCCCGGAATCATTTCCAGCAGAATGCTTGGAGCGTTCTTGTGTCTGTTGATCATGTTTATAATGACCAGTAGCAATTTACAACTCTCTTCCTGCAGCTCGTTTTCGCCAGATTCCAGAAAGATTAGCAGCTGCGCAACATTTGTTCTCAGCACCTGCTGCGGATCGACAAGCAGCGGGTAGTTGGAATACAACAATCCCAAAGCCTTGCAACCTGCAATTTTCGTGTAGCTAGACGCATCCGGCCTACTAATCATGTAGAGAACAATTGACGAGGTTGAGATCACTCTTTTACGGTCCAGAGACGCCTTCCAGCCACTGTTCAACAAGATACAGTAGAGATTCAGGGCTTTTTCGCTCAGCGAGTCGCTGATGGAGTCTCTCTGGAGCAATTGAAACACTGGAAAGAAGATGTAATCTGCAAGCTTCAAATCAACGTTTGGCACTGGATCAAGGATGCGCAGCAGATCTTTCAAGCCGTTTGAGATCTCCTCGTCACGGTCAGACGATTTTCTGGCGGTTAGCGGCGCCAGTGACGCACAGACGGGTTGCACACGCCTGAAAATGCCATCGTTCTCCATGTTCTGGAATCGGCCTGGCGGAATCCAGAGAGATGGATGATGTTCGTACGAGGTGCTGTCCCAAATTCATGCTGGTTGGGACTTCCCCCTGAGCGGACAGCGATGAGATGAAACTAGGCGTTTGAAGGCGACCTCCGAGCGAACGGCTAAGGAAGCATGCGAAAAGGGCAAAGACAAAACAACCGAGAGCAGTTTCTATAAAAGTTATGTTGCTAAATGAATCAGTTTTAACAAGACTGTACGGTGCGGCAAAACCGTGGCCCCCCTTAACATGTGCCCTGGAAAACTCCACGGCATACAGGAACGTGGAAGTTGCGCGGTAACCCGGACAATCTCCGGTGTCAGGCCATCGAAAGGTACAACATGGAGGTAATGGGCCAATCACTAGTGTCGGAATTCCCACCGTCATCATACGATTCGATCTCAGTCAGTGCGAGGGTTGCAGGGTCCAGGAGCATGGATCAACTGACATAGCTTCCCAGTTGGGCAACTTCAGCAAGCGCTTACCTCCGCTATCTGCGAGCGACGGGGGTTCGGGCCGCTTATGTGAACTAAAAATTGACTTCCTCGGAGTAAAAGGGCGTCTCTACAATCAGATTTTTTCAGATTGCTGTTTCTGACGTCGGATCCCTTCGCTGAGCCATCTCCCTGGTCGGCTAATCGTTTGTCCGACAGTGCCGTATCCTGACCGTTGCTACTCGGGCACCCCGGGTGCTCCGTTGGCACACCTCCAACCTCCAAGGCAGACGCTGTGCGCCGCGGCATACGCAAGGCAGCCGCAGAACCCTGTGGGGTGCGGCATCTCCGTTCCGAACAAGAATCCCTACTAGCATGACCATGACGTTGATGTAGCAACGACTGGCAGGCAGCAGCAACAATGAGCCGATTGCCACTGTGTTTCATTATAAAAGGGGCCCATTTCCCCTGACGATGAACATCATTGAGAACCCTCAAAGACACACAAACACACCACACAAAAATGACCAAGGAAGTTCAACCACTGCCATTCAGAGGTACCGACGGTGCCGACATCTTGGGCCCACGCAACCTCGACAGAGAGCGTCAGGACCCTGATCTCATCTGCCCTCCATCCACCGACTCCGGTACTGTTCCAAACTGCAAATGGTCCTTTGCCGACTCGCACATGAGAATCGAGGAAGGTGGCTGGGCCCGCCAGACCACTATCCGTGAGCTCACCACTTCGAAGGAGCTCGCCGGTGTCAACATGAGACTCGACGAGGGCGCCATCCGTGAGCTCCACTGGCACAAGGAGGCCGAGTGGGCCTACATGCTCGAGGGCAGATGCAGAATCACCTGCTTCGATCTCGAGGGTGGTGAGTACGAGGCTGACCTCGAGAAGGGTGACATCTGGTACTTCCCTACCGGCCGTCCTCACTCCATCCAGGGTGTTGGCAAGGGCGGCTGCGAGTTCATGCTCATCTTTGACGACGGTAACTTCTCAGAGGACGAGACCTTCTTGCTGACCGACTGGCTCGCTCACACCCCAAAGAGCGTCATTGCCAGAAACTTCAAGATGCCAATTGAGATGTTTGACGTTCTCTCCGACAAGGAGAAGTACATCTTCCGCGGCCACGTTCCCGACCTCTCCAAGCCATCCACCCCAGCTGGCGCCAGACCCTCCAAGTACGTGTTCACCCACAAGCTGCTGGCACAGGAGCCTCTCAAGACTTCTGGTGGTGAGGTCCGTGTCGTTGACACCTCCAACTTCCCAATCTCCAAGACCATCTCTGCTGCCCACGTCATCATCAAGGAGGGTGGTATCCGTGAGCTCCACTGGCACCCCAACGGTGACGAGTGGTCTTACTTCATCAAGGGTAAGTGCAGAGTCACCATCTTTGCCTCCTCTGGTACCGCCAGAACCTTCAACTTCCAGGCTGGTGATGTCATGGCTGTTCCTCGTGCTTTCGGCCACTACATTGAGAACATTGGTGAGGGCCCAGTTGAGATGCTCGAGGCTTTCCGTGCTCCACGCTTTGAGGACTTCTCTCTTGACCAGTGGCTCGCTGCCACCCCAGCCCAGATGGTTGCTGACCACCTCAACCTGACTGGTGATGACGCCGAGAAGTTCACCTCCTCTCTCGAGCACTCCGGCACTGCCATCAAGGAGTAAGCGTGCATGTTTGCATCTGCTCTAGAGCTTAAAATAGTCCATTTTTATCAATAAATCTTTGGGATGCCTTCTTAATACTATTGTCATTCGATGAGCTTGTCAACAAGTTAAGTCTGAGCTGTTCAAGGCGTGTTACACGTAGGCTACACAGGCGCACGAGCGGGTAAATAAATCGATATTCGCAGTTCGTGTTGACAGCTGATAAAGGACTGTAAACCGTTTTAAAGAGCGTATTTATTTCATGATTATTCTCTGGCCTTGAACAAATGCCTTGAGGTTCCCGTATCCTTCAATTAGCGTGCCGAATAGACAGCGTAGATCGTCCAACTTTATACTCAAATTATGAGATTCTAGATTAGTGCCAAGGAACATCACGTCTTTTTAAACTAACCCATGTAATTCTTCTTTTGTTTATAATGTGCTCTCCTGTTCTTTCATTTAACGCGTTTTCGCAGGAGAAAACCTCGCACAAAAATAATGGGAGTGACGGGATGAAAATAGGCACACGTGGGGTCGGGACCGTATTGAATAGCATTCATAACTCAAAAATGTAGATTTGCTTCTCAATTTCGAGATCTTCGCTCTTGCAAAAATCACTCAGCAATTCAATCATCTCCGCATTCGCCGGACCGGGGTCTCCTCGAAGAAGCGGTTTTAGCTCAGTTGGGAGAGCGCCAGACTGAAGTCAACTTCAGTCTTAACAAGTTATCTGGAGGTCCCGCGTTCGATCCGCGGAAATCGCACTTTCTTTTTTGGTTTTTAAATTGTTTAAGGGAAAAGGGTTCTTTTTGAACTTGGTTATTCTGTATCGTTATCCATTGTCAATCCAATTGGGAAACTCGGCCCCTGAACTTCTAAAGTTTGGGGACTTTTGAACTACTTATCCGTATATAAACTTGCTGAATCATCTATAATCTATCGCTCGTCATTGACAAGTCTAACCAATGGCCTGTACTCTGCCTTCCACATTTGAGACTTCACCCATCTCAAGCAAGCGCTAAAGTGGCGAGGAATCTCCACGCGCTCATGGTCGGGAGTGGTTTCTTGCTCAACGCGAGCAACACCATCCTCAACGGCCTGGAGGACGACAGCAGTAGCGACTCTGGCGGAAACCTCCAAAACGTCAGTGACATGAGGCAGAAGACCCTCCTTCTCGTTCTGGAAAATTGGAGACAGTTCTGACAGGGCATCGACTGCAGCAGCCAACATTGGCTTGGTGATGGTCGAGGCTCTGGAGAGAACTGCGCCAAGTCCAATACCGGGGAAGACATAGCAGTTATTATTTTCAGCAATTCTGTAGCCATCCACAGGAAGGAACGGAGAGCCGGTAGCAACAAGAGCCTCAAACTTGGTCCACTTGAGGATATCTGCCGGTTGCGCCTCAGCCAGCTTTGTAGGGTTACTCAAAGGCAGAATAATGGGTCTCTTGGTGTATTTGTGCATTTCCTTTATGGCCTCCTCAGTGAAGGCGCCAGCCTTGGTGGAACAGCCAACCAACACATTTGGTCTAACCTTGGAGATGACCTCCTTCAGATTACCGGTATCGATATCTAGGTAGTCAACATCAGGAGCGGCGTATGGACGTTGGCCAGGAGACAAATTCTCGTTCATGGATTGCAACAGAAGGCCAGGTCTGTCCATGAGCGAGACTTTGCTATAGGCCTCCTCCTTTGACATGCCGTTGGTTGTCATATTCATAATGATCTGGTCAGCAATACCGACGCCAGCGGAGCCTGCACCAAAGACAAGCACTCGAGTATCTTGCAGGTTCTGGTTCATAAACTTGAGACCAGCAGTGATTGCCGCCATGGTTACGGCACCAGTGCCCTCGATATCGTCATTGAAGCACGGAATCTCGTCCTTGTATCTTTCCAGAACTCTTCTGCCGTTGAGGACACCAAAGTCCTCAAAGTGTACAACCGCCTTGGGGAACAGCTTCTTGACGGACTGGATGAAGGCATCGACAAACTCATCATACTGCTTACCGCGGACTCTCGGGAACTTGTTTCCAAGGTAGAGGGGATCCTCCAGCAGGGTCTCATTGTTGGTACCTGCGTCAAGGACAACAGGGATCACACGGGAGGGATGCACACCGGCACAGAGAGTCATGAGAGACAGCTTGCCAATACAGATACCGATTCCTCCAACACCCTGATCGCCAATTCCAAGAATTCCTTCACTATCCGTCACGACGATGTAGTCAATGTCCTCCTCACCGCCAAAGCCGGCGAGTCGCTTCTCCACGTCTCCGATTCTCGTGATGTCCAAGTAGCAACCCTCTGGGCGGCGGAACTGGTTGGAATAGTTGATAATGCTGTCACCGACAGTCGGGGTGTAAATGATGCTAAACATCTCCTCAATGTGATCTGACAGCAACTTGTAGTACAAGACCTGGTTTTGGGAACGCATCGAGTGCAAGAAGGCATTCTTGGCAAGGTTCGTAGGAACACGCTTGTACTGCTCGTAGGCTCTTCGGGCCTGCGTCTCCAGGGAATTGATGGCCGAGGGAACCATTCCATGAATGCCAAAGATGGTGCGCTCCTCATCAGAGAAGCCTGAACCCTTGTTGAACTGGGGCAGATTCAGCAAACGATGTCCGGTGTACGAGCACTCAATCGGGCCGACAATTGACAGTCTGGAGACCTTCTTGTCAGGGACTTTGGTCGTTTGCGATCTCACCTGCTGGGCGCGAGCGCCAAGACTTCGACGAGCCAGTCTCTTGCTGGCATGGGAGAGACAAGACATTTTGTTTCGACTCGCTTTTTTTCGGCAAGCTCTCTACGTGGGTTAGGGGAAATGACTGTACAAGGGATCTCTAAAGAAGCTCAGGCAGTGGCTCTTTTAGTGGTGCCTTTGTCTCAGCAGGTCCTCAATACTTATGATGGGTGCGCTCACATTCAGGGTTAGGGTTGTATGCACGGAATTTTTTTGGTGGACAGATACTAGCCCCGCCTTTGATAGGAATGAGGGGCTCATATTCCGAAGCGATAGCTTAAGAACGGCATTGTCGGTGGAGAAAGCAGGGCAATCAATTGAGGCGTTTTCTACGAGAAGCTGAGTTACTACTTGACGGGTATTTTGAACCAAATACAACATCTAACGAGCTGTTTTTCACGCGCTTTAGTTTCAGTTGTTCCGAGTCGGAGGTGTCCGGAAAAACGCGGAAATAGTGGTCAAGTAAAGAAGCATACGCAGTGCCGAATAGCCCGACAAGAGCCAAAAGAAAATCCGATTCAAATATTCTAGAAACTGTCAATGTCGGGTGCCTTTCTCCAGCACAGTCATCTCAAGTCAAATTACTGAAGATCTCTCAGACCACGTTGTTGTGGCTCTGTTTTGGAGATTCCTGTTTCGACCATTCGTAAAAATTCCGAAACGATGGCATCAGCTGGTTACAGTTTCATGCAGTGCTATTTACGCACACGAGCGCTTCTGCGCAGGACAGGCTCATCAGAAACTGTAGTTTCAACTCGTTTTGTTCGCTTTGATTTTGTACCTTCTGTAGTCACTGTAGTTTCAACTCGTTTAGTTCGCTTTGATTTTGTACCTTCTGTAGTCACTGTAGTCTCAATAACTTCCTCCTTCACCGCCTTCTGCTTTTTAGATTTGGGCTTGGCAGCAGGCTCCAGTTCAGCTTCGACTTTGACATCTTCGACTTTGGCGGCACTCTTCTTGCCTCTCTTTGCATTTGGAGTCGACTCCCCGTTAGGTGCTTTCGATCTGCCTGATCCCTTGTGTTTCTGTAGCTCTGGCACAAAACAACTGGTTCGACCACCAACTGACACATGGTCGACAACGTAGCCTTGCTTTGTCTTTTGCTTCTCTTTGCGCCCTTTGCCCCAGCGATACAGCATCAGCCAATCGTCAGGGAACTTTACAGCGTCGCCCAGCGTTTCCACCGCTAATTCGCAAATGTACACTAATTTGTCATAAATGAGACCCAGCTCCTCGTCGCTCAAGTCTTCAATCATAGTAGCAGGATGCAGTCGAGACTGATACAGAATCTCGTCGGCAATCCAATTGCCTACACCTGAGCAGATCGCCTGATCCATCAGCGTGGACTTGAGGACAGCACGCTTCTTTTTCATCCTCTCGGTGAACTCGCCTTTAGTCCATCTGTTGTCCTGTGAAAAGTCCGAACCGAGTTTGACAAGCGGCTCCAGTTGGAGCAGAGCATTTGAGTCCTCAGCCGTCAGCACACGCACTCTGCCCAGTCTTCGCGGGTCAGTAAAGGCCAGCGACAGGGGCTCCTCGTCACCCTCAAGGGTCAGCTCAAACTTTGTAAATCTGGGTGGCCACTGCTCTTCTTCTTCTTCCTCAACCGTGACGCCATTCACCCGCTGCAGAGCAAGCTTGTCGCCGCCGCCCTCCATCTTGATGAAGTGAGACTTTTGGTCTTTGATTTTGATCCAGCCCGTCATTCCAAAATGCATCACCACAAACTTGCCATTGTCCAGCTGGATCCAGAAATACTTGCCATGGCGACCGGCGGACTTGATTGTCGAGCCCTGCAAGGCCGCGGAAAAGATCTCATTCGTTGTGGGTAGCGAAAAGAGCAGCGCATCCTCAGGAGCAACGACAGCAGAGACTTTCTTGTTCTTGGCAAATGTGTCCAAAATCCAATGAGCGTGGGCTACCTCTCCAATTTCAGGCATTTTTTGCTGGTTGTGAAACAGTCGCGAACAGGGCGCGCCCACCGTGGATTAATAAGTCCAACTGTGACATTGACAGCAACAACTGCTGAGTCAGACACAACCCCCTAAAGAGTAGTTAAATGTTTCACATTCAAATAATGTTTCAAAGTCCTGTATGTTTAGCAATTTTAAAAACATTGCTTCGCCCTGGAGTTTCCTGCTACGGACTCAATGCAAGTTGGCTATCGCTTCCTGCAAGTCTCTTATCCTGGGGCAATTCAGCATTCAGCCAGAATACAGCCGAGGTTTCGCACAACCTGATAATACAACAAGTTAGTCACTAAAACTAATAGAGCTCTGATCCCCGTGCACGCCTCAGATCTCCGCCCCTCAGCTCAACAGTTTTAAACTCATGACCTGTTCCTCCCCCCAGCGTGGCTGATGCAGCGCCCTTGGACGTTATTCCCCAGTGGGGCAACTTTTTTACATGAGAAATGACGTCGATAACGACATTGATAAAAAATTCTCGGGAAAATCAGGCTCCCCAGATCTCCTAAATACCACTAAAAATCTATAATCTCAGGAATAGCTTATATACTGTTGCAGAGAATCAGCTGATAAAATTCCAAGCCGAGTTTTATTATTTTTCCCCTCTTGCTATTCACTTGCCGACAGCCGCCATCATCCGCTCCCTAACGTCACGTTCAAACGGCTCAAAGACTCAACAAACAAGCCTGACAAATACAGAACCTGGGAACTGGTCTTAAACATACCAAAGCACTCAAACCTCGCTTGCTGGACTTTTTAGGTTGTCTCAATTGACACTCCCCCACATGAGACCTGAAATCCCTAAACTTGCCGATTACGGCGTTTCTGCCCGAACGGGCTTCCTGCCAGAAGAACCTCCGCTCAGGAAACTGCCAGACCCTTACTTTGCGCCATGGGAAGACCTCATTGAGAACCTTCCGGCGCTCATCATGACCCGTCGCCTCCGTGCGTTCGTGGACAAGATGCCTGTTCTTGATGCAAACAGACTACAGAATGAGCCAGAGTGGCGCAGAGCTGTCACCGTTCTTGGCTTTTTGTCCCACGGTTATGTCTGGGGCGATTCTGTAGCAGAAGAGAAGCTACCTGCTCAATTGGCGGATCCGTGGCTTCAAGTGGCTGGCCACTTTGATGTGCCTCCAATTTCGCTCTACGCTGGCCTCTGTCTGTGGAACTTCAAGCCAATCTTGCCAGGTGAGCCCGAGGAGTGGGATCTGGAGAACCTGTCTACTCTGACCACATTCACTGGATCCGTCGACGAATCCTGGTTTTACCTGGTGTCTACCGCGCTGGAGCGCATGGGCGGTCCTTGTCTTGCCCTTGGTCTCGACGCGATCGAGGCCACCCGTGACGAGGATACTGCAAAGGCCACTGCCTGTCTGCAGAAACTGGCAGAGTCTATTGATGCCATGACGAGCATTCTGGGCAGAATGACCGAAATGTGTGATCCACATACCTTTTACTTTAGAATCAGACCATTCCTCGCCGGTTGGAAGAATATGGCTGAAGCTGGACTTCCTAATGGCGTCAAATATGGAAACGAAAAGGACTTCCGCCAGTACGCTGGTGGCTCAAATGCGCAGTCCTCCATCATTCAGGCCCTCGACATTATTCTCAATGTGAAGCACCATCCAACTGGCCTGCGCAAGGGCCCAGAGGGACAAGACGTTTCAAAGACCACAGACTGTGCAGACCGCAATAACTTTATTCATGAGATGCGAAAGTACATGCCCAAGCAACACCGCCAGTTCCTCGAGGACCTCAGCATGGTGGCAGAGATCAGAGATTATGTCATTGCCCATAAAGACGACAAGGTTACTGGCAGTAGTCTGGCGCTTGCTTATGATGCCTGCTTGGCGATGCTCCGCAATTTCAGAGATAAACATATTCAGGTTGTGACGAGATACATCATCATCCAAGCCAAAGCACATCAACAGAGCCAGTCCTCCACAGTGCGCCAGGGTTTGGCCAAAACCATCAAGGGCAAGCAATCACGGGGCACTGGAGGCACTGCACTCTTGCCGTTTTTGAAGCAGGCTAGAGACGAAACAGGTGACCCTGCTGCAGGCACCTGGGGTAAGAGACTTCTTGGTGACGCTGGCGGAATTAAGAGAACAAGAGTCACAATGCAGAAAAGACCTCTCAAGAAACCAAGAACTGAAGAGGATGCCGATAACGAAGAAGACAGTGCGGACTCTTCAGACAGCATGGTAGGACTGGCGGGATCATGGTCTATGGATGGCGACAATGCGCCTGTGAAGCATTGGTAGATATTATAAATAATCATTCATCATACGCAACTCTATTTAAGGATAAATTACTCTGGAAAAAGAACAAAATCATCTAAAGTCTGCCCAAGGCATCTCTTTCGGACAGCCAAAGGCGAAGACGCTTTCCATAAAAATACAATGGAACTGCCCAGAGGCAGAGGAAAATCTGGATCCCACCGAAAGTAAGAAACTCAGTCTTGGAACCATGAGAGTTGAGAAACTCTGGAACAAAGAATGAGAAACAAAACCCCATTACATTCTTTGAGAAATTGAGGCTGACGAGAGCCTCAGCGGCTAGTTGCTTGTGAGAATCAACGGCGTAGGTAATGGCTGTGGTTGAACCAAGAGAGCACCCGAATCCAAGCACTCCCATGAAAATGCAAATGACAATCCAGTGATCTTTGTCAAAGGATGACCAGCCATAACCCATGAGCCCAATACAAACAGACACCAATACTGGCAACATCATGACAAGTCGGAATTCAGGCTCATAGACACCATCGTTCTTGCGAGACATGTATCGCACGATAATGTCTGAGGCTCTTCCACCAATAACAGACCCGATACAGCCACCTAGGAAAGTTGCCACAAACAACAGACCAACAGTCGTCACCGAAAAGCCATAAGGAGGTTTGGAGAAGATTGCAGAGAGTGTTTCTGAAAGAACAATCAGCCACACTACAGAAAAGGAGTAGATCAGGGTCGGGAACAAGATTGTCGGGTAAGTGTAGAGGACAAATGGACGAAGCGCAACCTTCCACCATGTACCCTCTGTGACTCTGCCACCGTAAATGCGAAGTGGCTCCCAATAGGAATTGGCAGCCGAAGATGGGTCAAATGGAGTCGGTACAGGTTGAGCCGTATGTTTGGATTCGATCCTTTGTTCGTCTGCTTCCAAGAATGTCGGATGTCTGGCAACTTTCGGGCGTTCCTGAGGTGGTTCCTGAGGTTCCTCGCATTCTTTAGTTTCAACAACGTCCTCAGTAGAACCAACTCTAGGAGTATCATCTACAGTAGATTCAGGCACAGCTGAAGGTTCAGAGGCTGTAGAGGAAGATGCTTCAGCTTCACGAATCTTCTTGGATTCTTCTTGACGATTATCAGTCGACGAAACAAAGGAGTTTCGTGACTTGAGGGACATGGAAGCTGCACGAGCTTCTCTAGCCATGTTGGTCTCTCTGATGGAATATCTATCAGTAGGCACTGGGGTTCTGTTCCACCATGTCTCAGGAACAAACAGAATAATAAGGGTAAGGTCAAGAGCACCAATGATTGCCAAGATCCAAAACAACCAGTGATATCCCTTGTTGCCGATAATGAATGCTGCAATCATTGGCAAAATGTTCTTTCCACCCAGCATGAGAAAGGTGTAGATACCCAGGCGATAAGCACGTTCATGAAGGAAGAAGATTTCAGCAATAGAAGCGGAGGGCAAGGCCTCTGTCGACGAGCCACCTATGCCCAGAAGAACACGAGCACCTACCAACGAGCCAAATGAGTTGGAACCACCTCCCCAAAGACAGGCAGCAAAGAAGACCACGCATGAAATGATGTACACAAATCGTTTTCCATAAAGGACAGCAGTTGGCGCAAAGATAACTGATCCCACACCAAGTGCTAGCATGTAAGGGCCAACCACGTACGTAAACGTTCCAATAGATACATGAAAGTCCCTTGACATTGAGGTGAAAGCCGACGCCAAGATCGCAGTTTGTCCGCCGACAATGAAGGAATGGAATCCAACGACAGCAAGAGCCAGATCACGACGCCACATTGGCCAGTTTAATGGATCGTTTGGATTGTCATGAGGCTGTGGGTTCAGAATGAGACCGCCGTTTGTTCGTTTGAGCTCATCGTCATTGACAGGGCCAGTTTCATTGTCATCTCTGTGAGTAATCATCACCACTGTGCCTGGCACATCGCCGGAGTAGTTTCTGGGCTCAAGAATGCCTACGCCCATGATGAAATGTAGTTACTGATGCTTGTGAGAATGCGTAGTATGCTTTGAGAGTTTATGAGACGTATGTTTGTGACCCTTAGGAGGAGGTGACACTGGAGCAATCAATAAGAGCAACAGGATAAGGCGGCATCTATCGAAACAGATCTAAACGGAAAAAGAATACTGTGACGCGTGCCTAAAAGCTTTATCCAGACAGGCTCGAGTTTGAAAAAGTGACAGTGCTCAAATTGACAAAGGCGTTCGAACCAAATCGGAAAGATGGGTAGACAGGCAATTTATTGGAAAGATTGGTACGAGCTGAGGGAAGATATGGGTTTGCAATTTGAAGGAGAGAATGGAAATACTAAGCTCTTATAAACCTACTTTGACAGTGAGATCGCGTAGTGCATCCTGGGTCATAATTACATCACCTGGCTAACATAGGCGTCTGAACTGATCTGGTAGCACAGGAGAGTACATGCTAAGGAAGACAGGCTAAAGGAGTACAAGATAAGGAGTAGATTGGTAGGGTCGGAAAATGTCGTGATCGTGAAACCAGTATAAGTTTAATTTAACGGATATAAATTACATGCTGAGCTCGAGATCAACAGAGCGCAACAGCCCTCCTTGCCGAGACTGCTCTGTGCCCAGCATTCTTTTTATAGCTAGACTAGAGTTTTGGTTTTGGGCGCGTAAAGACGATCAGGAGGCCGGAAACGAATAATTAAACAGACGCATAGATCACAACCCAGCCTGACGGAACGACCCAGAGACATTGCCTAGATTTCGTCACCCTTCTTCTGTTTACCTGTTTTGTGCCTGGGCTGAGCCCCCCTGGTGGGGTCCGTGACACCGCAATGCGAAGAGCTCCTTAATGCTGAAACGGCTCCAGAAAGACTTGCAACAAAGAAATGAGCCGCTTGCGCATTCCGTAAACCATCTGTATTCCTATTTATCTTGTCGCTCACCTTTCACAAATTCCTTCCCTGCCGTTCCATCTTCCGAAACCAGGATCCACTTCCGCCCCACAATGGGAGGCAATCCCATCGTCATTAATCATCTCACAACAACGTTACGTCCGCAACCTCGTACTACCCGTTTCACAAGCCACAAAAGCTGCACTATCCTTTCCTTTACCGTCACTTGTTAGCACATAGTCTTGTTCTTCTTGGGAACCCCCTTCCGCACATTATAAAAACATGCCTCAACAGTATTCGCAGTTGAACGAGCGCGCGGCACCGCCGCAAGTGCTGTTTGATTCTGGATTACGTGAGGACGAAGCTGCTCATAACAGCAACTTGAACGATGCCTTCTCTTCAAGTGACGACGAGTCTCTTTCTGACTGGGACGACGACCGACAGGTGACCTCATCTCGTCGTGATGGATACGGACGGGTAGAGACTGCCGGCAACGAGCCGGCAGGTTCCTCAGTTACTGTAGACAGCCCAGCTGTGGATGCTGCTGCGTCCTCCCCTTCATCCCACTCTGAGCGCTCTTCTGCCAGGAGCTGGCTTGGCACTTGGAGAAACCGTGTGTTGCGCTCATCCCGCTCGGCGCCAGCTGCCGACGGAGTCTTTGCCAATCTCACTGAAAAACCAGATCCAAATGCTGTTGCCGAAGACCATCCTCCTTCCTACGAAGAGGCCGCTGCAGATGCGACTCCGCCTTACTGGGAAACTACTATTGTTGCCCCTGGATATGCTGATGAGGTGTTTGTCGACGGTCTCCCCGTCGGCAACTATTTCAACCTTGTCTGGAACATGCTTGTGTCTGTTGCCTTCCAGTTTGTTGGGTTCTTTTTGACTTATTTATTGCACACGTCGCACGCTGCCAAGCAGGGTTCGCGGGCTGGCCTTGGCCTTACTCTCATCCAATATGGTTATTATTTATTGCCCGAGACTTCAATGTCTGATTCAAAGGACACTCCGGGCTCTGATCAGCTGTTCAAACCGGAAGATCCAAACGACTTTGATATCACTGACCTCAATGATATGCATGGCACGTTTGTGACTGGCGACAGCAAGGAGACCTACGATGCTAGCTACTATGAATCCAACGATGCTGCCAATTCACACAAGTGGGTAGCCTTTGCGCTGATGGTTATTGGATGGATAATTGTGGTGCGCGCTCTGATCAGCTACACTCGCGCAAAACAGATGGAGCGGGCCATCCTCCGATCCACCGAGCAGGTGGTTATAGAAACAGAGGAGGAGGAAGCTCCAGAAGAGACATTTATAGTAGATCATGAGGAAGGAGAAGAACCTGCAAGCAGGGTCTGAGTAAAAAACCTCCCCTCATTCTTTTATTTCTGCGCTAGTAATGCATGTAGCCTAATTTTGTTTTCATCTTTCAGTAACCCTTGATTATTCTATTGTTACAAGTACACACTTTTTCTTGTCATCTAGACGCTACCCGTCACACCCTTTTTCGGCCAGGAGCTCGCCAAGACACCTTTTTCGCCTAGACGCTAGCCAGAACGTCCATCACCCTTTCGTAGATGGTAAACACGATACCTCCAGACAAGATCAGTCTTCCCAGTCTCGGGGTAGCGCCCTTCCAGAATGTCATGATGCCCTCATTCTTAAACACCTTGGCGAAACAGTCCAGCGTGCCGCTGTACTGCTTCTTGGCCTCCAGACTCTGCATTCTAGTTTTGACAGTATCCAGGGGCATGGTCGTGTAAACGGTAATAATGCCGGCAATAGCACCAATACCAAAAGTCTCGACAGACGACAAGGGAGCCAGTGGGTTCTCCTTGTAGCCCTGCAGAGCCGTCTTCATAAAGTTGTAAGAGCCGAGTCTGACAGACTGGTTGGCAGCCTGTCGCATAGTCACCGGCACAACACCTCTGTAGATACCAGACAGTCCCTTCTCTTTGACGAGCTTGGAAGTGCCCTTGATCAGGCCCTGGTACTGTGGATTGGCCGAACGCTTGTCGTCGATCATGGCCGTCTTGATGGTCTCGAACGGCGTCACGGCAATGACAGACTCCAAGACACCGGCACCGAGTCCTGCAAGCAGACCTCTAGACTTGGACAGCTTTCCATTCTCATCAGCCAGGAGATTTTTGATGGAATCGTATCCCAGGAAACGCACTCCGGCCTTGGCAGTGTTTCCCACAACAAACGCACCACATCCCGTGTAGAGAGCAGAAACGCCCTGCTGTCTGGAGACATTAATGATGAGCGTGATGGGGTTTCTGGATGCAGTGGAGGCCTTGTCGACTAGTTGCAGTCTTGTTTTGGCATACTCAAAAGGGTACGTGATCATGCCTTCAACAGCACCCGCCGTTGCACCGGCCACAAACGACTTCCATTTGGGTTGTTTGGTGTCCGACATGTCTAGAACTACAAAAGTCTACGGAAGCGAGAACGGCTAGAAACGATAAGTAGGTGATTTATGTGGGGTGGATTGACGAAAATTTCAGGCCAAATGACGGCGGATTGTCGTGTTTCGACAGGTCGCGAGACGGAAGTGTGCAAAGTGCGGGGGTATAATACCACATTCATTTACTATATCAAGAGTTGAATTCAGTCAGAATCGAGTCTACAGAAACTGCTTGATACTCTCTGCCTTCGGCTTCGTGGGCATTTCACTGTATTATTTTAGAGATTTCATTTTATTATTTTACTGTGATCACATGACTTTTCCCGAAATTTTGGTCAACACATTATAAACCAATTACTGTATTAAGTGGGACATATTGGTACACAATCTAAACGACGACCATTGTTGGAGCTGCAAGACTTGCCTTTCTGTTCACAATCACACAATCTGGATAGATTCTGTCCATTTCCCTCTACTCCTGATACACACAAATCTATTCTTCCAAAAGCACGTAACTAGGCAGTGAAAATTCACGACACTACAAACAAAACGCATTGAATCACCCTC
This sequence comes from Deakozyma indianensis, assembly GCA_003706415.3. Classification (NCBI taxonomy): domain Eukaryota; kingdom Fungi; phylum Ascomycota; class Dipodascomycetes; order Dipodascales; family Trichomonascaceae; genus Deakozyma; species Deakozyma indianensis. Next base: position 458,582 of record PPLG03000004.1, read on the forward strand.
ACAATGCTCCCTGTCGGTCCATCCACGCCGATTGTGCCCTCGTCAAAGGCACCTGCCGTCATTCCGCGTACTCCGTCGTCTACCATTCCCCACCCGTCTGTGAACAGCACAAATACAAGCGCAGCGGCGCCAAGAACAATCACATACGACAGAAATCTGCATCGAAAATCGTCAGACGTTTCGCTGTCGTCTGTGGCGTATCTGTTTTCTGAAATCGTGCAGTATGCAAACCGCAAATCCAACGGAATTGCCGACATGGAGAAGCGGCTGAATCAACTGGGGTACCATGTTGGACAGCGTGTTTTGGAACTGACAACGCTGCGAGAAGGTAAAAATGCAAAGCGTGAAATCACCACGCTTGGAGTATTGCAGTTTGTCATGACGACCGTCTGGAAAACCGTCTTTGGACGTAATGCAGACGCCCTGCAAAAGTCCAGTGACGACAAGAGAGAGTACATGATTTTTGACAATTCGCCAATGATTTCTCAGTTCATTTCCGTGCCAAAGAATCTCGGTTCGTTGAACTGTGCGGCCTTTGCTGCTGGTATTATTGAAGCTATTTTGGATGGCCAGCTGTTTACGGCCACCGTGACTGCGCACTCTGCTGAAACACAACAGTTTCCACGTCGAACAGTGTACCTGGTCAGATTTGAGGAGGATGTAATCGCACGGGGTGTTTGAGGTTTTTCATTAGGAAGGCAGTTCTCGCACTATAATTGCATCGCGAGTCTCATCTACAAACTAAGTGTTATTGTCTGGCGTCATTGACCAGTACACAGGCTGAGAATCCCCCCAGTAGTCTACGACGTATGCATTTTAAACGGCTCTACAACTATATAAGGTTCCACGACTATACTTATGTAGATATCTTTGCCGACTCGGTCAGCAACGCCAGGCCACCGGCAACCAGATCTTCATCGTCATCTTCACCCTCGTCGCACTCTTCCATCAACTCCTTGAGATCTTTTCGCATAGAGTAGGCGTCCTCTCCGTCGCCGTAGTATCCCTGCTCGATCCCCCGCTCTTCAAACTTGAGCGTACTTCTATACAGATGCAATGCCGCGGCGTTTGACTTTCTCACGTGCAACGAGACGTATTCAGCGCCATAGGTCTCCGCCAGCGCTCTCAAAGACTGGCGAACCAATGCAGCTGCGATTCCCATGCGACGGTACGATCTCATGACAGACAGCGATGTGATGTGACCATTTGGTGGCGCCTCCTTCTTGTCTTCGGCGTTGTCGTCCTCCATCTTACTCAGGACGTATCCAATCACCTTCTCCTTGCCTTCAGAGTTTATAACCGTCGCTACGAACGAAGCCTGCGGCCACGACAGCGCATGGTACAGGTAGTACTTGAGCTGGTAGTTTTCAGGGAGGTTTGAGATGTTTGCATTCTGCATCTCAGGGTAGTCAGCAACCGTTGCTCTACGAATTTGAACACCCAGAGAACTCATTGTGAAGTTTTGATGTTTTAGAGTGCTTTTTTTTTGATAATGTGATGACTGATGGGTAGTTTTTACAGCGACACAGACCAACTAGAGGAGACTGTCTAGGTAATGGGTGATTTGACGTGGATAGAGCCCAGAAATTACGTCCAGTCTAGAGTATTTACCTTTTTATCGGCAAACTTCAAGTATTGTTGAAATTTCTGCTGACGAAACGTGGTGTGACAGTCGAATAGCTCCCATAACATGCTGGTATGGAGAGACAAGAGTCCAAGTGGAAAGAACTAGAAAAAGTAGAAATAGAATTAAAGAAAGTTATTAACAGTCATCATTGACATATGGGTCGTCCACTGTCACTGTAACCTCTGAGTTGCACTGGTGTATGTCGTGTTCGATGCGTGCCAACGATGCAGGAACATGAACGGCACAAGAACGGCATGTTTACGACTAGTTTACACAAAGCATTAGTTTACTACGCTCGCTCAGATTCATCTCAAACAAAACAGTATTTTGAATTTTTTATGGAACAGTCTCTACAGAATTCTCTACATGTTCACAGAACTGTCTAATGCCAACGGTCGGTTGAGGGTCAGTAAAGGCTATCGCTGGCAGACGACGAGGGCGCCTTCTGCCGGACTCTGCAGAAGTGAACGTTAAAGAATCTCAGAATCAGCCAGATACATTCACCGCCCAAATTAACAATTTCGCAGATCACACTCCGTTCCATGCACTTGTGGATCTGTGCCGTTTTGTTCGCTGACAGGTACATTGAACCCTGCATCAGCAAGTCTAACGACCTGCACAGAAGGTGTCTACAGAACTGCCGGACATATACTACAGCAGTAGAAAGTTTAGAGTATCGCTATTATCTACTAGTCTAAATCTGCCAACACTGCAGTATTAGTTGCTTCGTCGATCTATAACAAACCCAATGAGATGGACTCCGAGGCGTGAACACGAGACTCGAGCCGGGGTACAAAACTAGCGCAAGGCGGAGTTGTTAGTGTAGGGCGAAGACAGTCATGCGATACTAGCCGAGATGGTTCTGCGACCCCTCTTCTCTAGTGCAATGTCAGTTCCTGATTCCAGCTCTGTAGTTTGCCAGTACCTCCAAGGCTCAGTACCTGAAATGAAGCTGCATCTAGCTGGCAGCAGCTCCCCATGAAACACGGATGCAGAGACGATCTGCGGGAGACCTGCTGGGAGGCTGGTACTTGCAGCAAGTCGAAACAGACGGCAAGTTTGAGAGTTGTAACAGACTGAGAGTCTCAACAAAGTTAAATGAGCTGAAACTGAGCGCTTTATTCGACTTCCTCGCCAAGCCCGACCATGTGAGAGACATGTGTTTTGTCGCATTGTTCCCAATAAGGACTGATCCCCCGCCTCGCGCGTTTCAACAGTCTTGGAAGCTCTTGGAGGAACTGGAGCAACGAAAAACTCCCCAAGAAACTCCCCGGAAAGAAAGAGCTGGGCCAAGCAATTGCCAGGCTATGGCTGCTTCTGGTTGCCTTGTTCACATGTTATTTGCCCGTTCCTATGGGTCCTTATGGGTCCTGATGGGTCCCACTGGGTCCCCAGCCTCCGAGGTAGGCAAATGGCGGGTCCTTCCCTGTACACAATTGTCCAAAAGCGGAAATGCTGAGGCTGGCAAACATGGAGGCACATTGAACCCTTATGGAGACAGTTGGACGCAAGCGCCTAGCTTTTTCTCTACTTCCATCTGGATCTGTGTCTCTTCACTCCACCTCTTTTTTCGTTCACATCTGGGCCAGCTTTGTTTAATTAAACCTTTTCTGTGTGCATCCCTTTGCTTGCCAGTTCCCGCCATTTCTGCACCCCCTTGGACCAGCTGCATATTTGGTGCACGTTAAAATTCCAGGTGCCCCTTTACGTCCAATCTCCTTGGGTGTGCGCGTGCAACTTTGAGACCCTGCTACAAAAGCCCAGGGCGCTGCTTCCTGGCTCTAGTCCACCTCCAGGCTATTTCATCTCTGCTGTCACTCATTCCAGCGGACGTCTTTCATTTCATTTTCCATCACAGTCATTCACATTGCTAACGATCTGAGCAATCTCAACAGTCTCGAGACAATCTTTGCACATCTCTGTTCAACTGCTTCTGAACTTCTCGCCGTCTTTGCACCCTCCATATACCCTCATTTGCATCATGAAATCCTCATCCTCAAATCATTCCCTCAACTCTCTCATCACCGACGTTGACTGGGAGCACCTGCTCGATCTCGAGATCCGCTCGCGAGCAGGCCATCCAGACGCGAACAAGCGTCTCAGATACTTCACCGACCATCTCGATCAGTTGCATGACCAGGAGTTTCACTCAGAGTGCTGCCGTGAATACTACTCGGTCGACGAGCTGACGCAGATCCTTAAGGATGACCACGTCGAGTATGATAGCTCCGAGAGCAGCATTTCGTATTCCCCCGATGAGCTTCGTCTTTGGGCAGCAATCATCTCCGAATATCGAAAGACTGCTACAAAGGTTCCAATGTATGTTCATACAATGGTTCTCTCTGGCATCCCACCGTCTCTGCGAGGCTTGGTGTGGAAATCCATGGCAGAAGCTCACTCAGACACTCTCGAAGCACTCTTTGACTCTTTGGCATCTGAATGGACAAAGGCTGTCGATTGCATTAACCGAGACCTTCATCGTACCTTTCCAGAACTCAAAATGTTTCAAGAGCAAGGTGGTGATGGCCAGATGCGTCTTGGCCGTCTGCTTCAGGCATATGCCGCCTACGACATGGAGGTTGGCTATTGCCAGGGCCTAACCTTCATTGCTGGCCCGTTACTTTTGCACATGTCGGATCGCGATGCCTTCTGTTTGCTGGTTAAACTGATGGAGGACTCCGATTTGCGCAACATGTTTACTGCTGACATGTCTGGATTGCCGATGCGTCTGTACCAGTTCCAGCAATTGTTTGAACAGTACCTTCCAGATCTCAGCAAGCATTTTGCTTCTCTTGGTGTCACAAGCATCTATGCATCAAAGTGGTTTTTGTCATTGTTTGCTGCCACTTGCCCACTCTCGATTCTCATGAGAATGTACGACTTGGTATTTGCAGAAGGAGTTTTGACAACCCTGATGCGCACTGCCATCTGTTTGCTCAAGAGCAACGAGCAAATTCTTTTGGACTTTGAAGAAGAAGATCAGATTCTACATCATCTTCTCAACCGCGATGCATGGGAAGTTTTTGATGGCGACGCCCATGTCTTTATGGCTCGCCTTTCCGAAGTTACCACAGGTGATATGACCACCTTGAGGTCTCTTCAAAATGCATACACCGAAAAGAAGACTCAGGACTCCAAGAAAGCATCTTCATCGCCTCCAGCTGGTTTGTTTGGCGGGAGATTGCTTCTTCGTAACCCAAGCCCCACTCGTACAGATGATGACCGCAGTTCCATCAACTCGTCCACCAAATATGCGCCGATTTCTCGTGTTGAGACTAAGGCGTCTGTGTCATCTGGTGCATCTTTCTCTACTCTTGTCGATTCCCCTCCAGACTCTAGCGTTGAGCGCTTTGAGAACAACTACAAACTGTCTTCCCAGATTGAGTTGGAAGTGCTGCGGGCAACTCTCGACTTTGAGCGTCGTGAGAGAGCAATGGAAAAGGATCTCGTGCAGCAGCTGATCTCAAAGCTAGCAGGTGAGAACTCTCTCTCAAAAGAGACCAGTGATCTGGTCAACATTCTCAAGAATGGTCTGAATGGCGTCAACGAAGATCCCATTGGGGACAGTTGCGTCAATTGCGAGAAGTTGCGTCTCGAACTGGAGAATTCACGGACTCAGGAAGCCATTGCCAAATCTAGCGAAGCCATCTCTCGCAGCATGGTAGATGAGCTGACAGACAAGCTGAAAAAGACAGCAATGGCCAAACCGCCCCAACATGCAAAGAAGGGTTCATGGTGGTTGCCAGATATCAAAGCCTGAAAAGCTCGCCGATGGTTATGGATAATTGCACTAGTATTTATGTATTGCATGTAATGCCCAAGAAATGTCTGGTATGTCTACGTCTGACTGTCACTTTTAAAGTTAAGCAAGCCAGTTTACGAAAAGCACTTATATGAAACCTTCGCAAGTCAGTTTAAAAATCAACCTGTATGAAATCTTCTTCAAAGTTGAACAATTTCACAGAAAATATTCCGAAATCCTGTTTTACTACATAACTTTTAAACCTAATTCATTAGTTCATTCATTTGTTGCGATACTATACCTACTCCTTAAACTCTCATTCTGACAGCCTTAGTCTGGAGGTAAGCCTCCAAACCGTCCTTACCCATCTCTCTGCCAAATCCAGACTGGTTGTAACCGCCGAATGGAACGTTGGCGTGGAAGTCATTGTAGGTGTTAACCCAGATGGTACCAGCCTTGAGTCTGCGGGAAACCTGGATGGCCTTGGAGATGTCTCTGGTGTGGAGACCGGCAGCCAGACCGTACTCAGTGTCGTGAGCAAGCTTGAGGACATCCTCGATATCCTTGAACTTGGTGATAGTGACAACAGGTCCGAAAATCTCCTCCTTGACAATCTTCATGTCCTCAGTGACATCGGCAAAGATGGTTGGGGCAACGTAGTAGCCTGGCTTGTCAAGGCGCTTGCCACCAGTGATGACTCTGGCGCCCTCAGACTTACCGTGCTCAATGTACTGGAGGATTCTGTCGAGCTGAATCTTGTTGGTCTGGGCACCCTGGAAGGTGTCCTCGTCGAAGGGGTCACCAATCTTGACGTTCTCGGCTCTCTTCTTGAACTTCTCGAGGAACTCCTCGTAGATGCTCTCCTGGACGTAGACACGGGAACCAGCGCAGCAAACCTCACCAGAGTTGTAAAAGATACCAAGGGAGACCAAGTCGGCAGCAGACTCAATGTCAGCATCGGCAAAGACAATGTTTGGAGACTTGCCACCAAGCTCAAGAGTAACCTTCTTCAAGTTGGAAGTGGCAGCAGCCTTCATGATGTGTCTGCCGGTTGGGGTAGAACCAGTAAAGGCAACCTTCTTGATTCTGAGATGGTTGGAGATGTAAGCACCAGTCTTACCGTAGCCAAGCACAACGTTGAAAACACCCTTGGGGAAGCCGACCTCCTTGACAAAGGAAGCAAACAAGAGAGCAGAGAGTGGGGTTGACTCGGCTGGCTTGAGGACAACGGTGTTACCAGTGGAAATGGAAGGACCAAACTTCCAGGCCAGGAGAAGGAGAGGGAAGTTCCAGGCAATGATCTGGCCACAGACACCCAAAGGCTCCTTTCTGGTGAAGGTGAAGTGCTCCTCGTCGGTCTCAATGATCTCTCCGTTGATCTTGTCGGCCCAGCCACCGTAAGTACGGATGGTAGCAATGGCAAGGGCTACATCACCACGGGCAAGCTTGATAGCCTTACCGTTGTCAAGAGCCTCGACGGCAGCAAAGAGCTCGGCGTTCTCCTCAAGCTTATCGGCGAGCTTGAACATGAGCTTAGCACGGACAGCAGTGTCGGTGCGGGACCAGTCGTCAAAGGCGGCCTCGGCGGCATCGACAGCAAGGTCGACATCCTGCTCAGTGCCCTCAGAGACGTCAGCAACGTGCTCTTCTGTAGATGGAGAAACGACGGGAATCTTCTCACCGTGGCCGGCAACAAACTCGTTGTTAATGAACAGACCCAGTGGCTGGGTGTATGACTGTCCGGTTGGGAGCTTAATAGTTGTGGATAGAGGTGACATGTTGTGAATGTAAAGTGAAATGCTGGAGTACAATTAGACGGACAGAGCTTCTTATATACTCATGGAACTCGATGACCTACCCCACTTTTCTTGGCGGGGCGCTCCCCCCCGTTCATGCAGCATCCCCGTCCATGCGACGCGGGGGGTTGATTAAGGGCCTGGACGGTTTTACGGAAGTACGGAGAGATACACAGGGTGTGCCCATGGCCAGACAATGGAATGTCCGACGCAAGAGAGAACCAGCGTCTTTGAAAGTATTCCTGCTGTTTTTTTCTTCTATCACTTCACCGCCATTGCGACACGGCACACGCTAGAGGCCAGTGTTGACTTGCAACCACGTCAGAGTTCACTCTTGGCTCGTTCCCCACACTTTTCTGCTAGCGACGTCCCTTGCTCCGGGGCCACGGAAAAACCGCCTCCCGCCGCCCTTGCAAATGAATCGGTTATTTACGCATAGCAGCAGTAGCCACCGGCCGCACATTGGCACACTTTGACCGTTTTACCTGTTTCTTGCCTCTGTCTCTGTTTCTCACGACTGGCTGCTCTCCAAGAGCTTCTCCGACACCCCACCGTTGGATACATCTCGTACACGGTGGGGGCGCCCAGCGGGCGATCCATTTACCCGCCAATGCAGTCCTACAGTCAGCACGGTGTGCCTGTTTCTGGCACTAAACGAAAACTTACTGCTGTGCTGCCTGCTTACGCTAAGCATGCCGATTGCCATTATCGGTGGGCTCCACTGAAATTCTGCGCGCAAGCTCCGTGACACGCCGCTCGCCCGCCCAACAACCGTAATATAGCCATAATAAATGGGGTGTTTTGGGTACACCTGGACGTTGATCGCTGTCTAGCTTGTTTAGGCAAATTTGAGCGGCGGTAAAACAGTAATTGGGCTTACAAATATCTGCTGGGGACGAATCTCAAACTCGCCAGCGAGCCAGGCTCAACAACACTACTTCGGATCAGATCGGGCTCTCCCCCACACCCGAGCTGTGGTCATCTGTTTGGAAAAAGGATGACCAAGCTGGCCGTTGACTCGTGGCGTGAGGGATTTGTAATTCTCTATCTCTGAACAGGATCGGCTATTTCTAACGTGATGAGCCCGCCGATAGCCAGCGCAGTTCAATTGAGACCACAGACATAGTTGTGAGACGCCCTGCAAGTAGTTCAATTGATACATCGATAAAATAGCAAGTAACTCTATTCACGTGTTCGCAGTATAGCAATTGAAAACAGGCCTTGCTCGAGACGTCCGTTTGTATCTGCGTGTTCCTGGCTAATCAGTGAATGCGGGCGTTATTTGGTGAGCGGTTAACCTTATCCCTAAATTGACTATTCTAGAACTGCCCAAAAGAGGACGATGAGAAGACCGTTACTGTATACTGAGGAAGTTTAAATTCGGGGAATTTTTAATGATTCCAGTTCTAAATCGATAATCCTAACTATTCTTTGAGTCTCTTTAAGGGTGCACTGTCACCAGCAACACAAGGCGCAGATGAATCCCAGTACAAAAGGCGTGGAAAGAACTCACTGGAAATGACAGACTGACAGCATCTGTGTTAATCTGTCTCACCCACTGTATCTTGACATACGTCTTGCCAATTGCTTGGCGGTTGAGGCGCTATCCGCCAGTGGGTGTCCCTGACAGGCTATGCTTGGCAGTTTCGAATACTGTCCGCTAGTGGGTGTCCACAACAGGTGATTGTCCATCCCAAGCGCAGCCAAGTTCGACAACGAGACCAGACCGAACCAAGCACTAGCCTGTAAATAACGTTTCCATATGCTTCTCAGGACAGTAAGCGGACTGGCGCTGCTTTCTGCAGCCCAGTGCTTTCAGAACACCTCGCCGTTTGTTCTCTTGTCCTCAACTGCAGAGGTTACACTGGATGAGTCTCACGTTTCCACCTCCAATGAACTGCAAGCCGCTGTTCAAGCAGCCCTCGCCGGATGTCCAGCTGATGGATATCTCATTGTAAACCAGCCAAGTCTGCATGCTGCTGACCTCAAAGGCTCTGCCCTGCCAAGTCTCGAGCATCTTCGTGAGACGGCAAAGTCTTTCTACTCACAACAACACGTTTATTTTGAACAGTCTTCTGCCGATGACATTGCCAACTTTCTGGTAGAGCATTGCGGCGCTGTCCGCTCTGAGTTCGATCCTCTTGCTGCCGTGACATTGCCTGCTGTCGTGGAGCTCTCCCTTCAGGAACTGCCTAAAGATGAACAGCAGCGCAAGGACTTTGCCAAAGCCAATGATTTGAAGCTTCGGTTTGCAATTGACACAGCAATGCCTGATAATTATGTTGTCATCCTGGGTTCTAAGGCTACTATCAAGTCTGCTGAGACCACCGCTATCAATCCTGCAGCAGCCAACAACACGATCGTTTTTGGCGATTCCTTGTTTGCCAAGTATCAGTTTTTCAGCCCTGGTATCTTCCAGGCCACCATTGTAGGACTCTTACTACTTTTTGTGCTGTTCCAGGGTCTGTCTTGGCTCTCTTCGATGGAGGTTTCTTACAAGGCATTTGAGGCGCCTCCAAAAAAGCCAAAGGCTCAGTAAGCTGAGATTTTTGTTGTTCTTTCCATCGAATTTGCAAGCTCATGAACATAGAGGCTAGCAGCGGTATAATTATTAGAATATATTTACAAGTATCCTCAAAAAACACGGCAACTCTGTGTGTGCCATTTCGGATACGCTAATGGTGCTGTCCACGGCACTCATTCTATGTAGTCTTTTCCCATGTACTCTCGAAGTACATCTGGAATTCTGACCCGTTGTCCGTCCCAGAATGTTTCCAAGATGGCAACAATTACTCTTGGAACAGCCATGGCCGTGCCATTGAGTGTTTGTGCGAATGTTTTTCCAAACTTGGTATGCAATCGTCGTGATTGGAATTCCAGGCAGTTGGAAGCCGATGTGAGTTCACCCCAGTCTCCTCGACCAGGCATCCAAGCCTCGATATCGTATTTTTGAAACGCGGGGTTTCCAAGATCATTAGCCGGCATGTTGAGCACCCGTGCACAAAGGCCAAGGCTCTCAATAATGGCCATTTGCAATTCTAGAATCTCTTGCAATTTGGCCACTGCCTGCTCAGGTGTCTCTACCCAAGAAAACAGCTCCACTTTGGTAAACTCATGTACCCTGTAGAGGCCCTTTGTATCACGGCCACGAGATCCTGCCTCAGCCCGGTATGACCGGGAGAGGCCGACAAGATTTGTTTTTTGAGTCAGCTCCTTTTCGGCGTACAATGCAGCGAGCGGGATCTCAGCTGTGCCAGCAAGGCACAACCGGCCGTCATCCACAAGGTACACCTGCTGTTCATTATTTTGGTCTCTGGGACGAAATCCACAAGCTTCTGTGATCTCGCTCTTGACGACAGCCGGAGGAATAACAAATTCCCATCCGCGACTGCGGGCCATTTTCAACCCATACTGGACGAGAGCCTGTTCAAGCAGAGCGCCATCGTTCCTTAGATAATACCAAGAAGAGCCCGTGGTGAATGCAGCAGACTCTACCAGACCAAGTTTTTGCGCAATCTCCGTGTGGTCAGTGCTGTTTGTGCTCTTCTCATGTTCATTGATATAGCAATGAAGAGAAGGCTCGGCTAGTGGGGACGACTCCGAGATTAGATTAGGCACAGCGTCAGCCAATACTCGCAGCCTCGTGGACAGCTCACTGGCTCTGGCCTCTGCGTCTTTGATCTCTGCTTTGAGAGCCTTGAGCTGATCTCTGTTGCCAGCCTTTTGCAGACGGTTCCGTGATGCAACAAGGTCGTTTCTGGCATTTGACGCAGCCATGCCGGCCGCATAGCAGTCCACGACATCTGCCATGGTGCTGTTGTCCGGCAGCGAGACGTTTCTGGCGGCAATTGAAGCCTCAAACTCAGCCTGCTGAGAGATCCATTGCTTGAACGGAAACTGTGGGGGCTTCAGCAGGCGCAAGCTGCTGGAGCGCATTTTACAGTCCTCAAAGAGTCTTAAGAATGGATTTGGAGAGGTTTTGAGAACGGACTCAAAGAATGGACTCAAGAGCGGACCTAAATTCCGCGGGCGTCAGAGTAGACAGTTTTGACTGGCCGCTAAATAGGCTGATATTTGCAGATAGGAAATGAAGAGATAAATGCACAAATAGGTAAATGAGCAAATAGGTAATCAACAAATAGACAATGAAGATAAATACGTCTAAAAGCTTACACTACAAACAGTCAACAAGTGAACATAGGACCAGACAACAGAAGAGAGACGTATCTCTCTTCGCCAGACAGCTACAAAAAGAATAAACAAGTTTAATTTATTTATCAGCAGGTTATGCTGAATTTTTTTCATGCCATTACATTACTCCAAACAGAACCTTTATGAAACTTCATCCCATACAAGGCAGGCCGTCTGGACGTCATTTTTTTTTCGGGGGGTAGTACACGTCGTCCAGAAAATAAGTTAAGAAACTGCTTAGAATCTCAGCTTGGTGAAAAACCACTTGTTCTTGCCGGCTCTGTGCTTCTCCTCAAAGGCCTCTCTGATGACCTTTCTGGCCTCGACTCTCTGGGATGGCTCCTTGAAGGTCTCAGCAGAGATGACATTCTTGAGGGAATCCAGCTCAAATGTGTAACGAGTGGGCATCAGGTGGTTGTAGTTGATGACCTTGATGAATGGGGTGATTTGAGTTCTCTCCTCGGCCTCCTTCTCAGTGTGGCTCTCAAGCACACTCTTTGGGTACTGGTCAATGCCAATGACCAGGGCGTGGCCAAACTTGTGGCCCTTGGTGCCCTCATCTTGTGGCTTGACAATGACAACCTTCCTGCCGGCGAAACGGCCTCGGGTCACAATAGCAACTTTGCCTGGCTTAAGGAACTTGGAACCCATTTCTGTAGATGTTTTTGTGTGGTTGGTGTTGAGTTTATGTCGTCCTAGTCCTTGGAGTGGAATTTCAGGTTGGGATTGCATTGTGACTGGGTTTCTTAGGGTATCCTGTGCACGCCGTTGTGTGTGTGCACGTTGGGAGTCTGACGACAGCTCAGGGGATGAAAAACAAGCGGGGCCCAGTTATGGACACCCAGTAGCAGACAACAGGTGGGTGACCACTCGTTCTAGGTAGAACCAGCGATAGATCTGGCAATAGTCAACGGCGTGGAAATGTTCCTTGTGATTGCCGTTATTGTCCGCTCTCAAAGTCATCTAGTTCTTTCTCCAGGCCGGCTTTACATGGGATGTGTGGGTCCACTCAGCAACAACCATTAAAGGGGCATAGCCATGTCTTGCAACAAAGTTCCTCAAGCGTACAAATTATAAAGAGTCCTGACAAATAGATTACAGACGACCCCGCTAAAGCCCAGCTAATTCGCACCTTCAAGAAATGTCTAGAAAGAGACGTCTTGCGAGAATCACCAAGGCGTACCTCATCGACCAAAATACCTTCCTAATCCGGTAATCCATAAACAAATAACATGTCAATTAAGCCCACCATAGAGTTTGTCTCACCATCCTCATTATTCCATCAACTATCACCTATTTCTCGCATTCCAGGCTAGATGCTTGGTCGCCAGAAGTCAATCAAAGTCACACCCTGGGATTCCTCAGAGCCGAAACGTAACCCTCAGCCAATGCCAATAGATGACTCCATGTACTCAGCCGGTTCAACTTCCAACATGGCTCCTCTAGACGGTCGCAAACTGTTGCGCCCAGTCTCAGGTGGAAAGCCCTTAGACTACCGATACAGCACACAAGACAACGACCTGCTCCGCCAGATTGACGACAAGATCAGTAGGATACGACAGGAACAAGAAACTTCAATGTCCAGAAACGAAGACCTGCACTCAAACATGGAAAAGATTCTCTTCGACTTTGACACTCTTTCTCTGCGCTCCAAGGCGAACAACGCAGCTCTCAAGTCCATCGGTAACGACCTAACCCGCACCAGAGACTCTGCAGAAAGAGCTGCTGAGGAACTTGAAATGCACCTGCCTGAGCTGAAAAGCAACTTGGAGTCGAATCGAGAGTACCAGAAAAGCATGTCTGTGCTGATATCGTCGTTGTTGGAGGGCAACAAGACCTTGGAGAGGTTTATAAAGTCAATGAAAACAGAACCTTCCTCAAATGCGGACAAGATTGTCCACTCTGTTGAGAATACACTGAAGGAGATGATACGCATCACTCGGAGTCTGCCTAACGATACTGGGTCCTCGAAGGAACTTTCTGACAAGCTTGATACCATTTACCAACAATTGAAGGGTGGTTCTTTACAAAAGCTCGACAGGTTAGATGAGTTGTCCATGCTTAGCAAGCTCAAGCAGCTCAGTAATCTTGATCAGCTTCAAAAGTTGTCAAATCTTGATACTTTGACCCAGTTGGACCGCCTTAAACAGCTCTCAAAGCTTGACAGCCTAGACACAGAGCAGCTGAAGCAGTTGTCGAAACTTCCGGAGCTATTGAGCGTCGTACAGGCTATCCAAAAGTCGTCTATCGACTCAATCAGTCCACAAAGGGACCTTTCTGCTGGCCATTTGGAAGCCATTCCCGAGATGCGCAGGGCCCTCGAGCAGGTGGCATCATCGCAACAGTTCAAAGAGGGCCTGGGAAACCTGGAAGCTAAACTTAAGGACATTTTATCTGAAATGTCGCAACACAAGTCATCGATAGAGAAAGTACTCTCCTCTCAGTCCTCTGAAGACTCACTCAAGAATTTTACTGAAGTGCTGCAAAGGTCATCCAGCTCGAATAAGGAGGAGATCATAGCAGGGATCAGCACACAGTTAGCATCTAGCGTATCGAAGCTCACCTCCAAAGATGATCTGGAAGCGATTACTGCCAAGCTGCTGGATGCAGTAAAAGCTTCATCTAGTCAGGATAATGCAGGTCTTCGCGAGATAACCTCTCAGTTACCAGAGATTCTCAAGAAGGTGTCAGAAATCAACTCTCAACACGAATTTGACGACCTCAAGACCAAGATAGACGAGCTTGCCACCAGCAAAGCTGGCCAACAAGGTACAACGGTCGATGCAGACAAGATCAGCGAGAAACTAGCGGAGCTCTTGAATGTTTCTTCAAAGCAAACAACTGTGGAGAAAATAGGATCACAGATTGATAACATCATCAGCCTGCTATCCAGCCAAGACGCCAGCAATCAGTTTGAGAAGACCAGAGCCGAGTTGCTGGCAATTCGCAGTCAATTTTCGGAAGCAGACCTCGGCAGCATTAAATCACAGCTCGCGACTGTAGTCAAAGAGTCGCAAACACTCCATAAAACTATTGAGTCTCGTGATCATACCAAATCGTTAGAAACCATCAGTGCGTCTCTTACCGATCTCATCACAAAGGCATCAGCGAATGTGGATCTTTCTGAAGCAGAAAAGAGAGCAAACGAGAGTGAGAAGAGAGCAATTGCTAGCGAGGTAAAGCTGGCAGAGCTTGAAAAGCGCCTCAATGAATCAGCTGAACGAGAGAATGCCTTGCAAAAGAAAATTTCTGAGGATGAGAGTACCATGAAGGCGTCAGTTAAGAATGAAGATGACCTGAGAAAGAAGCTCACTGACATGGAAGAACGTCTGAGCAAGAGCGACAAGACGAAACAGGAATCTGACAAAGCGATATCTGAATTGCGGAAGAAAATCGAGAGCAAGCCTGTGGAGGAGAGCTGCTCCAAGTGTGAACAGTTTTCAAAATCTGAGGCTGAATTCGAGAAGAAGCTCTCAGAGAGCAAGACAAGAATTGCTGAACTAGAGGCTGAGCTTACCAAAGAACGAGAAGCAATGAAAAAGGTCGAGATCGCCCAAGATGTCCTCAGTGATCGTGAAGCCTTCTTCAAAAGTCAGAGTACCAGAATTGCCGGTCAAATCGATACTTTGGAAGCCAAGAAGGAAGAGAAGAGGGAAGAGCTTGTGAAACTGGAAACTGATCTCAAGGTGAAGATGCAAACATACGAGGAGCTGGAAATCCGGGTTGAGAAGTTTATGCAAAGAGTGACTGATGCGGTAGAGAACAAGTCTCGTTTCATCCTTGGAAGCACAACTATGGCAATCCTCAACAGTGGGAACAGTGCGGTGTCAAAGAACAACATGAACAGCATTGAAAGCCCAGTAAAGAAGATGCGTAATGTGACATACGCACTGAACGAAGATCAAGAGAACGACGAGCTGGTAGTTCCCAAGCGCGGAATGAGCAAAGGTCTGCTATCGTCCCCGGACAAGATGAGGAGTCAAAGCTTGGCCATTTCCTCGCGGATGATTTAGTTGTCTATTATTTAATAAATTAATCTGTATTTGAAGTTTTTCCCTGCACGTAAAGATCGACCCCCTTCACCACCAGCACTTTGTCAAATATTGGTACAAACTCTTTGGAGTCTTCGTCATCGGCGTACTGGAGGCTGCCTGGCACTAGTCTGGTTTCCAGCAACGAGTAATCTTCGATTTCAAGTCCGTTCTGATCAGGATCGCCTTTCAAATGAACCACTCCGGCAATGCTCCACCCAGACGTTGACAGATCGACGCTGTCACTAATGGTTTCATTTACATTCGGATGTCTGTTTCGGAACTCTTGGACTTCTCCAACCAGTGCCGGAAGAAGTTTGACGTTGCTCAAAATGTCGTCAATTTCTTCATCCGACAGAATGCCCCTAGTACTTAGATTTACAACTTCCACGTCCTTTGCCAGTTTGACCTTTTCTTGAGAAACGCCACGGTCAGCAAAGATACGCACGGGCACAGCGACAGAGCCGACCTTCACATAGCGAAGAACAGCTGGCATCGACAGCCTCTTTGTATTATAACTACTTGAAACTGTTGTGGAATTGTTAACTACTTGCTCACTAAAGCATTTTGGCCACTAGAGGATAAGCCACTAGCCGAGATTAATCGAACGCACTATATCACTGACTGTGATAGCTGCAAGTTTCTCTTGAAAGTCACATGGCGAGACAATAGAAACAATATAAAACTCCCAAGACAGTAAAAACTCCCAAAAACCTCTTCTCCTTCTCTACGCTTCCACTTACTCAGCTACCGGGCTCACCGACGATCTCTGCACAGCCGCACACGACAGTGATGAGCTCGCCATTTGATTATGTGGGGGCTTATTTCATACTACACATCCACCGCCACTAATGAGTAGAAGCGCAGCGCGGTTGATTGAAGACCTGGCGAGGTGGATCCCGCAGAATACCAACTCAGCATTTGGAGCCCCGCCATTGAAGGCGGCCAACTTCACCTCCGCCCGTTCCCATAATAGAATTGTTTACTCTGACAGAGTAGACCCAAAGACAGAGTCTGTCAGCAGTGGAACCCGCTTCTCCTTCATTGTTGCAAACACCAGATGGCACATAGAGGTGCTCATCACGGAAGTGTTCAATCTGGGCGACTCACGCGTGCCGTACAATGGAGAGAACCTTTCGTTTCTCGTGGAATCTGCTGACCCAGTGAATGAGAAGTACGTCTTCAAGTGTCACAATACACAGCTGAAGGTTGAGATTACATTCAGAGCTCCTCTCTTGTCTGAGCAGGTCATTGCACTGTTTTCTCCAGAGTCCATTGCTCGCAGATTTCGAGAGAACAAGGACAAGAAACCAAATGCCACATGTCCAACAGTGATCCAATGCTACGAAACTCTCTACAAGATGATTGCAAACCCGCTAATCTATAATGTCAACCGAGATATCCCTGCCGCCAATCCAACGCTCAATATCCGCCTGGACCCTTCTCTCATAATGAGTGATCTTGGCTTTAAGCGAGTAGGCGATAACTGGCATCTCGACCCTGAAGATAAAGATGACGAGTTCCTCTACAGATACTTGCTAGAGGTGTCTACATTAGCAGAGGCGAGCTGTAAGGGGCGTCAGTTCTCTCCCATTGCAGAACTGCCCCCAGTCGTTCTAAAGGATGCTTTGGACTTGCTCTACAATCAGTTCAAGGTCACTCGCTTACCGCATCATGGACCAGAATTGTCACTGGCTGTTGCTACCTCGCCTGAACAGCAAAACTCTTATTCACAGTATGTTGCTCTGGGATCGATCCCAGAAGTATCCAACGAGTTTTTGATTCGTCGTTACGAGGAGCAAGTGCTAGTGGACAAGCGCAATGAGTATCTTTATTTATCTTCTCTGGCAGAGGTCACCAAGTTGCGTCCTACTGCCGATGACCTCCAACTTTTTGTTATGGAAAAGTTCTCGCTCGGTATCCCCAGGGTTGCTGAGGTTTCAAATGCATGCAAAATATATGGCATTGACGAGAATTCGCGTGGCTATGATGTGTGGACGCGATTTGGTGGAGACCTTAAAGCCACCGACGTGATTGCTACCTATGTGGAACTAGTAAAAGAGGTCCCTTCTCAGCAGGCCTCCTACGCCCGTGATTTGAGGGTCATTGCCTCAACACAGTCTGCTCAGTTTAATGAAACAGTAGACACATTTCTTTCTACCGAAACAATGACTACAGAAGAAGCATATGCTCTCTTAGGCGTGGAAAAAGGAGCCTCCGAGGACCAACTTACAACTGCATTTGAAATCAAAAGGGACGAAGCACTCACTCATGACCCAAGTAAAGTGGAAAGCATTGTAGAGGCTGCAATTATGATTGGAAAGGAAAAGAATCTAGCAGATCTATTGCTTCTATGCGAACCTTTTGATATCCCTCACCAAACGCCCATGAAAACTCCCGAGGCTAATTCTATTCTTGGCGTTGAAGATACATTGGATGATGAGAGTATTCTTGCAGTGTATGATATTCGTGTGAATGATGCCCCAGACAGAATTCTAGAGATTCGACAGGCACTCAGAACTATTGCTGAAGAGCGTGACTCTCCTGCCCTGAAAGCATTCCTAAACAATCAGCCAGTTGAGGAAGTAGTCAGAGCAAGGCTGGATGTGATTGGTCTTAATAACATTGGAAATACCTGTTACCTGAACTCGCTTTTGCAGTTTTACTTCACTGTCAAGCCAATCCGTCGTGCAGTCATGGACTTTCGCAATAACAAGGTGGATCAACAATCTTTGGACGAACGTGACCTTGCCCAGAAGAAGATTGGTGGCCGATCACTGTCGGCAAGAGAGGTCAAGAGATCACAGGAATTTGTTACAAAGCTAGGGGAGTTGTATACCACGATGGAGACCACTGATAAACCCAACATATCTCCAGAGAAGGACCTTGCTTATCTTGCACTAGTGTCTCCTGATGCTGATGAACCAGAACCAGAGCCTGAAACAATTGAAGGACCAATTAAGCAAGAAACAAGGATTGATTTGACACAAGGTGATGATTCAAGCGTGTCTTTGTCTGACATTTCTGTTCCTCCCCCTCGCCCACCTAGACCTGATACTGTATCGGTCCCCGTGGAACACAAACTCTCCCCTCCAGTTATAGAGATCCAGGATGATGATGATTCAGACAAGATGGAGACTGACAGCGATGTGCCACATATTGACGAGAACAGTTTGGCCGTGAGGGCTGTGGATACCTTTTTAATTCATCGTGAAGAAGGCTCTGTTGTTTCACTGAACGATTCAGAGAGCCAAAAGACAAAAGAGCCAACTGTTAGCGTCATGCACCTAGAGAGTGACTACGAAGACGATCATGATCATGATCATGATCATAGTCAGCCAAGAAAACCTGCCGCTGAATCCAAGGCACTTGTGCCTGTTGCACAGAAACCCAGGCGACGACTTGAGGATGCTTTCATACAACAAGACGTGACAGAATGCATAGAAAACGTCATGTTCCAAGTTGAGGCTTCCTTTAAACCCACTGACGTTGAGAAAGATGGCGAGCAACATGACCTTGTAAAAGATTTATTCTATGGAAAGATGCTCCAAGTACTGGAGAATGTCAGTGATGGCTCTGATCATCGTGAGAAAGAGGAGAGATTCTCAAGCATTTTGGTTGACGTTGCAGAGGGCCCAAGGGATATTTATGATGCGCTGGATGCTTATTTTGCTGAAGATATTATTGAGCTGGAGTCTGGAACTACAAGAAGATCATTGACTATTTCACGTCTTCCTCCTTTGCTTCAAGTACAAGTACAACGTGTACAATATGACCGTGAGCTTGGACGTCCTTTCAAATCGTTGAATCCGCTAATCTTTGAGCAGACGATTTATATGGACCGCTATCTTGGTAATGATCCAAAGAACCTGGAAAAAAGACGAGAGGTGGCTGCTTGGAGGAAGGAACTAAAAGACAGCAAGGAGGAGCTGAAGAAGATAAACAGTCCGTTCAGTAATGGTATGACGCTACTCGATACGCTGGCTGCAACTCGAAAGATGCTTGTTGAAACTCAAGAAAATGAAGAGCATGAGCTGTACGAGGTGGCTCAACACGTGTCGGATGAAACTCTTGAGGTTATTGACAGGGAGGTTGTGAGACTTACGCAAAGAAAGTTGAGCCTGTCAAAGAATATCAAAACTCTTGAGGATAGCATTGCAAATCAATTTGCAGACATGAAGCAGCACGGTTACAAGATTCATTCATTGTTTACGCATCGAGGGCAAGTTTCTTTTGGGCATTACTGGATCTATATAAAGGATTTTGTCAAGGGGGTATTTCGAAAGTACAATGACGAAACAATTACTGTCGTGCGCGATGAAGAGGCTCTTGACATGCGCGAGGATAATACTGCTACTCCAACATTTCTTGTATTTGTGAAGGAAGATTGTCTTGACGACGTGGGTACCGATCGAGGCGTTCAAGAAGTCGTCGAAGAGGCTCCACTTGAAAAAGAGGCTGTTGATGTCAATATGTTTGATGGTGAAATTCTCGATGGAGAGTCGCTGGAGGAGTGTGCGCCTGAGCCTGTGTCGGCACCGAAGAGCGTTTCAGTGCCCGTAGAGATTAGTACTGAGGACGGATCAATGGAAGTGGAGGAAGACTCTGGCAGGGGCCAACAGGATGGCGTCTAACAAGGGGTATACGTGTGCATATTCATATTCTTTATGTTAATAACGTCTGGGTGAGGTTGTCTATATCATTCATAACAAAACTATTAAAAAAATTGCCCGGCACTGCCGTCACCAAAACGCATGCAACTACATTGTTTTGTCACTTTTATCTGGCCGTCTTCAAAGCAAAAGGGAAGAACATGCTTGACCCGGCGACTGAAGTTTTAGTGTGTGCGTGTGTGTAAATATGAGTTTGCACCAATTGCTTCTCTACAGGGGTCTCATCACAAGATGGAGTCGAGCTTGGAGTACACTGACAGAACACCCGCAACAACCTCGATTTGTTGTAGTCTGTCTGAATGCTTGTCCAGCTCGTCTCTGACAAGCTCTGAAAGGTTTGCGCCAGCCCCGCCAATGCCGCCACCAGACTTGAGCACGAAGGGCCACTCAGCAAAGTCATTTAGGATTTCCTCGGCGCGCGAAAAGGCCTGGTCTCGCTGCTCATACGAGAGGGTTGTGAGCACGTTTTCTAGCACGTTTGCAGCAAACGAGGCACAGACGAGCGCAACTGATCTGACGGCACGGAAGGGGATTTCGCTGGGAAAGTTTTTGGAGTCCGGGAAGACAATGGTTCTAGCGGTGACCATGGCTACACAGCGTCTACGAACCTCGTCCTTTGCTGTGGAGTCTGCGACTGGGTGGGTTGCCCGTTCAAAGAGGAAAAAATTGCGCTTCTCTGTGCGCAGCACAGACTTGTCAACGAGCCCCTTTGCTAGACGCTCGCGGACCTGTTTCAGCTGGTAATTGATCTTTGTGAGGTTCCACGTCTCGCCTGAAAGGTAGTCAATCCAGGTAGCGATGGATAGGGGCTCTGAAGTCTTCATTAGCTTGATTGCTTCGTCGAGCAGAATCTCGCCGGTGATTTTGTCGTCAATGAGCTCCACAAAGCGGTCGGCCAATGGGATGCGGCGAGACATTGTGTCGTTGACGATGCGGATTTTGCCGCGGAACGCCAGCTCCATAATGATGCAGCCTCTGAGGACATACGAGATGGAATCGTTCCAGAACGAGAGCATTCCCTGGCGGTCCTTGAGGCCAATGAGCAGCACTTCTTCCATGAGCGTGAGACGCGGCGCATCTGGAGACTTGGAAGAGATGTCTTGCGGGTCGTAGCCCACGCGATGGTCTTCCTCAGTGACGTCTGGTCCGCCAACTACTGGCGTGGAGCTGCTGGAGCTGTTGTTTGTGGAGTCGTTTGTGGTGCCGGCCCCGGCGACTCTTCTGCGCTGAAGTCCAGACATTTCTAGGCTGTCCTTTCTTGGGGCTGTGTGGATTGTTTTTTGAGGGGTTGTAGTTGCAAGATAGCTTTGGAGGGTTGATTCAAGGTGGAATGCTTGACGCTTTTAATACGTGTTGGCGGGTTGGGATTTATGACTTTGGGGGTGAGAAACAGGAGGCTTGTGGGTCCTCGGTGGACCTCTGTCGGGGAAAGACTGGGAAGTGACAGACGAAGGCAGAGTAACGAAATTATGGAGCGGAAAATAAGCAATTCCAAAGTTGTTATGTAGTTTGTGTAGTCCACTTTTGGGTTTCACTAAACTGCTTGGAACAGACCCGTTGTCGCGACGTGAAGCTCATGATGGCTGCACTAGCGTCAACGCCGAAGCTTGTCTGATTAGAATTCCCGCAGTCTAACGATGTCGTGCGTGGAAATACCACTCGGCAATTGCAGGTGGTATTTATGAGAGTTTCCTGTATATCTAATACGAGTTTATTTTTATGCTAGAAAATATACCACAAGATGTACCTCGAAATATACTGCAAAATATACTAAACTATGACTTGTAGACTATTTGGACGATGTGGAAACTATTAGATGGGACGTTGAGGACATAAGCTACTGCTGTTAGTCAGTAGCGCGTAGTCTGGCGACGTGAGTGGGAGACCAAGTGTACCGCGCGGCATTGCACACCTGTAACTTTGCTCTGGCGCAACTAAATCTGGCGCTAAGCATTGCTCATCTGTCGAGGCTAGCGGCGCAGACACCGGCTATCCATGGGAGAAAGGGGCGGGTGCATAATCAACAAGGGCAACTGAAGAGAAGACGAGAGTAGAATAATAGATGGGTAATGAAATAATTCCGGAATATGTATCGCATATCCGGCAAAAGACCTCGATAGAAGAACAAAGTATTTCCCATGTTTCCTTTCCTCCCTCTCTCCCACTCAGTCAATACCTCCCCTACGTATCGCTCCGAGTCAAAAATATCCTGCTCCCAGATTAAGCCGCACCGCCCTGAAGCAAACTTCCAGACATTTCATTACCACCACTCACTCTCACTCTGACAAGTTCCAACACACCCCCGTTTCTAAAAACACACAAAATTCATCCATTCGGCATTGCACCTTGGCAGCTCTTTTGACAGAACAGTCTCCAGCCCCGCTATTTTTGGTATTACCTGTGTTCCGCATCTCACCATTTCTCCCATTCTAATTGTCAACAACACATCTTGTTGAACGCAAAACAAGTCTGTCACAAAGGACCTCAAACAACACAACCTAATTCTCCCCCGTTCCAGCAAAACTCTAAAATGGATATCGACCCTGACGTGCAAATGGAGGACATTGTCGACTCCCCTTCTCCACATCAAATGGGCGTTGCCGCAAAACCGGCCGGCGACTCCGTTGCTCACCAGCAACAACTCGATTCCTGGATAGAGTCGCTAGGCAACTGCCAGTACCTGCCAGAGTCCGACGTGGAGACGCTCTGCAACATGGCCAAGGAGATTCTCCAGTACGAGCAGAACGTCCAGCCCGTCTCGGCGCCCGTCACAATCTGCGGAGACGTCCACGGACAGTTCCACGACCTGATGGAGCTCTTTAAAATCGGCGGCCCCTGCCCAGACACAAACTACCTCTTCATGGGTGACTACGTTGACCGAGGTTACTACTCGGTCGAGTCCGTTTCCTATCTCGTCGCGATGAAGGTGAGGTATCCGTCGCGACTCACAATTCTTCGTGGTAATCACGAGTCTCGTCAAATCACCCAGGTCTACGGCTTCTACGACGAGTGTCTGCGTAAATACGGCAACGCCAATGTCTGGAGACTTTTCACCGACCTCTTTGACTTTTTCCCCATCACAGCGTTGGTTGAAAACAAAATCTTCTGCTTGCATGGTGGTCTGTCGCCAAACATTGAAACAATTGACAATATTCGCGATCTTAATCGATTCCAGGAGGTTCCTCACGACGGTCCCATGTGCGACCTCCTGTGGTCCGACCCTGACGACAGAGGCTCGTGGGGCGTCTCGCCCCGTGGTGCTGGCTTTACATTTGGCCAGGACGTCTCGGAGCAGTTCAACCACACAAACAACCTGTCGCTCATATCTCGTGCGCATCAGCTTGTCATGGAAGGCTACTCCTGGTCACATGAGCAGCTTGTAGTCACCATCTTCTCGGCCCCCAACTACTGTTACCGATGCGGTAACCAGGCAGCCATCATGGAGGTCGACGAGAATCTCAACAATACTTTCCTGCAGTACGACCCATGTCCGAGACCTGGTGAGCCGTCCGTCAGTAGAAAGACTCCTGATTATTTCTTGTAGTTTTGTCTGTTTGCTCAGGAGTAAACAGCTGTTGTCGGTTTCTGACAATGTTGGATATATAAATGCTTAATGTCACGATTGCTATTTTTGTTACTTTGTTTTAGAGCTTGCCGAGCTTGCTAGCTCTGTCTAGCGCAATATCACACATTGCTGTGAAGGCTTCGCGAATCTCGGCGTTTCTGTCCCGCTTAGCAATTCGCTCCCGCATGTTTTCCATAATCTCGTCTCTTGGCCGTCCATTGACAAACACAACGTAACGAAAGCCTGGAAATGCTGTCTCGTATTCAGCATTCAACTCTGCCAGCTTCTCTGCCTGTCCTTCCAAACTCTTTTGCTCCTCGCGAGACTGCTCTGAGTCCACCTTCTTGGCGCCTAGACGAGGATGTGCGGCGATGATCTCTGGAATCCTTTCATCGTTTGGAGTGCCTGCAAGCTCCAGGAGTTTCTGTCTAGTGTTCTCTATTAGTTCCTTGTATGAGTTGCTGGAAGACAGAACGTCGCCATCGAGGATCAAGGAGCACAAAACAGGACAAGGTTCAAATAACAATGAAATCTCGTGAATCTGATCGTCTCTAGACTTTGCTTGGAGCGAAAACATGGCAGGAATGGCTGCAGAATACTTGTTTCGGGTTCCTTATCTATGACTAGTCACGTGAAAAGATATCGGAGATGGCCGGTGTTCTGGATGATCAACTTGAAAGGTATTTAGAGTTCGAACTATCATCACAAAGAAATAGAATATTAAAACTTAAACAACTACTTAACCTCCATGCAGGATCTTCAGCTCCAGCGTCGTTAGCACGTTGTAGCTCTCCATAGGGATCCGATACTGAATAATACCAGCATAGACCATGCAGTTTCTGGTACGACTAGTAATGACTTCCATGATGCCGTCGCGCGCCTTGTTGTTGAAATTGCTTGAACTCAGCTGAGCAGATAGACGAGCACAGCATTCCATCACCATTACAAGCATCTGAGGAACATTCTTGGCAATCGACTCATCCAAAGCACTAAACATCTGGGCAGTCCGGCGGACGAGTCCAATATCATCCTTTGGCTTGATGGCAATCACATTTGAATTGTCAACAAATTCAAGACAACGGGAATAATCTTCAGATGCAAACGCATTGATGGCCGTACCAACGTTATCCAATGCCTGGTAGGTCTCAACGTTGCGAACAGACACCTTGTCCATAATTGCCGGAGTGCCTGCATAAATATTCATCAGGGCCTTGGCTGCAAGGAATGGACTAGATTTGAATTCAGAGATAAGCTTTGCACCCGAATTGACTTCCTGGTTGAAGCGATTATCATTGCCCTGCAGGGCAGTTCCCAAGGCAACGGACGCGATGGCATCTCCAAGAACTCGGTTCACAAGACCAATTACTGTATCATAGTTCTCAGACAACTGATATAGCAGAATGGAATCCTCGAGCAGTCCATCTCTATCGGCTTCAGCAGCGGCACTACCAATAATCTTTGTGAGGAATTCGTCAGTATTGCTTAGATTAATAAGTTTCGACTCCCTTTCAATAAGACCAGCGGAGCGCGTACCATCCAGAGAAAAGCTTCCAAGAAGCTCAGAGAAATTGCGAGTCTCCAACGTCATCTCCTTAAGAGCCTCCCAACAGAGCTCCTTCTGACGTTCTCCGTGAGGGATTTCGCTGTTCAGGCAGATTAGGGAGAGATAATTGACAGCATCTTCAGGTTGAGTGTAATGATACTCACGCACATACGAACCAATTAACTTTGCAAAATTGAGGTGAGGTACCTTCACTGCTGGAGGCTCATCTGCAATCCACAACAGAGTATCTGGAAGGTCGTGAGACACATTTACAACACGCAGCAGACCATAGTAAGCTAGCGCAATAGCAAAGTGAACAGCATCATTACTGGAGTACGAGTAAACGTAATCCACTGCGTGTTCAAACAGGCCAACCAACAAAAGAGCTTGGAAGTAAACAATTGAAGTGCCATCATCCTCACTAGCAAATGCAGCAGGCCCAATCTTGAGAAGATTCCGACGCAAGTCCAGGAGGGAATACTTTTCATAGAATGGAGACAATGTGGCAGCATCATCCACCTCTTTGCAGAGCATAAGATGCAGCCACATCCAGTCCTCAGAGGTTTCTGCCACAGCAGCTGGGAAGTTGCGTTTCGACACTTCGCATCTACCCAGAATCTTGTAGATGGCAAACTTGTAAGGATCCACATCTGGTGAGAATCGGAAGTACTGATTGAACTCTGCATGTATCCTTTCAAGAATTTCAGAGGGCATGTGGCCATCAATGCAATCCATGTAAGTTTTCAAGTAAGTCAAAAACCACTTATGGATCTTGGAGAAGATGACCTCATTTTGAGTTGTAAACTGAACGGCATCTTTCCAGTTACCTGTTCTGATCAAGTAAAACAGCACAGCCCAGATAGGAATGTCATTGACAATCTCGACATTTGGAACAGGTGTCTGAGAGAACTTGAGAGACAAGTACGCTCTTATTTTGTTAATGATGGAAGGGACACCACCCAGACTAGCAGATTGCCTATTAGATGTGATTTCACTCTCAATGACTTGCCTGTACTGGTGTTGCAGGAACTCCAAAGCACCGACGACATGTCTCTTACGGCTGTGAGGAGTGTTCCCAAGGTAATCCTTAGCATAGACGCGCTCCATAGTCTCGTCTGGGTTTACAGCACCAAAGTGCTCGCCAGTAATGTACACCATAATGTCCCAGGCATCGGCAACCTGTCGTCTCTGTGTGTCATTTCCAGCACCGTTGAGAACAACCTGGCCAAAGCCGCCACAAATGTTGACATAGGTCTCCTCCTGGCGAGCAATATTGAGCATTTTGACAATCTGAGCATCATGATGGCGTTGGGCTTGTGAGATGAACGCCGTCTGACCACTTGGAATGCTCTGGGGTTCGCTGCCAGTGGTGCCAAAGGGCGACAACACCCATTTGCCCAAAGCACGCGAACTGTGAGAGCCTCCCGAGACAATAGATACGGCAGTGGCAGGCGCAGAAAGCTGCATGGATCCTAGAGGAGATTGTCTCGACGTGAGCTGTGTCGAAGAATCAATTCCAAAAGCCTTGCAGATCTCGTCCTTGCGGGTCTTCCAGTCCATAACGATTTCCTTCTCCAGGAACTGCTCAAATTCACGAGCAGATTCTCGTACAGACTCTTCAATAGACGCCAGCACGTTTTCGTCCTGGCGAAAGCCTCTGATTGCTGCGGTGAGTCTGTTTTGGAGATTGCCTTGGCCCTCCTTCTTGAATTCAATGTCTTGAATTTCGGCGGCCAAGTTCTCGGCATTTATGCCGGAGGGCGCCAATAAATAGTGTGCTTTGGCGTCGTTGATCTCAACGCCAATCTCTGTGGCCTTTCCAATCACTTGTTTGCGTATTTGGTCAGCTCTGACGGCCAGTTCTCCGAGCATCAGCCTGATGGACTCATGTTCAGAGGCCTTTCCAGGGATGTTTCTCGACGATTCCAACAGCTCTGCCAAAATGGCGCTGGCTGGCGATTGAACTGCAGTCATTGTACAACAGGATCAGAGGGGAAAACAGTTCTTGTTCTTCGTCGTAGTAGCGATTGTTTACCTGAATGTATGCTGAACAACTCAAACAACAATTTTCGTCCACACTTTAACCCGCCAGTTGCTGTTGTTGTGTACACAAAGTGTTTGGTGATGAACTTTGAATTTTGTGAGGCTTGTTTTTCACCAACTTCTCGATGCTTTGTGTTTTGGCCGGGCGCGCGCCTGGGACGACCAGACGCGTTGGTACAAAGTAGTAAATAGAATGTTGTGAGGAGGATAGCAAAAAAATCGTATATCATTTCTGTAAATTGATTCAGAGAGATGTGAACAAGATAGTTCTTGTTCTCGCCGTCGGTGCCTGCTCAAGATCGACGAGTCGACTGCTCATGACCAGTATCTGGTAAACAGACGCTACAAGAAAAAGATGACATCTATTTCTAAAATAAATTAATTTAAAGCATCAAGAACTCCTGTTGAACCGGATCACCCGCCTTGCCAATAAAGTCGCGCATCTGCCTGATGAGTCCTTGCACCGTACCAACTTGCTCAGCAATTGCAGACACGGTAGAATCCTCCGCAGGCGTACTTTCAGAGCGGTAAAGATCTAGGAGTGCCTTTCTGCGGTCCACCAAGTACCTCAACTTCTTTTGTATCGTTTCAATCCCTGCTCGTCTCATTGATTGTATCACTGCAGTTCCACTCTCACCAGCAAAGTTGTCAGGAATCCAGTCAATATCAGTGCAATCCTTGCTGGTCCAGAACTTGTCGAGCCCATCACTAGGAATAAATTGATTCTCTTCTTCTTGTACATCAGAAGAATAAACGCTCGAGGATGTTTGTTTTCTCACCAGCTCAGGGTGTCTCTTAAGGGAATGGTAGGAAAGTTCTGCGGCTGGAGCAAATCTATCAAAAGAGTTCAAGTCATTCTCAGATATTTCTCCAAGAACTTTAGGGACTATGGCCCTAGAAGGTCCGTCCACCAGGATACCATTCTTGACGACATCAGCTTTACTTCTACGCTTTGGCAACAAAAGTGGTCGAGTCTGGCCAATACCCATCCAATCGACATCTTCCTGAGCAACGCTAACTTCAGTTCCAACGTGATCGCCACCGATACCTACAGGCAAAGTGCGTATTGGTTCGTCACTTTCAGCCAAGTTCAAGTTACCTAAGTCAAGGACTTCACCTTCCCTCTTACAAATGCCTTCTGCAAGGTTTATAAATTCACTTTCTCCAGCTTCTGCGGAAGAGGCACAATCAACATCTTTGTAATTATCGCTGGGCGGATACTTGTGCCCGAATATTTTCCGGCAAGCCCTCTCATTCCTATGATGAAACGCTCTGAAATTCTGTACGTTCTTAGAATGCTTTGACTTCATCTTTCTCCATACCGTGTTTCTTTCATTCATATTAATAAATGTGAGTGAGGAGAAATTTGCTCTTTCCGTGAAGTTGAGGACACATACATGGGCGCGCAGCCTCTCCCACCAGCAGTATTACACCTTCCTATTTGGGCATATTACTTGCGGGAGGAAAAGAAGGAATCTAATTTGGATAATGGATAATCGGCATCTTTGAGCCCATCCCTAATCCATGCTGGAAGCTTTCTCCGAATCCTTTCGCTCTTGTATCTTTCATCGATGAGAAGGATAGCAGCGTAATCTCCGGAATGTCGAATTGCTCTGCCGATACTTTGGTTGACAGCTCTCATACAGAGGTTTTCGTAATATTCGTTGGCTAATGATTTGGCCTTGTCACGGCTCTCTCCGCGCTCTAAGGAGCTCTTTTCAATATAGTTGCGCTTGGCAACTACCTCGGCGCCGTACAAACTTGGGTAGGGGAGTCCAACCATAATCACTCCACGGGCAAGATCATCCGAAAAGTTGATGCCTTCACTCAGTTTGCCGCCCACTACAGAAAGTAAGATGGCACCAGAGCTGCCAGCGGTGTCGATGTGCTGCTGGTACCCTTCAAGGATGTGGTCTACAGAGGAGTTTTCTCTCGGTTCTTCGAAAATCTTTTTGCAAGAATTTAACTGAGTCCACATTCCAGACTTTTGCCAATGCTGTTTTATGTGATCCAAATACTGATAGCTTGAAAAGAACACAACCAGTCCGTGCGGTATTGATGCCGCTGCCTTGAGAACAGTAGAACCCAGCCCATCGAGCATTTCTGTATTACTTCTGTTGCCGTAATTGAATAGAAATTTGGTCCCTTTAGGACTGCAAGTGATTGGTATCGCAAGAAGGTTGCTATCAGGTATGATATGCCCACAAGAGAAGATCTCAATTTCAGCATTTGGAAGGTAGGGGAATAAATATGTTGAATAGTCTTGGACTGGCTCCATAGTTCCACCCGCAAGAATCACACACCTAGCGTCATCTGTAATTGATTTGAATTCTTGGCTGGGATCCAGCAGTATATACTGCAGCTGAAGAGATTTGCCATCTGATTCAGCAACACTCCAGATAAGTTTGCCTTCCGATACAGGATTGCAAATTGTTAATAAGAACCCCATTATTTGAGACAAAACAGGATTCGACTTTGCCTTACGCTTGATCGTTTTGGCACCGGGTTGAGCTGCGGCCTGTTCCTCCCGCTTTTTAATCTCGTTATCAATATAACCCTGTACTTTAAATGCCAGCTTGCTCTTTTCCAAATACTTTTTGAGATCATAAAAGTCAATCAAGTCGTCAGTATGACCAAGAACGTCAAACTGTGACACTTCAGTTCCAGGAACCGGCTTTGAAGCAGAATTCTCGACTGCCCGCGCAAAAAATGACTCGAGAATGGTGAGCACATTCAACAATTTGAGAATGTTGATCCTGTTTCCGACATTCAATTTGCCAAGAAATTTATTCTTGTAAATCTCAAGCGCTTTTCGGGCTCTGATGACCATTGCAGCATTGACTGTGTGCGAATTGAGAGAACAGATTGTATCAATAAGGTTATGTGCCTCATCAATGATTACTATGCTATCTTTAATATCAATTCCGAGAGCATCTCTAGCACTTTTCTGAAGCAACAGTTGGTACGGAAGTGTCACCACTTCGCTTTGCTGAAGGGCAGATCTTGCTCCATAGTACGGGCACACATGGCTCTCCTGACCAAGCTTAGCCAGGTCTTCAATATCACGGATCTCACTTATGGCCTTTCGAGAAAACTTGTTTAGCGCTGCCGGATTATGGTTCTGGTCAGCAAAGAAGTCGCACCCAGTGCCCAGTTCTTTGCAGGCATCATTGATAGAAGTCACATCACTCAGTCTATTGACGGACGGGTTGATGCAAAGTTGTTTTCGGGAGGACAGAGTGATGTGTTTTACTGTCTCGCTGTCCATTGCTTTGATAGATGGCGGAAACTGCGGCATCTTGAGTTGGCCAATGAACTGAGAGAGCTGTGAATGGGTTCGAGAGGACACAAACACTTTTACAGGATTGACAACGCTGGTGGTAGCAGTGTCCGATGACGAAGCTTCGTACTCGCCAATCAGAGAAGCAATCTGTGCCTGCACCTGGCCACTGTCTCTCGCAAAATAGTCGTCCAACTCAAACGAAATCTCTCCCGCATTCTCGACTTTCCGTCTTTTCACATTCTCAGGAGCACTCTGAGCGTCCCTGATCTGCTTCAATTCCTGTTCAAACTGAAGTAGCCGTTCCTCAACCTCACGCCGCTTGAAAGCCTCAGCCTGATCCCTAACCCACGCAGGCTCCAACGACTGTGGGGCTTTGTGTAGCTCTTCATCCGACGACTTGTCACCGTACAGTTGGCGCCTCTTGTAGTCTCTAAGCCAAGTCACAGAGGCGCAGATGAGAGACAGGGACTTGCCAGTGCCAGTAGGCGACTCGAAAATACCAACTTTTTTGGCATCGATCGTCTCGTAGAGACATTTCATAAACTCTAGCTGAATATCATACGGTTTATATGGATGATTGAACGATGCTGCCGTCATGGAACGCGTCAACGAGATCACCGCCAAGTAATTTCATTTCAGCCCAAATGGGAAACTTATGATGCGTCAGCTTGGACAACTGCTCGGGTAGCGCGTGACGCCAAAAGGTGCCACAATTTAGAAACTAAAACAATTCCATCTATTAACCCATGTTAGCACTACTAGTAACCATCCGTAAATGATTGTACTATCGCATCTCTCTTCTTGGCCTCATCTTCGTCAGCATTACCCTGTCGTTGACAATCTCCACGAGACTTTCCAGATACCAAGTGAAGGTTGCTGTTTGTCAGAGTAGTCAGCCCATTTCGTCGTCGCTGACTGTACTATGGCGTCTCCAATCTTCATATCTCGGCCCCCACCGGGGTTCTCGCTGCTCGCCGTTCTGCGGGGGCTGCAGCTGACGTTTCTCGGATCCTGGAGGGCTCTAATGAATCCAAACCTTGCTACTCATGGCTACTACAAGTTTGCTGTCAGAGCCATTTACATCTCTGTAATCATTCAACTTGCGCTATGGCTTCCTATCCAGTTTCTGCAGCGGTTTCTCTGGCTCTTTTCGTATCTGTTTCTGCAATCAAGTGAAACGTCCATGGCCAAGATCCAGTCCTTCATTGAAACTCTTTATTTCATCGAATCGCACATTCTCAACATTGGACCGTTTCTCATTTCAATCATGCGATACATTCGTCCAGAGCTGGACGACTTGTTCCTGACTTCTCTCAAGTTCTTTGACCAAATGTACAAGCAAAAGCACCCGGAGTCTGATCGACAGTACTATCGCTCTCTCGTTCAGTACAGAATTATTGGCGGTCCCCATAGAAGAGCGTGGCTTATGAAAAAGCTGTCGTCGCTTATGGGGCCAGAAGAAGCTGTCGTACCGCCCAGTCGTTTTGGAACTCCGGTTTCGATAGTGACGGCACCGGTCAAGGGCGATCCATCCGCGTCAAGAAATGAAACCAGAAGCCCCTACGCGTACATGAACCGCTACTTCAGACGCGCAGCAATGTTTTTGCTGATTTACCTTGGCTCTAAGGTTCCCTTCATTGGCAATGTTGTGCTCCCCGTTGTGTCATTCTACTCCTTCAACAAGACCGTTGGGGGAATGGCCGCGTTGGCGATCTTTGGTGTTGGATTTCTACTACCTAAACATTGGTTAATTGTCTTTTTATCTACATTTTGGGGCGGCCGTTCCATGATCCGAGAGCTGCTGGCCCCGTACTTTGACCGCCTCCCCTTTTCGAGATCAGAACGAGAACAATGGTATCATGCGCGTGAAGGAATTCTGTTTGGGTTTGGTGCCGGTTTTTACCTGCTAATGCGAGTGCCTTTCATTGGTGTTCTAGTGTACGGTTTTGCCGAGTCCTCGGCAGCATATCTCATCACCAAAGTCAGTGATCCTCCACCCGGAATTGGTGAGATTAACACTTGGACTGCGCAACAGACTGTCTGGACAGGCAAGGAACACAACAAAGATGATGGGTTTTAGAGTTTTCACAGTATTTATGAAATGCATTTTAGACATGTAGATACTATTTATCGTACTTGAGAAATATTTTCAAGGATTCTTTCCCTTCTTGATTCATTAATTATACATTCTAAAACCAGCGGTCGCGTTAAATAGCCGCGGAAATATTTTCGCGGGAAACTGACAGCAGGATGCTTTAACTCTTGATGCAAATTTTGGAGCCCTCAGTTAGACGTGCAACGTCAGCAGCCGTAGGACCGCCTGCACGCTGCGACGCCAAGTCCACTGCCGAAGCACCGGGCACAGGGGTAGCTGTCTTTGAGCGGTTGTGGGTCATGTGAGACTGGACAAGATGACCAGCGGCGAGTGCCGAACAAAGAGAAAGTTCAGCCGCCAAGACACCTGCGGCCACAATCTTGGCCAATTGTCGGGCATTTTGTCCCGGATTCGTGGCGTGTGGGCCGCGGACGCCAAGCATGTCAAGCACAGCGCCTTGTGGTTCAAGGATTGTACCACCACCAATGGTACCAACTTCAATGGATGGCATTGACACTGAGATTTGCAAGTCACCATTCAAGTTGTTCATGAGGGTAATACAGTTACTGGATTCCACATTCTGAGCAGGATCCTGACCAGTGGCAAGGTAGATGGCAGTAACCAAGTTGGCGGCTTGTGCATTGTTACCACCCATAGATCCAGCCATGGCAGAACCAACAAGGTTCTTGGAGATGTTGAGTTCAACCAGAGCATCAACATCAGACTTGAGAACATTGCGCACAATATGACCAGGGACAATAGCTTCAGCAACAACCGACTTTCCACGGCCATCAATCCAGTTAATAGCTGCTGGCTTCTTATCAGTACAGTAGTTACCAGAGAGTGAGACAACCTCCATATCCTCGAAGCCACAGTTTTCAATCATATGCTTGAGAGCAAACTCGCAGCCCTTGGAGATCATGTTCATGCCCATTGCGTCACCAGTGGTGGTACGGAATCGGATGAAAAGGAGATTACCGGCAAGAGCAGTCTTGATGGTCTGGAGCTTGGCAAATCGAGACGTAGAGTTGAAGGCCTTCTTCATGGAAGCCTGGCCCTCCTCAGAGTCAAGCCAAAGCTTAGCAGCACCGGCACGCTTCAAGTTTGCAAACGTGACACAAGGGCCACGGGACATGGAATCCTGGGTCAAAACTGTTGTAACACCACCACCAGCATTGATGGACTTGCAGCCACGCATAGTAGACGCAACGAGACATCCTTCGGTAGTGGCCATTGGGATGTAGTAGTCTTTGCCATCAATGGTCAATGGACCAGCAACGCCAATAGGCAGAGGAACGTATCCAATAACGTTTTCACAACAGGCACCAAGCACACGGTCGTAATCGTAATGTTGGTATGGGAGCAGCGAGGTTTCAAGAGTCTTTGTATTGGACTGGCGAGACACGACAGCACGGCGGACAGCCACGGCACGGGTGGTATCACCGAGTTGCTTTTCAAGTGCATAGAGGGGAATCTTGCCAGCAAGACAAAGCTGCGTAACCTCATCATTTGACAGTTCCTTGACCATTCCGGACTTTAAGATTGTCACCAGGTCATCAAGCGATCTTGGGGCTCCGACCTTTAAGCGCTTGTCGACCTTCATAAACAAGTCTTCAGTCTCATTATCAGAGTCGTCAGAGTTGGCGGCCGATCTCTCAACCAGCACGGCAACCTTCTTTTCAACCACCTGAATTTGAGGGGTTCTTGCATAATGAAACAGAGCACCATTGAGAGCAATGGAGAGAGCAAAGACAATCAAAAGACAGACAGAGATGAAGGAATCGTTGATGACCTTCTTGTAACCGCTCCAGACCAGGCGGAGAACAGAGATGTAGGCAGAATTCTTTGTCTTTTCAAAGACAATGGTGGGGACAACGGTAATGAGAACATCATGCGACTTTGCCGACGCTGGAAGCAGTGCAGCAAGATCCGTCAGGTAAGAAGGTGGCTCAAAGTACGAGTGACCTCCAAATGGAAAGAGTGAAATCTGAACGCAGTTGAAGGCAATGAACGCCAAGATGAGACCAAACTTGACCAGAGAGATGGAGTTTGTATGCAGGATTTGAGATGCACCGCGGTTAGTGGCCGAGTCGGCGGCTGCTGGAGCCACACCGTCCTCCTTGAGTGCAGTGTTTTCGTCCTCGTTTCGCTTGATGCGAATAAACTCGGTCTTGATGGAAAGAATGGCAGAGTAGAGAGTAGCAACGAGCAGACAGTCGTAGAACATGATCCAGGCGGCCAAAAAGCAAAACTGCCACAAACCATTGACGCCAGAGAAGGCAGCGGCGGCCAGGGCCAGCATTTCAATGAGATAGTCGCGCAGAATGGTTGGACAGTCCTTGATTGCAATATCACGTGCAATGTCAAGGTACGACATGTTTTTCTGCTCTGACGACGTCTCAGACGTGCGCGACAAGACAATCTTTGTCAGCTGGATCTTTGACTCAAAACCAATTGTCGTTACTAGGAACGGCAGACCCTCTGAGAGCGACTGGAGAGCAATGGGGACATTGAGATGCGCGCAAGTGACAAGCGCAAACAAAAAGGCAAACGTAGACTCGAGCAGAATGGAAGAGGCCAACCAGACCTTGGAGCCGAGACGGCGCATGGCAGCAAAGAGCGTCCAAAAGGTGTACCACATGCCGAGATATGCAACGGCAATGACAGCAACATCGTACTTGTCAGCCGTCTTGACAGTTTCCTTGAGCAGCTGGAACGAGTTTGTGACATACAACAACCATGAGAAGGACTTGCGCGCAGTGTAGTCCGAGGCCTGATCCGTCACGTGACTCTGAATGAAGGTGTCGTATTCTTGAGCTGGCAGGAGATGCAATTGTTCTGAGGCGACCTGGGCCTCGCCGTTTTCGAGCAAGGTATCCGGCGCAAAGACGAGCTTGACGCCAATGTAATGATCAGCGGCAGAAGCAGCGTGCGGCTGAGGGTAGGTGAGGCGTTCCCATTCTGACGAGTTGTGGGCGCGGAAAAAGGCCTGCGAGACGGCGCGCGTGTACTGAGGAACCGCGAGATCCAGAACGGAAAAGTAGGCAGTTGAGGCCAGGACTCCAATGACAACGATAGTCTGGATCGGCCATTTGGCCGAGGCAGACGAGAGCACGGCAAATGCGTTGAGCAGCGGTTTCAGCATGAGCCTTTGGGATATGTGCCAGGGGTGAAGGAGAAAGTGCTTCTCGGCTGGATTTCTTTGGTTCGTCTTGCCAGGGGCTCCGCGACCGGGTAACGGTTGGGGCGGAGTGACGGTGATGGATGACATTTTTGGCGGGTCTATTGAGCAGAGGGAAAAAAACGAGTGAAAAAATAGCGGCGTTTATATAGTTTGTATCTGGTTGCGCAATCTGCGTATTTACTGTGCAGCCGGTTTTTGCGGTGAGGGATAAACCCCTCCTATCGCCTGACCTGGGTGACTAACCACTGGTTCGTATTTGAGAGGCGAGTTGGGGGGGCAGTCAAAGGTTTACAAAGCCTTTTTTCGAAAAGGATTTTGCATTGATAAAATGGACCCAGTTCTTCAAAGATACTCTTAGAACTCTCTCCATTTTTCTTGTTTTTTTTGACTTGAGGCCGTCTCGCTTTCGTATCTGGATCGTCTCGAATAGTGCGGTGATTTCGTATCGAAACGGGTTTAGGTTGGGTCGACAAAATCGTATATGCAGCCCACCAGACATGGCAAGTCTAGGGCAGCGGCAACGGTCAACGAGGCGGTGCAATTGAGCTAGTCGAGGCGTTGCTAGTAAATTATTGAGGCGTACCTTATGAATTAGCTTCCGTGGCCTCTACCTGAGATAGGCTGACTCACCGATCGCTGTTTAACGCTCCTCTTTGAGCTTGCGCAGATTGTTC
The DNA here is from genome assembly GCA_003706415.3 of Deakozyma indianensis. Lineage (NCBI taxonomy): Eukaryota > Fungi > Ascomycota > Dipodascomycetes > Dipodascales > Trichomonascaceae > Deakozyma > Deakozyma indianensis. The sequence goes on from PPLG03000004.1 coordinate 495,029, forward strand.
TTGGTAAAGAGAGAAATCTCAATGGAGTCGTCAAGTGTAATGTCCAGTTTGTCTGCGGATTCGAGATCGAAACTGTACAAACTGACTGAGCCGTTATCCAGAGAAACGTAGGCGCCGTTCTCAGCAGTTGCAATGTACACAACATTGGACGGCAGCTCAATAATCTTCAAAAGCTCAAGAGCACCGTCCTGAAGTGTCACAATGGGAACCTTGTTGCTGCCGTCAACGACAATGTAAAATGCTTGCTTTTTGTCAATCGTGGTCGGCACAATCGATCTGAGCACAACTTCATCCACGGAAAGGAGAGTCTTCAAATCAAATCTAGATGCTTGTGTTCCATTCTGCCAGTCCCACACTGCCACAAAGTCGTCTCCGCCACCACTAACCAGGTACTTGGAATCAGCAGACAATGCCAGTGCAGAGATAAACTCAGTGTGACCCAACAGGAAGTTTTCAATAATATAAGCGTCAGGATACTGGGATACTCTGACATGTTCATCGCGATCTGCAGTAATAATGTATTCGCGGCCGCCAGCCTTTGCAACCAGGAGTTCCACAAGCATAGAGACATGGCCCAGGATCGGATCGCCAAGGATAATGCGCTCCTCACGGGAAGTATCACTAGGCACATCAGCATTAGCCTCTGTCAGTGCATAAACATCTCCAAACTTGTCACCGATAAGAATAGTGGAATCCTCGGTTGTGTCTATCGACGATGCACGCTTTGGTAACGTCCACTGGCGCAAAACCTGCAAATCTAGATCCAGCAAATATACAGTTTTGGACTCGTAGCTGGTCACCACAATCTGCTCGGCCCCTTTCACTCTGGCAATGCAATTGAAGTGATTGTCAGCTCGCTTGTCGCTTTCCGGCTTTGCAAGCGAGAAGGTTTTGAGGATCTTGCCGTCTTCTGGATTATACGAACTCAGACCCTGGCCTGAGGCGATAAACAGCCTGTCAAACGCATGAAGAATCAAATGTCCAGAAACCATTTCTATACAGGGAATGAGATTTCTTTATGTCCGACGTACACTTTTCTCAGAAGTATTACAGCACGGCTGAAAAAAATTCTTGAAACTTTACTTCCCCAGACGACGGGACAGAAGACAAGCAAGATGTTTTTTTCTGTGTACATTGATAGGTAAAGAATATTCCGGTGTTTTATAGTTGGTTTAAACCTCCTAATGTCCAGGTTTGTTGAGATTCGACATTGTCGTGCGACACCATTGCCTTTGGCGTTTTCCAAGTCCAATGCGTAATTACGTCTTGGGGGGAGCTCATGTAACAAAATAATCCTGCGAACGACACTCCATCCTCACGTATACCTTGTAAATTTAAAGATCGTGTATGAAGCTAGTGAAACATGGCCCTGACACATCCCACTATCAAAGGTATGTAGACAGTTCAATCCGAGGGACTCTGCGCACGGGCAGTGATTAATCTGGGGCAGTGCCCCGACTATTCGATGATAAGAGACAGAAAGCGTTTGCCGATGTTCTGGGGGTGATCATTGTCTAACGGAACTCTACTAACTAAGATGGATGGTTCTCTGAAGTTTCAGACGAATCGTTCCCTGGCCAAGCACTGAGGCTGCGGGTCAAGCAGATCCTGGAAGTGAAACAGAGTCCGTTTCAAGACGTGCTTGTTTTTGAAAGCACTGACTACGGCAATGTGCTTGTACTGGACGGGATCATCCAGGCCACCGAACGAGACGAGTTTGCGTACCAGGAAATGATCACCCATCTCGCTGTCAATTCTCACCCAGACCCAAAGAGAGTTCTGGTTATTGGCGGAGGTGACGGCGGTGTTCTTCGTGAAATCGTCAAGCACGACTGTGTCACGGAAGCTATTCTGGTTGAAATTGACGAGACGGTCATTTCATTGTCCAAAAAGTACCTGCCAAAGATGGCAGTTGGCTTTTCGCATCCAAAGGCAAAGGTGGTCATCACCGACGGCTTTGAATACTTGAAACAGAATCAAGGTCAGTTTGACGTCATCATTACCGATTCCTCGGATCCAGATGGGCCTGCGAACTCTCTGTTTTCCAAAGAGTACTTTGAACTTTTGTACTCCGCGCTGACTCCTAATGGTGTGGTGTCGACACAGGCCTCAGAAAATGTCTGGTTAAACCTGGACGTTTTGCGACAGCTCAAGGGTGCGCTATCTTCCGTTTTCCCTAACGTCCGCTACGCAGCCGCCATCCTGCCCACTTATACATCCGGCCAGCTAGGACTCATGATTGCCAGTCGTGACCCCAATGTCGACCTCAGCCAGCCACTCCGAGTATGGGACGAAGAAACTGAACGAACCGTCAACCGTTACTACAACAAGGAGATTCATTCCGCCTCATTTGTTTTGCCAACTTTTGCCAAGAAATACTTGGAATAGTTGTCCTATTTATTGCAACCACGCACTGTCCTTGGTTCAGCCAAGTATCCTTCCAAAATGTAAAAATGGAATTGGATTCCTAGATACAAAGAATCCCTATGCTATTCAAATAAAACTATGCAAATATATCGTCAATCGCGTCCTTCCGTTTCTTTGATTTCTTTTTGCTCTTCTTGCCAACGCCCAGCGACGGTTCCTCAGAAAATAACGGCACCTCAAGCGTAGCCTTAACGGGCTTGGCCTTTGCAATCTCAATCTTTGTGCCCATATCGGACCCCGCCTTTGCCTTTTTCTTGGTGTTGGCGACGGGCTCAGGCTGACTCTCCCGGTACGAGGCAAACAGCTTGTGGAATCGGGCAAGAATTGCCAACAATGCAAAGCCCAGCTTCATAAAATGAGAAAGTCTAACGATTGAGTGAAACCAGCGATATGCAGCCGGTTCCCTGGCGTTCAAGTACCGTGCAATGGCTTCAATGCCATGGCGACACTTGTCCTGAGAGAGCGTACCCTTTTTGGCGCTAGTCACCAGATCAATGATGCGCAAGCTATAACGGTGATATATAGCTACATACTTCCACCAAACGTTGAGTCTCAGCTGGTTTTTGTTGCGGTAGTAAATAAGGTGAAGAAGTTCAGCTTCATGGACAAGCTCATCATAGTTAAGAGGCAGGCGAAGTGGATACTTGGCAAACTCGCTCACCTCTGGATCATTCATCAATCCACCAACCCTGAAACTGAGTGCGAATGAGTCTCTCTTTTACTCAGAAACTGCAGTCAGAACCTGATGCTTAATAAATGACCTTGACGTAATACAATGACAATGCATTGTGGATATGTACCATGCTCTCTGAAAACTCCCAGCTGCGACCATACCAGGGTGGCCACAAGGTTTCCCGTCCGATCAACCAATTATTTAAGCACCCTAGGGCCTAGATCAGTATTGTCGTGGGAGACCAGACGAGAACGATAGGTGTTGCAGTTTCCTTTTTTGTCGAGGGTAGAAAGGAGCTGCATTTGAAAGCTGCTTTCCAGACTAAAGAATCAACGAGGACACAACTTTCTTACAAGGATGATTAGTATCCTGTCCTGAGAACTGGATGCATAATCTAGCTTTTGCTTCACAAAGTATCCTGCAAGAATAGGTCAAAGAGAATGTAATAATGAATATTTCATCTATTGAGTGAATTAAAGCACCAGTTGAAGAACTACAGTGCCAATCACAAGACCTAACGAGATGCGTGCTGAAGATGATGCCTTACCTTCAAAGATCTTGACATTGCCACTCGTGGACTTATCAGTTTTGGCGCGCTGACTGCAAGTGCCGTCTCGCTTATTGAACTGGTTGTCGCAGTCCTGAGCGATGTTTTCTTCGTTGTTGCTGTCAGGCAAGGCAACATACTGGTCATATTCACCAGTGCTTGCCAGGTCATCAGTGTCATCAGTGTCAGTTGTATCTTGCCCATCGCTGACTCCTATCTCGTCCTCATTCTCTTCATTCTCCTCATCGGCTTCTTCATCGCCGTCCTCATCTTCATGCACATCTTGTTCATCTTCCCTTTGGTTGTCTTGCTCTTCATCTCCATCGTCATTTACACCTTCATCACTGGCATTGTTGATGTCCGGGCCATCGTCACTATCGTCGATGCTCTCTTTCATAGGCGCTTCTGGAACATCAGTTTCTTTATCCTCCACCTGCTCGCCAGTGCTTCCATCAGATTCACTTTCTGGCTCGTCAAGGTCTTCACCTGTCGCCTGGCCACCTGAGCTTTCAGTGGAGTTGCTTTCTGGGATAATGTCAGCGCCCACATCAGTTTCATCGGGGGCAGGAACGACAGGAGCTTGGGTTGGTTGGCAGTTTACACAATTAGTTGTAGACTTAGCTGCACCTGCATCCTCCTGTGGTGGGCAATAACAGAGTGCAGGGTCAGAGGAGCTGCCTGGCTCTTCTGGGTGGCTACTAGGTACGTCGTTTTGCGACCCGTCGTCAGACGGTGAAGATGGCTCATTAGGAGGACAATCGGGCACGACAGGACCACAGCCGTTAGAACCGTCCTCGCAACTTGGAGAGCTTTCGTCCTTGTTTGGCGTCCAACCTCCTGGGCGGCCAGGCTTGCCAGGCCTACCGGGTTTGCCAGGTTGACCAGGCTGGCCAGGCTGGCCAGGAGAGCCGCCGTTGCCACCAGAACCACCAGCACCGCCATCACCGCCAGCCCCACCGGTGCCACCAGAACCTCCAGATCCGTCAGAGTTAGAACTGCCAGGTGTGAACCCACTGTTATTATCTGAACTGCTGTTACCGCCAGAGCCACCGTTACCGCCAGCGCCACCAGCACCTCCAGCGCCACCAGCACCACCAGCACCACCAGCACCACCAGCACCACCAGCACCACCAGCACCTCCAGAACCACCAGCACCACCAGCACCACCAGCACCTCCAGAGCCTCCATTACCGCCAGAACCACCACTGCCTCCAGAGCCGCTATTTCCATTAGGCCCTCCGGGGCCTCCTGGACCGCCTGGACCACCAGGACCACTAGGACCACTAGGACCACTAGGACCACCAGGACCACCAGGACCAGTGATGTCGCCAGAGCCTCCGTTGCCACCTGGTCCTCCATTACCACCGGGACCTCCATTACCACCGTTGCCTGCCGACCCGCTGTCGTTGCTATTGCCGCCAGGTCCACCGTTGCCGCCAGGTCCACCGTTGCCTCCTGGGCCATATTTGTTGCCAGAGCCACCAGGACCACCGTTGCCGCCTGGTCCGCCATTACCTCCAGGGCCACCATTGCCTCCAGGTCCATTGTTGTTGCCAGAGCCGCCTGGTCCTCCATTGCCACCAGGACCACCGTTGCCTCCAGGTCCACCATTGCCTCCAGGTCCATTGTTGCCAGAGCCGCCTGGTCCACCGTTGCCGCCTGGTCCACCGTTGCCTCCTGGACCACCGTTGCCTCCTGGCCCATAATTGTTGCCAGAGCCGCCTGGTCCTCCATTACCACCGGGACCACCATTACCTCCAGGACCACCGTTGCCTCCAGGTCCACTGTTGTTGCCAGAGCCGCCTGGTCCTCCATTGCCTCCAGGTCCACCATTGCCTCCAGGTCCACCATTGCCTCCAGGTCCATTGTTGTTGCCAGAGCCGCCTGGTCCACCGTTGCCGCCTGGCCCACCATTACCTCCAGGGCCACCATTACCGCCAGGGCCACCATTACCACCTGACCCGCCGTCACCACCAGGGCCTCCGTTGCCTCCGTTGCTGCCAGACGGCATACATGCTGAAGCAGGGACGTCATGAGTCACTGTAACGGTGACTGGTTCGGGAGTTACAGTGACAGGTACAGTTACTGGTTCAGGGGTGACGGTTACCGGGACCGTAACTGGTTCTGGAGTGACAGTAACAGGAACAGGAACAGTAAATGGTTCTGGAGTGACAGTGACAGGAACAGGAATAGTCACAGGCACAGGAACGGAAACAGTGACCGGAACAGGAACAGTAACGGGTTCTGGAGTGACAGTGACAGGAACAGGAACTGAAACAGGAACAGTTACAGGTTCAGCAGTGACAGTGACGGGGATGGGACGAACTGTAACAGGCTCGGGTGTCAGGCTAGCTGTTGTTGTCACTGTTAATGTCTCCTCCTGAGTAGTTATTGCCGTTACAGTTATTGTCTCGGGGCCTAATGTCAACGTCTGGACGTCAGTGAAAGTTGTTACTGATACAGTTGTAAAGAACTCAGAAATATAAGAAACAGCAGTCGTCGTGAGAATGTTGACGATTGTGTCTGTTAGCGTGGCCAACTGCGTGAATGTTGAAACGTCCACCACTGTCAGAGTTTGAGTGTGTTCAGAAAAAGCTGTCGTTGTGATCACATCTGTTGCTGTGAGAGTGCTGACAGCAGTAGATGTCAAAACTTGGGTGGCTGTTATTGTGGCAGTGGTTTCAAACGTAGTGGTGAGTGTTAGCGTGTCCGTTACAGTGGAGACAGTGACAGATGTGACTGTTTGCGTAACCTCAGAGTAGAAAGTCGTTGGTACTGGCGTTGTCTGCACCTCAGTAACTGTTGATACGTCAATAGAAGTGATAGTGCTTGTCGTTTCATAAGTGCTTGTGATAGTGACAGTGTCAGTTATTGTATCCACAGAAAGAATTGTTTCAGTTGCAGTAATCTCGGAGACAATGGTCGTCGGAACATAAGTAGGCACGGTTAGCGTCTGAATATCAGTGATTGTAGAGACGTCTGTTGTAATTTCAGTGACTGTCGCAGTTGTGAGGATGCTGGTAGTGAGGAGCTCAGTGGTGGTATCCGTAAGAGTGACAACGTCAGTGACAGTAGACACATCAACCGTCGTCAGGGTCTGAGTGATAACGGATACAACGGTAGATGTGATGTAATCCGTGTTGACAAGTGTGAGTGTTTGCTCTACTGTTGCCGTCTGAGTTACCAACGAGATAGCAGTTGTGGTAAACGTGTTGACTTCAGTATCGGTTACTGTTGACACTATGGTTGCAGTATCTACACTTAACGTTGTGAATGTTTCTGTTACCATGTCAGTCTCAGTTGTCGTAATCAAGTTGTTCACCGTGTCGGTAGTCGTAATAACATTAGTCACAGAGGAAACATCCACTGAAGTCACAGTCTGAGTGTATTCTGAGAGCACAGTGGTAGTGTATTCTGTAGTTGCAGTCTCAGTCAAAGTTTGCAAGTCAGTGTAGGTTGAGACATCCACGGTGGTGAAAGTAGTTGTGACTACTTCAGTAATGTAATCTGTCACGAAGTCAGTTATTACGTTAGTCTTGATATCAGTCTCAGTGTCAGTCTTGGTGCGCATTTCCACCGTCGTTACGGTATCAGTGAAAAGAGATGTAAGAGTGGTTGGCACTTCCATGGTTATGGTGTCCGTCAGCGTCTGGAAGTCAGTAACCGTAGCAGTATTGACTTCTGTGAGTGTTACGGTCTGCTCCTGAAGGATGCTAGTGGTAGTAACATCAGTGATGGTTTCGACGGCAGTCGTGGTATAAGTTTGGGTGACTTCTCTTACGGACGTTGTCGTGATAGTGTCAGTGACAGTGGAGACTGAGATCGTTGTTACTGGGGTGGTAAAGGTCGTGATAGAAGTTGTTTCAAAGGTAGTTGTAGCAGTGGTCGTGTCGGTAAACCTTTCCGTAACTGTAGCCGTAGCAAAATCTGTGCGTACAGCTGTTGTGGTGCCAACTATCGTTTCCGTGTATAGTTCAGTGAAGGTATCCGTTACTGTAGCAGTTTGTACTTCCACTGAGGTGACTGAATAGGTAAGTTCGCGGGTGGTCGTAGTAGTAATCGTATCGGTAACAGTTTGCACGTCTGTACTGGTTATTGTGTCCGTTGTTGTCCTCACATCGGTAATAGTGGAATAGTCGGTGCTTGTCGATATCTCGGTACTAACAGTAGTGTAAACACTGGTAGAAACATCAGTAACCGTTGAGACTTGTACTGTTGTGATAGTCTGTGTCACATCAATCTCCACACTGTTGGTAACCTCCTTTGTGACTGTAACAGACTCAATTTCAGTTACAGGCGGGGGAACCCTGGTAACTACCACAGTGTCTACAACTTGTGGAGGTGGAGTTGGATAGACAGTAACAGCTGGAGGACGCACAGTAAGAGTATTTTGCACAGTCTGGTAGTCGTGCACAGTCTGGTAATCATGGACTGTGTGGTAAACTGTCCTGATATGAGGGTAGATAGTGTAAGTAGACGGGTTCGCAGAAATATCCTCCGTCAACGTCTCATAAATAGTGACGTCCGGACCCGATGCTGTCTGTATGACGGTTGCAGTACTTTCAGGATTGCCCGTTAGAGTGTAGGTTTTGGTGATCTCAAGTGTCGCATGTCCGTGCGGCCTGTGATGGTGAGGATGCCGCGGAGGATATTGCGGAGGAAAGAATGGAGGATACACTGGAGGGTAGAGAGGGGGCCCAGGACGTGGGGGAGGTGGCCGATGTGGCCGATGACCTGGCGGGTAGACCGTGATTGTATTTGGATTTCTCGAAATATCTTCCGTCAAGGTTTCATAGATGGTCAGATCTTCACCTTCTTCAGTCTTGACGACAGTGACCATAGGTCCATTTGGCCCGGTGATAGTGTAAGTCTTGGTGATGTAGATGCCATGGTGATGATGGCCAGGGCCATATGGAGGACGCGGCCGCCCAGGATGAAATGGAGCATAACCTGGAAATACAGGAGGCCGAGGTGGTGGAAAATGACCCGGACGATGACCATGTGGATAGACTGTAACTGTGTTGGGGTCCTTTGAAATCTCTTGCGTCAAAGTCTCGTAGATTGTCACATCTGTGCCAACTGCTGTCTCAATAACAGTGACGTGTGGGCCATCTGCTCCAGTAACAGTGTACGTTCTCGTAATGGATACACCGTGATCATTCTGTTGTCCGCCTCCAGGACCAAAACCTCCACCATCTATTGTGCGCGTCTCGGTGGCTTGAGGAGGGCGGGGTACGATCAATGGCTGACCCAGGTTTGGGTACACGGTCATCGTGTTCGGGTTTTTTGATTGATCTGCAAACAAAGTTTCATAGAGAGTGACGTCAGGACCAGACACTGATTGCCTGACCGTCACTACTGGACCATCCGCACCTTGGACTGTGAATGTCCTTGTGATGGATGGTTCTTGGTTTTGACGTGCCATCAAGATATTTGAAGAATCAGTGAGCGCATCAGAGGCCTCTTTTGTACACAACTCACGAAGTGGCACTATCTTTGACTCAACATCGTTGACAAACAGAGCGTGACTTTGAAAGAATCCGGCCGGGTGGAAGGGATGCTGTTGCATTTCAGAGTGGGCATAGCACCCAATACAATCTTCAATCTCCTCTCGATCAATGTCGTCATCGAAATATTTACACTTGCACTCGTTGTCAGGACAAAGAATCATCTTTGCTAATGAGAGCCTGCACTGGGTGTAGCATTCCTCAGTAGACATGGCCTTGACATTACTCACTTCTGATAAGGCATGACAAGATGCGACTATAGCCGCGAAGGCGACCACAATGTCGACCTTGAATCTCATTCAGGGAAGGCTGTACTGGTTGGAAAGCACTGAGAGAGAGAGCAGATAACGCATTTTATAAGATACGACTCCGATGATCAAGGGAATAACCATCATTAAAGGCATATCCGCAACATCGATATTGCCAATATCCTTGGCATGCCCTGGCACATGCGGTGTCAAGATTTGCCAAGGAATTGATTTCCATAAAGTACCAAAAATATCATGATCTATTTACAAATATGCAATTTACAGGGAGTTACGCCGATGTCAAGGATTTACCACCTCTTTACAATGGCTTGTAGTTTTGCGAGTAAAATATCGCAGTTTTCTGTCCGAGCTTTTTTACAAATGGAGAGCAGAAGAAGACAACCAAAAAAATCCTGGGCCAGCTGGTCATTACCTGTGTTTTGGGCATCTCTTATACATGCACGCATCTCATGCTCTAACCCAGCTCCAAGACGAATATTCTTGGCGTTCGAAAGGATTTTACCAAGATATGACAATATCAACTGAAGCTCTCCACAGCACCTAAGAGCTGAAAGGAGACAACGGAGGCTCTCAGACGTATGATTGGCAATATCTTCTGTCTGTAAAAGTGAAACAGTTTCAGGGAATAATTTACGCGCAATCATCATGTGCGCCACTGCAACCTTATGGGTAATTGATAGAGTGTTCTTATTGCGCAATAGAAACTGCTGCAATGAGCTATTAGAGCCAGAAGTTGCCTCATTTTCCACATCCAGATATAGATTTACCAGCTGTTGTGTAGAAGTCCAACAGCCAACACCATTATCCATGGCAATTTTCAACAGTGCCTGCGCTCCTAGAATGTCTCCTTTGCGCAGCATGGACAAAATCACAATATCAATGTCTTTAGCATGGGGCAGTATCCCTTTTTTGAGATTTCGCTCGAGTTTAGGGCCAGTAAAATAGTCGCCCAAGCCAAATTTAGACAGTCTTATACTGTCCTGTAAAAGTCCTGGACCAACAGATGTAGCCATCGCCGAAAACTCCCGCCGAAACTCCAATACTCTATCTGGAAAGTTTCGTACAAATGCTCTATAGAGGATAGTGAGAGTCATTGGGGTAGGTTTCAATGTAGCAGCCAGTTCGACAATTCGATCCAACGAAACCCTACAGTCTGTGAATGCCTCAAGCAAAGTTTGAAGAAGAATTTCCGACGGCGGCTGCGTTCCATGGTCAGATACTTGTTGTAAAACAAACAGTACTCCATCAAAATCACCGAGCTTGCCAAAATAGGCAAGAGCGATGCGAAAAGTATCTTGAGAGTCTGTCACAAATGCTTTTTGCAACTGCTTCTTGGCTGGATTCAAGATCGAAGGGTTTGACTCTATAATGCGTTTAACGGCATTTGTATCCTTAGCACAAAGTGCCACAAAAAAATGCACTTGAACCAAATCGTAGGGATCTGAAAGCTTCCCTGAAGAGTTGGAGAAGTGCATGAAAATCTGATCAAAAAAGGTTCTATCAAGAACATGCAAATAAATGAGAATGCGAGACGCTATACGAGCAGTGAGTTTGCCCATCTGGTCCAACTTCCAATAAATATCTTTCAACTGCGTATGGTTTCTTGCAAGGGTGTAGACACCATCAATCAAAATAAATGAACTCTCAACAGATGCCTTCCCTACCTTTTCCATTTGCCAATAAAACTCTTTTGCATAGACCATATTCTTTTGCGAGACAAAGCATTTTAACAAGGTGTTCCACGTTTCAATGGGAAAGTCAAAATGGCAATAAGAAGTAAAGAGAGATTCACACTGATGATACAGTCCACAGCGATATGCAGATTGAATTGCACAATTGACCAGATCAGGGGTCTGGCCATTGATGCTCTTGGCGATGTCAAAAAGAAAATGCACCAGAGACCATTGATTAGCAGCAAACGCAGAGATTACAAGCCACTGCACGATTTGGCGATCGCCGTCATCGTCAGCCACGTATCTCTTCGCTAGGCCTAGTTCGACAGTTTTTTTGAGTTCTTGGTAAGAGCTTGTGCGGACCAGCCGTTGCATACGGGACAGCCAGTGTACTTTTGAGTCAGATAGCAGCGATGTGTCTAGCAAACATCCTGTGGGTTGTATTGACAATGCTGAGAGAAACCTTTGGAGGTCAGGTTTAGAGGCTGAACTTAGACCTTCCGCTTTAGGCAAGACGTTGATTGCCGTCAATGAACTGTCGCTAGGCACAGCCTTATCTATCTGGTGGAAAGCATGTTGAAAATGCTGTGTATTGGGAGCTGCCGTTCCCGTCAAGAGAAACTCCAGGTTCTTTGAAGTCGTGGATTTTGGCTTTTTCGATCCCAAGGACCGGGATTGTGGAGGACAGCGATCCAAGGAGCACCTGAGGTAGTTCAAGAGTCCTCTGGAAGGCACCAATTTTTGCATCACAAAGAATTGGTGCCTGGATAGAAACGGAGTTTATGACTGCTCAGACGTCAATGACGGCCACAGACTTTTTTGAAAGCCAATTAATTATGTGAAAAATGAGAGGGTAATAAAATGGGCTCATTTTGGGGCTGCCCGCGGAGAGCGTCAGGGAGATTCTCCTTCTTGGCCGGGGTCGGCTGGAAAAGGGTTTGAAACAAAGAATCTTCTTGTATATGGTCTGTCTTTACTGCGGAGACTGTTTACTTGATAATTCGTACGCTTCTTGGCGGAATTTCTCAAGGTGTTTACTATATGCAAGGCAAGTGATGACCATATCAGGAAACCAGAGCGAATCCAGTATGGGGTGACATCCTCTGTGAGCAGGTGAAAAATCTAAGGAATTCAAGGATTATTGAGCAAAGTTATGCCACCCTTCGAAACATAGATTCCATCTGATGACTTTGGTCTGTATCTTGTGGGAAGCTTGACATTCACTACCAAGCTGAAACTTCTTTCCAAAGTATCCGATCCTGGGTGTCCATTACTAGCTCCACCTCGCATTTCCTATCTGAAAAGTCCCTTATGTTTCATTTGGGAGGCGGCATCAGTGATTAGTGCAGCACGCGGCTGTGCAGCAGTGGCGGAGAACAGCATGGCGATGGGCGATTTCCAGGTCGCTAGCAGAGAGGCATTGAAGTAAGTGTAGCATTGCCGAGTTCACCAACTATGCCAGCAGGTTCTCGCTGTTTCTTATGACCCCACATCAACCTCTTCTGCGCACGAGCGCAGTCCTCCCGAGCCCTACCAAATAGCAGCGTGCGCTCCTTGGGAGCAACGAGCTGCTGCATCCCATTTCTCTCTCACCTCTCAACACAAATGGTAAGTAATACAAGGACAATAGCTCGCTGAATGCTCAGTTTGAGGCTTCTGCATTCTGGTTCTTGCAGTATCTCTGCCCGCTACTTTGCTGGCCAGTTTTCAAGCGCCCGCATTTGTCCAATTCTCGCCAATGAAAGCAAACACTAACTAAAGGCTGGCGCTCTCGAAACCGCTCGCAAGGAAATCAAACGTCTGTCGTTGGACGAAGCCAATGAGGCCGAGTACGGCTCCATCTACTCTGTCTCCGGCCCTGTCGTTGTAGCCGAGAACATGATTGGCTGCGCCATGTACGAACTTGTCAAGGTCGGACATGACTCCCTGGTAGGTGAAGTCATTAGAATTGACGCCGACAAGGCCACCATCCAGGTCTACGAGGAAACTGCCGGTGTCACTATCGGTGACCCCGTCATGAGAACTGGAAAGCCCTTGTCTGTGGAGTTGGGTCCAGGTCTTATGGAAACCATCTACGACGGTATCCAGCGTCCCCTTAAAGCAATTCACGATATTTCTCAGTCTATTTATATCCCCAGAGGTATTGATACGCCTGCATTGAACCGTGATATCCAGTGGGAATTCAAGCCAACTCTCAAGGTTGGTGATCACATTACCGGCGGTGATATTTTTGGTTCAGTCTTTGAGAACTCCCTCATGTCTGACCACTCAATTCTGCTGCCTCCTCGTGCCAGAGGTACTGTCACTCATATTGCTGAGAAGGGCTCTTACGGCGTTGCCGACACTGTCCTTGAAGTTGAGTTTAATGGCAAGAAGCAAGAGTACTCCATGCACCATACTTGGCCAGTCAGAGTCCCAAGACCAGTCACAGAAAAGCTTACTGCCGACTATCCATTGCTCACCGGCCAGAGAGTTCTTGACTCTCTCTTTCCCGGTGTGCAGGGTGGTACCACCTGTATCCCAGGTGCTTTCGGCTGTGGTAAGACTGTTATTTCCCAGTCGCTCTCCAAGTACTCCAACTCGGATGTTATCATCTACGTGGGTTGCGGTGAGCGTGGTAATGAGATGGCTGAGGTCCTCATGGAGTTCCCAGAACTTTACACTGAAATTGACGGCCGCCAGGAGCCAATTATGAAGCGTACTACTCTCGTCGCAAACACCTCCAACATGCCAGTCGCTGCCAGAGAGGCTTCCATCTATACTGGTGTCACTCTTGCTGAGTACTTTAGAGATTCTGGAAAGGATGTTTCCATGATTGCCGACTCTTCCTCCCGTTGGGCTGAGGCTCTCCGTGAAATTTCCGGTCGTCTTGGTGAGATGCCTGCTGATCAGGGTTACCCCGCTTATCTCGGTGCCAAGCTCGCATCCTTTTACGAGCGTGCCGGTAGAGTTACTGCTCTCGGTAACCCAGGTCGCCAGGGTTCCGTCTCTATTGTTGCTGCCGTATCTCCAGCTGGTGGTGATTTCTCTGATCCAGTCACTGTCGCCACTCTGGGTATCACTCAAGTCTTCTGGGGTCTTGACAAGAGACTCGCACAGCGTAAGCATTTCCCCTCTATCAACACAGCTGACTCGTACTCCAAGTACACTAATGTGCTTGACAAGTATTACCAGGCAAACTTTCCAGAGTTCCCTGCTCTGAGAAACAAGATCAAGGAGATCCTCTCTAACGCCGAAGAGCTTGAACAGGTTGTCCAGCTAGTCGGTAAGTCTTCTCTTTCGGATGCCGATAAGATTACTCTGGACGTTGCCGCTCTTCTCAAGGATGACTTCCTTCAGCAGAATGGTTACTCCACATATGATGCATTCTGCCCCATCTGGAAGACTGCTGCCATGATGAAGGCTTTTGTTACCTACTACACTGAGGCACAAAAGGCTGTTGCTGCTGGTGGCAACTGGGCAAAGCTGTCTGAGGCCACTGCTGATGTTAAGCACAAGGTGTCCTCTGCCAAGTTCTTTGAGCCATCTCGTGGCCAGGAGGAGCTCAACAAGGAGTTTGATGCTTTGCAATCGTCTATTGCTGAGAAGTTTGCAGAGTCTTCAGAGTAAATAGGCGTATAGAGACTGTAATACATTATTTAGTTGACAATTGTAGCCATTTTGTTCCGTGCTAATTCTCGGCAGCTCTGTTTATTAAGTCTGTTAACTGCTATATCAGTGGATTCTTGTTCCGGGCCGAATCTCTACTCCATTCGAGTCGTATCTGCCGATGGTCTCCCATTCACCAGACGTGTTGCCTGTTAGCCCTAAAGGTCCTTCAGCAAGAGGTGTAGAGAGGCGAGGTGCGGCAGACCGCACACGTCCGTCAGCGTTCTGAGCTTGCAATACTTGCAGTTCTGCTTCTGGAAGCTCCGCAGCTGAGTGAATTCCCCATCCACAAAGTACGCTTCCTAAGCCTTGGTAAAAGACGGACATACAAGAGCGGGGCCTGAAGCTGTCCGGAGTTGCAGCAGGCTGATCAGGGTTGTTGATAGACAGCACAGCTTCTCGCGTGTATGGATGACTGTTTCGATCCCCAAGTAGTCCGCGTGCATTCTTCGGCTCTTCTGTAGCCGTAGGTGGAAAGATGGGGGCACGAGGAGAGGTCATGTTGATGTTTACTGCGGGAGAATAGTCGCAGGGAATGTATGCATCAGGGATTTCTTGAACAGATTCAGATCGTGTTACAGAGCTAGCTTTGGATGTTGCTTCTTCAGAGCCTGGAGATGGCTGCTCAGTCTGCCAGCCCATATCATAGCGGTAATCACCTGCGTTGGCGATAGCCAGCTTTGGCTTGCAATAATTATAGCGCGTCTTAACTGGTGCTGGAAGCGCAGTTTCTACAGACATGGTATGATTCTAGATTGGTAGGAGGTCCTGGGGCCCATTACAGTGTCTCATCATCAGCATCCAAATTGGGCAGGTGTAAAGCACCGAAATGTGATCTCGTCAACAATGCGGTTAAAACAACACGAGAAGGCAATATAAATTAAGCAGTGGGACGTAAATTTAGCGAATTGGTGTATGCGAAAATTATAAATTCTGAATGCACAGTGTCAGCATTTTGCAATCAACTTTGACTGTTTTAAGAGCCTGCCGGTAACCATAAGGATCGCTCCAGCAAGACAAAATACAGCACTGAAAAGCTGAGCTCCTAAGTAACCGTGTTTTCTGATAATAGCACCAGCAACAGGGGAGCTGACGAGCATTCCAAATGACGAGATGAAGAACCCGAGTCCGCTTCTGGCACCAAGCTTGTCAATTTCTGGTGTGAGAGAGGCAAACACAGATGATGGCAGAGAAACAATACTACCGCTGAAGAAGCCATAGATTACTGAAATAACAATCAGCGCGGACGTGGATTCAGCTGCGATCCAACAGAACGATAGAATCATGCACATGAAGACACATGGCGCCAGAACGTTTATAGGTCCAACCTTGTCTGCTATAATGTTGGGGATCAATCGACCAAACAGAGACCCAGCATTCAGTATAGATGCAATGTAGGGTGTAAGTGTAGCGGAAACTCCGATACTAGTTCCATACGAAACGCAAAAGAAGATAAACACATAGACGCCTGCAAATGCAAAAAACAGTCCTACTGTAATGCACATGAATGGTCCATCCTTGAAAGATGCCCAATCAACAAACGGACCGGTGATTCTGGGTGGGACTCTGCGACGTAGCAAGATGCATGAACATGTTAAAGTACAAAGGACGAGGAATCCAATTATGCGCACCGCCCAAGGGAAGCCCACTTGCGCAATCAGTTTTTGTGCCATGCATGGATAAATAATTCCTCCAAGAGATGAGCCAGACGTGGCCATGCCAATTGCTTGCGAACGCTTCGTTGTAAAGTAAGAAGCAACAGTAGTAACGGCCGTGATGAACGCCATTGACGCACCGAGGCCAAAACAAACACCCTCTGCGAGAAAAATTTGATAAAATTCGTAGGATAAGGAAGTCATCATTGTACCAAGGACCATTAGAACAGAGCCGACAACTAGTAGAGGCCTGATGAATCCCATATCAAACAATCGGCCCGTGGCAAGGGTTGAAAACATAATTAGAAATCCAGAGATGGATCCGATCCATGAAATAGTGGATGGAGATACGTCTTTAAGCAGAGTCTCCTGGTAGTAGTCTTGAAAAACGCCAAAAGTATTTACGAACCCCCAGGTGTTGAACAGAATGAAAAATGAGCCACACACCTGCAGCCAGGCCTGTAGTCCACCATTTGGCGGTGGTCCGATCTCGTCAAGTGTTACAGTGAGATCTGGTTCACTTTCCAGAGACGTGATTTTTGAGAGTTCAGCCATCTCCGCACGAATGCGTGAGAGGTGCTCAGGCTCAGTGAAGCCCGCCGGGAGCTCAGAGTGGTCTGCTTTCATGTTTCGATCGTTGAATCAAACAGAATTGAAGTAGGTAGGATGGAAAGTCGCTAGATCGAGGACAATCGCAGACGGACTTGAGACAAGATCTTGCTCTTTCCTTAATTGGACTCCGGAGTTCTGCGACTCACGTGCCAGGGGCAGTGTCGTGCCTCAAGAAACAGATAAGGTAGTTCGGACACAGGAGCTTCCGAAGAGAGCTTAGTTCACAATCTACTAGATATGCCTCACGCTCGTTGCACTGTTTCTACGGACTTAGGACGGGCGGAGAACAGACGACGATCAATTGTATGTGGGGAAAAGAACAAGCAATTACCCAGATAGGCACAACACAAGAGTAAATTTGCACAATTAGAGGGTTGCTTGATTCTGTGTTTTCGACCTTTGCAAAAAAAGTGCACACTTGATAAAGAATGCCGAGTCCGGGATCGATCCGAAAGACCAATGCTACCCGAGAGCATTTTTCTCGGCTAACATAACCGTCGTGAGATTGCGAACGCGGCTAACGCCGAGAACGTGACGGGACGGGAGGCGTAACGACAATACGAGCAAGAGCAGGTAGAGGAACGTCTGGAAGAAGCTAAAATGGTACTTCAGGTACCTCAGAGTCAGAGCTGGTGGAATGTGTCAGCTAGTGATGTAACCAGCGTATAGAGGACTTTCCCGCAGCCCTTAACATTTATGCACTACGGACGGCCGGAATTAAGCAGGGGACTTAATGAGTCCAAATGGCTGAGCTTTCTTGAAATAGTGAGGATGATCAACTAATTGGCAACTGCTCTCTGTGTTGTCTTGGCGGAAACTCCGGTGCCAAGGCACTTTTATCATTTTTCCCTATTTCCGATTTCCTCAAACGGACACCGGGTCCCCGTAGCGGTGATCTCGTTAGTCATGGAGCGGCTCCACGCTATACCGGCCATGCAGCTGATCAATCGGGTATATAAAGAGTTAGTTCATAAGGCGGTCGGCCTGCACTTATAAATTGTTTACTACAAATTCATTTCTCATCAGCTATTTGTAATTGAATTGGAATCCCTATCCAAATTCCGCTGTTGTATCCCCGTCATGACGCCCAGAGTTTCCAATGAGCAAGTAGCTACAGGCTCTGTCTCAACGGCTGAGACGTCTCATGACGTTGAAAAGGAAGCAGTGCCCGTGGTACCAGCGGCCATGGGTCCTCCTCCTGATGGCGGTCTCGAAGCCTGGCTGCAAGTCGTTGGCGCGTTTTTTGCTGTCCTCAATTCATGGGGCTATGTGAATGCATGGGCAGTGTTTCAGGATTACTATTCAGCTTCTCTGCTGAGTACAACGTCAGAGTCGACAATTTCGTGGATTGGCTCGCTGCAAGGCTTTTTCATCATGTCGTTTACTCTCGTGGGAGGCCGTTTCATTGACATGGGCTATCTCCGGTATTTGCTTCTTGGCGGCTCATTGATGATTGTTTTTGGTGCAATGATGTCGTCTCTGGGAACAGAATGGTACCAGATCTTTTTGGCGCAGGGCTTCTGTCTCGGAATTGGTTCGTCCCTTGTCTTTATATCGGCGGTTACGGTTGTTTCTCAGTACTTTCACAAAAAGAGAGCCATTGCCATTGGTCTCAGCACCTCAGGCTCATCAATTGGCGGTATCATCTATCCAGTGATGGCACACCGTCTTATTGACACAGTAGGGTATCCTTGGGCGATGAGAGCCATTGGTTTTGTTATGCTTGGAACTCTTGCGGTGACCGTTGTGCTTATGAAGCCACGCATCCCTCCACGCATTAAGGGTCCGATGATTGACTGGCCCTCCTTCAAGGATGCCAACTTAATGTTGACGGCCTTTGGAATCTTCTGTGGTGGTCTGGGTATCTTTGTCTATGTGTTTTTCATTGATGCATATGCCAGGGTGACCAACAACGTGCGGTGGGCTCCTTACATGATTGTGATTATGAACGTAGGCGCTGTTCCTGGCCGTATTCTGCCCAACCTTGTGGCTGACAAGATTGGTCCGTTCAATGTGTTTATTCCCTGCGTTTTGATGTGCGGAATAATGCTCTTCATATGGATCAGGGTTACATCTGTTGCTGGCCAATTCATCTTTGCGGTCTTTTATGGCTTCTTCTCCGGTTCTTTTGTCTCCTTGATCCCCTCAATTTTGGCTTCTCTGACACCAGAGCTTAACAAGATGGGAGCTCGTAATGGTCTGGGCTTTTCTCTTGCATCCTTTTCATTCCTGGTGTGTGGCCCAGCGACCGGTGCTCTCATTGCCAACGCTAATGGCAACTACCTTCATGCTCAGATCTTTGGTGCTATCTGGAGCATTGCCTCGGCTGTTGCGCTAGCAATAGTCAGATGGAAGAGAGCTCCACAACTGATGCAAAGGTGTTGAGAGCGTATTTGCAAAATGCAGGGATTTGCACATCGCTCCGGTGACTGGGGCATTTATAGACACACAGCTTGTTACCAACTTATTTAATATACTGGCATGATGAAAGTGCGTGATTAGCTAGACATTTGCATTGAGGAATACATACCGTTGAATAGGGATGACGACGGCATGACATAACAAATGTAGGGTGATTGAGTAGATGGCAATTGTGCTCTAAATTGTTTAATAGTGCTCATGGATGGATCCAGTTCCTTTAGATTACTGTTTCGCCAGTCGCCGTGCACAGTTTTAATTGCTACATTTTCGCCCTGGTAACGGCCACTGGAACGAATGCATGATTGGGGTACTCCCGTGAGATCCAAATGTGCCCACGAGTATTGTGGAAATTAGCCTACACAGAGCCGGCGGGAGACGAGAAGAGCTGACATGCGAAAAATAAACATCGCTATTGCACTCGACGTCAAAAGACTTGAGACTTGAAGGAGCTCTTCCACCGCCAACTCGCCCAGATCAAGAATCTCAGCTGTCGTTTTCTTTGAAAGAATGAGTCGAAGGTCTTTCAAAGAATGAGGGTAAGCTGACAGAGCATCGTGCTTGTCTACGCTTAGTGTTTCGTACTCCGTATGGTGGTCGGGGAATGATAGGTGAGGAACTATGCTGTGTAAACTAGTCCGGAAACTGCCACGCACCTCCAACCTGTAAGGGCCACAGTCCTTTGCATCGAGATTGAGATTTAGACTACCATTGAAAATTGCAAGTGGCATTCACAATACTTTGAAGTGCATCTCTTGACTTGATTCAGAATCCCTCATAGAAAGTCGCCAAGTACGAGCAGTCTCAGTTTGCAGAGATTTTGGTTTTCAAGGATTTGTCCCTTCCCCTCATAAAGATATAGATCCCGGATATTTGGAGGCAAAATAATGCTTATTGGCGATTTTCTAAGGGCTAGCTCCGTGAGTTTGTTGAGCACACTCAAGTCACATGCAAAGTCAAGGGTCGTATGGAGTGTTTCGAGATTAGGAAAGGAAATACTAAAAAATCCCAGTTATCAGTGCATTCGATCTTCAAATGTCGCACCTTTGACGTATCCAAACCCCTCCACCAGTCCTACATGTCTGTCTGCACGCTGTAGTACAATTCTTCTGGTATCAGAAGCGTTTCTTCAAATGTGGTGTCTGATGGCGATGATTAAGTCCGACCCATGTCATTCCGAACGTAGCCGTGTACAGGCGCACGATGCTCAGGGTCTTTCTGCATTGCGAATGACGTACAATTCACGTGGGCGAGCCGGAGATACTTGACTCTGTCAATGCTCCATGGTGTGAGGGGCTGCCAAGCAAGAGCACTATCTCAAGTATAGTAGGTCAGTTCCAGGATTGTAAGCTAACAGTACCAGTAGGTGCATTGGCAACGTTGTACCTGCTTTAGCCCCCTGGCAGGGATGCCATTGTAGTGCCGCCCTTCTATCAGGACAGGGCTGTGCGTCTCGCATTTCTCTCTCAGCAAGACCACTTGATGTGAAGGTTTCACAGTTTATAGATTATTCCGAGTCTTTCTCATTACCTTAGCTTTTCTTAGTAACTCGGTATTATCCCGTTGTTCGAAATAACTTTCAACAGCACATATCAAGGCAATAACTTTAGAAACTGTACTTTTGACTTGGTAAAAACTGAGCTGAGCTAATTCTGGAACTTTCCCAACAGACTATTTAGTTGCGAGTGCTCCGTAGTCTGTCCTGACCGGCACAGGACTGATCTTCCAAAAGTGTCAAGTGCAGGACTCTGAGGTTGAGTCAGATATCTAGAAACTCGCCAAGTGAACTGCTAACTATATTTTTGTAATTTTAAATGTCCAGCTGCTCAAAGTCCAACTGCTCAATGTCCAGTGTTTGCCGATATGTCCCTGGTATGCTCCCACGCCCATCGCCAAATTTCAATTAACGCGGCGCGCGTCTACTACGCGATAAATCGACCTCTCCCACACACTTCATTTTGCTCAGCTTCAGGGCAGCATCTACGCAACACAACTACGACTTGCATTTTTTTGGTGTATTTCTAGGCAAATTCGTGCTCTATGACGATGATGCCAACGCCGCCTCCGCAGCAAAAAACAATCTTCTCCTTCTTTGGAAAGAAGAAGGCTGCTTCTCAAGAAACACCGACGCGACAGCATGAAACGCCGGCTATAAACACTCCAGCCGATACGCCAAGCGTTTCGGCAAAGTTCAAGAGTGCTGCTCATGTAGAGTCGCCGGTAGCATCGTCTGCCGAGACGCCAATTGACTCTTCGCCGCTCAAAGCGGAGTTTCCTTCGTCTCCTGTAAAGCCACGGGCTCAGAAGGAAGCGTCTGGGAGCGCAGATGACTCGGACGAAGACATCAAAATGTCTGGACGCGGTCGTCGCGTTTGTTCTGTTGCGTACGCAGAGTCTGAGGACGAGCAGGAGCAGAAGCGACGAAAGTTTGACGACGACGACGGCAGCGAGTTTGAGCCAGTCGACGTTTCAAATGACGAAGACGAAATGGACGATTTCATTGTCGACGATGACTTGTCCAGCGAAGGAGAGGCTGGTGACGACCTTGACGAGATTGACGTTGTTGATGTTGAAAAGCCGCGAAAGAGGGCAAATCAACGCCCCAAGGCTAAAGAAAGCGATAAGACAAAGACTGCATTTCCCAAATCGACGAGCCCCGTTCCTGTGGCCGCCGTCAAGGTTCCATCACTGACGGGCTCGCTCTCCAAATACTCGGCACAGTCGGAGTACGTCTCAGATTACACTCCGCAAGCATACAAGCCCCAGAAGACAGGGTTTGACAAGGCCAATGAAGAGCGTTATAAATGGCTTGTTGATGTGAAGGACGCTGATGGCATCCGTGAGGGTGAGCCAGGTTATGACCCACGTACACTCTACATTCCAGCCAACGCCTGGTCAAAGTTCACAGCGTTTGAGAAACAATACTGGGAAGTCAAAAGCAAAATGTGGAACACGGTTGTTTTTTTTAAGAAGGGTAAATTCTATGAGCTCTATGAGCGCGATGCGGATATTGCCAATACCGAGTTTGATCTCAAACTGGCAGGTGGTGGCAGAGCAAACATGCGGCTCTGTGGTGTACCCGAGATGTCTTTTGAGCATTGGGCAGCCCAGTTTATTGCAAAGGGTCACAAGGTCGCTAAAGTCGACCAGGTTGAGACGCTGCTGGCGAAGGAGATGCGCGAAACTTCGAGCAAGAAGAAGGAGGACAAGGTAATTCAGCGTAAGCTGCAATGTGTTCTAACTGCTGGAACTCTTATGGATGAGGCAATGCTTCTGGATGACATGTCCACATTCTGCATGTCTATCAAGCAAGAAAATTCTCAGTTTGGAGTTGCATTTGTAGACACATCCACAGGCCAGCTTTCCTTTTCTTCCTTTGACGATGATGAGGATTACTCCAAGTTTGAGACTTTGGTTGCTCAGATCCGCCCTCGTGAGCTAGTACTCGAGAAGGGCCACATTTCACAGAGGGCGATTCGCATCATTAAAAACAACACCTCAGTTGATGCTATTTGGAATTATCTAAAACCACAGCTTGAATTTTGGGATGCGGATACGTCTCATCACGAGGTGGTGAAAGCAAAATATTTTGAAGCTAAGGACCTTGACGACCTTTCCAATTACCCAGCGGTGCTTCGCACAATGCTTGAAAATCATTCCGTTTCATTATCTGCACTTGGTGCTCTCATCTGGTATCTTCGCTCTCTCAAGATTGATGAGTCCCTTCTATCGATGGGTAATTTTGCTGAGTATGATCCTGTTCAATCTCAGACTACGATGATCTTGGATGGCCAGTCGTTACAAAACCTGGACGTTTTCGCCATGTCCGAGGGTGGTGTTGACAGAACGCTCTTTGGCTTTCTCAACAACTGTGTCACACCTTTTGGCAAGCGAAAGTTGCATAATTGGGTTTGCCATCCTCTCTTTTCCGTTGATCAAATCAATGCCCGTCTGGATACGGTGGATATGTTCATCGGCAATCCAGAACTGATCTCGTACTTTGAGTCCAGACTTGTCAAGCTTCCAGACCTCGAACGTATGCTGTCGCGTGTTCACGCTGGAAAGCTGAAACCAAGTGCGTTTGTTAAGGTTGTTGACGGTTTTGAGCATATATTGAAATGCCTTCGCGGATTAGGCAGTTACGAGATTGGCAACGGTATGCTGAGGGAACTTCTTGATTCAATGCCTGACTTGGAAAGCCTGCTTCAGCCATGGCTCGAGGCTTTTGACCGTGATCTTGCAAAGACCGAGAATATCCTTGTGCCACAAGCAGGTGTAGAGGATGAATTTGATGAGTCAATGAAGTTGCAGAACAATATTGAGTCTGAGCTCAATGATCTGTTGAAGCAGTACAGGAGAGAGTACAAAACCCAGGAAATTTGTTACAAGGATTCTGGAAAAGAAATCTATCTCATCGAGGTGCCTCTTAAAGTTGCCAAGAATATCCCAAAGGATTGGCAGCAGATGGCAGCTAATAGTAAGACTAAGCGATACTGGTCGCCAGAAGCAAAGACTTTAGTCCGCCAGCTCATGGAGGCAAGGGAAACACACAAGGCTGTCTCGGACGGCGTCCAACTTCGACTCTACGCCAAGTTTGATAAACATTACGACCAGTGGATGCGTGTTGTCAAGATCATTGCCTCCATTGACTGTCTGGTGAACCTGGCGAAAGTCTCGCGAGGGATGGAAAATGGATGCAGGCCCGTATTTGATGAATCCAAGGCTGTAATCGATCTCAGCGATCTGCAGCATCCCTGCTATCAAGATTACATTCCAAACAACGTACTTTTGGGTGATAGTGTGGCAAAGATGGCACTATTAACGGGTGCTAATGCTGCTGGTAAGTCGACTCTGTTGAGAATGACGTGTGTCGCCGCCATCATGGCTCAGATTGGGTGTTACGTATGCGCCAAGTCTGCCCGTTTGAGCCCGGTGGATCGCATTATGACCCGTCTCGGTGCCAACGACAATATCATGGCTGGAAAGTCGACGTTTTTTGTAGAACTGAGCGAGACAAAGCGCATGTTGAGTGAGGCGACACCTAAATCCTTGCTTGTACTCGACGAACTTGGAAGAGGTGGTTCATCTTCCGATGGATTTGCTATTGCTGAAGCTGTTTTACATCACATAGCTACGTATGTGCGTTCTTTGGGTTTCTTTGCAACGCACTACGGCACATTGTACAACTCCTTTGTTTCCCACCCACAGGTTATGGCGAAGCGAATGGCAATTTTGGAAAATAATGAAGAGAGAAAGGTCATCTTTCTGTACAAACTCGAGGACGGAGTATCGCCAGGATCATTCGGAATGCATGTTGCCTCCATGTGTGGTATTGACGGACGCATTGTGGACGCGGCGGAAATAGCAGCTGAAGAATACGAACACACCTCAAAACTTAAACGGCGTACTAATGAGCAGACCATTGTTGCTGCTGGCCTTCAATCTGATTTGCTATGGACTCTTAAGCATGCTGTTGATGCCGAAGCACTACAACTCATCTATAAGATGGCACAACAGCTTTGACGAAAGCAATGACAACAGTTGCGACACTGTAAACCTGTTAATGTTATTATATACAACTACTAATTGATATTCGATGCATCTTGTGGTAATATTGTGTTTTTCCAGTCGCTTCCCAGTGTTGACCCCATGACGAATTGGAAATACCAGCAAGATGGAGCGAAAACAGTATCTACTCACATATTTATTTTGCCAAGAATCTTTGTCCTATTCTCCTTACCTGGCCCTGACGATAACTATACTTTCTCTTCTGGCAGCTGGGGGTTAGGGTTTCTGTCAAACTCTCGTCGTCACATTGTCCGAGTATTTTGAGCCTAATGGCACAACCAGAAGATAAATCAGTTAGGTATTAGGTAGTCTCTAAAGATTGATTGGGGTTAGTCAAACGCTACGATCAGAGTCCACAAGTAGTTTCATCGCCCCAACTTCTGCACATATCTCACTGCCGCATGTACTTGACCAATGTAACTGTCTACCGCTGAACTGACGACGTTGTGTAGTGACCGGAACATACCTACGCTGAGTACGGCTTTTCGAGTATCGCTTTTTCGAGCACCGCAGATCTGTACTTATTGCCAATCGATCGGCTCTTTACACAAACGTGTGCGGCAACTGTAAGTAAAGCAAAGAATTCTTAATATCCAATAGTATTGATTTCCTTATTTCCTATTGTTTTGCTCAATGTTTTTCATCTACCTGAACTGTGCCCAGATCATGGGTAGGGTCCTTGCAGTTTAGCACCGACAGGACGAAAAATGCACATGTAGAGTGCGACACGGCTCTATTGGAATATAGAAGACTTTAACCACAGGGAGATTCATATACGTAGTTCAATATAAGATCGAGACTGTCCTCACATCCCACACACCGCTCAAACAGGGATCGTTTGCACCCATCAACACAGGCCCATAGTAAGCACCACGGCCACCCGTGCCACATGACATTTTCGTCCCGCCCGAGATGCAACAGACGAATAAACGATAATGTATGCTTCAAGGCGCATGGCAGACTTGGCCCTGCATGAACCCGATGAGGAAGGACTTGAAAGACTTCAAACGACTACACCCCAGGAGCATGAACGAAAAAACAGACTTGATAAAAGTGGTTCCAGGGAGGCAGATAAAGCCGTGTCGCTATTTATAGTAGCTAGAGGCTAGTCTATAAATTCGCCACCAGACCCGTCAATGCCTTCTCTCTTCACCACACTACTACTGACAAACCACAACTCGCGTTTATCAATAATCACTACCACGATGAAGCCTGATTTTCTTAAGCGTTCTTTATTCAATGAAAGATCAGACTCTCCTGATCTTTCACTTACCACTCTCTCCCTTGCATATGCGTTAGCATCTCCTGCCACATTTGCCTCGTTGCTGCATGCTAACGACCTTGCGGCGACAGAACGCACCCTCAAGGCAGAGCTGGACTCCTCAAGTGCCAGCCTCAAGGATGCCAAAATACTCTTTGATTCCTTTCCATCGTTCAACTATGAACTTGACGTCTGCCGCTGGACATGGTTCCTCATCAGAGTGAATCATGCTCTCGCTCAGTTGGAGATGTTCAAGGAAGGCTGCTTCTCGTATGATGAGAATGCGGCCGGGTTTGAAATTATTCGAACCAAAATAGCACAAGAAGAAAGGGAAATCCATGCCCGCTGGGGGCAGAAAATCTCTCTGCAAGATGCCTATGACCAGCTCCACGAAGGTCATGCTGAGCCAGCCATTCTTACAACTGTCGATTCCTTGGCTGCTGCTAGAACAGCGCTGGAGGTGAATCACAGAATTGTTGATGAACATCATGAGGATAGTTCCTCTTCCTTCTATGAAGATGATTCTAGCTATCTGCCCGAGCCTCCCAATGAAGGGCTTAGAGTCGAGGGCGACCTCACTTCTGTTACGGTAAATGCTAATCTCTCATCATCTAAGGACATGACTGCCAGACGAGACTCTTCTTCATCGACCCTGTGCGATGTCACCATTCCCAGCGAAATTGTTGCACCTGCAGAAGGACAGTGTGTTGATGCTGTTACAGTGGTGGCAGGGGAATTCTTAGCAGCTGACTGTCCCGACCTTTTTGAAGGGCAGTTACGAGGTCTCAACGACAATCTCTCTTCTACTCACCAGGGGAGTTGTGAGGAAATGCTGTCGGAAGAGCACAATCGTCTCTTTTGTTACGAACAGTTACTGCAACAGGCGGCAAAGTTCTTGGATCATCACGAGTCTCTCAAAATAGAGCTCTTCATCGCGAGATTCAGATCGGGGATCCGATACCACGCACATAGGATTGATGCATTGACGGCGACCATGAACGGACGCGCTTTCCATGACTCCTTCGACCACAAAAGCAACAAGGCACGCGAAGATGCTGAGGTACGAGAAATTAAGCGAAAATGGGGTGAGAACTTGGGGCACGGTCTGATCAGCCAGTCTCCTATGGGTCACTTTATAGATGATGCAGTTACTGCTCCTACCATGGCGCCGGTCAATGACGCCGCAAGCTTGTATTCTTCTCCAGATACTCTCTGTGATCAGTTCGATGTATGCACTCTCTGTGAAGACGTTCCAGAGAGTAGCAACTTGACTGGCACGAGTAGACCCCAAGTGCACTCCAAGTCCAACAAGGCCAGTAGAGTTATGAGGCCGTCTCCTCTAAAGCGGTTGTTTTTGCCCAAGCCTGCTGACTTGGAGTCACAGTTGCAGAGTCTCAACCTTTATGGGGACTGTGCTGAAGTCCTCCAATCACAACTCGATTGCTGGAACATTATCGTAGCAGATGCATCAAGTCACTTTGATGAAGTGCAAGTTGCACATCTCAGATGGGAGGTCAGAATGGCAAAGGAATTCATTAGATTTCTGAGCAAGGTCCACAAGGAGCCTAGCGCTTGCCAGGAGAAACATCAACAGATGTTGGACAAGATGCTGGAGCATCAGTTCTACGACATCACAGTTGTCAATCTCAGATGGGCCGAGACTGAGGAATTCAAAAGGGAGCACAACAGAAATGACAGCATGAAGCGGGTTCATTTCGATCCGAGGTGTAAGAAGGAGAGTTCTGAGGATTATCCAGATGAGGCCAGAGCGCATTTTAGCCGTGGTAGAGAGCAGCGAGACTCTCGATTCAAATCAAGACTACAATTCTTTATACGTGGTCACATTTTTAGATCTCTATTTGCAAAACGGACGAAGGCGAAAGTTCGCGTGTCTGGTGCAGATGTGCCACAAGAAGGCAGTGGTGGCAAGAGAAAGTTGCTCAATGTCAAGAAAGGTTTTGCGAGGAGTCATGGACATTATTAATGATCCAATATTAATCACTTGTACTTTTACAAGTGACTGTTGCAAAAAGCTTCGGGTCTTCTCTCCTGTTAAACAGTTGCATTATGAGTGATTTCACCATATAAACTGATACTCAGGAGTAACAAAGGCAGAAAGAATGCTTTGGAGATCTTTATCTCGCAAAATGACAGGTGTTTTCAAACTGTCAACCGGATCACTTCTAATGACCATCACTCCTGCACGACACTTTCGGCACACCGCATCTTTCGCTCCACCTGAGGAGGTTATATTATTTATTGGACGTTGCATTGGGTTTATTTATTTTCAATTCATTATTTATTCAAACACTCTCCACCAATATTGTCGCTGCTGAAGGCAGAAGATCTCTGGTTCAAGCGCGGCAATGATAAATATGGACAACACCGCTTGCTATGCAGGTGCACTATTATTAGTTCCATGCTACGCAGACAAGTAGTTACTCTGTCAAGACAAGATATGATTTATAGGCGCCTGTAATCGTTCTCGCTCTGCGTCCAGCCCGCTTTCAGGTCCTTTTAGGCCTCCGAACCCAGTAAGCGACACATATAGAACATTTACAAGCGAACTACAACAAATATGAACATGCCAGAATATGAGAAAGTTGAATTCTTTAAAATTTATACAATTCTTTTGTGTGGTAAGTGTTGAACAGCTCTCGACCTTGGCCATTGCTGGGCGTGGCCCTTCGAGATCGGGGAGAGCCGATCTCGAGATTTTGGTACAAGAAATGTTACCCGATATGCAATACGCTCTTATTAGAGACTGATCTATGTCAAGTGAGTCAGATTGTAAATTCTCACTTCGCGTCTTCATCTGGAGAAGACGCGACGTGATCGCGAGCCCGCTGGAGCCTAGCTGCGAGTAGGATCAGTTTACTCATAGGATAATGTGTAAGGAAGGATTGTTCTATTTTTAACACAAAATATACAAATGGCCATCACAAAAAGGATAAAAAAATATAATTTATTCTAGAGACTGTTTCCATTCTCTCCTGAGCCGTCGACTCCACTTGTTTGCTAACACTTGCCCAGTTCATATCGTGCGGCTGTGCTTTTCGAGATGGCCAGATCACAACACTTGTTAACAACTGTCAATACTAGAAATGGCAGAATTGGCAGCTAAGCTGGTCCAAGGAGACTCTGTTCCCTGGGTGGACGATGAAGGAGATCACTGGGATCAGTTTGTAGCAGACATCCCGTCGGTGTTGCAGGGTCTTGAGTCTTCGTATCAAGAACACAAGCAACAGATGAAGCAAGTACTTCAGCAGGAGGCGGAAAAGCAAGACTATACGGCGGAATCCGAAGAGTATGAACATTTGAATACTAAACGCCAGGTTCTTGCTAATCTGGATGTTGTTTACACCTTGTTCAAGGAGGTGAGCTCGCTGGTGTCGTTGAAAGAATACGAATCAGCGAAAATGTCTTTGGACAGTTTCAATCAAAAACTGGAAATCATGAGCAGACTATACGGATCGACATTGTTATATGAAGATGCTGTTAAGATTGTTGCGTCCATCAACTCTCAGATTGAGACGTCCATCAAGGATCAGTGGCTGAAGTCACTCGACATTCAGCCTTCAGGTCTATCGATCTACTCTTCTGAGCTGGAGACAGTTTACCCGTTTGTCGATCACCATAGCATTGAGATTTTTCTCATCAATCTCGACCGGTATTTAGTGACTCGCATGCTATCGATGGACTTGCAGATCCGCACTGAGGACTTGGAGTCTGACGGAGTTCTGCTCCGAGCTTTACCTGGGTCTAGAACTATCAACGATCTGTGTTCATCTGTCAAGGCATTTGTCCAGGTGGTGTCTTCATGTGTTCCGGCTGGACTGGAGTCACGAATTCGTCGTAGATTTGCCCCAAGCGTTATCACCACACTCACGAGAAGCTCCTTGCCCTCGTTATTTCCAGAAAAGTATGAGGAAATTGAGCAGTTCAAGGACTCTCTGGGAGTTCTTGATGACCTCCAGCAAGCTTTGAGGGATGCCAAGTGGACTACATCTAAAGAGCTGCTGAGTTGGAGAGACAACTACCTGCACGAATGGGTGGTATTCCGTGAGGGAGTTTATCTTGATTCTCTGAGGAATACGCTTTTGGATTCGAGTAAACTTGAAATTCACAGTGTTGTGGTTGAGGAAGAGCGCCCTGTGGCTCCTGCTGCTCCGGCACCTGAGGATTCTGCTCCAGCTGGGGACTGGCAGTGGGAAGAAAACAAAAAGAGGAAAGGAAATGAGGATGAATGGGGATGGGAAGATGATGGAAAGGAGAAGGAAGAAAACGAGGACGACAATTGGGGTGAGGAGGACGACAACTGGGGATGGGGAGACGAAAGTGCTCCTCCCAGTCCTGACAAGAGGAAAAGATTGTCGAAGCGGTTCAGCAGGCAACTGGCTGCAGCCGGAGCCCCACGACCGGTTGCACCAGTGTCTGAGACACCTGCATCCGTGCCCGAAGATAATGCAGGTTCGTCTCACAGAAAGATTACAAGTTTAGTGGACATTGTCTCGGGAGCAGCTGCACGGTTTTCCTACGAGACCCAACAGAGTGCTGTTCAGATCGTAGCCTTATATCGAGCTTTGAGCCCATTTGTGTATGCTGCGGACAGACTTGGCAAGACGCAATGCAATCTTCTTGCCTACAACGACGCCATTCAATTAACAGAGATGCTAGAACTGAAGCCTGCAGAGATGGAACTTTTGAAGAGCCATGCAAATGCGCAGCTTGTTGCTGTTATGGAGGGTTATGAGCGTGCCTTTGAGGAGATTTTTGATAATGACTTTTTTGAGCAGACTCTGAGGGAGTCTGTCAACAAGACACGGCAGTATTCAGAGCTGTTTTACGAATACTGCGAGACGTCAATTGTGCGAAGGCTGCAAGCAAGTGTCGCCGAGAAGGAGATTAAGTGGGCAATGGGCTCTGTGATTGGCAGAAGAGATATTTCAGAGAAGGAGTGCCTTGAGCTTGCCGAGCTCACCAAAACGTTGTCGTTCAGTATAAAGCAAATGTTTGACGACGACGGGCCGTTGGCGGGCAGCTACGTTCCGTCATGGTTCAAGTTTCAGTTTCTTGTGCAGATTCTGGAGTCTTCGCTGGCCGACATTTCGTATCTGCTGGAGCAGGATCTCCTGGACGAGTTTACCAACGAGGAGCTGACGCGCCTGGTGAAGGCACTGTTTGCACCGTCCGAGACGCGGTCGGACGTTCTCAGCCGGATCTTTGTTCGCGGGGAGTAGGAAGGATGAATATATTAAGGCATGCCGTCATCTGGCCGGCGAATTAAATTAATAGTATACAAGAGTGCTGTTCAATGTTAGTGTACAGTTCAGCGATTAAAGAATTAAGCTGGAAGATTAGTGGGGCGAAAGATTCGCCTGGAAAGTGATGAAAAGAGAGAGACGAGTTACCTCCCGAGAGTCAGCAGAGTCTGGGCTGCGCCGACTCTTGCGGGAGTCTTTGTAAAGAGCGGCGAGGACGGCGGCGAGCGGGTCTGGGGCTCAAAGGGCTCGGCGAGCTTCATCCGCTTGGGCTGCGGCGACGGGAGAAATGCTAGAGAAACGTCTGTCTGGTCAGTGACGACCTTGTAGTATGCGAGTCTGAGTCTGGCTTTGAGTCTGTCGGCGTGGATGCGGCAGTCGAGAGAGGCCTTGTTTGAGGATGCAGGTGCCTGGCGCAGAGGTAGCAGCGGTAGTGGGGTGTTAATCTTTGACTTGTCGCGCTTTGCAGTGGGGGCCTTTGGGGTGGCTAGTTGGCTGTTGAGCTGGCTGAGGGTTTCTTTATTTGCGGTTTCTCGTTCTTTGCGAGCGGCGTTTGTGTCGAGCTCCTGGAGCGCCTTTCTTTGATCCCGAGACAGCTCCATGGCGGGAAATTATTGCAACAGCGATAGTTTTGTGTGGTTTTTACAGAAACAGGTGAGGACAACAGCGCCGGCGGTGAGTTTTATAGGACCCGCTTCGTGAGCATTCCTGAGACCGCGTGCTTCGACGGCATGGCTAAGCACAGTCAACGGTATGTGGGTCCTATTGACCAAGTGGCATGCATGAAATATGCAGGGCCCGAGGACCACAACAGACCTACGTAACTGTGGCGGGCTGCCCGGCGAGCAGGACACGAAATTATTTAAATAGTGAGCGCAGACCAGATGGCTATAATTCGGTTTAGTTAATTGCAAGGCTTTGAAAGGCGTCTTTTTTTGAATTTTGTATTGCTGGTTTGTAAATGTCTTGGCGACCAGCTTCCTCCCCTGCCCAAGTGCACTTGGTTAGCGTGGTTCTGGCGCGCTATGCGCTCCACTGGCGCGTGTTTCGTGTGTGGGTGGACCACCAGTCGGGTGACGCTAGTGGTGGAGGATTGGCGGCACGTAAAACATTCCGCACGAAAAAGATGGTCAAACTAGCGGCTGTTTTTAAAACCGCTGAGACATTGTGTATTTCGCTTTTGTTTACTGCTTTGCTGTGTTTATTGCGGTCTGGCAGTGTTCCGCTGGGGCTCGCTAGCCGACATGAAGCACGCGCACATTAACAGAAAGGGGTACACATGAAGTGCATTATTCCCGCGCCAGCGGTATCACGATGGGCCTCCCGTCACGTAGGTCGCGAATCGCTGGCGGACGTGAAGGCCCCACTAGAGGACCCTTTCCTCGGCAGCACACGTCACTTTGTTTCATACCAAATCTCCACGAGTATTACTCGCAAATCTCAGTAACCCCTGAGATCCTATGTAAAAGCAAGATGTGCACGCAGAGAATCGAGGAATTTAAAGTTGCTGCAGCATTCCACTACTTCACTGCAAAGTACATAGTACATATCAAATACCGTTGGCCTTGATCATCATGTCGGCCATGACCTGGCCCTTATCACCAGCCTCTTGCTGGAGGCCCTTGATGACGCCTGCAACGTCACCCTTGGACATTTTCTGCTCCAGCTTGGACTTGCCCTCAGTCCGCGTGATCTCAATGCGCAGGCCCCAGATGGACTTTCTCAGCAGGTTTGTGAACGACTCGGGGGCCTCGTCGACGCTCCAGGGCTTGGGGCGGGGAGCCTCGAGCTGACCGGCCAGAGCGTTCAGCTGCTGGATCACAAACTCGGGCTCCTCAATCACCTGCGGCTTGCCATACACATGGACGGCCGCAAAGTCCCAAGTCGGCACCACCTTGTGCGTGGTTTGTTTGGTTTCGTACCACGACGGCGTAATGTACGAGTCCTCGCTCTTGAAAATGACCAGACAGTCAGAGACAGCCCTGAGCGCTTTGAGCTGTGGGTTTGCTCTGGCAATGTGGGCTTCCAAGTACTGCTTGCCGTCCTTTTCTACGTAGAGAAACGGGATGTGGTTGGCCTCGATCCCGTTCTCGCTCGTGGTCACAATTGTGCCCAGAGGATACTGGTGGATGAGCTCCACTTGGGCAGCAACGTCGTCCAGAGCGTATTTAGCGGGAATGTACATTTAGGGGGCAGATTATATCAAATGTTTGTGTAATATAAGTATCAAGAAGAAGAGTGACTGACGGCTATCTGACTAAACTGGTCGGCAGTTTTTGGCGGTTATCTGGGGGAGCAAGAAAATGACCCAATATAGCAAGTCGTTACGGAGTTTATTGAGAGGTTCATGATAGGCGGGCAGCACAAGAGGGGCCACAATTCGGTCAGTGCGATTCATATAGGAATATGGGTCGTAATAGTAATGTCACGATACTAGCGTCCTAGTTTCGTATCAGGTTCTGACAAAGCCCGGCTATATACGATTCTCAGCTCAACGGACAAAATGGCCGAGTCTAAAATCATAACGAAACTTTCAAATAAGAGTTAACACATTGACCTCAATTGAAGACAAATTCTCAAATTCTCAAATTTGTTCTCTTCCTCGATCCCAACTCTCCATTTACTTTACTGTTGCACGCTTGTGTGCACACACCGCCCCAACCTCCGTCCCAGAATCCGTCAACCCGAACTCAACAAAAATATGCAACAGAAAGAACCACATCCTTAAGAATCTTTCCTTCCCCACATTATGCTCATTGCAAAGCTTCTCATGAGTGATCTATGATTAGCTGAGCATTTGAGTATATTGCGTCTCTTCCAGATCATTCCTCGCCTCTCCATTCTCTTGTACTTGCCATGTCTCGGATAAACAGGCATCTCAGGTCTCTGTGAAGCAAGTTGTTTGTAGGGTTTGCATCTTTCTTTGATTCTACAGATTTTTTTGATTTCTTGGTTTTTTTGACTTGTCCTGACTGTCTCTCTTTCCCACTCTCCTTACTGTGCATTAAGTCTCTCTTTACTCGTCACAAACCCAACACTCCACAGACACTCCACAGACACTCCACAGGACGCTCCACAGGACACTCCATAGGACACGCAACACCAGTCACAACCAAATGATCCTAGGACAGGCCAACGAACCGACACTGGTGGTCTCATTTGCAACGCCGCAAACACGCCGCCTCGTATCTGACCCATCGTCTCGCGCATTTGCTGCATTTCAAACAGTTGTGTCTTGCCTCAACGTGCCAGAGTACTTTGGCTACTCCGCTTCCCAGCTGGCAGACCTGTTGCTGGACGAGATGTGGCTGTCAGCCAACGAGATACCGGCGCGAATTCAGGTCCTCGTTGGGAGCGACCAGGTGACGCTGCTTGACTTTCTATGGCAGCAATTCCAGGTCGTTGAGCATATTTGGAACCAGCGAGGCGTCGACGTCCAGTTCTACCTGCTCATCATGGAGCTTGCCCAGCTGTGATTTTCTCTCTGCTTGTCGTTATCATGGGGCCGAGGCTGTCAATGGGGGCTGTGCGGCTCATGTTGTTTTGTCATCCCTCGAAAGATTTTTTCGAGCGTAAAAGAGTCAGCCGGAGAGGAAATACAAGAGAAATCTAAACGCGCCTTAAAAGTGCATTAACCGAACGGCAAAAGACTTTACAGCGTCTTTGAGCCTTTCAAATCGCTCGTTTGCGCTCATTTTAAAACGTGTGCCGCACCGCCTGCATTAGGCGCTAACCTCCTTCTTTTGCACGTGAGAAGGTGTTGCAATCTGTCAAAAACCACACCACCCTCTGCGCATCATTTGAAAGTTTGCCGCCTCTAGCAACCGTTCGTCTTGTCAAACACAATGAGGCTTTACATCTGTCGCCACGCTCTGCGTGAAGACACCGTCAACGACACATGGATATACACATCTGCTACCCCTTACGACCCTCCGCTCTCGCGGAAAGGAGAACAGCAGGCTGACGCTCTCGGCCGCCGAATCGAACGCTCGCTCAGTCACGACGACCTCGACAAGTCGTCCATCCACATCATCACCAGCCCGTTTCTCAGATGCATCCAAACAGCAGCTGGCATTGCAGCCTCTTTCAACAATACCTCCATAACGCTGGCCCCAGGGCTGGGTGAATGGCTCACGCCAGACTACTTTGCTGACCGCGTGCCGCCACCTGCTGACGACCACGCCGAAATGTGTGCTACTGCCAAACGCTGGCTCGTTGAACATGTACCACGCAAAAATGTCGATATTCTGCCTGGTAGAGCGGGCGACTACGGCGAGTCGTGGCACTCCATGAAGAGCAGAGTTTCGTCTTCGCTCGAGAGTATCCTGGAGTCTGTGAGCGACGCCAAGGTTGTTATTGTTGTGACCCACGGCGCCTGCTGCAACGCTCTGCTTGGCCACGTCTCCAACTCGCCGCTGCTCTCAGACGTTGATCTAGCGTCTTATTTTAGTGCCACGTCGACTCCCGATGGCTGGACCATCACGGAGAATGAAAACAAAATGCCTCGGCGGGAGCTTGGCTCCAACTCGTCGTCATCTTCATCCTTATCGGGCGATCACCAGAGTTATTTTGTCGGTTCCAAGGTGAAGGAAACACAAGAGCCGAAGAGAGAAGGTTTCACCTTGTTTTTTGGAGCATAGCATTTATTGAGATAGCATTGTCTATATTTATATTATTGGGGTTTTATGGAAGTTCTTTCCCTTCGTTTGTATCTGTTGTCATTTTCTTCCCTTGTTCACCTGCCCACCCCGTTACGTCCATTACGTCCTCTCTGCCCCATTCTCCCAGAAGAATCTGGCATCAGATAAAATTATTCTTCGGATAACGGCCCGTGCTCAATCGCGGGGCACAAAAAAATTGCGCGGAATACAAAGAACAGTACAACAATGGCACAGCTCTTCAGACATGTCATCACTATCCAATCAACTCGCCAACTTCTCCCCGTTCAGCATCACTGCACTAGCCCGCAATCTTCACACTTGTTTGCCACTCCCGTCCTGATACGGACGATATCTGATGAGTAAAAGGGTGGTCGCCTATCAACGGTCTAGAGCCCTTCCGTTCCCAGCAAAAGATATAAATTGGCAACACCTGCAAACACTCCCGCCGATTATACATTACCAGAAAGAAAATGCAGAGACATATTTTGAGAACTGGAATGGGCGCTTACCGCATGGCTGTCAGACCAGCTATTGCTCAGCGCAGCACCGTCACAAGCACCGTGAGCTCCGCCAGAATGTATCACCAAAAGGTGCTTGATCACTACAATAACCCCAGAAACGTGGGGTCCATGGACAAGAACGACGCCGATGTCGGCACCGGTTTGGTTGGTGCTCCAGCCTGCGGTGATGTTATGAAGCTCCAGATTAAGGTTGACAAGAATGGCATTATTGAGGACGTCAAGTTCAAGACCTTTGGCTGTGGTTCCGCCATTGCTTCGTCTTCCTACGTTACTGAACTCGTCCGCGGCATGTCCCTGGACGATGCTGGCAAGATTAAGAACACCGTCATTGCCAAGGAGCTCTCGCTGCCCCCTGTGAAGCTTCACTGCTCTATGCTTGCTGAAGATGCAATCAAGAGCGCAATCAAGGACTACAGGAGCAAGAGAGCCGCCGATGCCGCTCCTACTCTTGGTCCAACTGCCGGCCAGCAGCAGCAGGCTTAAGGGATCACTTAACGCTGCGACGCCGCTCGTTACAAATCGCATTTCGTTCGCTACCGTGCAAGCGCACTAGCTCTCGTTATTAAGGAACAGATCTCAGGTAGATCAAACTATTTAAAAAAAGGGCAGGGCACAAGTATCTAGAAACGGCAGATTTTCAGCTTGTTTGATTTGGGCTGTCTGCACTACGTAATCTGGAAATATTATTCATTTGTTGAATTCGTTGGTTTGAATTGGAATTTTTCGTTTGTTTCACTTCTTTATCTCTTGGCCGTGCTCACCGATTTCGGTGTGCAATTCCGTCTTGGTCCCATTGGTTCTGATGGTCCCTAGTCCCAACCAGCTGGGTCTCCTGGTATGGTCCCAGTGTCTGCTCCCAGTGATTAACCGAAAAGTGCAGCTCCCAGAGTCTGTAACAGAGAGTAAAATCCCAAGTGAAATTTCACACCACAGAACTAACCAGACTAACAATGGTTGCAAGATATCCTGGAATCAGGCAGATTCCATTGCCAGGAAATCTCCGGCCGACGACTCGTATGGTCAGAGACAACTACAAGCGTCATAAATTTGCAGAGACCGAGGCCAAGCAGCTAGCGCTACGTTACATTGCCAGAAACACCAACCTGCCAATGAAAACTAGAGTGGAGGCCCAGCTGCAACTCTCTGCTCTTCCTAATTACACAAGATACACACAGATTAAGGACCGATGCGTCGAATCGGGTTCCGCTCGTTCTGTTTTCCAGGAATTCCATTTGAACCGTACAAAGTTCAGAGAACAGGCTCTTGCCGGCCAGCTTCCAGGTGTCACAAAGGCATCGTGGTAGATACGTGCTAAAATAGCCTATGTAAATAGATTTTCAATATGTACATTGTCCGATCAGACTTTTTACTTTCTCAACCATGTCCAAAATGTCTCCGACCTCGTCGGGTTCACAGAAATCACAAGTTGAGTCTCCTCCAGCCGCTTATACTTGTCGGCTCCAGCAGCATCCCCAAGATTCTTTAGCATCTTGGACAAGTTGCCAGCAGCCATTTTGGCGCACATGCCGCATTCTTGCGAATCGCGAGTGAAGGGCCACGCTTCGTTGTACGCGCCCTTCGCCCAGTCAACGGCATCTTGCTTGCTTTTGAGTGCCCACATAACCTCCGAAATGTACGATTTGTTGATGGCACCGTAGCATTTGAATGTGTCGGCGTTACCAAGAGACCTTGGAACGTACTGGCCCTGGTTGTCGACATTGGCGGCACCTTCAATTGCCCGCTGGGCAACGAGGAAGGCCTTCAGAGCACCTTTCAGGTCTTTGCTGGCAACAAGGAATTTGCCATATTCATGCAGCGCTGTCACCTGATACTCTCTCGCTCGTGCAGACGATGATAGGACGGGGCACTCGAGATCACCAGCAATGACTTCCTCAATTGCTCGTTCAAACTTAGCCTTGCTCTCTGCAGATGATTTATTTCCATTCTGTTCAAATTCATACCATCCTAGGCCAATCAATGCCCTTGATTTCAACCCTGGTTGCCCATATGGAATCGAAAGAGCCGATTCCAGCGCCTCTACACCATCCTGTTGTTGATTTACCAGCATTTTCAGCGATCCAACGCGGGCAAGTAGATCAGCATATCCTGCCAGCCACTTGGGAGACTGATGGGACAGATCAGTGTCCTTCACCAGCATACTCACAGTGTTGTCGTAATATTTGAGAGCAAGATCTGGGCGATCTGCCATTTCTTGCAGTAATGCATTTCTGAAGAGATTTCGGGCTCCAGATGGCCACTCATCGGGAACTTGCTGTTCACCTCTGTCAATGGTAAAATTAATGTAGGCAAAACCTCCTACAACGGTAACGATTACGACTCCATAGCCGATGAGAACTCCTTTAGATAGTAAGCCCAGTTTTCGCACGAGAGAATGCAGCACAGGGTTTCTGATATGAAAGTGGCGCCGCGGGGTATTTTGTACTGAAGGAAAAGCAAGTGGCTTTGCATGGAGAACAGGTCTCCATAACCTTCGGCCCAGCATTTAGCGATTTTGTTAAATGTTTGTGGAGTTTGAATCACCTTCTGCAGCGATGGGAGGGCAACCACAAACAGCTGTAGGCTCAACACTGAGACAGAAAAAAAGTGGTTAGAGAGAAATAGAGGTCAATGAAAGAAATTGTTTCTTGTTGTTTGCTTTATTCCAAAACTTGACTATTCCTCGTGCTCCACAGTCATCTACGCTCTGTAGGACATAATTACAATGAAATAAGCTCTTAACACACTCCAGCTACTTGTACTCTTTACAAAGCCAACTTGAGCTAGCCGTGACCGCTCGTCCGGGAATGCTTGGTATCTGTCGATGGTTCATATCGTCGCCATCTACTACAGACACTGAGACTACCGCGAAGAACTATGCTCATTACCCCGGAAATGTGGCTTTCCTTCTAGGCGGGAGACTGCTGACATCTCACCAAAAACCAATCTCTATAGCTGT
Source organism: Deakozyma indianensis (assembly GCA_003706415.3). NCBI lineage: Eukaryota > Fungi > Ascomycota > Dipodascomycetes > Dipodascales > Trichomonascaceae > Deakozyma > Deakozyma indianensis. The sequence goes on from PPLG03000004.1 coordinate 534,686, forward strand.
GTTTATCATCATTCTGCTTTCAGGGATTCTTTATTTTGTATTTGCTGCTCCTTGGATCTGGCATAACCTTTCCCCCGCCTTTCCTATTGTCGTGGCGTACTGCTTTGCTTCAACATTGATATCATTCTTGAAGGGGGCAACAAGCGATCCTGGAATCGCTCCTCGTTATGTGCACTTGTTGAAAGATGATAACGTGTTGCCCTCTGAGTATGGATACGTTATTGCTTTACCGGGGCCACATAAATTAGAAGCGGAAGTGAGATATTGCACGACATGCCGAATATGGAGAACGCCTCGAACGTTTCATTGTTCCATCTGTGACCATTGCGTGGATTCATTTGATCATCATTGTATATGGCTCAATAATTGTGTTGGCCGTGGCAACTACAACTACTTCCTGACATTTGTCTTTTCAGCGACTGCTGCATGCTCACTAGTGTTGTCTTCATGTGCTTATCTGGTTGCAAAGAAGTGGCCGTCAACAAAGAGTGTGGAACTGAGAGTCAGTTTATTCCTCTCCATATTCATGCTCTTGGCCGTGGGATACCCCCTGCTTCTTACCATCTTTCATGTTGGGCTCATGTTTCGTGGGCAAACAACTTTGGAGTTTTTGAAAAACCGGGAAATCAATCCGTTTTCCTCGGGCAATTATGCCAAGAACTTTTTATCAGTGCTACTTAGACCTCCATCTGGACATTTTCTGGCTCTGAGAGATCCATATGATCCGACGGACATGCGTTTTCGCAAATCAACGAGGATGGTGCACAGCGAAGATTGACTGCAAACAGCTAACCCTGCTTGAACATTTTATTATTTATTGCACATTGTAGCTGCTTTTAGTATTAGATATTTATTTACCTCACAGCACCGCTAGTAGTAGCCTGCTTCTGATCGTGCTGCTCAGGCCATATATTCTGATATGGCAACAAGCCCTCAGATCCGTCAGATCATGGTAGCGTTCTGCTAAGTGGGTAGATTTGTCGTTATCTATCTAACGCATAGACTTACTGTACTGATCAAAAAGTTCTGCTCGGTAGTCGCTTTAGGGATCTTAGGACCACAGGATAAAAACATGATTTACCCCAGAATAACAAAACTGACATCTAATGATATAACACAAGACGTTAGAGCATATTTAAGATAGTATTGGGCTAGTCCAAAATGTCGGTTGGAGCTGCCCTTTTCTGCTGTCTTCAGCGGTAAAAATTGGAGAATTACGAGTTCTTCCCAATCGGGTAAGTATAGGATGTTTAGCAATTTGGGTGGACTTTGGGAAATACGCGTTGCCGCTTGAGACGGTACGTAATAAGCTGCTTGGTCCGATCACATTGTGACTTTATTTGCCACTAGATTGCTGTTGCCGAGCCTGGTCACCTTGGCACCAGTTCTCCATATGGCATTGTTCTTGTTGCTTCCCCATTCGGGAAAACGGGAGCGCGCGAGGCAAGTTTAAGGTGCTTGTCAGATTATGGAGTAGGGAGGGATATAATAACAGAAAACAAATCAGGGAAGCCACGTGGCAACTAAATAGTAGACAGTTGAATAGTATTTACTAGCGTTCCATGTATTTATTTTTATTTTTACCTGCCAACTAAATTTCACCCTGCCCCACTGCGCCATGGCTTGCACCTTCTGTTTTGGGGGGTTAGGGGAACATTTCGTCGCTCACCAATTTGCCAGCAGCCTCTTCTTTCCCCAAACAACTTGCACATTGAGTTGATTTGTCACTTACGTAACCGTGCAAAAAGCGATCTTGAATTATTTCGGATCCGTCTGGTCCTAGTTACTCCAACACGTAACGGCCCGACTGGTTCCTCTCTGAAACTTTCAGCGCCCTCCATTGCATGGCAGCTTTCACGGAAATGGGTCATCACTTACGAAATCACGTTAAAGAAACGTGTAAGAATCAAATCCACGACTTCTTTGCCTTGTCAACTGTCCCGCCGCCCGTCCCCGCTGAGAAGCATCTTAATGGCTATGTCGAGTCTATTTCGGAACCTTTTGACTGGGCAAAGTACAACAGTCGCTGGAAGGCTCAATTTGAAGACGATGGCGAATCAGATGATGCCTCAATTACTAGTGCGGGCGAAAGTTTGAGTGATGGTCCCGCTAAACGATGGGTTGATGAAGGGCTCATGGCAACCTCAGCACCTTCTTCCAAGAAGGGGAAGTTTCGTTTTGCATTGCCAAAGGATGTTGTACTTGACCGTCAGAGTAACTTCGTGATGCCTTACAATGTGTTTTGTCCATCTATTCCACCGAAAATCAAGAATTGGCGTGATACAAAGCGTAATCACTGGATGGGTAACGAGTTTCCTCGCGACAAACGCCAACGACGGCACTTTTCGCAGTGTATCTGTGTAGGACATTGTGGCGAAGACTGTTTGAACAGAATGTTGCAGTACGAGTGTGATGAGCATATTTGCCCAATGGGCAGTGAAGACTGCGGCAATCGAGGCATCCAACGATTGTTCAAAAAGATCAATACGGCCCATAATTTATATGCTCAGGGATACCAAGTGTTTAGAACTAAAAACAGAGGATACGGACTACGAGCAATTAGATCATACGAACCAGGTGAGCTCATTTGTGAATATACCGGTGATGTCATTGATCAAGAAGAGATGCAAAACAGGCTATTGAGTGTTTACAAGGGGACACAGAATTACTACTTTTTGTCTCTCGAAAAGGGTTTTGTGATTGATTCTGGTCGAAGAGGTTCCCCGGCGAGATTTGTCAATCATTCCTGTTCGCCAAACTCTGAAATGCAGAAATGGTACATTGACGAGATCCCTAGAATTGCATTGTTTGCTGGATCCAAACCAATCCAGCCTGGTGATGAGCTCACCTATGATTATAATTTTGCATGGTTTGATGGGGCTGAGCCTCAGGTTTGTCACTGTGGTGCACCAAACTGCAGAGGCATCATTGGCAAACGTGGCCAGAGTTCCTTGTCGTCATCTGCCCATCAGAGTTCTGCCGGAGCCACACCCGTTACTCCAGAGGGTGATGGTGATTCTGATGGACTTAGGACACCTAGTAAAACAAAGCTGCTTTTCTCCAACACGGGTGGATCAGCTCGTGGAAAGGTCATGGTGAGATTGTTGTCCACAAGTGATACCAAGAAATTGAAGCAGAATAAGTTTCTTGCAAAGAGCAGGCAGAAGCGCTCTGGTACAGATAGTCCAAGCAGATCTGCCAAACGGGGTCGCATAATGAAGTCAAGGAGGAATATCACCATCGTCAGACGTGGGGATCCTGTTAACACAATGTTATCAGTTGGAATGGCTCGCAGAGGTCCAGGAAATGGACCCAGACTTCCTATTTATGGCAGAATCGCTGGGCAAAAGGCATCGCGTGGAAAGCGCGCCGCTATCGTTCTGTCTCCTCTGCCCACTGCTTCAAATAGTGAGATTGAAGTTGTTGATGTGGAAGCCATGGATGTGGAGGTCATTGATGGGCAAGGAGTTGATGAGATGCCGTCGCCAATTCGCAAGAGACCTAGGAGAGGGCGCTCACCTGTCTCAGAATCTCCTCAGCTCAGACGGTCGACACGGTCTCGTGAAACCGTTGAAGAGAGCATCTCACCTCAGCCGCAGCGAAGAAGCAGGAGGTCTCGTGGCCAAGACATTCCTATTTATGCTGAACTCAGTGATGATGAAGAGGAACAGCGCATCAAGCTTCCGGAAGTTTATGAAGCTATAGATTCAATGGAAGGAGTTGGATTTATTAGTGGAGTCTCCGTGGAGACAATTAAGGGTCTACGAAATGGACGCAGCTCTTCGAAAGGTGTTGGCCGTAGCGCTAGAAAGTCTGTTTCAGTACCCTCGGAGGAAAGCGAGACTTCACAGTCCAATGTCTGGACTTCACTTGGATTGCCAACTGATGAGGGAGAGCGAAAGAAGTTGGCTGAGCAAGTCCAGAGAGATAAAGAAGAGGAGCCGAGAAAACTACAGGAAAAGAAAAAGCAACACGACAAAGAGCAAAAGAAGCAAGATGAGCAAAGACGCATTTCATCTCATCTTGAGGCACTTGAAAATAGCCTGGAATCTAGATGTACAGAAGATGCATTGAGAGATTTGAGTGCCAAGTTCAAGGGTATGGATCGAGATACAGCAGTCAGAATATCTAACGAGATGATTAAGAAGGCAGAGTCAGAGGCGCCAAGTGTTGACGCATCAGTTGCTACTCCAACGGTGTATTCTTGGAGGAATGTCGTGGGAATCACACCTTCCGCAGAAAATAACGGTGAGGCACAGATGACTGATCTTACGGAAAAAACGGTCGCTGCTACTACTCCAACTCCAAAGCAGGCACGTCTGTCACTGTTTGGAGAGGGTGAAACGCCGGTAAGCGTGACTAGGTTTGTTGGTGAGGTTGACCGATCTACGTCTAGTCTGGTGGGTGCTGGCGAGGTACCTGTCAGTGTGACTAGGTATGTGGGACCTGCGACGGGTGGAAACACTCCTGCGTCTAGTGCATCTCCTCCTCAAGCTGCTGCTGCTGTGTATGCCGGTGGGGATATACCTCGTGTCCCAGCAGCGGAGCCACAAGTGGCACCATCGCACCCATCTGCTGTCACACCCACCGCGGCAATGTCGCCCCCTGCAGGGGCATCTCCATCAGGTCCAGGGTTCAACGTACTGCACACACCAGTGGTAGGAATGAGGCCCGAGAATCCGTACCCTGACGGGGAGCCCACACAGGATATCAGCAGAGTGCTTCACGCGGCCAGAATTGACTACGCTTCTGATGGCAGGCCCATTTTCAGGAGAACTGTTCACTACCGTCCGCGCTTCACCACCAAGACTCAGTTTCATTACACGCCTGGAATGAAGGAGGAGTTTGTGGCTCCGTCCAGGGCCAACGGCGGAAAGAGGCGCCCGCCTGAAAACCACCTGCTGGGAGTTTCAAAGGTGCAAAAGCCGGGCTCGCCCATGACGGCCACCGTCGCGATTCCTGGAGCGCCTGGTGCTAGCGTATTTCAGGTCTTTGCACCTCGCTTTGCAAGTGCTGAAACCACGTCGCCAGCACCAACTCCACCGGCGCCCATACCCGCACCCGCGCCTGTTCAAGTGCCAACACCCCCATCAAAAGCACCCTCTTTGCGGTTGTATCCCAATGGTCAAAAGACAGCTGCACTGCCAGTCCCAAGCTCGTATGCAAACAAGGGCCATTCGGTTTCAATCCCAGATATTATTCACATTGACCAGATTCCGCCACAGCCAGGCGCTTCTCAAGGCTCATGGAGCACTGTCAACCTCCCATCACCATCCTCGCGATCCAGTAGTAACGACCAGGGAAGCAACAGCACTCTGCACAACAGTCTAGCTGGTGGATCACAAGAATCTGGATCTACAACTATCCGCTTCAAGACGGGCGCTGTTGCACATTAGTTCCCTATAACTTATTTTTAGTGCCATTAAATTTTTTGTTTGATTAAATAGAGTTTGATTGCCGATGGTGGTTGTCAACGTTTCAAGTGAGCACGGTCCATGACTCTTTACATCAATGCGGAGAGGAATAGTAGTGACCGTGTTTTGCATGTCAGCGGTGGTGGCAGAAGATTGGTTTAGCACTCTTAATGATGCATTGCTGACTGGGTACGACGCAGTCGAGCAAGGCTTGGCATTGGATAAGTGGATCCCCTCGTTTGGACGGTACGACGTTTTGGCAAAGAGAAATAGTGATATTCTGGAAAAGAGGGACAGTAAGAGTGATGACGGTGACGATGGTGATGATGGTGACGATGATGATGACGACAATAGCAAGGACGACGACGACGATGACAAAGGCGATGATGATGATGATGATGATGATGATGATGATGACGAACACGACGAGAAAGATGACGACAAGGACGATGACAATGATAGTGACGATGACGACGACGACGACAATAGTAGTAAGAAGGGCACACCACAAGCAACACCAGCGCCGCTACATCCTCAACCGGTGCATGTCCAGGAACCAGTACACCCGCAGTATGCACAACCTGCTCCAATTGGTCGTCTCCAAAACGTCCAAGCGCCCATCCACATGGAATATGTTCAACCAGCTCCAGCCCACCCACAGTATCCGCATGCTGCACCCGTTGCTCGTCTACAACCGGTTCAGCAGGCACAACAGACTCACCCACATCACGGTTACCCACATGAACAATTGCTGCATCACGATACCCATCCCCAGGAACTTCACGATCAATTCCACCATGATCACCCACACTTTGCCTACCAGCCACAGCAGGCTCAAAGGATCGTAGGCCAGGGCAGTCCTCAGGCAGACCAGCATGGCTACAATCCACAGCATGAAGTTCCAGAGCACGCTGTCCACATACAGCCTGACAATCTCAGACAAGTTCCAATAAATAACTACCACGGCAATTTTAACTGGGGCGAGCCGTCGCAGAGTCGCTCGACAACTACCATCACATTAACCAAAACAATTACATCCACAGTGAAAGATGCCAAGGCACTCTCCAGCATACTGGCTGCCCAAGCTAAGGGCCATAGGTATTAGCATATATGGACCCCATGCACCACCAAACACTCCGCAAGACTTTATCAGATTCTAAAACATTCATTTCTAATAAACACTAGCAATAGCAAACGCTCTAATACTCTCGGAACATTCGGAAACTAACAAAACTGTTCTCTACAGAATGACAGATAGTTACATTTTACGATTCATTATATTTGCTATTTTTAGTGGATTGATAGCGAGGCTGTACAGCCGTGTCATATCTGGGGAAGAGGCAGCTGTCAGGATGGTGGTCTGGCCGAGGATTTCGCCACTGTCAGTATGTGAATCAGTTGAACTATAACTGGAATTCGCCTTTGCGGCTCGTATTCACGTCGTAAAACCTCAGCGCAGTCTGGTGGTGGACAAAAACGGCAACTTCTGGCTGTGGCTGGCTCGTCCCTGGAGACTTGCGTGAGTGAGGGAAAGCATGTGGGGGAGAGAACCAGCGAGGGGCACACAGGAAGCAGCCAGAGAAACGCAGCCACAGCATGCAACCAGATGCCACCTGAGACCCGACGTCGGCAGAGAAAAAATAGACCAAAGACAACTGCAAAAGGCAGATCCTAAACCCACTCTTGTAGCAGCTGTATCTTTGTCCACGTCGCGTCTTTTTTTTCCGCCTCTTCTGGGGCGTGCTCCGCCTCAGCACAGCCCTCAAAGGGGCGGGAAAAAAAGGGCCCCCCTCCCCTAGACACTGCTACGCAAGAAAAGGGCAGCTGGCGATGTCCCGAAATTACTGGGTGGTGGGCATCTCCCGACGGCCAAAACAACCTCCTTTTCTCACTTCCTCTGAAGCTTGTCACACGAGGTCAATTTAAAACTAGGTGCAATTGTCAAAATGAGTTACAATGTAAGTATCTTGCTGTTTTGTTGCTGTTTCTGACCTGCCGCTTACGCGTCCAGCGAGACAACTGGCGCTCCACTTCTCGGCAGAAGAGTATCTGAAAGTTTCTGGGAAAGTACATGCCGGCACTTATGTCATTCACAATCTGTTGCCTGTGGTTTGCTGAACAACATTCCCTGCCCATTCCCTTACCCTTGGTCTTTCCCTTACCCTTTTACATCCTTACCCTTGCCCTTAACTAACATAGAATTATAATCAGTGAGTATTCTGGTGCAACTTAAAGCGTTGCGAATCAGCTTTTGGTTTCTACCGAAAACTAAACGACTACAACGTCAAAAAAACAAAGACTAACCAAGAAACTACGAGCTCGACCGGCTAGGAAACGACGGCGAGAACCAGGGAATGATTGCCTTCTTCAACGAGCTCGATCAGATCAAAAAAGACCTTGTCCAGTTTGATGACAACATTGAACGTATTGAACAGTTACACAAACGCTCGCTCGTAGAGGTGGCTGGCGACAATGCCGAGTGGAACCAACAGCAGATCCAGGGCCTCGTTGACGAGACTCGCGGACTCTCCGGTGAGCTCAGAAGACAGATCAAAGAGTTGCAGAGCAGATCTTCTCGCGACCAGACCAAGGCCAACCAGGCCGAGGGTGTCAAGAACCAGTTCCTCAAGTCCATCAAGAGATATCAGAACATTGAGGGCACCTACCGTCAGAGAATCCGTGAGGTTGAAGAGAGACAGTTCCGTATTGTACGTCCTGATGCCACCGAAGCCGAGGTTCAGGAGGCTCTTGATGATCGCCAGGGCCAGGTCTTTGCTACGGCAATGAGACAGTCTGACCGTCGTGGCCAGCAGAGAGCTGTACTTAACGAGGTCCAAAGCCGTCACCAGGAGATTCAAAAGATTGAGCAGACAATGACTGAGCTCGCTCAGTTGTTCCACGATATGGAAATGATGGTTGTTGAGCAGGAAGAGCAGGTTACACACACTCATGCTCAAGTGAACCACGCCCAGAAGGACATTGAGACTGGTATTGCGCAGACTGAGAAGGCCGTAGCCTCTGCTCGTCGTGCACGTAAAATGAGATGGATTCTCTTTATCATCGTCATCATTATCATTATCGTCATTGTAGTGCCACTTGTTGTCCACTTCACCAAGTAGAAGAAACAGACTCCCGCGCGACCGTAAACTCACACTCCTAATAATTTAGCCAATAATAATGGGTTCCAACTGGACTTTGAAACTCTTTAGTGTCCATGTACTTTCTAATAGATATTCACCAACAGATCGTAAAACATGTATTCTTTTTCATTATTAATAGATATTCTATGCGAAGATCGCTCTCATGTCAATAAATCTCCTTCCGCAGTCTTGGAGATAGCCATCGACGACCTTGGTTGCCGAGTCAAGTCTGGCTTTGTTGAGGGCTGCCTTCTGAGCGTCACCTTCCTTCGCTTCAAAGAGTCTCCGCAGGTAAATTAGTTGCGTATATAGAGCCTTGTCTGAAAACTTGAACTCTGGAGTACCGTCGCACTTGCCATTGTCACCGTAACATTTGCCACTAAACACATTCATCTGTCTAGTGCGATGCCCACATTCTGCGCAAGTCAGCCAGGCAGCGTAGTATCTTGAAATTTCTTGACGAATAAGATTCTCCAGCTGAGCATTGACACGCGCCTGTCGAACAATCTTTTGACATTTGACACAAGAGATACCACCAGCCTGAAGCTCACCAACTCCTTTAAATTCAAATAACGTGGAACATTCCGAGCAACAAATTTCAAAGCGAGTGACCTGTCGAAATCTTTCTTCATCAGAAAGCTGTGAATCCAAAGGTTGCAGAGCAGTTCTCCGTTCTGCTTCCTGAACACTAGCCGCAATGTTGTACTTTTTAATGTCCAAGCCCAACGAATGTGCAATTCGAATTGAATCAGTGCCCTGAATAGGGTCGCACAATCTCTGCAATGGAGCCAAGATTTGCTTTACGAGATAATATTCGGCATCTACCTTGAGTCCCTTTTGTTTCATTTCTTGAAGAGTGAAAGCACGCTCATATACTGGCAATTCACTGCCAGTGCCGTCACTTTCAGTGCTGGCAGCAATGATGAAGGAAATAACGTCATCGCGTTTAACAAGTTCATGATTTTGCTTCCTCCTAAGCGCCACGCAGACATGTGGTGCTCTCTTGTCTGCGTACTTCTCAGGGTCTCTACTCAGCTGATTCTTGATGATGAACTTTGGTAACAAAACGTCACTCTCCCGCACCCTTCGTGCAAGATCTTCCAAGTATTCATGAATGTCTGACAGAGCAGAGTCCGCATCATGGTAGAGAATTTTATCCAGGGCAAACTGAGATGCCTCCTTTGACATTTGGCAGTATTCACGACGCCTCATATCAAGACCCTTCACAATCATAGTCTTGGTCTCGCCGTTAGGTCCACTCAAATTCACAGCTGCGTACTTCTTTTTCTGGTGTAGAAGCAGACGTCCAAAAATATTATCAATGTCAATTTCCAAACACTTGTAACTTTCGTTAACAGCCTTCTTGAACTGAGCTCCAATCTTCAGGGCTTCTGCGTATTCTGATGCACCGGTATTAATCATGACAGAGTCGGTATCACCATAAACTACTTGCAGTCCCATTGAGTTGGCCAGTTCCTGAGTGGCAGTCAAAACTTCTCTGCCTCTATAAGTTGTCAGCTCAGCAAGCGGGCGTGCACTGAAACGAGACGTAGCAGAACCCAAGCAACCGTACATGGAATTAGCTGTCAGCTTCAGAGCTTGTTGCCTAATATCCCATTGTGCAATTTGCTGTGGGCTAGCACCTTTTTCATTCTTGATCAGACTCTTGACTTGTCGTCTTCGCTCAACCAAGGAACGAATCAATGTTGGAAACAGGCCGATGGGTTTGCTGCCATCAACTTCTGTGGGAGGAGCATCCTCTCCATCACCATCTCCGGTAGACTTTTTGCGTAAATCAACAGTGGTGAAACAGATATTGAACTCCTGAATAATGGACGGATACAGAGAGTTGAAATCCATGACTAGAACAATAGTGTCGTAAAGACCCTTTTGAGGATCAAGCACTTTTCCACCTTTATACTGATCTTTCTTGCCATCTGTCGGCGTCCAAGGCTCCTTCACAATGTACCCGGCTCTGGTAAACTCATGCAGCAAAATAAAATTGTTTCTCTGAACTCGTGAACCAGTCAAAGTACCAGCCCATGAATTACCTGCAAGGACTGTGAGTTGCTTACTCAACGACAGAATCTGGGTTTCGAATGCCAAATTCATGACGAGCTGAGTATCTGATTTGTTGATGCTCAATATGCCGGTGAAAAGCGTTGCATTCTTGGCATCACTAGGCTTGATGAAACCATCTTGGTCAGGTCTGGTCTCATCAACATAGAGCTTTGCCATTTCTGTCAGTGACCATGTATCACATTTAGTAGTCAAGGATTTACCCAACTCATTGGCAAGATCAACCAGCAGGCGCCCTGCAAAGAGGTGTCTGTCATAATCCATACCTCCGGGCACCTTTTCAGGCCAGATCTTTCGCTTGACACGACTCAGCATGTCCCACTTGGGGATTCGTTTAATGTTATGCTTGATCCGGGACTGTAAAAGATTCAGATGAAGACTTTCTAGTTGGTGGCCAAGAATAACATCTGGGTCGGCAAGACGCAAGCTTCCCAAAAACATCTTTAGCAGGTTTGATTCGTTGCTTGCTCTGCTGTACTTGCTTTCATCAAAACCATCTGGGTATCTATCACCATTCGAGATTGGAGCGCGAATAAAGGTCTTTGACTCTGTAGCTACCGGGAGCTCAGTTCCTTCGTAGTCGAGGTCTTTGAAAAGTGTGTAAGAAATTGCAATAATCTCATTCTTGGCATCCTTCTCATTCACCTGAGACTTGACGGACACTGAGATGATTGTAAGTGGAGGGCTTGCTGGCTGACGCTCACTGGAAGCCTCGACGGCGGTGTATTCTGCAGAAACCTCGACTTGGCAGTATGAATTGCTCAGAGATCGCGAAACAGTAGGATTCTTAATAGTGAGCCAGCGAGGACCCATGATATCGTATCGCAGTAGAAACTGCTCCAGCATTGGAGATCTTGCACCAAAAATGCGGCTGTAGGATTTTCCCTTGAGATTCTCAAGTTTCTGGCCATTAGTAAATCTGAAGGGCAAATGCGCTTCCAAATACTGACCCTTACGAGGCACGTCGTCTTCTTCAAAACAGTACTCACGCTCGACCGGTTTCGATCTGTAGTCGCTGACACCCATGCTACTCAGCTGGGCGTCAACCTCGTTGTAAACATCCTCAACTGTTGAATCCGGTTGTGGAAGGAAGTAGACTGTTCTGACGGGATTCGACAGTTTGAGCGCACACGAAATGTATGATTCGCCGTAGCGCACCTTGCCAATAAGCAGCAAGTCGTCTGGAAACTCCACGTAATCCAGCCAGTAAAAGGACAGGGTACCGTCTTCATTGAGAATGTCAGACTCAGAAATGGAGTCAACATCGAAATCACTGCTGGCTGGAGAAGGAGCAGGAGAGGAGCTCAACTTTGGGGCAGGAGCAGGAGCTGGAGTTTGCGTCTTGACTTCAATTTTCTTTTGATTCGCCCTGTCTCCGACCACAATTTTTCGTCTTGGCGCAATGTCGTCGTCAGAATCGTCCGAATCCCACGCAGGTGCCTGCTTGACGGCTGGCGGAGGAGAGGAAGGAATCAGAGGCACCTCTTGTTCCTCGGCCTTCCAGAGCTGTTTAGGAACGTCGTCGTATCCATAGCTGTCGTCAAACGTGTCCATTGGCTCTGCATCAGCGGCCGCTGGCGACGACTTGCCAAAATCCAGTTCCTCTTTCTTCACGACAGGCTGGCTCTTTACGCTCTTGGCACTCTTGACAGTCTTATGGTTATCAATGCCGCTCAGCAGATCGTTCATCAAATCGTCGTCGTCGTCCGCCGCCTTGGCATTTTCTGCTGGCTTGTCCACGACCCGCGAGACTCTGACCTGCCGTGGCTGGGCCCACATGTCGTGGATGTTGCGGTTCTTCTGGGCGTCGTCCTTTTTCTGTTTCTTGGCGCGCGGACGTTCGGCCCGTTCCGTATCCGAGTTGCTCTCTGCTTCGTCCCACTCGTACTGGCCATTGTCGACGTAGCCCTTGCCGTCGTCGTCGACAATGAAATCGTCCTCCATCATGCGTTTGGAGGCCTGGCGCTCGTAGTCGGCGACAGAGACCTCTTCGTAGACATCCTGGTACAGCTCAGAGGAGTCCTTGCTCTTGCTGCTTGCCAGGTTCTTGAGTCTGTTGCGCCGCTCCTCGCGATCCGCCATTTGTTTGTCTGGTGTCTTGGTTGAGTCGCGCTCGACGCGACTGGCACGCGGGAAATATGCCAACGCCGGGTAACTTGCAAATGCACATTAAACTTCCTATTCGGGTTGGGCGGTCAGGTTCAGTTGAGATGGAAGATCTGGTAGAAACGTTTAAACTTGCGAATAGCTTGTCAAATATTCAACTGCAGAGTAGCTCTAATGCACATGTCTCTGTAACGTTACTCTACAAACCATTTCGCAGTAAAATTAGGTTAATCAACATCACAGGAGTGCTAACAGTCTCATCTCTGGCAATCAGCATCAATAGACGGCTAAAAGAACGCGCGTCTTCATTTGCACTGTCAAGCATCTGAAACAGCGTGAAAACTCAATGTTTACTACTCTCTCGCCATCACATCATCACTTCATCACGTGACATGTGTTTTCCACTAAAACCACGTGACTTTCCAATCACTCTGAACCACTCAGAAGACTCCGTTCAAGATCAGTCTCAGACCATTCCAAAATGCTTGCTCTACGGACTGCTTGCGCAGTAGCACGTCCAGCATACACTCAGCATGCAAGATACTTCTCCTCGGAGCTTTCAAAGGTCGCAGAAAGCTCTGCTCAGGACATTTCCAGCAAACTACAAAACAAACCAAAACTCTCAGGCGCAGGCCCATTCCCCATGTCTCCCCGGTTTGATATCCTTGGATCACCTCCTTCCATGCTCTACGTCTCTCTCCCGGCTTCTGCACCCATCTACGCCCGCCGCGGGAGTGTTATTGCATGCTCGCCGTCGTCGGAGTTTATGAGCAAAACTCTTGGCATTTCAAACATTGAGAAGGACAGGTATCCGCTAGCATTCCAGCGCATTGTCTCTCGTGAACCGGTCACTTTGCTGATCTCGGCGGCGTCCAGGGTCCCGGCTTCTTATGTCTCTGTGGACCTGAAGAACGAGACTTGGAGAGTCACGCAACGCAAGGCATTGCTGGCATGGGCCGGCCAGGCACTCAATGTGGAGCCTGCAAAGCTGTCGCGCGACGTCAGCGTCAGCGGCTCAGGTCAGCTCGCACTGGTTGGTGAAGGTGACCTGTACACTGTCGAGGTTGCTGCTGAAGAAACTATGCATATCAATGCGGCTAATCTACTTGCTTATACTGGTGATAAGGAGTATAGTCTTGTCAGAGCTTTTCACGGCGACCGCTCGTTGGCGCTACCGAACCTGCGATGGCTCAAGTGGCCGGGCGAGCAGTTGGCACATCTTTCGTGGGTCAGAAAGTTGAAGAGCTATCTTCAAGCCCCCATCAACTCGACTTCGAGACTATTTCATTGGACAATCACAAAGTCGCGAGTGCTGTCATCCTTGTACTTGTGGAAAGACGATATCCAGTACGAAGTGACTGGACCGTGCACTGTGCTGCTTCAAACAAGAGGCTCAAGCACAACAGACGTTGTTGACGCTGAAAAACTGAAACAATTAGCAGAAGAGGCATAGGTTGCCTTGTGTATTTAAAATTATTGTATATATTGCATGCTTGCTAGACACATGATAATTATAAAAAAAAAGTGATTAATCTATACATGCCAAGCTACACAAAATTAGGCTGCCGTCCAAAGATCACCACCTTCTTCCTTCATCCAACTGCCAAGTTCATTGACCTGCTGATCCCATTCAATCAGCTTTTCTCTCATCACTGCAACAAGCTCCTTGTTAACAACTCTGGGCTGCAGCCAGGTGATGGAGACAGTCTCATCAACCTGGTCAATCTTGCCCTTGATGAGGTCCAAAGACAGCGCCTTCATAACCAGATGCTCAACTTCCTCGGGGACAAGATGTGTCTCCTTGGCAATGACGTCGAACGACAGGGTTCGCGAGTTGACAGGGCGTTTAAACACGGCCTCGACCAAAGCAGTCAGGCAAATCTTTTGTCTCAGGAACGAAGCCGAGTTTTTAAGCACTGGAATCTTGGACATGTTTTCTGACAGCTTGTCGAATTCCTTGATGTTTCCGTCGTTAAGCGCAACAACAAAGTCGCACAACCACTCGTAGTCAGAGCCTCTCAGGGACTCGAGAATAGGATGCAGGAGCAACTCACCAAAGTTGTAAATTTTATCACCGAGCAGTGCGGCCAAGCACAGATCGTGAGCCTTTTGCTGTCTCTGCGTCAAAGTCAGATCGTCTAGTTTGATGCACGCCAGATATAGCAGGGCGGTTTTGTAGTAAGTGGTAAAGTCGGCCTTGGCCTTGTAGTACTCGGAAGAAACGCCGTAGTAGGCGGCAGAAATAACAATCTCAACCGAATCCAGTCGGTCCATCTTTGTCTGCGCATCGTCGAGCAGTTCCTTGGCCTCTTCAAACTTGTGAAACATGAGCTTGGTGCGAGCAATCTCAATCTGGGCGTAGAGATGTGCGGCCGGGTTGCCCTGAACGTCCTTGTAGAGAGACTCCAAAAACGTCAGAGCATCTGTCGAGGACGGGCAGTTTGCCGCCGCTGACAAACCAAACGTAACGAGCGCGATTTGGTTGATTTTCTTCTTGAACGTGGAGATGAACTGGGTAAAGAGCTTCAGTCTGAGCGGCTGAGAACGAGGGTCTTTGTAAATCTCTGTCAGTGTGGCTGTTAGCTGATGCCACAGCTTTCTATCCCACTGTTCTTCAAGAGTGTAAAAGAACGGGGCCAGTTCGGGGTCAGCCTCTGACCGCAAGACAGCCAGAACCGTGGGAACATCGTCGTCAATTTGCATATCCATCCTATTTGTTTGTTTTGCCTCTGGAGTTGGTTCAATGTCAAGACGTTGGGTCAATGCGAATGTCGTTGACGACTGTGGACTGTGGATTTCGATAGAATGTGTCACGTGATTTCGGCAAGAAAATGTGGTAGAAGAATGTGATGAGATTGTAGCCCATTCAGTAGATAGTTTAGAATACTATCTGCGAGTTGGTTTATATCTTGGTGGGGCATTATTTCATTCTCTTGACTTTTTGGAGTCTGT
Source organism: Deakozyma indianensis (assembly GCA_003706415.3). NCBI lineage: Eukaryota > Fungi > Ascomycota > Dipodascomycetes > Dipodascales > Trichomonascaceae > Deakozyma > Deakozyma indianensis. Next base: position 550,377 of record PPLG03000004.1, read on the forward strand.
CAAACTGACAGCTTACGACCTTCCTACTTGGGAGCTCTGCTAACAGCGGCCGCAGCGCCACAGGTGTCAGATGGCTCGGACATTTTGCCAAGATGTGTGTTTCTCTTAATCGGCTGATTCTCGACAGTCTGGTTTAGCCTATTTTCATCTTTACAAACGGTAATGTTTTACATACATTCAGATCTGCACACGCTGATGCATACCGTCAAAGTCCATCTCGTGGACACTTAGTGTTAGAAGAATCTCTAAATAGATGGAAAGACAAGTTCTACAGGAATGAGAAAAGCACAGATATTCCACTCGACAGAATGGAAGCTGCCTTAAGTGATAGCATATAAGGTCCAAGAGCCTCCAACGCAAAATAATCTCAATCGCAATGGTCTCGCTCATCGCTTTGGCCGCTACCGCTCTCGGCGTCTCTGCCCCATTCCTCCGTCTCGTTGGCATCTCCTTCCCTCTCGACTATTGAGCCCAAAACTACTCAGATCGCTGCCGCCGCTGCCACTGCTAGTGCTGCCTCCTACAAGGGTGACAACTACGTCCCCCGGCAGCGCTGTTCTAGGTAGAAGAACTTGCTGTCCCTGACGTTGAACTTCTAGCCACACTTCCAACTGAACCTGAGGGCTCATTTGTACTTGACCCAGTAACTGAGACTGAACTTGTGAGAGCCTTAAGTTCTAGTTAATCTGGGACTACCAGATCATTGTGTGAGTGTTCCATCCTTTGAATTAACTACAAAGATAGGTCCTAAAAGAACGAGAAAAGTACAGACATTGCACTCAAAAAAAGAGTTGCAGTCGCTGGCTTCAGTATAGCAGCGCCATTCTTGTGTGAATTGCCTGTTCCTGACACCGCAGCGGTAACAAGAGTAGCTGAAATATCAGCAATGTTGACCGAAACACTGGTCCCCGGAAAGTATGGATTTGCTTGAAACGTTGTTGGAGTACTAGCCACTGTGTTTAGAGTTGCTTGTTGTGAAACACCTTGTTGAGGGAGGCTCACAATGCTTGAACTGCTCACATTATGCTTTGCTTGGCCAATGGAGATTTCGAAATTTCCAAGATCAAAAACCACATACGCGCTCCTGAAAAATGCATCTCCAACGCTTATATAATTGCTCGCTTGTATTGCCAATATGCAAGCAGGTTCATTGTTTGAGTACTTGACAGTAACTGTACCGCCGTTCGTTGGAAGCGGCAAAATAAACTCTGAAAGCGGAACGGTGATTGTTGCTCCATTAAATGAAAAAGTCAAATTACCTGCTTTAGTTGCAGCGTCACACTGCACGAGAGATAGGCCACCAAGAGTGATGGCCCCTAGTGACTGGCTGATTGAATCTGCCAGTCCCTTGGGGAGTTGAGTTATTGTAGTGCCAGTTGCCAGGTATGCAGCATACGATCCATTTGCAAGAGTGATTGACTCGCCGTTCAATTCCCATGTGAGACCAGTGAGTTCAAGAAATGGTGCTACAACACCTTCTCCTTCTACATCCTCCGGATACACATTATAGTCGGGAACCATAGGCAGAGTCACGAGGTCACCTTCAAACTTGGTGATATCATAACCTCCCCAAATCACAGTGCCAGTTGGAGCCTCGTGCGAGTTGAGATAGAATGAGTACCCATATGAGTCAACAATGCCCTGATTGAAGAGTAGCAAAGGAAGGTTAGAGTAGTCCTCCTTCGTTGATTTGCCCACATCGTCTCGATAAAATGATTCAACGTATGGATAGCCAATGCCAAGAAAAGAAACAGGAGTGTTGAAGACATTGGAGACACCAAATGTAACGTTCGACAAAAAAGCTCCAGCAAGCGTAAGATTTTCTGTTCCCAGTGTTCCGTTGGCAAATGCTTGGCCATACTTGTTGTTAAAAGGAACCGACAGGTTATGATAACTGGATGACTTACTTGGATCGTAATAGGTTAGCCCGGAGCAGTCGGTGAGTGTAATACCGTTATTAGCCACCACATTGGTGCTTGAGGTCTTACAATAAGGATTGCCCTCCGTGTTAAGAAAAAAGTCTGCAGACCCCGTGTCAAGTACAACCGAATAGGTTTTGCCAGGAGTGCCAACCGTGATGTTACTAAAGTAATACTGCCCTATCCCAGCCTGCATATCACTTGTTAGATCACTACCACTGCGTTTTTCCAAACTTCTAGTCTCCGTGGCTGCAGGTAATCTCTTCTCAAAATCAAGAGACAACACTTTAGGATCGGCAAACACTAAGGTGATTACTGAGATCAAGGCTGCTAATCTCATGGTTCTCTTCATTTTCAATGCTTATCTAGAAGCACGATACACTCTTTTATAATGACATATACCCCTCCTCAGTTGCTTTCATAGCGTGATGACCACTAGTACCTTCTTCAGATCCTGATCTGAAAATGATGATAATAATAATATCAGGAGCGGGGATTCAGTACACTAATCACTAGTGGGTAAAGTTCTGTCGCCATATCGTGTTAGCACTAGATCCCAGCTGTATGTCAGCTCTTAATCGTCACTTGATACTTAATCTGACCCGCTCAGCCAGCCATTCTAGCCCGAGCAGTGGTACATATTTGATGACCGAGGGTGTACCTAAATCATCGGAGTCAAATCGGCTCGGCTTACGAAAGGCCGATACAAACGAGACTGGGATTAAAATGCAGCTTTCATCAGAGGTCATGTTTGAAACAACCTGCGAAATGAGCGATTGAGTTAATAGTTCCAAGTTTGTCAACGTGTTTGAGAAGGTTTGGTAAAGTCGACTTGTGCAGGTAATGCATTGAAATCCTGTAGGAGAACTACTGGATGGCGCAATAAAACAGTGGTTTATACACTTATTACACTATATACGTTCCGTCTCTATAAAACCTTCGCCAAGCATTATCAAGTACAGTGACATCCGACTCATCCGGGTGGGGTTAATATCAGCTAACACATTGGTGTGCCACTGACTACCAGATTATAGGGTGAAATTTTGCTGCTTAACATTAAGTATACAGGTGGATTCTATACGAATGAAAACAGTACAATCAGTGCACTGAAAAGAATTGACACTGCCATCGGCCTTAGCATAGCGGCACCGTTCTTATGTGAAGAAGCAGTAGTGGTTGTAGATGCGCTCGCAAGTGTGTTTCCAGATGTGCCTGTAGAAGTACTTGGGCTTGTGCTTGTTGACGTGCTCGTAGGGGTAAGCGTTGTAATAAGGCTTGCCGTTATGTCAGCAACATTGATCGAAATACTGGTCGTCTGGAATTGTGGATCAGCTCCAAAACTTGTTTTGAAGCTGGCTGCTGTATTCAGAGTTGCTTGTTGTGAAATACCATCTACAGGGATGCCCACAATGCTTGAACTGCTCACATTATACTTTGCTTGACCAATAGAGACTTGAGTATTGTCGAGATCAAAAACCACATACGCACTTCGGAAAAACGGATCTCCAACACTAATAGTGTCATCAGGCACGATCTGCAATGCGCACGCAGGTTCATTGTTTGAGTACCCTAAATTAGAAATTAGTACTGAAGCTGGAACAAGAAACTCAGAAAGCGGCACATTGACCGTTGCTCCATTAAACGAAAAAGCCAAAGTACCTGCGTCATTTGCAGCGTCACACTGTACAATATAGATACCAGAAACTAACTCGCCCCCCAGTGATTGACCTATTGAGTCAAATATCTTTTGTGGGAGTTGCGTTATTGAAGAACCAGTATCCATGTATGCGGGATAAGAGCCCTCTGCAAGAGTGATTGACTCATCGTTTACTTCCCATGTAAGACTAGTGAGCTCAACAAATGGTGCCGTAACACCTTCCCCTACCCTATTCTCCAGATACACGTTGTAGTTAGGCACCATTGGCAGAGTAACAAGGTCGCCTTCAAACTTGGTGATATCATAACCTCCCCAAATCACAGTGCCAGTGGAAGCCTCAAGCGAATTGAGATAGAACGAGAACGCTCTTGAATCAATAATACCTTGTTGCACGAGCTGCAGAGGAAGGTTCGTGTAGTTGTAGGTAGGATAGAGGGCCTCAATATTTGGAAAGCCAATACCAAGGACAGCGATACCGACTGTGAAATTGTCCACAACTGCAAATGTTATATTCTCCAAAGAAGCTCCAGCTAATGCAACATCTTCCGTTCCCAGTGAGCCGTTGCCAAATCCAGAGCCATACCTGATGGCAAAAGGAATCGACAAGTTGTTATAACTGGTGGACTGACCTGGATCATAATAAGTCAGCCCTGTGCAATCAATGAGAGGAAAATTGGGCTGATTATCCACGTTGTTAGAGTTCAAACAATAAGGATTTCCCTCTTGGAGCAGAACAAAGTCTGATGAGCCTGTGTGTCAATCACGACCGGGAAGATTCTGCCGGGAGTACCAACGGTTATGTTGCTAAAGTAAGATCCTCCATTTGCAAACTGAATAGGAGTTGTATGACTAGTACTATCACGCTTTTGGAAACTTCCAGTTTCAGCAGCTACAGGCGGTCTCTTCTCAAAATCAAGCGACAGGACCTTTGGGTCCGCAACCACCAAAGCGAATACTGAGGTAAGAGTGGCAATACTAGCAATTGTGGTCATTTTCATTGCCCATTTTGCATTTTGAAGCACGATACTTCCATTTATAGTGAAATACTTCTCTCGTGCTGCCCAGTAGAGTGATGACCGCGGCTCCACTTTCAGACCTTCTGATATGCACGCGCAGAAAACGTCAAGAGCAAAGGTAGAATCGACTTATGACTCTCGCGTAGCTCTACAATATCTCGTTACTGTAATTTGATAGTCGATTCTCTTACTGTTTGTTTCTGACCTTTCCTTCCTCCGTATCTGACTGTTCCAGCCGCCGTTTCTCGAAGTGGTCCATGTGATGGCAGAGTCGTATCTTATCATCGGAGACAATCCCAAAATCTCCGTAGGAGGAAGGATTCATACGAGTCTGGTGCCCAAACCGATATCTACATATCTCCTTGTTTAAAATAATGGAACTACAGGGTAGGTGAGTAACTTTACGCTTTGCCCTCTGAAAAATCATTGATCCGTTAAGCCGCTAGAGCGAAATCTGATAAGAATCGAGATATTATCGATAGCGATAGCCAGTATAATACATACGGATCTCTGAGTAGTTCACAATATAAGAGCGGTAGCAGTAAAAATTTGCGCATTGGATTATCATTTACAATAACGTCAGGCTCCACCAGTTTGAATTGAAAGCTTTCGTGCAGACAATCAGTGCCAGCTAAGAACTGGCTATTTCCTTGCCTATCAGCTCAAGATGTGTGGCTAGCGGCTATACATCATTGTCTAAATTGATTATACAGGCGTACTTTACAAGTAGGAGAAAATTACAGACATTGCACTTAAAAGAACAGATGCTGCTTTCGGATCTAACATGGCAGCGCCGTTTTTGTGTGAAGAACTGGCAATGCTTGCAGATGTACTTGTGGACGTGCTCGTGGGCGTGAACGTAACAATAGTGGCCGATATATCAGCAATACTAACCGAAACACTGGTCTTCTGGAAGTCTGGATAAAATTCAAAGCTTGTTTTGAAGCTGGCCGCTGTATTCAGTGCTGCGTGTTGCGAAATACCTTTAACAGGGATGCCCACAATGCTCGAACTGCTCACACCATACTTTGCTTGACCAATGGAGATTTGTGTGTTATCAAGATCAAAAACGACATACGCACTTCGGAAAAAAGGATCTCCAACGCTAATAATGTCGGCTTGCGTGATCTGTAAAAGGCAAGCAGGTCCATTGTTCGAATACACTAAATCGAAATGAAGAAAAGGAGCTCCAATAAGAAACTGTGACAAAGGAACATCAATTGTTGCTCCATTAAACGAGAAACTCAAATTACCGGAGGATTTCGCAACATCACACTGTACGACATAGCCAAACCAATCATCATCAAAGGAGCCGCCAAGCGACAGGCCGATGGAGTCCACGAGTTCTTTAGGGAGCGTAGTTACTGAAGAGCCAGTATCAAAATATGCAGGATAAGATCCGTCTGCAAGGGTGATTGACTCACCGTTCAATTCCCATGTGATGCCAGTGAGTTCAACAAATGGAGCTGTCACGCCTTCTCCAAACTCGTTAGCAGCATATAAATTGTAGTCAGGAACCATTGGCAAAGTCACAAGGTCGCCTTCAAACTTGGTGATATCATAACCTCCCCAAATTACAGTGCCAGTGGGAGCCTCTGGTGAATTCAGATAGAACGAGTACGCCCTTGAATCAATTACTCCCTGACGCACAAGCTGCATTGGAAGGTTAGAATAATTGTACTCTGGATAAGCAAACTCAAGATTTGGATAGCCAATGCCAAGAACGGCCTCAATGTTGAAAGTATCTGAAACTGCAATAGTTACGTTCGACAAAAACGCCCCTGCCAGTGTGATGTTTTCGGTGGCTAGTGTTCCATTGGCCAATCCAAGAGAAGGGGAGTTAGCAAAAGGAATTGAGAGGTTCTTGTAACTGGACGATTGCCCAGGGTCATAATATGTTAGTCCCGAGCAGTCCACAAGTGGGATGAAATCGTCAGCCAGGGTGACATTGATGGATGTCTGACAATAAGGATTACCTTCGGTGAGAAGAATAAAGTCTGAAGTGCCAGTATCAAGTTTAACCGGGTAGGGTTTGCCAGGAGTACCAACCGTGATGTTGATGTGATAGGTTCCGGGCAGCCCAAACTTGATAGGACTTGCCGGGCTACTTCCATCACGCTCTTGCAAACTTCCAGTTTCAGCGGCAACAGATGATCTCTTCTCAAAGTCAAGCGACAGCACCTTAGGTTCGGTGACCACCGCGGCGACCACTGATATCAGAGTCGCAAAGTTCACGACTGCTCTCATTTCATTACTCATTTTTGAAGCGCGGTAGACCATTTTATAGGGCGATACCCCTCTCTTGCTGCCCCACAGTGCGATGACCAGTACCATAGACCTGAAAATGCTCGCGAAGATAACGTCTAGAGCCCGGCTGAAATCGGCCAATCACTCACTTATAATTTCTGTCATCTTCTCACAGTAGCCTTGTAGGCTGATTCCTTATTACCAGTTTTTGAGCTTCTTTCTTCTATTTCTGGCTGTTCTAGCTGCCGTTTCCAGTAGTGGTCCACATGCGATGCCAGAGTCGTATCTTTATCATCGGAATCAACTATCCGTTGCAAGTCTATCTACGTCAGTTTGATACCCTGCCAAGATTCGCCTTACTGCACGCCTGAGAATAAGTACCGAACCATTGATTCGAGATGCGTTGGCAAGTCCCCGTTTCAGGACCATTCGAAGAACACTCTTAGAAGCCGTTAAGGCACCCTCTGAAATCCGACGAAACTGGAGGAAATGTCACTGACAGCGAAAATAATACGAATCTCTGAGTAGTTATTCTAGACCAACGAGCTGTAGCCATAAACCATTCCGCTTTGAATCATGTACAATGACGTCTGCCTCACACCACCAAGTTAAAATGACAGTTGTGTGTTGGCAATCAGCGTCGGGTGGGATGCAGTTCTTGTCATCCCTGCTGTAGCCGAGGGCAGATATTTATCTTAGTGTGAACTGTTTATACCGGTACAATTTACAAGAAGGAGAAAAATACAGACATCGCACTCAGAAGAATAGATGCTGCCTTTGGATCCAACATAGCAGCACCGTTCTTGTGTGAAGAACTGGCAATGCTTGCAGATGTACTTGTAGGCGTAAACGTCGTAATGGTAGCCGATTCGTCGGCACCATTAACGGAAATACTCGTCATCTGGAAGTCTGGAGTTGCCTCAAAGCTCGTTTTGGAGCTGGCCGCTGTGTTCACTGTTGCTTGCTGCGAAATCCCTTCCACAGGGATACCCACAATGCTCGAACTGGTCACATTATACTTTGCTTGACCAATGGAGAGTTGTGTGTTGTCAAGATCAAAAACCACGTACGCACTTCTGAAAAATGGATCTCCAAGATTAATAATAGGATCTGCTGAAATCTGCAACTTGCAGGCAGGTTCATTGTTCGAGTACTCCAAATCGATACCTAAGAGAGTAGCCGGAACAAAATACTCTGACAATGGAACAACGATTGTTGCTCCATTAAACGAAAATGTCAAATTGCCTGCCGTCTTAGCAACGTCACACGGTACGAAATAGCCACTCTCATGAGAGGTGCCTCCAAGAGACGCGCGGATTGAGTTCATAAGCTCCGTAGGGAGACTGGTCACTGAAGAGCCAGTATCAAAAATTGCAGGATAAGATCCGTCTGCAAGAGTGATTGACTTGCCGTTCAATTCCCATGTGATGCCAGTGAGTTCAACAAATGGAGCTGTCACGCCTTCTCCAAACTCGTTCTGAGGATAAAAATAGTAGTCAGGAACCATTGGCAAAGTCACAAGGTCGCCTTCAAACTTGGTGATATCATAACCTCCCCAAATGACAGTGCCAGTGGAAGCCTCTGGTGAATTCAGATAGAACGAGTACGCCCTTGAATCAATAACACCCTGATGAACGAGTTGCATCGGAAGGTTAGAGTAATTGTACCCTGGATAAGTGAACTCATGATTTGAAAAGCCAATGCCAAGCCTAGCACTGTCTATGTTGAAAGCATTTGAAACTCCAAAAGTTACGTTCGACAAAAGAGCCCCTGCCAGTGTCATTGTTTCGGTGGCTAAAGTTCCGTTAACAAACAAAGCTGAATAGGACTTATCAAAAGGAATTGATAGGTTGTTGTAGCTAGATGATTGCCCTGGGTCATAATATGTTAGTCCCGAGCAGTCCACGAGCGGGGTGATATTGTCAGCACCTTTGGCATTGGTGGATGTCCGGCAATAAGGATTTCCCTCCATGAAAAGGATAAGGTCCGCTGAGCCAGTATCAACCACAACTGGGTAGGGTTTGCCGGGAGTACCCACCGTGATGTTGGTGTAATAGTATCCAGAGCGCCCGAACTCGATCGGACTTATTGGATTACTTCCATCACGCTTTTGCAAACTTCCAGTTTCAGCAGCGACAGGTGCTCTCTTCTCAAAGTCAAGTGAGAACACCTTAGGTTCGGCTACCACGAAAGCGATTACTGTGGCTAGAGTCGCAAAATTCACGGCTGCTCTCATTTTCAATGCCCATTTTGAAGTGCGGCAGACCCTTTTATAGTCATATATCCCCCCGAGGCTGCCTAACAGGTGTGATGGTCACTAGCCCCACATTTTGACATTGCTATGTACACAATGTGAATGTCAAGAACAAATTTTGAAGACCCTTACGGCTCAAGGAAACCTATATGTCACCATCTCACTGTACTGGCATAGCACGATCCCTAGCGGTACGTTTCTGGCCTTGTTTTCTGTCAAACCTTGCTCATTCCGAAATTTCTGATGTTGGAGGCCCACATGTGATGTCAGAGCCGTATCTACATCATGGAGTCAGGTCTGTGTAAGAATGCAGATACAGACGAATGTGGGACTCAAACTTTGATGTACATTTCCCCGTGTTTGATACTACGAACAATTATGCGCAGGGTTAGCAGGCTTACGTTTTGGCCCGAGGAGGTTCTTAACCTGTTAAGAGAGCCTGCACTGAAATCCGCTAACGCAGGTCTAGTTGATGGTTCATCTAATACGGATTTCTATGTACTTATTTGACACTACACTCGCCGTAGTCATAAAATTATGCGCCACGCTTTATCAAGTATCACCAACGTCCGACTCATCTGGGTGGGGTCTATCTATCAGCTCACACATGATGCTGACTACCAGATTACAGTGCAATATTCCAACCCTAGGATTGACCTTGTAGGTTCTACAAGAATGAGAAAAGCATAGACATTGCACTCAGAACAATGGATGCTGTCTTCGGCACCAGCATAGCGGCACCGTTCTTGTGTGTAGAACTGGATGTGCTTGTAGCTTCAACGTCAACAAAAGTAGCTGTAATGTCAGCAATATTAAGCGCAATACTGGTCGTCTTGAATTCTGGATGAGCTTCAAAACTTGTTTTGAAGCTAGCCACTGTATTCAGAGTTGCTTGCTGTGAAATACCATCAACAGGGATGCCCACAATGCTTGAACTGCTCACATTATACTTTGCTTGACCAATAGAGACTTGAGTATTGTCGAGATCAAAAACCACATACGCACTTCGGAAAAACGGATCTCCAACGCTAATATACTCACCTGCCTCAATCAGCAACCGACAAGCAGGTTCGTTGTTTGAGAAGATTCTGGTCGTACCATCGTCCGACGTAAGCGGGAACAGAAACTCTGAAAGCGGGACACTGATCTCTGCTCCGTTAAACGAAAAGACCAAACCTCCCGCGGTATCGGCAGCGTCACATTGTACAACATAGTAGTTGTTGTCTTGAAGAGAGCCCCCCAGTGATTGACCTATTGAGTCAAATATCTTTTGTGGGAGTATCGTTACTGAAGCACCAGTATCCATGTACACGGAATAAGATCCATCTGCAAGGGTGGTTGACACTCCTTTTGTCTCGTCGTTTACCTCCCATGTAAGACTAGTGAGCTCAACAAATGGTGCCGTAACACCTTCCCCTACCCTATTCTCCAGATACACGTTGTAGTTAGGCACCATTGGCAGAGTAACAAGGTCGCCTTCAAACTTGGTGATATCATAACCTCCCCAAATCACAGTGCCAGTGGAAGCCTCAAGCGAATTGAGATAGAACGAGAACGCTCTTGAATCAATAATACCTTGTTGCACGAGCTGCAGAGGAAGGTTCGTGTAGTTGTAGGTAGGATAGAGGGCCTCAATATTTGGAAAGCCAATACCAAGGACAGCGATACCGACTGTGAAATTGTCCACAACTGCAAATGTTATATTCTCCAAAGAAGCTCCAGCTAATGCAACATCTTCCGTTCCCAGTGAGCCGTTGCCAAATCCAGAGCCATACCTGATGGCAAAAGGAATCGACAAGTTGTTATAACTGGTGGACTGATCTGGATCATAAAATGTCAGCCCTGTGCAGTCAATGAAGGGAATGCTTTCACTGGAACCTGTCGGGCTATCAGATGTTTGGCAATGAGGATTGCCCTTTCCCAGAAGAACAAAATCTGACGAGCCAGTATCAACAGCGACTTCGAAGGTTTTACCAGGAGTACCGACTGTGATGTTGCTAACATAGGATCCCCCAAAGCTACTGAGCTGAATAGGACTCGTCAATTCATTGCGCTTTTGTACGCCTGCTGTTTCTGCTGGCACAGAGGCTCTTTTCTCAAAGTCGAGCGACAAAAACTTTGGCTCAGCAGCTACCAACGTGATTGCTGCCATCAAAACCGAAAGGCTCACAATATTCTTCATTTTCAATGCTCATTCCGACGCGACATACGCTATTTTATAGTACGCTGAGGCGCCCATCATGCTATGCCGGACAGTGTGACGATCATTCGCCCCACATTCGGCCCATGATATTCTCAATACAATAACGTCAGGAAACACAATTCAATTGACATACGCTACGCGGATAACTCCGAATAACTCTCACCATTGAGTTCCAGTGTCAAAGCATAAAAGCTTAACTATCAGTTTATGACCTTGTCCCGTCGGAGTGTGGTGTCAGCGAAGTGTTCAACTCCGCAAGGTCACATGTGATGACAGTGCCGTATCGAAATCATTCGAGTCAAATTGAGAAGGAACAGCTGACCCATACGAATAGGACTGTCACACGTTATATAAATCTTCTCCCGTATTTGAGAATCCTACGAAACTACGGGTTGGAGTTGTGCAAGTTGGCTCACATTTGAGCAAAGTCGGAGAAGGTGGCCCGCAGCCTGTTTCAGGTACATTTTTGTGCAGGTGCTAAACAAAAATCCGGGGTTCATTTCTACTCCCGATCAAGTAAAAGGCGGCTGATCTGTGCCTGACTACAACAGTGTGATTCATTTATACACACGGACTCTACAAAAATGAGAAAAGTACAGACACTACACTCAAAAGAATAGACGCTGCTTTTGGCTTTAGCATTTCCACGCCGTTCTTGTGTGAAGAGCTGGCAGTGCTCGCTGACGTGCTGGTAGGCGTGAACGTAACAATACTGGCAGATCTATCAACATTATTAACCGAAATACTGGTCATCAGGAACCCAGGATTTCTTTCAAAACTTGTTTTGGAGCTGGCCGCTGTATTCAGAGTTGCTCGCTGCGAAATGCCTTCCACAGGGATACCCACAATGCTCGAACTGCTCACATTATACTTTGCTTGACCAATAGAGATTTGGTAATTGTCAAGATCAAAAACCACATACGAACTTCGGAAAAATGGGTCTCCAATACTCATAACTTCACTCGGGTATATCTGCAACACGCAAGCAGCTTCATTGTTCGCGTAGACGAAATTAAGATCCAAAAAAGGAGCCGGAACAAGAAATTCTGACAACGGAACATCGATGGTCGCTCCATTAAACGAGAAACTCAAATTACCTGCGGCATTCGCAGCATCGCACTGTATGATGTAGCCATCCCAGTCTTTATCATAGTAGCCCCCAAGTGATTGACCAATTGAGTCCACAAGGTTGCTAGGCAAGGTCGTTCCTGAAGCACCAGTATCCATGTAGATAGGATAAGATCCGTTTGCAAGGGTAATTGACTCGCCATTCACCTCCCAAGTGAGCCCAGTGAGTTCAACAAATGGCGCCGTCACTCCTTCTCCAAACCGGTTAGGAGCATAATAATTGTAGTCAGGAACCATTGGTAGCGTCACGAGGTCGCCTTCGAACTTTGTTGTATCATACCCTCCCCAAATAACGGTACCAGTAGATGACTCGGGCGAGTTAAGATAGAACGAGTACGCCCTTGAGTCAAGCACACCCTGATGTACGAGCTGCATCGGAAGGTTAGAGTAGTTGTGCGTTTGATAAACGCCCTCAGTGTTTGGATAACCAATGCCAAGAACAGCAGCACCCAGGCTGAAATCGTCTGAAACTCCAAACGTCACGTTCGACAAAGAGGCTCCGGCAAGTGTGACATTTTCTGTTCCCAGTGTTCCGTTCGCAACTCCAGAGCCATACACATTGTGGAAAGAAATTGACAGGTTCTTGTAACTGGACGACTGCCCTGGATCATAGTATGTTAGTCCCGAGCAGTCCACAAGTCTAATGTTATTGTCAGAAAAGGTGGCACTGCTGGATGTTTTGCAATAAGGATTGCCTTCAGCGAAAAGAATAAAGTCGGCAGAGCCCGTATCAACCACAACCGAATAGGTTTTGCCAGGAGTACCAACGGTGATGTTGCTATAGTAAAATCCTCCATTTCCAAACTGAATAGGACTTGTGAGACTTTGGCGGTCGCGTTTTTCGAAACTTCCAGTCTCAGTAGCTACAGGCGGTCTCTTCTCAAAATCAAGCGACAGGACCTTTGGGTCCGCAGCCGCCAAAGTGATCACTGCGGTAAATGTCGCAAAGTTGAAGAGTGCTCTCATTTCCAATGCTCATTTGGAAGTGCAGTAGACCTTTTATATACTAAAATACGTCTCGGACGCTGCCTGAATAGCGTGATGCCTAGCCCCACATTTAGACTTAGCAATACACATGAGACGAAGTCAAGAGCAAAGATTGGATCCCCTTATGGCCCACGGATAACTTTTAGTCATCATATCACTGAGTGGTATAGCACAATCCCTAGCTGTACGTTTCTGGTGTTCCTTTACCTTCAAATATCGCCTATTCCACAATTTCCGGTGTTTCGTGGCCTACATGTGATGTCAGAGCTTTATCTATAGCATGAAACCTAATATGCGTGCAAATAGCCGATCTATACAAGTATGAGAGTCAAAGGTAGTATAACGCTTCTCCAATGTTTGAGAATAACCTACGGAACTATGCGTTGGGTTACCAGGTTTCTTTTAAGTCCGAGGAAGGCTCTAACCTGTTAAGAGAGCCCGCACTAAAATCCGAAAAATGCAGGTCTAATTGATGGCGAATATCAGGCGGATTCTGTGTACTTATTTGACTGTACACTCGCCCTAGCCGTAAAATTATGCGCCAAGCATTCTCCTGTACAACAATGCCCGACTCATCTGCGTGCTGCATATCCATCAGCTCACACATGATGCTGACTACCAGATTAAAGCGCAATATTCCGACCTTGGTATTGAACATGGAGGTTCTACAAGAATGAGAAAAGTACTGACATTGCACTCAGAACAATGGATGCTGCCTTCGGCTCCAGCATAGCGGCGCCGTTCTTGTGTGAACTGGCTGTGGCATGGCTCTCAACACGAGAGGCCGAAATGTCAGAAACATCAATCGAAACACTGATCATGGAGATGCCTTCACATGGGTCAGAAGTGTTTTGAGGAACAGAATTTGGAATCTTGGTTGCTTGCAGCGAAACACCGTCTGTATGGATTCCCACAATCACATCTCTAAGAGAAAACGCTCAGATTCATCTGTAAACAACCTCCACTAGATAATAGTTTAAATCAAGGCGGGTGAACAACCCATGCAAAGTGAAGTCGTGCAAAAAGGCACAACTTCAAATAAGAATTAATAAAGATGAGCAGGCAAATGCAATTGAAAAGTTCCGTAGATTGAATCATTGGATTGTGCGCAATTGCTCAAATGATACTTACTTACAACTTTCCTCACCCTGTCGTCCGTGTGGCTGTTACGAATTCACTCACACCAGATACTGGTGAGATCATTCAGATTTGATCAGTCATTGAATACTTGAACTGACTCAAGACAAGAGAGGATCCGTGTGGTCATTGTTACCATTTGACTCAGATTCTCCGGGTAGTAACTACTTGCTAACTTCGATATTACTTTTATCATTCTAATACAATCTACCATTTATAAATACTACCATGAAGAGACATGGAAACCCATTAATGCTCACTGACAAGAGAGTGCACTAAACCCTACTTGAAGGATTCTGAGCAAGTGGAGTACCCGTTCTAGGTTCTTTTTTCTTCTTCTCCTCCTCCGCCTCCTGCCTTCTCCAATAGTCCTCATGACCACTGATTCCACCTTCAACAATACAGACATAAACTGAGTAAGCGAGAGTGGGGAGACCAAGCGCAAAAGAGATATAGAGAAACGAAATGGCAGTCTGGGCCTGTCTGCAGCGGGACTTAGATTCTGCTGAGATGACACTAGAGTCGAGAAAGCTATCCTTTCCGCAAGAACCGTTTCCCATTTTGACAGCAAATGCAATTGCTACGCCCAGCAAAAAGACCTCGCTCAGAGTATCTACAATTACCATCGTCAGGAACCAAAATGGAATATAGACGTAAATTTGGATAATGCCATAGATGACGGCAAAGATGATGGAGAAGACTTCTGCAGCAATAGATGCAGTCAGCACACCTTGGTCGTGTTCGCCATTGGCAAGCAGACTGGCAGTCAAGCCAAGTGCAATAATCAAAGTGGCGCCCTCAACGCTTCTGAGGACAACGTTAAAGACTGGACTCGGTCGGGTCCTCTCGTACGCTCCCCACTCTTCGTAGTCCTCTTCAAACCTTTCTTCAACGCGACGATGCTGGGAAGGGTCAACAGGCTGGACAGGATGATGTGGATGCTCATCGGGGGTGTGGCCATGGTCATCATGGTGACGATGATCGTCATGCTGGTGGTCGTGGTTGTTGTTTCCGTTGCTGGGGGATGGGTTAGATGCAAGCGTACCTGGAAGAGACATTTGGAGATGCTTGTGGGGAGGAAAGCGAAGACAAAAGGACCCTCTTTTATATTGTTCGTAACAGCGAACTTTCTTTTTGGCATTGCATCTGTGGACGCATGGACTGATGGACGTGTTTGAATTAAGTTGCAATCGAGAACGGTGCGATATGGGTGTCATTGAGGACGCAAAAATTTGCAATTCTCGGACCAATTCATGTCAGAAACCTTTATTTTGTTCTGATCGAAAGACTGGGCTTGTAAGCAGCCGGTCAGTGCGATTTACATGCACCAGCACACCACATCAGGGGGTTAGGGTTTGTAAAAGTGACGGGTCACTTTTTGGTATTTTTGGAGACTTATAGAAGGAACCTGGAGCAGGCAGGTTGTGGCAAAGTTCTAGTTGTAGTAAGAACGAGTGGGTCCAGTTGTTCGGTCCATGTATGAGCGTGCTGTCCCGAACAGGAAGGTGCAACAATGCTTGGCAATGTCTTGATATCATAGTTAACTCTAGTTCATATGCTATATCGTTATATTGGTTTCTCATGTTCTGTAGTCGCCGTTGATGGTCACGTACTCATGGGAAAAGTCACAGGTCCAGACCTGGGCAGAGGCATCGCCAGTGCCCAGCGAGACGCTGATCTCAAGGTCCTCCATGGCCAGAATCTCGCTGGCGCGGGCCTCGTCAACATTCTCTGGTTCGCCGTTAATAAGCAGTTTCAGCTCGGCAGAGCCGTCGGTTGGCAGGAACGAGACGTTGGTCTTTGTTGGATCGACGTCAGCACCGGCGTATCCAGTAGCGCAGAGAATACGACCCCAGTTGGCATCCTGGCCGTAAAGCGCAGTCTTTACCAGCGAGGAGGTAGCAATAGAGAAGGCAACCTTCTTGGCGTCCTCAAAACTGGAAGCATCCTTGACTGTGATAGTGACAAACTTGGTGGCGCCCTCTCCGTCACGAACAACCAGCTGAGACAACTGCATGGAAAACTTGGTGACAATCTCTTGAAACTCTTCAAACTGTGGGTGATCCACGCCAATCTCCTGACCGCCAGCAGCACCATTGGCAAGAGCGGCAATGGTGTCGTTTGTGGACATATCGCCGTCGACAGAGATGGCATTAAAAGAACGGTCAGTAGCATGCTTGAGCACCTTCTTGAGCGCATCGGCAGTCACAGGAGCGTCAGTGACAAAGAATCCTAGCAACGTTGCCATGTTTGGGTGGATCATACCGGCACCCTTGGCTAGGCCGGCAATCTTGTATGCATTTCCGCCAATGGAAAACTCGGCGGAAACCAGCTTTGGAAATGTGTCTGTAGTGCAAATGCCATTGGCAGCATCGAGCCAGGCCTGGTGATCACTGCCCAGGTTCTGGGCCAGCTTAGGAATAGCCGACGTGATCTTGTCAATGGGCAAGCGCTGGCCAATCACACCAGTCGACATGACCAGAGACGACAATCCCGAGGACTTGGTGGTCGCCGAGTCGGTCACTTCAACCATTGCCAGGGCATCTTTGTAACCACCTTCACCGGTGACTGCGTTGGCGCAGCCAGAGTTGACAATGATTGAGTGGATGCCTTCGCCGTCGGACTCTTTGAGAACTTTCTGCGAGACCTGGACTGGTGCAGCCTTAAAGACATTGGTGGTGAAAACTGCAGCTGATGAGCAGGGCTTCTCAGACGTGATGAGCGTCAGGTCGAGCACACCGTCCTTCTTCTTGACTCCGCAGTGCATTGCGCCGACCTTGAAGCCCTGGGGGTATGTCCCGGAGGAGGGTACAAAGCGGGCCTTGCTAGAAGCAAAACGAACAAAGGTCCTGAGCGACATTGATGATTTGCGAGAGAAATCTCGAGAGCAGCATATCTTTAAGACTGCTCTTTAGAGTCATTGGTCACGTGACGATGTCACATTCTGCAAGCAACCACGGCAGTGCGTCTCGTGCAGATAAAGAAACTAAAAGGGATAGAGTCAATTGATTGCATAAACTCGTTTTGCACTGCTCATTTCTTTCCTCTCTTTGTCCACAAGCGTAACCCTGACCAGTCGTGACATGCCCTCCCCGCAAGCCTTGTTCCTCGCATAGTAGGCAACCAACGAGGTAAAAAAAGGGCACAAATTCGGTAGCGAGAACCTCCATCTACAGAAACTGCAAAATGTCGTCTGAAGAAGAAGTTGATTACACCCTGAACAACGCTGAAGTCGTCAGCCACTACAAACTGGCCGGCGAGATCTCCAACCGCGTCCTTGCCAAGGTCAAGGCCCTGGTTGTTCCTGGCGCCAAGGTCATTGACATTTGCAAGCAGGGTGATGAGTTCCTCACTGAGGAGACCAGCGCTGTTCTCACTGACAAGAAAAACAGCAAGGTCATCAAGGGCATTGCTTTCCCAACCTCTGTTTCTCCCAATGCCTGTGTGGCCCACCTGTCTCCTCTGCCAAACACCAAGGAGGCCGAGATTGAGATTAAGGAGGGAGATGTCGTCAAGATCACTTTGGGTGCTCAGATTGACGGTTACGCCTCTTGCGTTGCTGACACTGTTGTTGTCGGCGGCGAAGCAACTGGCGAGCTCGCCGATGCCATCGCTGCTGCTTGGTACGCCTCGCAGGCTGCTCTGAGAACCATCAAGCCAGGCAACAAGAACTGGGATGTTACCAAGGTCGTTGACGAGGTTGTCAAGGCCTACGGCTGCTCTGCTCTGGAGGGCATGCTCTCCAATGAGCAGTCCAAGAATGTCATTGACGGCAAGAAGCGCATCATTCTGAACCCAGCCGAGTCCCAGAAGAAGGACTTTGAGACCTTCACCTTTGCTGAGGGCGAGGTTTACGGTGTTGACGTCCTCGTCACTCCTGGTGAGGGCAAGACCAAGCAGCTCGAGACCCAGACTACCATCTACAAGAAGTCTGACATCACCTACCAGCTCAAGCTGAGAGCCTCGAGAATCACCTTCTCTGAGATTCAAAAGAAGGCCGGTGCCTTCCCAATCTCCATCAGAAACATTGAGGATCTGAGAAAGGCCAAGATGGGTCTTATGGAGTGTGTTTCCCACAACCTCGTTATTCCATACGATGTTCTCTACACCAAGGATAGCAAGCCAGTTGTTCAGTTCTTTACCACCATTGGTCTGGGCAAGGACGGCACTGTTAAGTTTGCTGGTGCCCCAGAGCCAGACTTTGCCAAGATCAAGTCTGACAAGAAGATCACCAACGAGAAGGTTCTCGAGCTGTTGAAGAAGGACTTGTAAGAGGTTTCTCCAGTACCAAAAAATTAGTATTTCTATCTATGAGTAGAGAATGATATGACGAATTGTTGTAGTTTGTGTGAGTGCGTGTGGCGAGCACCTTCTGATGAAAGCTTATAGGAGGTTAGTATCTGTGCAGGTCTGAAAGCTGTCTGGCATGTCTTTGGACTTCCTGTACATTCTATGGAGATATTGACACCCCCTTAGAAGATGCTTGTTGATACCCTTCAAGACCGACACAACTCCGCCTTGACTAAGCATCTTTAGCTTCCTGATGATTCCGAATGTCTCACTAGATGACCAAGGTTCGCCAATCGAACTACAGCCAGATTTATTCGAACAGCTTGGCAAACTAAAGATACTACGCAAACACGTGACGGCTTGAATTTTCCAGCCGCCAAACAACTGAGACAATTGCCACTCGTCAGCTGCTTGTTCTTAGACTTTCCCAAAGAGGCACCAACGTGCTCAACCAAATAATCAGCTATAAATTCCACAACTCCTACCACATACTTTTCGCTCTAGCACGCGACTGACCGCGACACAACTCTAGGAAGCGAAGAAAAAAAAAAAAAAGACGACTAGGTTGAGTGGCTATACATGACATCACTTCCGACAATGCCACTTTGGCAGGAACCAGCTTTGCCCGAAGTGTCGCGGGAAGCTAAGGAAAAGATGGTTTTTGGAGCCTTCCCGCCCTCAAAGCTAAAAGCCAAGAATACCACAAGCAACGGTGGGAAACCGAATGGCAAGGCAAGTGAAAATGGGAACGGCAGTAGAAACAGGTCGAGAAGGGGAACAGAGTCTCCTCGTGTTGAGTCAGGCTCTGCGAAAGAAACCGCCTGGCAGCGCCGACTGCGGACCACAAATTACAACACCGTGGAAAGCCATATTCGGCCGCGGGTACTGACAGAACCGCCAAAAACAAAGAGAGAGTCTTCTATTGACCTGAGAACGCCTCCACGCGCAGATTCAGAGTCCTTGTCGTCTCTGAGCAGCGTTGATGGCTTGTCAGATGAGGAAACTGCTCAAACTCCCGTCCCGTCAAAGACAAAGATTGTATTGTAAGTATGCGCTACGGAGGAAGATGCTATTGATATGATGAAGCTACGGATTTGTTGGCTTGCTCGCTTCCAGGGGATTTGTTGGGCTGTGCTTATCAAAAATGTGTTGGAATGCACATTTTATTGCGCAGTTTTGGCAATTGCAAGGAGCCGACAGCGTGGGAGAATGGCAAATATGTTCAGGAGGAAGAAAAAGAGACAAAATGCCATGTTTTTGCAGTTTGCAGATTTTCTGCCTTGTCTGCCTCTCTTTCCTCCCTCATGTCGTATTTTTGGTTTTTACCCACACCAATTGGCTAGCCAACAGCCCCACATTTGCAACATGACGGGCCAAGAATATCTCAGGCGACACAGCAAGGCGGCCAATCAAAGTTGTAAAAGTTCTCTACTAACCCAGCACTCCTAAAAAGAAGAAAGGTCCTCCTCTTCTTTATTTTAATGACGAACCAGAAGGTGAGCCAGATACTGCAGAAAATAATGATTTCTGTTCGGTCTGTGGCCGGACAGGAAACATGCTACTCTGCTGTGAAACATGTCCCAGGACGTTTCACTTAATCTGTTGTGAACCTCCGTTGGAGGAAGTTCCCGAAGGCGATTGGTTCTGCAATGAGTGCAGCTACAAGAGAAACCCGCCTGTCCCATACGCGCGGTCACTTTTTAGTGCATTGCTCAATGACCTCAATACCCGCAATCCTGTGGAGTACAAGTTGCCGAAAAAAATTCAGGAACGCTTCGAGGGCGTTTCCAGCAACGCTCGGAATGAGTATCAGGACCAGCGCATGAAGGATATGAAGTGGTTTCATGGTTTTGCCAAGGATTCAGACTCTAAACTATTTGGGAAACACGGCGAACTCTTGACATGCTATCATTGTCGGCAATCTGGTGAAAATGGCGTGCCCTTGGCTACCTGCGATTATTGTAATTTAAGCTGGCATATAGACTGCTTGGATCCGCCATTATCACACATCAAAATGATTGGCACAAAATGGATGTGCCCGAATCATGCGGATCAAGCAGCAGAATTACCCCGCAGGGTTAAGAAGGCCCGTATTCTCGAACCCTACCAGCGCAGAGGATTTGAAAATAACGGTGATATCGAGGTCTTGACTTCTGACGACGAGGAAACGCGTGTTACCGAAATTCCATTTTTCGACGTTAAAGACACCAAGGACGGCGTATCAGCTCGCTATCCTCGGCATTTGGCAAAGACTGTACAGCTTGAAGGCGTAGTTTATCGACTTCCTGCGAAATCCATCAAACTGGACTTTATTGATGCTGTGTGGAATGCAAACAACCGCCCATCTAATTATGATACAAATTATCGAACTGAAACGCTAACTGCGCTCAATGAGTTGTCGGTACGTCCCTTATCCGAACGACAAGGAGTGAGAAATTTGGAATATCTCTCGGCTTCTGGAACTAGGGAGGCAGATGTCGCGACAATAAAATTCAATCTCGACAGGTTGCTAGATGCAGCCATCGAGTCGGACGAGACACAAGAGTTGGAATCGATAAGACAACTAATGAGGATAAAGGGTAAGGACGCGCTACTGAAATTTCTCAAGGAATAGTACATCGCGTTTGCGCTCTTACATACCTCGCAGCTCACTCACACCATGAGTGCAGACTATATTTATTAATGACAAGTTATAGTATAATGAATAGACGTAAACTATTCCTCCATTTCAGTGTAGTTGACTGGTTTTCGATTTCTTCTGCTGCGGCGACTGTCACCATCAGCTTTTGTAGTCAACCTTTTCTTCATGGATGGTTCGCCCTCGTAATCAGCCTTGCCGGATGACGCTTTCAACACCTGTTTCGCCGGGGCAGCTACTCGTTTAGATTTCGTTGCACGATTCTGCTTGGACGGTGCCACCTCTGTGAACGGTTTCCGGACAATTTTCTCTTCAGAAAAGCCTTTGGGCAAACCAGTTTTACTCCTTAGAAGCTTTTGCACCATAACGATCTCGCGGTCAGCTATCCACCTGTTTGCCTTCAGCGTTGCGCGTTTCTTTGGATCTTTGATCTTTTTGAAGCAACCGTCAGGAACGTCGGCATGATAGACTTCATTTGGAAGCTTGAAATTCCTCGCCTCTGCATATAGCCTAATAGTAAGCGCTGCTATTTCAGAATAGTAGTAGATAGCTTCACCATCTTCCTGCTCCAGCGATTGGTAATCCGTCATATGCTCACACAAATAATACAGTAGATTGCAGCTATCCTCGTTAATGAGACATTTCACTGCGTACACAATCCTTCGCGCCTGAGATATCAGGTGTTCATCGTCAATCATACTCAACATATTGAAGAACCTGCAAATAGACTTTTCCACGGCATTATTCGCTTTTCGTCTAGTCAAATGTTGAACTCTTGCCTGAATGTTGTCCCTGAAACTTGTGGGTATCAAAGCAGCAAAAAACAGCAGTGGAATATATCGAGAACTAAGCTGTCCTTTGTTCAGATACTCTGAGATCTGAAGGAGGACTTGCTGTTCCCCCATCGAAGTCGCAAATCCTAGATCGCTGTCTAGAATGAATCGAATGGAAAGTACCTGCTTGTCAGAGATAAAACGATCGAGCTGTCGAAAGGTGCCCAACCTGAGCAGTTGTAGAGCACACTGCGTTCTGTATTCAGACGACAAGTCCCGATCCCGCAATATGGCCGACAACATGTCCCA
This sequence comes from Deakozyma indianensis, assembly GCA_003706415.3. Classification (NCBI taxonomy): domain Eukaryota; kingdom Fungi; phylum Ascomycota; class Dipodascomycetes; order Dipodascales; family Trichomonascaceae; genus Deakozyma; species Deakozyma indianensis. Next base: position 572,935 of record PPLG03000004.1, read on the forward strand.
TATACGTTCCAGGCGAACACGCACGTCGTTGGTAGGCGCATCTTCGCATCCTACCAGACCCACAAGGAATCTGACACATGCCAATTTAACATCTTCGTTGGCATTTCCAGCTATGCAGAGTTCTCCATAGGTCATAGCCTCAGAAAAATGAGGCATCAACTCGGGAATAAATGCACTCAGAACCTCAAAATCAGAAACCGACGGCTTCGAACCTGTCCTAATGAGCTTGAACTTCTCCAATTGAATATTCTTCAACTCTCCCAGACGGTCCAGGTCATTAAATCTAATAAATTGGATGACTTGATTGGCAACGTCGCCGTGTTTCAAGTATCCTTCGAGCTGTGATAGTTGGATCATTTCATCCGCATTGGCAAGTACTGAGCCGGAAAGTTTGCAGAGTGAGTTACAGACCGTCAAAATGATGGAAAGTTCTCGAAAATCTGAAAAGCTGTCCGCCTTTCTATAATGCAAGATGCCGAGAAGAACATCCAAGATTTCTTTTTGGAGAGATAGTAACACATCTGGCATGGATTCTGCACACCAGCTAATGATCATTGATGGCATTTCATGCGCTCTTTGCTGAGAGACATCAGCCCAGATTTCAAGTAGTCGCTTCAGGACGTCTACTGTAGGCAGAGATACCAGCGAGCGATTGAATATCCGTCGCAATATAGGTCGTGTACGTGGCTGAACGTCTATCAGCAGGTGGTTTTGGAGCTGTAAAAGCTCAGCTCTTGTTTGGGAGAGCGACAGACAAGCAGCAAATCTCTCAGTTCCATTGACCAATTCAAAAACTTCTTTCAGCGCATTCTCAATTGTAGTATGATCGTAGAAGCGTCTGGCTAGAACAAGGATATTGGCTCTTTGATTCTCAAGGTCTGAAGCACACCATGAAACGCGCTGTACGCTTCTCACTTGAAAGTCAATGAACGCTCTGAGCCTGTCACGGAAGGAATTACCAGCGTAGAGCAGCTGGTTCACAAGTAGCATTCTATGAAGTGCAGGCTCTCCTTCTGTTAAATAAATATGTTTCTCGAGAACGCAGTCGACCTGCTCCCTGACCTTCTCCTCAACACAGAACCTGTAGAGCAGCAGATTCCGCGGCACCTTTTGATAGTACCGTATACAATTTGAATTCTGTGAAAGGCAGGCCTTATTGAAAAGTGACCCCACCGCCTCGACAGCAGCAGCGTAGACAGTTTCTCTCGGCTCCTCACTGGCAAGAAGTAGGGCTTCAAGCACAGTACCCTCACTATCCATGGAATACAAGACTGAAGGATCCAACTCGCCAACTGAGCGGGCTAAGTTTGACTTTATCGACGCTTCTGGATCCTGTAGTAAGGAGCACATTGCCTGTAGGGCATGTCTGGCTAGAGCCTTGTTCGAGACTTGACTGAGTGATAAGATTATACGTGGCAGGTTCTCGCAGATTACCAGCCGAATAGATAGAGAGACATCCTTTTGTCTTCCGCACCACAACTTCCACGTGTTTGAATTTGCAATTGTGAACTGTGACTCACTGAAAAGTGCCCCAAGTACAGTAATCGCCAGTAATCGCAAAGTGGAATTATGATCCGTGATGAAGACTGTCAACTGGTCTGCAAGTTCTTGAGCAAGTTGGGGCAAGTATCTCCTGCACCCCATAACCAGTCTTTTGCAGCGGTCAATAAGTTTTGTGGCAGTGTCATGCTGGCTGCCTGAAACTTCCCGAAACAGATTACGAAACATCTTGTGACACAGAGTAGTCAAAATATCATGCGCCTCAAACAATAACTTGACGAACCCAACTCCTGACTCATCTGCTGGCTCAACCAGGAGTTGGTCAAGCAAGATTGGTACACATTCAGACGGGAGTTCTTCTCCAAATTCCTCAATCAATTGGCCAAGTATTTTACCAACTAGATCCTGTTTGGAATTCTCTGGTTCACTCACTGCACTTTTGAACAGACGAACCGTCAGATCCCTCCCCCCTTCAGCACCGGTAAGTAAACTCATTATTTCATAATCGGCAAGCAGTTCGAGCCACTCCAATGACAGCTCTTCATCTACGCCAGATTTCATACAAATCACCTTAACGAATAGTTCAAACAACTGGTTCAACTGTGCGTTGCTATATGGCGGATCAGGGGCACAAATTCTGAGAATATGAGTTGCACACAAGGCATAATAGATGGCTATCTGAGGGTCCTTGCAAACATCACAGCGAAAGTCGATACTTAGAGCTTCTTGACTCACATCCTCAGTCTCTCCTTGCGGCAGTTGTTTCAGATGATCCAACAGCAGTGACAACTCTTCGATTTGTGTGGCAAATCGGCGTTTACTTCTGGTGACCAGCTTCGCCATCCTGCAAAGATTTCTTCGTTGATACTCGAAAGATCAGTTTATTTGGAGTTTTCTGTATTAATTGCGACAAAGTGCACGTTATTGCCACTCTCGGCCGCGTCAGATGAGCTGAACGCGGATACCGCGCGTGCCCTTTCGCGTAAAGAGCGTAATTACCAAATAGCAAGTTTTATGGAATAAAAGTAATAAATATGTTAAATACATGTAACTAGGAATAAACTGAATTGTTTCCGAGTCACTAGCTGCTGTGCGATGGCTCCACGATTTGGTGGCGTCCGATGCTGCGCCCTATCGCTGAAATGAGTGGTATCGAGATCAGTCTGAGAGATCAGCTGGAAAGCGGGGAAGCCTTGCTGACAGACTCTGTCTTGTCTCTGAATTTAGCAGTTTGCTCCAGAACTTGGCACTCACAACTAACCTTGTCAGAACCGATCTCTCGGCCCCACTTTGTGCCACATATCTCATAAATGACATTAATCAATACTCAGTCTTAGACCGCCTGTCTGCCCGCTCCTGTATTTGCTTCTGGCGTAGAACTCCGTCAACCCTCGCCCAGGCGTCATTTTCCTCACTCAACAAATCAAGCCACAATCGCAATGCTCTCGCGCTTCTGACGCTGAGCTCCTCAAACTTTGTCATTATAGCATTTACCCTGTCTTCATACTGCAAAGATTTGTTCATGTTTTCTGAGTACTCCGCCAAACGCACAGCGTCTGGAATCTCCAGAGTCATCAAATCATTGGCACTGTTGAGCAAACTCTCAATGTCTTCTTCCCTGGCTTCTACAAGATCACGCTGCACGTCACTGGGACTTTGGTTGACTTGTTGAGTATGCTCAGCTGACTGCTCGCTCAACGTTTGATTTACCGCAGCTAAGAGCACGGGGTGGTTCCGCGAAAGAGCCTCAAAATCGGCTACAATGCGAGTAACGTCCTCCTCTAGAATCTTTGCATCATATCCTCCATTTTCTAGTACATATTCCAGTCTGGCAAGACGACGCTCGAGAGTCATGGGTCACTTCCAGCTGCAATTGACTGGATCGCTTAGTTGAGTGCGGTCGCGAAGTCCTCCCAAAGCGGTAATCGCAACTGATGAGTGAGCAGATGACCGGAACGAGGTGGAGAGGTTGTGTGTAGTATGCGGTTCTTTTGTGTATCTTCTGGTTGAGGGGGTGTCTCGTTTGTAGTATTCCTTTAAATGTCCTGCTTCCTGATATTTCTGAGTATAGGCCTACACTAAACCAGCCCTGTGACGAAAGTTGGCCAGATCGTCAATTTGTCTATATCGTAGAAACTTGTCTATTCTTATGATTGAGGTTCATTCTGCTCAAACAAATATCGGCCTCATGTCTGCCAACAAAACGATTGCTGACTTCACACCGTTCAACGGTCAGGAGCCGGCGTATTCGCCCAGGCAGCAGAAATGCATTGACGATTTCATTCACTACTGTTTGAAAAAGGGCGTTCTGGAAGAAGGCAGTGCTCCGTTTCATTCAAAGCTCTGGGTAGTCCCTCAAAGAGACACTTATCGTCTCTTTGTTGATATGCGAGAGATGAACGGCCTGGTCAAGAAAGTTCACTATCCGATCCCACTTGCGCAGAAGCTGTTTGAAAATACTGTCCAACCTCACATCTTCAGCAAGCTTGTCCTCAAAGATGCGTATTGGCAGATCCCTATTGACGAGTCGTCGAAAGAAAAAACAAGGTTTGTCGCAAACAACCACCTATATCAGTTTACTTGTTTGCCGTATGGAATGGCCGTGTCTCCGGCCATATATCGTGAAACTATCATGAAAGTCCTGAAAGCATGTACTCCTTTCATTGCCCTCTACCTGGATAACATTTTGGTGTTTTCGCCTAATGCCATGAGCCACCAGATGCATTTGGAACAAGTCCGTACTCTTTTAAATGAGTCAAACTTCCAGTTGGATAAGAAGAGATGCGAATTGCTTACGACTAGTATAACGCTTTGCGGTACTATTCTCTCGAAATCTGGTTTGAAATTGGACCCAGAGCGTATGTGTCAGTTGGTGGATTGGCCTGTTCCTTCTAGCGTGACGCAGCTGCGGGCATTCATTTGTTTCTGCCAGTACTACTCTTTGTCAGTCGTGAACTATTCCACAATCATCGCGCCTCTCATGCTTCTGGCGTCAAAATTACTGCCAGGTTCACCAGTACATTTCACAGACGCACAAATGCAAGCATTCTCACAGATTAAACACTCACTTACTCGCTACGTCGTTCGTGCTCATACTGACTATAATCTGGGCTTTACTGTTGAAACTGATTTTTCTGAAAGTACAATTGGCGGTGTCTTGTCACAGAGCGTGAACGGAAGACAATTACCACTTGCCTTTTTCAGCAAGAAGTTGGCCCCTTCACAACAAAGATACTCGGATCAGGAACATCACCTGTTTGCCTTGGTTTTTGCGTTATTGCACTGGGCACATATCATTGAGGGATGCGAGATAACGGCTTTGACTAGTCGGCAAAGTCTCACTGAGATATATCAAAAGATGGATATTACTCCGCGCATGGCCAGATTTTTAGAAACGCTAATTCGATTCAGTCCTGATATTAGGTATCGTAGCGAGACTTGCAAAGAGGCCTCTGGTGAATCTTTTCTCCTTCCGCCGTCTGAAATGATTGACCTTCTAAGTATGGAAGAGGTGCTTGATATTTTCACTACAAAAAACTTTAGCGTGAGCACTATTCTCGCCATCTCATCACTAGAGGAGCGAGCAGCGGAAGATACCGAGACTATACTTGCCTACTCGGAGGCAGACCAGGGAGTGTTCTCACTGGAAGGAAATGCTCTCTGATATCAGGTCAAAATCAAATATTTTAATTCGGTTGACATATATTGCCAATGCAGTCTATTTTCTATCTACATAGTCTTCACAGCTTGTAAGAGCCATTTTCCATAAAGGTTGACAAGTCATAAATAGGAGATTGACACTCAGTCAAGCTCTGTGAGTCCTTAAATGTGCTGATTGTCTCGATAGCATCACCCCTTGGTTGGTGTGTAGTCTTAATATCATGCAGCGCAAGCAAGACATCTTGTTCCACTTTGGTAACGATAGATTCTCTCAACCCGCGTTTCAGCAAGCGAGCCTTGAAAGCTGCATTAATTCCTTCCAAATCCTTGCCCTGGCATTCAGCGGCAAACTCAGCAACCTCGGTGGTTGTAAATTCGATATCATTGCTGAGAGCAGCATTCACAACGCTGGCACCCAGCATTTCGTAATACGTCAACTTTGGAGGGCACTGAGACTTCAAGTGCACAGATAGGACAGAACGCGATGTGGACGCAGGATCAACATACTTCTTGTAGATGGCACGCACTTCGGCTAGTGAAATTGTTCTCAACACCTCCACATCGCTTTCTCTTTCGGTGAAATCATAGTACTCTGACATAATTTCGGTCCAGAAACGCGATGTTTCCTCTCTCAGATTCTTCACCTTTTCCAACTTTTTGTCAATAACAGCTTGGACTTGCTTTTCAAACTCTTCTTGGGTGAGATTATCCAGGACCTTTGCATATTGGGTCAAAAATGCTTCAATACGCTCTTCCAAATAAGCACACTCACGTTCACTTTGAATTAGAACACGATATCCACAGCTCACTCTAAAGCACCTGACACCACTGAAGACCACATATCCCAATTGCTCTTTGGTACGGAGTCTAGAGTACGCAGGTTCGTGAGTAAGTTGCGCAATCAGTTCAACAATGCATCGACGGCGGCGATCTGATATCTTGCCAATTTGCAAAACATATTCGATACATGAATTGAGCTGATTGGGATCTGAGAGCTGCTTCTCATATCGATAATGATTACCCTGGGGCAGCAAAATGTTTCTTCCTCCAGTATGTACGGAGGGTGACAGGGGGATCACCTTCAAGGACTTGACGACGTAGTCACCCAATGAGAGTGCTGTATCTTTGTCGAGATTGCCATTCACAAGCAGCTCAACATTCACCTCCTTCAAAAATGCCTTCTGATACTGCTTGACATCTTCAACAGTCAATGTCTCAAGAGCATCCAACTTGTCGGTCACGATCCATGCATTGTCGTTCAAAATGCAATGAGCATAGTTTGTAATCTGTGTGTAGGGAATGTTGAAGTCAAAATTTTTGAGTCTCAAAAGATTCTTTTCCTTGAGCACATCAAATCTAGACTGCTTAATTTCAAAGCCCTTCATGGCATCAATGATCCTTTCCACCAAAACCGTCAGTTTATCGGAATAGCCGGTGGCTGTAAGAGCCAGACCATGCTTGGTTGTTGCAATGTCATAGTTAAGTCCAGCAATCTCGGCATAGTAGCCAAACTGTACCAGATAATCCATGAGCAAATCAACAAACATGCTTGTTTTTATGGAGTTGAAAGGAGTGCTTTGAGCAAGAATGCTCTTGAAGGCAATGCTAATTTCAGCCTTTGGCACACCGAATGTATCATCTTTCTTGTGCCAGAGAGAAATAGTAGAGCCAGAGTGGTTCAAGCGCTTCAAAAGTGTTGGTTGTTTTTGTGGCTTGTGGGTGCTCGATACAGGACCCAGAATGTCAAAATTGGTGGCAATGAATTCATTTGGAATTGGAAGGTAGAATTTGGCATCAACCTGCTTTGCAGAACCATTCTTCTTTCTCAAAAGCTCGCTCTTCAACTTTTCAAGGTCAATATCTTCTTCACTGTACTCAGTGCCGTACCACTTTTCTTTGTGTGGCAGCTGCTGAAAGGTTTGAGAGGAGAGAAGAACGCGAAAGTTGTCCAGATTCAAGCAGTCCCAGAAATCTGCAATAACTTTGGCGTCGTACTTTTCCATAAGGTTATGGCTCAAAATCTTCTCTGGTGGATAAGGTCTCTGCATCTGGGAAGCCAGTCCCTCTACAGTGTTATATGCACGTCGTTTCTGTGTGAACTTGAAGTTCATTGCAGAGATCTTTTGCTTCTCTTCCCAGATCCACTTTTGTGGACCAGCCTTCCTCACCATTTCAATGTACTCAAAAGTGTCTCTCAGGATCTCGTCGTAATGATCAAGGCCCGCAGAAGTGAGCTCATAATCAATCAGGAAAAAGTCCACACCTTGAGATATATGCTGAGATCCAGCAAATGTAGCTGTCAGCCAGCCCTTTTCTTTAAAGTGGTAATGTAGGGAACCTGGGGCCTCATGGCCAATAAGGTGGCCGGCATAACGGCCAGGTTTTACAAGATATTGCTCATATTGGTCAGGTACCAGCCATGTCAACAGCATATGCTTTTCGTCCTTAATCGGTAGTGCACGGATAGTCTTGCCAAGGTTCTCCTCGGTGAGTGGGTCGGTGCCAAAGACAGGAACTGGGCGTGAATAGTCTGGAACCTCGGCAAACTTTGATGTAACCATCTTTTGCAAATCATCCAGAGATTGACGTCCAATCACCACGAGTTTCATCAAATTTGCAGAATAGTGATCTTTGTAAAACTCAATGAGACGCTCTCGAACATCGATACCAGCCTTCTCGGGGCCAGTTCCAAGCGTCTCCAAATTACCAGTGCCAAACTTGGAGTAAGGGTGCGTAGGATTAGCCAGAGCCTTGCACAATTGATTAAGTCTCCAAGTATCTGATTGTAGGTTCTTCTTGTTTTCACTGTCGACGGCACGAATCTCTCGATCTTTGCCGTCAGGCGAGAACAACGGGCTGATAAAGAACTGAGAGAACCGGTCGAGGGCGCCATCGAGATGCTCCTGAGCAACCTCAAAGATGTAGTTTGTTTCTTCTGACGACGTGTAGGCATTAGCCATGCCCGAGTGATCGCTCAGGTACTGATGATAAGAGTTCTCCTCGGGGTACTTTTTAGTGCCAAGAAACAGCAGGTGTTCACAAAAGTGAGCCAGGCCCGGAAGGTCGTCAGGGTTCGAAAAGGAACCAATGTTGACGCTCAAAGCAGCAGCAGCCTTGTCGGTCTCAGCATCGTGAATCAGCAGCGCCTGGAGCTGATTGCTAAGGCGAATGTGGCGATACAGTCTGTCATCAAGAAGCGGCTTCTTGACGTCTTCTGTGATTATGCGTGCCGAGGCATCGCTGAGTGTTGCAGTCATTTTGGAAAAGCTTCTTGTGCTGGGGTGGACAACTTTGCAAAGTCGTGCCAGTCGTAGTGTCGTTTGGAATATCAGTGTGGAGATGAGGGCCGAAAGTGAGCGCTGGGGCGTTTCCTTTGACTGTGGGAGCGTGCGACTTGCCTCAAGTGGTTGTGAGCCTCGTTTCGTTGTCTAACGTTGTCGTTCCCAGCCAAGGTTTTATGAGGGCCGATAACCTTGGCGGTGAAAGTAGAGGGGGCGTATTGACAAAAGGGGTGGCCAAGGGATGACCTTCAAGGGTTGTGTATTTTTTTGGCTACAAAAGATCTTCAGCCGGTTCTTTGGTGCTCGAAACTTGATATCGCGCCTTAGTCATGATGCGCTGTCGCCAAGGGCTGTCGCATCAAGATGTTTTCGATGACATTTTCGATAACATTACAGTCTCTTGCAAAACATTATAGTCTTTTTAGATAACATATAAATACAGATTTTACACCTCCTCGGGCTCTCTCAGCTCCTTATATCTCTTGCGCTGCTTGTGCCGGCTCTTGAAGAGCTTGGACACGGTCGGAAAGACATGCTTCTCAGTCACATAACAGATAATAAAGTTGATAAGCGCCATCAGCAGCGTCAGCATGTTGAACCACCCTGGGGTATACGAAAGGTCCATTAGCTTACCCAACCAGTGTTCGCCGTGGGTGAACATGATGCAAATAGACAGGATGATAGTCAGAGCAATCACCACCAAGAAGGCAGTGTTCTTGTACATTGGCTCTCTATAGGGGGGTCCTGCCGCAAGAACAATTGCAATGAAAATGTACTGGAAGCACGACATGTCAAATAATGCCGTGTTGTCAGAGCTGACAACTTCCTCGTCAGTGCCTCCACGGATTGGAGGCACATACCAGTCATGTCCCTTCACAGCCTTCCAAATGAAAATCTGGAAGGCCATCAAGATTAGAATTTGTCCAATAAGCGGGGTCAGAATCTTTGGTGACACAAGATTAGCACTTGGCCGCTTTATAGACAAACTTGGATATGGCGCCGCCCACGCCATGAAAATCGCAATAGGCACAATCAAGCACAAGTCGATAAACAAAAATTGAAAGTCACCGAGGTTCGAGCCTTCATTGTACAGGATGGAAACTGAAATGAACTGAATGGCAGAGTACAAACTCATGTACTTGAAACACGAGAAGGAAGTAGTCAGCGCACAACGGCCCTCCTTGATGACATCCAAAACACAAGAAATGTCAAAGATGCGGGAAGTAAATGGAGCAGCAACAGAGGCTTCGGCCTCACTCAATGATATACCAACGTCAGCTGCCTTCAGTGCACCGCAGTCGTTAGCACCATCTCCGCAGAATCCAGTGGTGTAGCCAATACCTTGAAGCTTTTCAACCAGCTCGTGCTTTTCGTCGGGAGACATGCGAGCAAAGATGGATCCTCTTGCCAGCATTTGTTCGCATTGGTCAACGCTGCCATACTCGAGAAGATATCTGAAGGCATCACCTGTTACAGCGAGAGAGTACCTATCACCTGTCTTCGTGCGCATAGTGGCATCGAGCATGTCCTCGTCATCACCACCGGAGCGCTTCCATTGGAGATAGGGTTGATTGCCGTCACCCATGTCCTGGAAATGGGGAAGGTAAATAGACGTATCACCAATGATACCGCAGTCTCTTCCCACAGAAATTGCTGTCAATACATTGTCACCTGTGCACATGACAGTTCTGATGCTTGCATCATTCAGCTTTCCAATGATACTGGCAGTTATTGGCTTGAGTTTGTTTTCAAACACGATAAAACCTGCAAAGATAAAGTCACGTTCCACATCCAAACGATGGGTGGACGATTTAAAGTCCTTCTTTACAGTATCACGATAGGCACATCCGATAACTCTAAAACCACTGTGAGTGTAGTGATTTAGAACATTCATGTAGTTTTCAGGAAGGTCGTTACAGATCTCTGGCATAATCTCAGGGGCACCCTTCACATAAACATAGGAATCTGTCACCACCGACATTCTTCTCAGCGAAGCATCAAAGTCAAAGAGACGAGAAACTTTAATCTGCAGACCTGATGATGTATGCGTAGACTGACGAGAGGCATCCTCGTCAAACTCCCACCCTGTAGCCTCAAACATTTTGTCATCCAGAGGATCGCCAACCAACTTGTCATCAATGCATTTCAAGGAATGACATGTGGCCATAACTTGAACAATAGGTTGCGTCAGATAGGGGATCTCCTTTTTCACAAGCAGTTTGTGATCTGCTTCTTGGTGATGCTTGTATGATTCAGTCGTTTTCAAGTTGGAGCCTCTCCTGCGCAATGACGGGCTCGTAGGTTGTGTTGTGCCAGGCACCTCATCTGGGTCAACTTCAAAGCTTTTACCATTTGGGTTAACAGGAACTAAACCCAATACATCCAGACCATCTTCGGTAAGAGTACCAGTCTTATCAAAGCACATGACATCAATACGACCACCAACATTCACCTTACTCGGAGAAATGCAAAAAATGTTCTTGGCGCGAAGACGAGAGAGCGAGACATTGGTACCGATGGAAAGGGTAGCAGGCAGTGCTGGAGGTACAACAATAGTGACAATATCAAGAGCTCTAAAAATGATGAGCTTAGTGTCAATTCCCATTCTGATGAAGTTGATTGTCGACGTGATAAATCCACACACAGCAATCAGGGCCATAACACCAATGTAGCGGAAAGAATCCCTGTAGAATTTGAATTTTGAAGGGCGAGGGAACATCATTGATCTCAGTAGTGCACCCTTCGTCGTGTGGAATCCTGTACGGACCACCATAGCCACTGAGGTATCTCCTCTAACTCTAATCAGTTGAGTTCCGGAAAACAAGTAGTGAGGAGCAACGACAGGAGTAACCTGAGAGGTCTCTATGAGGTCACGAAGAGCTTCCTCAGTAGCAGGAATCTTTGAAATAGGCACAGACTCACCAGTGAGCATACTTTCATTTACGATAACTTCACCTGAAAGAAGAAGGGCATCACATGGCAGCAAGGAGTGGTTTGGATCAGATACCTCGAAAACGTCACCTGGAACAAGGTCTGTAGAAGGAACTGTGGTCCAGTATCCACTTCGCATGACTCTGACATCGCATTCAAACTTTGCAATACCTTGTAGTCGCTTCAAGGCGCGCTTGGTAGCAATGAGGGTGTCGAGAACTGAGAGCACAGAAATGATGAAAATGCAGGTGGCGTAATAGTAGTACTCGTCGAGCGACCACAAAAGGATTGAAAACACTTGAAAGATATAGAATGGATGAAGGACCTCGTCCATCAACAGTGCAATGTTGGACTTTTCAGCAATTTCAAGCGCGTTAGGGCCAAACACCGACTTTCTCTGAGAGTACTCGTCGATATCAAGACCCTCACTGGCAACTTCCAGAGTGCGACGATGCGAATCCACCCAGTCCATGTTTGTTTTAAAAATGTCTTGTAACGGGTGGTAGTAGAAGCGGATGTAACGATAAGAAAACGACCGCAAATAAGGAAGCGACAGGTTTTTGTGAAATTCCGAAATGTCAGATGCATCATCCAGATTGTCTGGACGATTTCCAAAGGTTGACTCGCGTTGTTCGTCGTCAGCATCCTTCTTGAATACAGACCAAATAGAATGACGGTACCGGATTGCCTCGACACGGATGACTTCCAGCTCACCCCATTGATTCTCAATGACAAGCCATTCGCAAGCCCCCAGAGGACATGGAATACCGACGCACGAGACTTGAAGTCTTGGGAACCATCTGAGGATAATGTACGCGAGACCCAAGGTACTGAAACATGCAAGGTAATAGCCTAGTTGGCGGATGCGAGATGTTTTGTAACCGGCAAGAACAATAACCAAGTCTTCCTCGGAGATGTAGAAACGTTGCTGGCACCGTTCTGAAGTTTCGTACGAAGATTTCTTGTCTTGCAGTTCATATGACTCCTGTGGACCCAGAAGGGGAGAGTGCTGTGTATCATCGTAGTACTCGTCGTCCTCAGTGTCGTGGTTCATATCTGAGATGATTGATATGATTTCGGGGTTGACGGAATTTCGTCGTCTCGAGGAACTCGAAATTCTCCTGCTTCTGACACTCTTTGGCAAGTCCTCGGAGGAAGACTCGTAGGAGTACCTGCGCACATGCTGGTGCTGGTACGAGTTTGAGAGCATTGGAAACTGGTCCTCAGAGTCGGACCCCTCTGCGTATCGTTCGTACTCAACGGGGTCCATGTCCTGGTCGACGGTGGACGCACCCTCTGCATTCTCCACCTCGTTCTGACTAAAGAATCTAAAGTTGTCCAGGTTGTCTGGGGGCTCCACGACGGAGGACGAGCGCCGATCGCGGGTCCTGCTTCTCGAGTAGCGTCTGCGATGGTGCATCGCCGAGTAGGACGACGGAATGGACTCCGAGGTTGGACCGTCAAAGATCTCCTGCGAAGCGTTCTCTGCATAGTAGTTGTACGAGCGGTTAGACGATATGGAGGGGGCTATGGAGGGGGTTCTTGAAGACGGGCCATCTGCCGCGCTCCGTTCAAAACGAGAGCCACGATCCGCCATCGGTTGTGTTGCAATGATGATTTTGCGCGCTTATCGGACTCGACAAAAAGGGACAAATGAGTGCAACGTGGAAAAGAGCGATTATCAGAGGATTTCGATTTTGCTACGAGTATACTAAAGAGATGGTTATATGAGTAAGAGTACGCCAAAAGCTTTCTATCGATTTCTTTGTTTTTATGCTTTTACTATGCAATATATTTACGTCCGCTCCTACTTCCAAAAATTTATGCGCTTTACCTGTTTGGACTTGACAGATTGCACCACCCAAATAGCAAGCAGAGGACGTAAGTGAGAGACATAGGGTCTATTGCCAATGTACATATTCTTATTCTTATATAGTCGAAAAGTACAAAGCAGTAAAGTATCAAAGCATCAGGATTGAAGTACGTATAGAGTACATAAAGTACGTTCGAAGACCTTAAATACACTAAACTCAAGTACGAGTACGCCCAGGCTGCCTCCTTGACTCACCTCGATCTACCTTATCAGGCCAGCTCTGGGGCAGTGACAGCTGAGAGCCCAGGACAAATTTTGAGGGAGGTTTAACAGAGAAAAGGCTAAGAACCACAAGAACGAAAACGCCGCCACCTTGCTGGATATTATTAACCCTCACAAACGACTCATTGTCTAGACTGCTGCCACACGTCATGAGCTGCGGGCACCCACTTCAGGGGATGGGCCATAACGGTGCAGCATGACGGAGTGGGCAAGCCGAGGGGCTGGGGAGGAGGGGAAACGAAGAAAAGAGAAGGAGACGGGTTACGGAGCGATGGAAAGCCGAAATTAGTGCGAAAATAATGTTCGACGGTGACTCTAGTTGCTGCCTGACGTCGCATCTCGATATATACCCTATGCGGCAGGTGCATACTGCGCGCGCTACTATGGAGCTAGCGACAGTGGGGCAGTGGGCGATGAAGCGACGAAATGTTTGAGACAAGGAAGCAAGCTGAGTCGACGTGAGGTCATGCCATGAGCGCCTGCCGTATGTCCTAGCCGACGAACGTGAGATCCACTGTGGGCCGTATGCAGAGTGGCATCTCGGCAGTGAAACATGAAGCCAAGACTCGCGAAAGTCAGGATTTGGTAGCGGCGCAACAACTGGAAATACAAAAGAGCGTCATCTGATTAGGACAAGAGTATACATGTACAACCTACCTCAGAAACCGGCTCTTTGGTCCTTCAAAAAGTCCTCCTACGTCCGCCTAAGCAACCACGGGACACGCAGGGTCACTGGCAAACTGCAGATGCCTCGCCCGGCGTTGCCACGTCGAGTCCAGAGTATATAAAGAGGCCGCACAGCCCCCCAGAGCAGAGCTGGGTAGCCCCCGTAATGTAGCTAGTTTTTGCCTCATTCTTTTTTAAAATGATGGTCATTCGGGTACAATGTCACGCATCCGCCCAGACTGGAAAAATGCCGGTCCGGGAGGATGAGCAACGGCGGGGCCAGCGACCAACCCGCGACAAGTTTGCAAGGTAAGTAGGATAGAAAAACCCGCGCTGCGACGGGCTCAAAGAGACTTGCCCAAACTCTACTTCTACAAAACGACCGTCTGCCGTCCTGTCCGGCTACCTTTGCTTTTGACCCTCCTATACCATCCTCCATGTGTTACCCAATCTGGCTAATGGCTCAACTGGTCCCTGCATCTTTAAATTCAGCGCTTGGAATACTAATTATTCGCTGCCGGAGGTGTGTGTGCATGTGGAAGGCGTACAGATCGTCTAATCTTGGGGTTCCTGGGCACTACCTCAGAGTCCCCCTGTTTTTTTGCAAAGCATTTTCTGCCTTCCGCCAAACAGCTCGTGCTGGATTTTTCCACCTGGCCTGTCGCCAGCTCCAGCCAATCACGGTGCGGTCTCCCACCGCCCGCCACCCGCCGCCCCTCCTGCTCTCACCGCTTCCACCTCACACCTTACCACCCAGCACATTCTCACACACACAAGCGCACCGCGGCCCCCCCAGCCCACACACCACCCCCTTCCCCCAAACCCGCAAATATCTACGGCCGGCCCGGACGCGTTCGGCACAGCCTAGGCGCATCTCAGCTCTGCACGTATTTCCTTGTCCCATCCCTCCTTATTCTCGGTCACGTGTAGTCACACACTCGACACACCCCTTCACCCACACCCACACTCGACGGTGCTTTGCGGAAGCCTAAATTGCCAAAACAATGAACTCGCAATTTGCGACGTACCAGCAGTTCCAGCAGCAGCAGCAGCAGCAGCAGCAGCAGCAGCGCCAGCAGCAGTCGTCCTTCTTTGACCAGTCTCAGCAGCAGCAGCAGCAGCCGGCAATGAATACCACGTACCGCCGCCCAGATCTTCCTCGCACAAAGGAAGAGCTCCAGGCTATGTACAGCCGCTGGCAGCAGCTCACGGCCGAGCTCGGCGACCGGGCTCCGCAATCGCAGGAGTTCCAGGACCTACAGAAGATTCTGCACTCGTTTTCACAGCAGCAGCGCCAGTACCGCCAGCAGCGCGAGCAGTTACAGGCACAACAACAACAACCACAACTGCCAGGTCAGCAACCGCACGAACAGGCTAAAAATAAACAGCAAGCTGCCGGCGCCGCTGCCGCGGCCGCGGGCTCTGCCGTCCCGCAACAGCAGTTTGCGTTTCGTCACTCCCAGCTCTCCAACACGCCGACTCAGCAGTCTCAGCAGAGTCCGCAGCAGCCCCAGCAGCAGCAGCAGGTGAACCAGACCAGCCAGCGACAATCGGCTCCTCAGAGCCCGTTCCAGCAACCGCAGGCAACAAAGTCTATTTATACCCAGGAGCAGATTGTTCTGCTCAAGAACCAGAGCACAGCATTCCAGGCTCTCCACAAGGGCCAGCCCATCCCTCAGGCGGTGTCCGAGGCCCTTTTTGGCAAGTCTAACGCGATCCCTGCGTCGCCCCCACAGCCGAGCCCTTCTCCACAACAGCAGCAGCAACAGCAGCAGCAGCAACAGACCAATGTGCCAGTATCTGCCCCAGCTGTGCCGCTCTCCCCTGAGCCGTCAAAGGCCAGTCGTCTTGGCGTCATGGCGACCATCAAGCCTGACTCGCTCATCAAGTCCCAGGAAAGCTACGCCGAGTTTAACCGGCCACATGCCTTTGTTGCGAGTCTCATGCCGCTTGGATTCGACTGGTTTGCTGTCAAAAATAGCCGTGAACAGGAAATCCTTGGCCGCATGGCTGTGCGCTATGCCCAGCTCAAGTCACAGGATTACGACAGTTTGTCGGTGGACGAACGCGTCGAACTCAAGTCTCTGCAACTTTCAGACTATCTGAAGGGCATGCGTGGCGATCTGTTGGCCCAGATTTACCACATGAGCTCGCCCGGCATCAACGACTCCAACCGTATCAGCTACGTCCGCATGAAGACGCAGACGCTAATCGAGGCTCAGCATACCGAGCACTACGACTCGAGACAGCGCCGCAGCAGGGTGATTCGTGACAATGAGCTAAAGATCAACCATCTCAACAACATGCAGAACCACGCTGTAGCTGTCAATCACTATGGCAGAGTTGCGCGACTCGGAAAGCGCACAAAGCTTGGCAAATATGTCGCCAATTACCACCATTTGACTGAAAAGGAAGAGCAGAAGCGCGCAGAGCGCACCGCTAAGCAACGTCTCCAGGCGCTCAAGGCCAACGATGAGGAGGCCTACATCAAACTGCTAGACCAGACCAAGGATACTCGTATTACCCATCTTCTCAGACAGACCAACACTTTCTTGGACTCTCTGGTGGCGGCAGTCAAGGAACAGCAGCGTGATAACAAGCAAATGACCATGCTCGCAAATGAAAAGGAAGAAATGGTTGGAGTTTTGCCTGATGATGAAGATGACGATGCTGGCGATGAGAAGATTGACTATTATGCCGTGGCTCACCGCATCAAGGAGCCAATTCTCAAACAACCTTCCCTTCTTGTTGGCGGCCAGCTCAAGGAGTACCAGCTCAAGGGTCTCCAGTGGATGGTTTCTCTCTTCAACAATAATCTTAACGGTATTCTGGCCGATGAAATGGGTCTCGGAAAAACTATTCAGAGTATTTCTCTCATTAGTTATCTGGTTGAAACCAAGAAGATTCACGGCCCATTTCTTGTCATTGTTCCTCTGTCTACCCTACAAAACTGGACTCTGGAATTCCAAAAATGGGCTCCCTCCATCAAGGTTGTCATTTATAAGGGTCCTCCACAGGCTCGTAAAGCCCAGCAGGCTGCTCTTCGTGCCGATAACTTCCAGGTTGTGCTCACTACCTATGAGTACATCATCAAGGATAGACCAGTTTTGGCGCGCATTAAGTGGGTTCACATGATTATTGACGAGGGCCATCGTATGAAGAATGCCAATTCTAAACTGTCGTACACCTTGACAACGTACTACAGCACCAAGTATCGCCTTATTCTTACCGGAACTCCCTTGCAAAATAATCTTCCGGAGCTATGGGCAATTCTTAATTTTGTCTTGCCAAAGATTTTCAACTCGGTCAAGTCTTTTGATGAATGGTTCAATACCCCCTTTGCAAACACTGGTGGCCAAGACAAGATGGATTTGTCGGAAGAGGAGACGTTGCTGATTATTCGTCGTTTGCATAAAGTTTTGCGTCCCTTCCTGTTGCGTCGTCTCAAGAAGGATGTTGAAAAGGACTTGCCTGACAAGGTTGAAAAGGTGCTCAAGTGTAAAATGTCTGCTCTCCAGTCAAAGTTGTACCAGCAAATGATCAAGCATCGTGTATTGTTCTTGGGAGAAGATGCTCAGGGTGCTACCAGGTCTGGCTTGAAGGGTTTGAATAATCAAATCATGCAGTTGCGAAAGATTTGTAATCATCCGTTTGTCTTTGAGGATGTTGAAAACATTATCAATCCAACTCGTTCAAGTGACGACCTGCTTTGGAGGTCTGCTGGAAAGTTTGAAATTTTGGATAGAATTCTGCCAAAGTTTCAGCGCACCAATCATAGAGTGCTTATTTTCTTTCAGATGACTCAAATTATGGATATCATGGAAGACTTTTTGAGACTTCGTGGAATGCAGTACTTGAGATTAGACGGTTCTACAAAGGCTGAAGATCGTTCTGAACTTTTGCGTGCGTTTAACGCTGAAGATTCTCCTTACTTTGCCTTCCTTTTGTCTACCCGTGCTGGTGGCTTGGGCCTCAACCTCCAAACTGCTGATACTGTCATTATTTACGACACTGATTGGAATCCACATCAGGATTTGCAGGCTCAGGATCGTGCTCACAGAATTGGTCAGACAAAGGAAGTGCGAATTTTGCGTTTGATTACTGCTGGTTCAGTCGAAGAGAATATTCTTGAGCGTGCTCACCAAAAGTTGGAGATTGATGGTAAGGTTATTCAGGCCGGAAAGTTTGATAACAAGTCCACTTCAGAGGAGCAGGAAGCATTTTTGAGGTCTTTGCTTGAAGCTGAAGAGGCAAAGCGTACTCACAAGGATGATGAAGACGAAGATTTGGATGATGAGGAGCTCAATGATATCTTGGCTCGTGATGAAGATGAGAAGGACGTTTTCCGCATGCTTGACCGCGAAAGAATTGCAACCTCACCGTATGGAAAAAACAAAGACAGGGAACGCCTGATTTCGGAAGCCGAACTTCCTGCTGTTTACCAGCGTGACATTAGCGAAATTGTCGGTCGTCAAGAGCCGGCAGGCAGTTTTGGTCGCGGTGCTCGTGAACGACGTGAGATCCACTATGACGATGGACTCACCGAAGAACAGTGGCTCGATGCTATGGATGATGATAATGATAATATCGAAGAGGCTTCCGCACGTAAGAGAGCTCGTAGCAACAAGCGCAAGGCTAGTAAAATGGGTGGCCATGGCGATTTTGGATCCTTGTCACCTTATGGCGATGAAGACTCACCTCCAGGATCTCCAGGCTCAAGGAGAAAAAGAATTCGCAGACCGCCTTCTCGTGATGACGAGGTGTTTTCTGAGGCTGGTGACCCCAACTCTTTGACTGCGGTAGCTCCCAGGAAGAGAGCAAAGGGTCGCCCTCCAAAGGTCAAGGAGACTTTGACACTTGAGCAGCGTCAAAAGTTTACTGATGATGCGATGGCAGTGTATGATCATTTGACTAAGCAGGTTGATGATACGGGTCGTTCTCGTATTGAAATTTTCTTGGAACTGCCCAGCAAGCGCATCTACCCGGATTACTACGTCCTTATCAAGAACCCTATTGCATGCGATTTCATTGTTAAGCGGATTCAGAACAATACCTACCAAAGTCTTGGTGAGTTGCGTGCTGATTTCAAGCTCATGTTTGACAATGCCCGTGTATACAATGAAGAAGGGTCTTTTGTTTATGAGGATGCCAATGAACTTGAAAAGGCTATGATGGACAAGCTGTCTGATATAGTGCCAGGTGCGGAAGATCAGATTCGTGCCATTGATGAGGCAGAGAAACATAAGCAGGAAGCGGACGACACCCCGCGTGGCTCTGTTAACATTCCATCTCTCCCTCAGGTTCAAGATCAAGTTCCTCAGCCTGTGCCTGTTCCTGTTGGCGGGCCGCACCAACACATTCCTCATGCTGCTCCGCAGGTGGTGCCAGGTCTTCATCATGACGTGTTGACCCAGCAGCAGCCTCCGCAGCCTCCACAGCCTCCCCATGGTCAGCAAATACCAACGCATGACCATGACGGTCATTTGCCTGCTGGTGAAGCGCTTAATAACTCGGATCTTCTTGGTAGCGGTCTCATACACGATGACGTGGGTATGGGTAACGATTTTGATGAGTCTTTCCTTGACTTTGGAAATGATGACTGGCATTGAATTGGTAGAGAGTGTATTTATTAATGTACTAAAAGTTAGATTTTAGTTGTATTGGTCTCATTGATTAAGAAGGTGACATGAGTATATTTTGCTATTGCCTATATGTCAGGAACACAATTGCAGTTTGTTTGCAATGATTACGCACTCTGTGCTGCGTTATACTTCTTTAAATAGTTCGTCCAACAACTCGGCAGGACCTAGTTCTCCATTGGACTGATCTCCAAAGGCGTTAAAATCTACAGGATCGTCCTGGGCTCTGATGAAATCGAGCCAATCCCCACCAGTATCAGGAAGATACGATGATTTCATAAACTCATCAAATACAGTCCTTGCCTGCATAATGAGAGCGTTGCCCTCAAAGACTTCACTTTGCTCCTCCTTTTTAACTGGAGTTTGAATTCCTTTACCTGGTTGTTCAGCCAGAATCTCTTCTTCATCAATGTTGGTTCTAGAAGGGTCATGTACCTTCACTGAGGTGAGCGCCGTTGCCATTTGTGTAGTCCTCGAGACAAGTTCCAGAGGTCCGTAATTAATGGGCGTTGAAGTGCCCAGACGGGTCTTTTGTGTACGCAGTTTGTATTGGTTCTTCAGCATGACACACCAAACGCCTACAGCGTACCAATAGCTTTTCAATGACATTAGGAACTTGACATTAATGGCCAACGATCGCTTTGCATTTTCTGCAATATTGGGATCTTCCGAACAAGCGGACGCAATATGAGCAGACGAGGAACCAAACACGCAGAAAGCAACGAATGGGGCCACATGCAGAGTAGGATGGAGTTCTAGAATATCTTGGCACATTTGAGTAATGTTTGATGCAGATTGAGAGACTCCTTGAGCAGCCTGTTCCAGAAATTCTTTAGGAGGATCCCTGAAACTCATTCGATAGGGAAACATTGTTCTGTTGAGCAAACAGGTTGCCATGTTGATTTCGGCAAATGCATGGACAAAGTGGCCTAGTTTATGGCGTGGCAGCTGAGCAAGATTCTCTCTAGAGTAGGTATACCGCTCTGGTAGTTTTTTGTGGTAGGCAGCGATCTTTTTGCTTAGCTTTGTGAATTTCGAGCTTTCGTGCCAGGGGGGAACCTCTTCCTTGTAGTCAGTCATGGCAAACGAGATGCACTCGGACCATATCAGCACTGTTTGAATATGGCAGGCAAACATGCCCGGATTTCCTTCGGGGTACTGGCCCGAGCTGTCACAAGTGCCAGCCAGATTGCGCACCGAGACTGGTTGATTATTCAAAAACTTCTCATCCTCACAGGGGAGGGGCACGTTCATAAACTCGGATTCTCTAATGAGCTTAATATCATATGGAGACGAATGGACGTATCGGTCAATGAGAACCAGTGACCAGTATGTTCGTCTTCTGGATTCACGTTCAATCCAGGGGAGCGAAAAGTCATCGACATAGAGTTTTAAGTCTGCCACCAGGTTACCTGTGAGCCCAATATATACGAGCGCCTTTGTGCCTCTGGCTCTGAAAAAGTCGTGTTGGATGATGAGAATCATTGCTTGGACTGTTTCGAGCGTCGGATCGTCCATTTCTAGGTTGAGCATTTGCTTGGCACTATTCACTAGGCGCTCGCCGGCGTTAAAGGGTAATGGGGTAGCCACCGAGGAATGTGTTGAAAAGCGGGCCGCTAGTGCACACATTGCCAGGATCAGAGAAGGGCGCACCTGATCTAGGGATAGTCGATACATAAATAGGTCCTCATGTAGCATGGAGTAGGTGTGATTGTGAATGTGGTGGAAATAGAGCTCGACGAGATGGTGGATGATTTCTCGCGACGGCAGCTCCGATGACGAGGATGGGGTCGTTACCGTGGCAATTGTGGAGCCCGCTTCCGACGAGGATGCCGTCAGAGGATCTACGAAATTGGGGTTTGCATGCCGCAGTTCCTGGGCCAGAGAGACGGCCGGACTCACCATCTCGCCGCCAGCGTAGCTCTGGCGGTCAATGTACTTTGCCAGCGACTTTACTCTGCGCTCGAGCATTTCTCGATAGCCGTAGCGGGAGCCTCGATTCCGAATCATTGGATACAGACAGGCCGTAGCAAACTTGATGCAGTTTGTGCAAGCCGGACGATCGCCAGAACATTTGATTTTGCGCTTGCGGCAGACGGCACAGGCGACGGGTTTCTTCTTGAGCTGTTTCTTGGAAACCGCAGACTCGCCCTTGAGAAGCGCTGCTTTCTGCATTTTGGTTTTTTCGACAAAGTTGTTTGGCAAATGGCAAGGTCAGCAATTAGGGGGCACGCAACTTGTAAACTAAAGCGCCTGGATCTATTTGCGATAATGTGGTGTTGAAAAATGTGGGCGGGGGGCAGGACCTAAAAGCATGCGTGTTGAAGGTTTAAACCGTTTTCTGAACTGGGTTGTTCTTTAAGCAGTCGGAGATGCGGAGGAACATAACCCCGGAAAACGGAGCGCGACCCGAGAGGCCAGTGACTACAAGTGGACGAAAACAGGACGCCCGCAGACACTCAAAGCGTAATGCTGGTTCTGCCCAGGGTCTACAAACAAAGGCTGCCCTTCTTCCCTGGAGGCGCCAGAAATTGGGTCATTTGGGTTGCCCGTTTGCTCAACAAACAGCTGGTGAGACAACCCCGCATCGCCCTCATCGCATGCAGTCTCCAGTATCGAAGGGTCTCCAACTTTGGGGGGCCATTGTGGCACTGTTTCGAGAGCGGGCGGGCACGGACTCGCCTTCACGGTTTTGTGCGTCTGTGATTGTGCAAAGCGCGATTTTGCAACTTGTCGCTTTTTGAGATTTTGGTCGTGCCAAGCTTCCCTCGTATTTTTCGGCCACCCCCACAGTCCTGCTGTTCATGCCACCTTTGTGAATGCCGTTGGCAGTACAACTGAGGGGTAGAGCAGTGACGACAATAGGAAACAAGGTTTGTCCTAGCATGTGAAGCAGTCACAGTTTCACTGCCGTTGTCGTGGACTCTCAAATTTATCTCGGCACTTGTCCATTCGCGCGGGCTCCCGAGCTCCGTTGTCAGTTTCCAAATCTCGGCCGAAATGTCCGATATCTGTAACCTCTCAAATATGCGGCAAGTCAGCAGGACATTGTTGGGCCAGTGTATGGTCACTTCGTTGCCAGCGTCACAGCAGTGTCACCGGCTGATACAGCTTTACTCTGTTTCATAAATTTACGCTAGTTTCTATTGTTTTTAGATCTTCAACTCAAAACGATAACTTTAGTCTTTGCTATACGCTCCGCCTTCCACTGACAGGCGTGACTCTTGGCCGGGTCATAGTCGACTCGGCGAGAAATGCTCGTCATGACGTCCTACAAGATAAAGCATTTTGGTCTACATAATTTACCGCGTAGAATGTAGATTCTGGTGGTGGGCTGATACACAGGGGTTTAAAGTGCAGGTGCAAATCGGGCATGTCCTGAAAGGAGCACTTACAGATTACGATGTCACTCAGGCTAAGCTTTTCGTTAGTCTGCTCACGTGGCTAGCGTCGGTCTATTAACGTGTCGACAGGGTGCCACTTTTTTTTCCAACTCAAAACGGCCATCAGTTGCCTAAATAGGCAATTGTAAACAACATAGACACTTTATCTCAGCTTGCAAGGCTCTGGCAACACTCCGTCACAAAAAGCTCCATAGAACACAATAATATACAACATGCCGTCGACAGCAGTGCTGATGCAGCGTTACTACGACGCTGATGCTAAGCGTAGAGTGCTGCTCCAGGATAACAAGGACCGCAAGGCTATTGTCCAGCTCATGAAGGTACAGGAAAAGCTAGACTCGGTCAACACTGGAAAGCAGGACGCAAAAACACTTCAGAACAAGCTCGACATTGTCATTAAGAGCAGAGAGGAGGAAGTCGCCAAGGCTGTTCGCAGCGTGGAGGCAAAGTACGCAGCTGAGCTGGCCGCTCTTCGAGAGAAGCTGGCGGCGAAAGAGGCTCAGGGCTCCAAATCTGATCTCAGCACAGTCGCTGAAGTCGGAAGGCTCAAGATTGAGTTGCAGCGCTACAAGACAGAGCTCGATGCTGAATTTGATATGCACAGAACCACAGAGATGGAGAATAAGGCGCTCCAGGCCAAGATCAGGGCCCTCGAGCAGCAGCAGCAACAGCTGAAATCTGAGAATGCGGCCCTCGAAAGCCGGCTGGCGAATCGACCTCTTTCCACGGTGGTGTTTGCAGAGACTACCCAAACAACTGAGCCCACCAAGGAACCTGAAAAGAGACTGCTGGCAACACCCAAATCCAGACAATCCTTTTTGACACCCACAGCATCTTCCCTTGCCAGGCAAGCACTCACAAAGAAGACACAGGCGGCAAAACCTCCAAACTTTACATTCGGCACTCCGTACAAGACTCAAGCTGACGAGGAACGCATCAAACTACAGAAATCCATCGACAGCATAAAGAGACCAAAGCCACAAGACACACAAGCCGCAAGGTTACAGCGTGCAGTTTCCTCGCTCTTTGATGAGGAAGTTGATTCTCCACTGAAGCTCCAGCAACCAAAGAAGAGAAAGGTACTGGAGCTGGCACATGACTCTGAAACTGAGGAGGATCAGCAGCCAAAGAAGAAGTTGCCAGCGAAGACACGCGTCTTGTCAAACAACTTGGGCCGTCCATCGCCAAGGCGCAGGGACACTAGGATCAAGATGATTGTCTAAATATTTATTTTCTGTAATGAGTTCACGGTCACGAAATAATAATGTTAAATAATGCCATGGTTCTAAAGCTTCGCACTCACAGCCGACAACCTGTACTTTACATCCTTGAGTTGCTTCGTCTCTGGTTTCCAGCTATCAAACTCTTGGTATAGGGTCTCGAGTTGAGGTTTGAGAGCATGGCGTTTGCTGGCTTCTACAAGGAGACCATGTACACTCCATGGGAGCACATATGGATTGTTGTCAGGTTTGGGTGCAGAGAAAGACAGCAATTGAGGTGCCTGAGAAGAAACGCTAGTAGTTTGCAATGCAAATTTCATAGCCATATCATAAACCTTGGACTCCTCATATATCTTTGAATGGCCACCTCCAGTCAGCGTACCCCCTAGCGCTCCTGAAATTTCCTTAATGACAGAATGATCGCTAGTTCCAATGTTCTTCAGGTGAAGTGCAAGAGAGATGAGAGTACTGACAAACTCTGGCGCCACGTCTTTGCCATCTACATACACCGCCCGGAAAATATTTGGGTGGGCAATGTGCATGCAAGTAGAGGAATAGAGTGGCACGAGCTGGTCATTCATCGAACCGACATAAATAATCTTTGTCCCATGCAGACATAGCGATTTGAGTGAGTCCTGATATCTCACACTCATGGTGGAAAGCGGGTTCTGGAATTGAAACAGTTCTAAAAGCGATGCATTCTCTATTGAAGAGTACGCACGCATAATATACTTTTGATCAAGACCTGGCATGGGTCCAATAGAAATGGACGCCATTCCCAGCAGAGCAGTCCTAGCTTTCGGCTTGAGAGCATCTTCTTCTATAAGCTTTGCCAGAAGATGAACAGCAACAGGCGTTCCTTGCGAATGTGAAGCGAAAAAAACAAAGTCTGCCTTCTTGATGTGATCTGCCCAGTTCATGAGAAGCTTGAAGAGATGTTCGACACGATACAAGACCTTGCCTTCGCCTTCTAGTGCGACCTGCTCAATTTCGACAGACATGCCCTCAGCTTCAGCCCATCGCTGAACACTTCTCGCTGCTTCTGTAGCAAACTTTACGGACGTACCAGTAGGTTCGCCAATAAACGTTCTTAGCATTTTGTTTGGAAAGAATCCATGCACGCCCACTACAACGACCCGTTTGATCTTGGCAGGACTCGTGATGTATACATGCTCATGCAATTGCGTTGGACTTTTGGTGTTGGTTCCAACCCATTCCCCTAGCCGTCTAAGCGAGCTGCCAATTCTATTTACGGCAGTCTGCTGGCGCAGGCAGTCTTCCACAGTCGGAAGCACCAGATTCGGGCGAAGGACTTTGCCTGGTTTGAGAGAATCCTTACGGGTTGGCTCATTCTCCTCCGTGGCAGTAGCTTCCTGAGGAGCATTCTGCGACGCAGTTCCTTCGACTGCCAGCTGGCCAGTGTTTGAGCCGCCGGACGACCAGAACGCCCAACTGGCACGTTTCTGGCCCTGCTGAATCGGCTTTGGAAGATCTTGATCCGGTAAGCCTTCTGATTGTCTAGATGGCTCGCCCTGGCTGGGTTCTGGTGTCGTCTTGTCCAGTTTGCCCGAGGAGTGGAGGGCCAGCAGGCGCTCTTTGGCTGACAGAGCAGCGTCTGAAGGAACAGGGCGGTCGGAACTGCTAGATTCTTCTGCAGGATCGCCAGCGATAGCAGCAGGAGTTTCTTTGGATGTCGTTGTTTCGAGGGGAGCAGCCGGCGGTTCACTGCTCTTCCCCCAAACCCACGAATACCAGCTCTTTTGGGGTCTTTCTTCGTCGGCAGGCTTTTCCTCAAACTTTGGCTGGTCCTCGCCAAACGAAGGGTGCCGAGGTGTCTTGGCGGATTTTACAGAGTTTGCCCGCGACCCACTGGTCGAGTTGATTGCCACCTCCATCTGGACATGGCCCGTCACCGAGGCGCGGTCTTTGACAATGATCTGGCTGTTCGCCTGGTCCATTGTCACATTGGCAGGCGGACCAAGGGGTTGGTGAGGAATGTGCCCAGAACGAGGAGACTCTGAAGGCAAACTAGTTGGGCTGGACTCCTTGGACTGATCTGCCAGTTTGCGAAGAGACGACAAGGAGGCCGCTGGGCGGACGCCCCCGCGGGCGGGAGAGGAGGCAGAAACTGCAGAAACAGCTTGTAGCGGAGGAGTAGAAGTTAGCAATGGCGGTGGTGGCGACGGCGCAATGAGAGGGATGCTAATGGCCCTGGCCGAGGCCCCGTTCTTGACCTTTGTTTTGGGCATGCAGAGTATTGTGATGCACTCGGTGCGGTGCAAGCGACAGTGTCAAGGAGGAAGCAGAGAAATAGCGGATTTGTAGTTACAAGAGGTTGTTGACAGGTTTAAAATGGGCTTGTTGTTTCGTTGCCGTCTAATGGGGGAAACACAGATTGGGGTAATGTGATGTGTGTTGTTTTGTCAGACTACGGGCGTTTGGGAATGGGTAAAGTAAATTGGTGGGACAAGTGGAAACAGGCTACATAAATATTTCAGAGAACAAAGAGTGGAATTATAATAATTTGCAATCTAGCCGCTGGAGCGGTCCCTCAATCAGCTGTTTGTTGAGCCATTATGCGCCAGCATGTGATTGCCAACGTGGGATGAGCGTGATGGCTGATAAGGTAAGCTGCACAGCCGCGCAGCTTAAAATGATACAAGTATTATGCGTTTTAACCTAACGAGTTCCACGAAGCTGGTGTTGAAGGCGCGATTTGGTTGAAACTACAAGACTGGTAGAATGCCATGGCCGGTTCTGCAGAGATCAAAGATATCCTCTCGCTTATTGCGTCCAAAAAGCTCCGCGACCAGGACAAGGCCCTAACACAGCTCTCTGCATACTACCAGAATCGCCAAAATGTGCTGAAACGAGAAGACTACACAGTCATTTTCAAGGCATTCTCTTCAATTATCCCGTTGCAGCTTGTCCAGACCGCAAAGTCCACCTCTGAGCGTCTCAGGCTCTTTGCATTCATCACACGCGAACTCGTAGCACTCGGGAACAAGACGGTGTTTCGCTCAGGCAACGTCAAGACTCTGTTGGAATTGTGCAGACTGGCTCTGACCACTATCAGATCTCCAGACGAAGTCGAGCCGTACTCGCAATGTCTTCTTTCCGTGGTTCTGCACCGTCCCCACCTGGATCATTTGTCTCGGACGGAAATGATGGACATAATTTCAGCCTGTCTCCAGGCCCTGAATGAGCTCTTTCTAAAGGAGATTTATTCTCCACGTATGGTGCTCCACCTTGTTCACTCCCTGTGCATTCTGATGGATCCTGCTTTGGGCGGGTGTTGTGAGCTGCTTGGTGGATATCGCGCCCTCGCCGTTTCCCTCTCTCGGCGTTTGCTGGATAATTATGGCGATGTGCAAGTGACTGGTGGCTTCATTATGCAGTTTGTAAATATCCTCTGCTGCTTGATGCTGCGACAACACGTCCCAGATGCCGTGACCCTCATCAACTCCACCCTCGAGTACTGGCCGGAATGGATCACAAAACCTGGAGCTAAGCGTTCAGAGCCGCTGTCGTACCTCATGCATGTCAAGAGTGTGATTAACTGTCTTCAACAGGGCTACAATGGACTGGCCGTGCATGTTGATGACTCAACACTCTCAAGGATAATGTCTGTTTTGAAAACCTGTCGTTTCTCAAGCAACTTTGCTAACGAGTTGCTATGGGATAAAGCCGATATCATACCATTAAATGACAATTTTGATGCTCTGCTCTTTAGGTCACGATATCTAGTATTGTCGCTGCAGTCCTCACTCCCCACTTCTTTCTCTCACTCTACTATCGGAGATACCGCTGACGACCAGTTGATCGCCAAACGACTTCATGGAGAAAGTGCACTGTTAAATACCGTGATGGGCTTACCTGACCCTATTGAATCGGCACAGATGATGATTGCTCTTTTATTGGATACAGAACAAGATGTTTCCCAGGCGGCCCTTCTTGAAGCTCTCAAAAGATTCTCGTCAAACAGTTCAGAATGGTGTTTAATTTTAGCCGGATTAATCTTTCCTCGATTAACCTCTAAGTCGTCACTAGCACGTCTCTACTGGGCATCGTCTCTACAGACTCTGCATCGGCCGGCCGCCGCATACTGCCTTGGAAACATTCTCAACTCTGCATCGTTCTCTGAGGTCGAACAGTTTAATGTACTGAAATTGACGTCTCTGCAACCAGGATTTCCTTCATTACATCCGGCATCACTTTCACTTGCATCGTCAATATTAAAACTACGGAATGTGTCATCCACCTTCTATACTGACTGTGCCAGATCAATTTGTCAATGGGTTCTTCAGTGCTGGAGCGGAAACCATATTCAGGGTGAATCAATTATGGAGCTCGCTTATTCTATCGGCAGTATTCTCAGTGGATTCACTTCTAGCACGACGAAAATGCCGCGTTTCTCCCGCTCCACATACAAAGGATTTAAAGACATGATACAAGCTACTGTTGAAGAGATGATGTCGACAGTTGACAGACAAGACATATCCAACAACTATTCTGATTATTTATACTCCTCATTGTTGATTGTATCCATGCTGTCGAATTCCTTTGATTTATCGAGTTTCCGATATGTGGAGCTGCTTTTGAATAGTATCCATCCCTCGGATGGTCCACGCACACTTCAAGTGCTCAATTCAATTACCAAGTTGCTCAGTACTGATGACCGGGTACTGGGAAAAGATCTTCTTTCAGGCTTGTGCGACATTATTCAACGTGTTGTTGGCACAGTTCAAGATGAGGAAAGGCAAAAGATGTATCTACCCCATCTACTCACCTTTTCTCTATTATCTGAGCGACAAACAATACCCGAGGCTCTTGAAAATTGCTCGATAGAAAACTTTGTCAACACTTTTGCATACTGGCTGAAAGTTTGCAACGATCCACAGGCCTTTGATAGTATTATCGAGTTCTTCGGTAGCAACGTCCTCAGGTCGTACGAATATCAGAATTCTTCGGAAGTCTGCTCATCGATGATGACTGCAATTCGCTTGAAATCGAACTTGTGGGTGGGAGAGCATCAGCAGGCGCGCGTCATTCAAGTTTTGTCCTACATGTTTGCCTCCTTTGACTCTAAATCTGCATCAATTGCTTTCAAGAGTGCCAAGCTTAAACTCCTGCTGAAGTGCTTTCAAGGCAATATTGAAGTTCTCTCTGTCGAAGAAGTGTACGCGTTTGCATTCGAGATCCTAACAACCAGTGATGTGGAATTTGCCAAACTCTTATTAGACGATACCGCGTCTCTGATATCCAATTTTTTGTTTGAATTACAGCTGAAAATATTCTTTGAGGTAATTCAGGCTATGGATTCACCTAGCACTCCAGGCAATGAAGACTCGCATCGGTATTTGGTCAAGGTTGTGGTCAGCCTTTGTGGAGTGAACGATAATATCCTTCCTTATGGATTGTCGTGGCTCATTGTACCCAGGAAACTGCAGGTTTATAATAGCTATGATATTATCGAGGAAATTGCCTCTAGGCATGGCCTTGGGGTGAAGGAGTTATTTTGGAATTGTTCTGATGTATTGGTTGACGGTTGGTTTGAAGAAAGATCCGACCAATTCCCACACAACCTCTTTGCTCTTGATTCAGAGGTGGACAGAAACGATTTAAGAATCTCGGCAGCGAGTTATCTCTATTTCAAAGACAATGGAGAGGGTCTGTTTAGTAAGGCGGCTAAAGCTGTTTCTTCTCCACATCTTCAGCTCTACTCTAGAATTGTTGCTCTCGGCCTGGCTAACGGATCCTCAACCAGTCGTATTGTGCAGAAGTCTGACAACTTGAAAGTTATTCTAGAAGCATTGAAACTAGTGGATTGTTCATCTGCTGACTCCTCTGTGGGGTGCTTGATTAAACGGCCGCTCAACAATCGAATATCCAAAGCGGACTTTCGCGAATATTGTAGTTCCACCATATCATTGCAGTCATGGACATCTGGCAGCTTCATAAGCATTCTGCGCAAGATCTATAATTGCGGCACGCCTGTACAGCAGTGTCTAACGCTAAGACGTATCATTCTTCTCTGCGAGATTTCCAAAGGGCACACACTCTCTTCCTATTCTTTTGATGTAACTATAAGGCTCGTCTTGTCTCTTATGGAGGACGTTTTCTTCTATGAAGAGGAGATTGTGGAGTTCTTGTCGGAGTTGGTAGAGGTTTCAATAGAGCATGGCTTTGATATTAGTAACCGAGATGACTTTATGCCACGCTGGATGCTATTGCTATTTCAATGTTGCTCTCGCCATATGTCATCCTCACCGAGAACGCGCCTAATTGACAAACTATGTGCCATCAAATCCAAAACGGACTGGCACCACTTTCTTCAAGTTGTCACTGGAAAAGTGTCCGTGTTCTTGGCCGAGCCCGTTTTCAGCGAAATGAACTCATTAATAGTCATTTCTAACTTTATGGAGAGTGACCAGCGAGTTTCGGAGGCGATTATGACGAATATAGAAGGATTCTCTGAACCGATCTGCTTGAACAGACAATTTCAGTATTCGGCTGTGTTCTTGAAATGGATTGCAAAGTTGAGGACGAATAAGAGGCCGCTGAAGGTCACTGACAAGGGCAAAGAAAAAGTGAATTTGGACCAGACGAGATGGATTGATGGGATATTTTCATTACTCAGTGAGCTATACAAGAATGGGGATGCGGTTAGCTTGAAGCTTTGTGAGGAGTGCTGTAATAGGATGCGATCTGACTTTTCCAAAGAACTTGCGCATGCCTTGCCACAGATTTTCACATATTGTGATTACGAGACGGATCGGATGGGGCCGATGGAACTCGGTAGGTTGAGCGTTTTCTCAGGTGGCAGCATTCATGCCTGGCTCATTTCTATCACTACCTATTGCGCTGGAAAAGTTCCATCCTTGCTACCGGTATTGGAAGTGGTAAAGCAGTCGTTTAAGTTTGCGGAGAAAAGCGTCAAGTACTTTCTATGGGCATTGATTGACAGCAGTCATAGACATCTGAAGAGCGCAGTGGCCATTTTGCGTCCATGTTTGGACGACACTGCTAATCGTATTGTCGTTGATATCGCTAACTGCATCCTGAGGTTGGAGACTCGCTCAAAGTCACGCACAGTTTTTGAAGTGAATAACCTACAGGCGGCTAGCGCTGCGATTAATGTAAGAGATTATGAGTCTGCTCTTATGCTTATGGAAACGAGTGGCAAGGTGGATGATCAGTTAGCCCGTAAGATTTGCGATAATTTGGTTACGGATCCCGATTTTGCTTTTAGCATTCCTCCCCAGAACTCTTTGAATAGCATTGTCTCCTCATTGAGACGTGACGATGCCCATGCACTAAGTCTGATGTTTGAATCAGCTCAATTTGATTGTCGACAGGAGCAGGGCGACGATCGTGTCACACAACTGTCGGAATCGCTGATATCGAACGGAATGATAGGGGTTGCAAAACTTGCCTCAGAGGCAATCACAGGCACAATTTACCAAATAGGTGCCGACGAACTTTACGATTATTCATGGAAAACGCAAACCTGGGATATTCCTGACGTGGAGGAGAACATTACTGAAGATTCACAGCTCTTCAGGATATACCGAGCACTGTACGAGGATTTTTCAGATTCTCGGTCTCGTTTAGAAGGTATCGTCGTCAAAAGTGCTCTGGTACAGAGCAATTTTCTGTTTGATACTTGTGCTGACGTATTCGATGTGCTTAACGGAGTTTCATCTCCAGCTACGCTCGACGACATTTGGGCAGTGAAAAAGGAGAAAATTAACTGGCAGGATGATAGGAGCGTGATGGCAGCAGCTGTGCTGTGGCAGATACTTGACAAGAAAGTAGATTACGACAGTAAGCGACGGGTAGTTGGAGAAATCCTGTCGCGACGTGGCGATCAGTTGCGAGCGATTGGGTCACTGCAGAAAGCCGTCAACAATTCAATCTTTTTGCAGACCAAAGATCTTGAGTTTGCCAATTTCGATCTGGCCTGTACTTTGTGGGCACTTTCTCGAAAGCCAGAAGCGATTGCTCTGATGGAATCGGAAGCAGAAGGGGTCTCTGATATTAAGGTGCTGGCGAAATTAGTCTCTTGGAAATCTGAATCTCACTTTGAAACACCGGAGATTATATTCAAGAGCTATGTTGTTCCAATAAGTGAGAATCTGGAGAAGAGTGGGCTATTGGTGTCAAAGGATGAAGATGTCAATGACGTTGCGAATGCATGCCATGTGTTTGGTGAGTTTTGTGACTCTCAGTATCGTGAAACTGAATCACAACAAAGACTGCATCAACTTCGTAGACTGATTAGTGAGCGTACTGCGGAGTATAAAGAGTGCGAGAAGAACTTGAATAGCGCAACGAGATCATCAGAGAAGAGCAGAAATACCAGTGCGATGCACAAGATAGCCAAGTTGGTTGAGGCTGATAAGAAGGAAGTCGTGGAGATCGAGGCAACGCTGAAGAGTTATCTCAGTCAGAGTATGAAAATGTATGTGAGAAGCTTGACAAACTCTGATTCACATCCTGAGGATGTGACAAGGTTCTGCGCCTTGTGGTTGTCGAATTTGCATAATGCGGATGTCAAAAGTATCATTGGAGAACACTTTAAGGATGTTCCAAAACACAAGTTTATCTCCTGGATCAGACAACTGTCTGCCTGTATGAAGACACACCGACACATATGGGCACCTCTAGCTGAAATTTGTGAAGCTCATCCGCGTCACACACTTTATGATATGCTTGGCATTGTTATTCAGAAAGATTTTTGGAAGTTTCTTCGCAGTAGAGGTGCCTGTGATATAGGTATTTTGTCTGATTTGGAAGCTTTCCAACAAAGGATGGTAAATCTGGCTCAACTGAAGCTTGATGCGAAAACAAAACAGACCACACTTTCCGACCTTGGAAAAAAGGACAAGTGGTCATTTTTGCACATTGCACCTCCGACCAAGCAACTGCCCCTTGATGCCAAATCCTTTCCACATATTGTGGATTTTGATAATGCCGTACAGATTGCTAATGGTTTAAGTGCGCCCAAGATTATTGTATGTCTTGGCTCGGACGGTGTTCGATACAAAATGCTTGCCAAAGGAGGAACAGATGATTTGCGACAGGATGCTATTATGCAACAGGTATTTGAGCAGGTGAATTCATTTTTTGATGCTCACGAGGAATCTCGAAAACGTAACCTCAGCATTCGGACATACAAGGTTCTTCCTCTCGCCCAAAATTGTGGAATCATTGAGTTTGTACGAGACACGGAATCGCTGATTGACATTCTGCGTCCGCTGCATAGTGCCAAGTATCCTTCCGACTATGACTTTCAGCACTGTAGGCATGCCATGAGTGATGTCCAGGGTGGAACAGTTTCGGAAAGGGTGAAGGTTTATAATGACGTTGCGGAACACGTCCACCCTGTGATGAGATTTTACTTTTTTGCAAAGTTCCCAGACCCATATACTTGGTTCAAAGCCCGAACAAAGTTTGCCAGGTCAACAGCTGCCAATTCGATCGTTGGCTACGTGCTGGGCCTTGGCGACAGACATTGCTCTAATGTTTTGGTAGGTTCAAAATCTGGCGAGATGGTAAACATTGACCTTGGTATTGCATTTGACCAAGGGAAACTGCTCAAGATTCCAGAGCTAATCCCATTCCGGCTCACGCGTGATATGGTGGATGCTTTGGGCGCATTTGGCACTGAAGGACCGTTCAAAATGTCTTGCAAGACAACTTTATCTGTACTACGAGGAGAAGTTGAAAACATCATCTCCATCTTGAACGTCTTTCGCTATGATCCGTTGTACGCCTGGACGATTTCTCCGCTGAGATCCAAAGCAGTCAACCAAGGCGAGAAGGTTGAACAAATTGAGGCATTTCGTCTGATTGAAAAAGTAAAGACAAAGTTGTCAGATCACTTGAGCACCGAAGCTGTTGTGAACGAGCTGATCAGGTCTGCTACTGACCCACATCACCTGGCTCTGATATTCTGCGGCTGGAGTCCATTCTATTGAGAATCTATGTACATTAATAATTTTCTAGGCTCATTGCCTTTCTCTTGCTTTCGCACTCATCTCCTTACTGGCAGCAGTTGCCTCAACAAACCACTTGTCAATCACCTTCTGCTCGTGCGCTACACCCTGCTCTATGTTGGATGGACCGAAAATGGCGCCAAACATTGACGACTCTTCAGCAGCGACTTGATTCTGAGCTTCTTCGCGCATTCTCAGGCGGTAAAACTCCATCAGGGCCTGTTCATAAGACTCTCTCCAGCTCTCCAGCTCTCCGTTTTTGTTCATGAGCCACAGGGTACGCTGCACAACGTTCTCACCGTCCAGACGCTTGTACTTTTGGTCAATAGATGACCAGTCATTGCGCTCGGCATCGCGCGCATCGTTTTCAAGAACCAGCTTTGGACGAGCCAGTTCCCATGGATGTTGACTGTAAAACTCGTTTCTGATCTTGTCTTCCAAATAACGAATTGTTTTTGGTTTGTACAAGTGTTTAGGGTTTGTACCGAACGGCGACTTTGCTCGTGTTTGGTAGAGGGTGTTTTTGGTCGAGACTTTGGTTGTTTCTGGTTTGAATTTTGGTTGTTTTTGCAGTGTATGAGTTGGAGGGTGGGCCGCGACGACCTTGAACCAGGCCGGCTCGCTCATGGACTGATGTGATGAGTTTGCAGGGCCTGCCCTGAGCAGCCGCGAAGTTCTTTCCAGAACCCCGGTAGCTGAGGTTTGTAGCTTCATGCTGGTTTCTTGGGTGTTGGGTTGAATCAATGAAATTTCACAATTTCACAAATTCATTTGGTGGATTTGCAACGTCCCAGCGCTCAGAAATAGTGGGAAGTTGGAGAGGGCGAAACTGGTTTTGAATTTTCTTCTCAAGAAGCCACGTGGGAACAGTTGACGCGGGATTTTGGATACACGGACCATTGAGTGAATCTGTCCTGGCCTTGATGAATGACCTCCTTGAGTTTCCATTGTCGCCGTTACTCGGTACATCTGCAGGCAACGTATCGTGATGCCCTGAACAAGACCGTTGCTGACAATTTCTCTTCAGTCGCTGAATACATTGAAAACCATTATGGGAGGCGCATACTGGCCGAATCAAAGAGCCCTCAGCGTTCTCTGGTCAAGGCGGCGGTGAATCATCTACACGACATTGCTCATGAGAATTACTTTCACGTCAAGGCTCAGCGCTCGGCTATCGACAGAAACCCTGTCGTTTCCACATTGCATTACAACAGGTTTCTCAAACAGCTATATCCAGCTACAAAGTTTGACCTCAAAGCTGCATATAGTGCGTATTCTTCGCTGCCGTCTCCGGCGCCACTTCACATTGAGGCTCCCCATCTGGAGTACTGGATTGAGAAAGTAGCTGGAGAAGATCGATCTTCTACAACTCTGTTGTCGGTTCTTTCGGACTTGTCGGCCTCAAACATGCCAGTAAGTGACTCGGAACTTGTCATGGCGCTAAAGCAGCTTGTGAATGCGAAGTCCTCTAATCGGATCTTTCAAGAGCACTCTTCATTTGAAGTGATACAATCTCAACTGAGACGTGCATTACCTTTTCTCAGTGATAGCAAGGTCTCTTCGAAAACTATTCTTAGTGCGTTGCTGGTCCTTGCTGCCCAGCAACGACGAATCGACATTTGTATGATCATAGCCGAGGAGATTGAGAGTCAACAGATTGTTCCTGATCGGGATATTTTGCAAGCAAACATGCTTGTTGAAGGCTACAAGAAGAATATAATTGGTGTCAAGGATGTATACCAAAAGATGATTTCTTGTGGATACATCTTGCCCCCTTCATCTCTCAATATTTTCATCAAGTGTCTACTGCTGTGCAATGAGCTTCCAGCTGTTGAGAGAATGATGACTAGTTTATTGTCGTCGGGGCAAGTTGTGGAGCCAAACTCTGAAGGGTCGTCTCGGTTTGAGATTGAAACGATGGACATGGTTTCCACAATTTTGAGCGAGCAAGGATCACCAGTTACATGGGATGTTCCAATTCTGGCCGACGAACGTACTTTTGTGACTCTTTTGCGGCACTATTGTTCAGAGACGCACGATTTTCCTAAAGTCATGGGCATATTAGGTCAACTGGACACTTTCAAATACCAGCCAAAGCTTGCCCACCACTTGATGGTGCTAGAAGAGTTTAGCTCAGGACTATGGTCTGTCAACAACTTGAACCAGTTCACAGAGCGCCTTGTGAACAAACTTAGCCACCATCCGCTGCTGAGAAGCAAAGCTATTTTACACAAAGCATTCCGAGCGTACGAGCGTCTCTGTCATGGACACGAAAAAGAACTGGCAAATATTGCTCAAGGGAAACTGTCAGACGTTGAAACCCTTCAAGCATTTATTGGGGTTGGCATGTCCACTATTAAAGAAATTCGTCAGACCCATCGTTCTCTTGCAGACCGTATTTGAATGACGTTGGAGTCGTGACAATCATATTTGCATACTGGATTTATGAAATGATGCAGCTTATTGACATCTGTATATCCAGTCGTATACAATAAATATTATCAAAAGTAGAGCTCGTACATCTTGCCCCACATTGACTAGTCCTCTTGAATACTGTTACCGTCTGAGCGCTCCTTTCGATCTCTGCCATTGAGAGTGACAGAATGTAATCAAAAAGAGAGGCATGCAAAAGTCTCTCATAGTCGCAGGGTCTCTTCTCTGAGCTGCTTCAATATCATTTGCCTTAGCGGTGCCTCAGCATTCTCGCCCAATCAGGCAGTCACAGCATTGCATCGTTATGCTAATGCTTGAAGCGTGGAATGGTCCAAGATCCTGTCTCGAAGAATTCCAATATATAACGAAACACATCTAAATCAATATATCTTTGTATTCTGCCTATCAATTGCCTTTCTAAATGTCACTTATATTCTCTCTCGTTGTCATTGCTGTCACAAATATATTGCCCATATCGGAAAATGCCACTGGAACCTCTCAACATTCATCAACATGGTGAGTAGAGGATTGAAACTTTTACAGAAATTAGCTAACCCAGTCTGCGCTGTTTAATTTTCAGTCGCTACTGCTGGTCATTCTCTTGACCATCTGCACATGTACATATGCTAGAAGTCTTGTGCCAGCTCTTGTAGACCGCAACAAGAGTGGGTAAGTATTTTTGATCTTGCTACAATGAGTGAAACCTTACTAACTTAGATTCAGAGGACTCTTTTGGAGAGCTGCAAGAATTGGGGAACGGCTCTCTCCGTATGTTTCTATTTGTTGTGTCGTCATGGCTGTGCAGCTGTTGGCACAATGATGGACACAACTATTTATTTTCAAGTAATGTATCGATAAAACGCGTCAAATCTATTCATGCTGTGTGATTCTATTTTACATATTTTACGAAGAAAACTCAAAGTTGTCGCTGGTGGATTGCATCAGGACACCGAGCTTGTCTGTGCCGACAACTCTCTCAAGTTTGGCGCTATCCCACTTGGAATAAAGTACTCTTACAGTGAAGGAAGAAATGTCCTCGTCTAGGGCAGCGGCAGTGGCTACCAGGAATCTGCAAAGTTCAACGTAAAACAGAGGATTGTCTGGCAGTCCATAGAAAACAATCTGCTTGGTTCCCTTGATCAGGTAACGTCTGTAATGATGGAGACGCTCAGTGTAGAGCATGAGATTTGTACGACCATCTGCAAAGTATACTCTCGCTCTCGCGATTTCACCTGGGGAAGAATACTCTGAAACACTGTACGCAGAAATATCGTGGTCACTTGAAAAGTAATTTCGCAATCTCACATAATCAAGATAAGAGGGAACAAAAATTAGAGTTCCTGAAAAGTCGCCTCTCCTGATGGTGGATAGTGCCGATTTGAAGTTTTGGAATCTCACGTCTGGATCAGCCTGAGGATCTGAAACCTCCATTCTTGTAAACAGCTGTCTGACATTCGCGCCAATCGTGTTCATGACTCCTTTATAAGTAGGTCGCACTCTCAATCGGCCGCTGAAATTGTGGCAGTATTTGTTCAAGGACGAATTCATCTCTGGCGTAGTATATTGAGAAAAGAGGATTGTTTGTCTCACCATTGCTGACTTTTCCTCAAGATAATACTCGCGAACTCTGCTGAAATCCACGCCGTGAGAGTCCTTTGGAATAGCGTTTGCATGTTGCAGAACCTGCTCAACATTGCCCCACGACTGCATTTGAAGAGCATCTGCTTGATCCAGCACGAGCAACTCGACAGAACTGAGAAAGTCAAAGTCGCGCTTCTTGTCTGATTTGTTGCCAATAATAAGCTTCAAAGATAGAGGACTGGCAACAATCAAATCTGCGCTGTAGAATGATGCGTACAATTTCAAAGATTGTTTAGTGAACTTGACGCCAATGGCAAACATATCACTCGAGTTACCGCCAAACAGGTATTTAAAGTCTTCTGGTCGAGACCCATTAATAGCAGATCCAGCTTTGAAGGAGTCTGTAAAACGCTTCTTGTTTTCGACCTGACGCATGTCTGACAGCTCAATGAGCTTCTCGATAAAGGAATACGCAGCATTACGGGTTGGCAGAAGAACCATGACCTTTGGTCTGGTAAGTCCCTGGTCTCGGTATTCCTTGGATTCCAGGGTCTCACCTTCCTCCAAGTTCTCTTCAGCCACTTCTGGATGCGATATTAAAAATGAGTTTCTCAAAACCCGTTCTCTGCTTTTGAAAACATGGTTCAGGATATGCAAGCAAAGGATGTTGTAAATCTCTCCTTCATTATTGTATGATCTGCCAGGATACAGAACGTCTCTGTACTGGAAAATGGGTCCTGCCAGATCCGACTGCAGTTGACTCAATTCCTCGTGACCAAGCACTTTCTTGTTGGCTTCTTTGAATGCACTTTCCAGACGATCCTTGATATCAAGATCCGACATCTTTGGAGACAGTTTGCCGAGCTGCGAGCCCTCGCAAAGACCGAGCAGACTTCGCTCTCCAAATGACACAGTCTTTGGATACTTGGTTGTGGTGTACACAACTTCATCGGGGAGTTTCGGGTCCGCAATCTGCAACTCAAACGGATCGTCCTTGTTTACTTTATCAAAAAGTTGAATTTCATTCGAGTCCTTCTCATCCTGGGCCGATTCCTCAGCGTCTTCTTCTTCTTCGTCTTCCTCATTGTCAAAGCCCTCGACGGTGTCAATGTCCTGATCTTCTTCGTTGGTAGGAGCATTAATGACTTCGCGTTTCTCCTCCTTGGGCGTCTTACGATCCGGCTTTGAAATTAATGTTACCAGCGCATTGTAAGCGTCCATGGACTCTGACTCTCTTTTGACTTTTTTGTGTTTGACTGATTTTTCAGCCTTTGATGGGGTCTTGGTGACTTTTTGTTTGCGTGCAGCATCTGGCTCGCTCGAGGCGGTGCCATTCTTTGCAGCAATTTGCCTGGTCTCTGTACGACCTCCTTTGCTCTTGAACTTGACCATTACCTCGTACTCAACTTTCCATCGTTTCGACTTGGAAAAAAAATATTTAGTCACGTGATTTAATTGCAAAGTAGAGCATTGGAACGAGTCAAGTAGGAAGCGACAGAAGGATGCAAAATAGAAGAGGAATCCGTGTAGCCGTGTCTAGATGTGATTATACATTCTGAACTTGCACGCTCTCTAGCTGCCTGAGTATTGCACTATTGGTACTGGACATAATCTGCATTGGACTTTCTGAATTCAGATAGCCGTGCTATCGACTACGTCATTCCCCTTAATACGGGGAAGCTAAAACAAAAGTATACAGAGACGCTAGGCAAAATTGCAATCAATGATATGCGTCACTCCTTTGCTCCGGAGGAAAAGCCAAGGCTAACGGGGTAATGCACTAGTTTTCATAGTAACTACTTTAGGACTACTCAAAGTGACACCTTGGTGACTCCTATAGGTACCACCGAGAGCATAAAAGTGTTCCAGGAAGGTATGGCTACAGCTTGAATAGCATATTTCACAAAGGAATCGTCAGAGCAATCCATCGAACAATCCACAAATAATCTAAATAAACTACTTTGTCCTTACTCTTTGGCCGACCCAGTACCAAGGCTCCCAGCTTGAGAAAAGCGTCGCAGCAACTAGGAAGAAAGCCAGGAAATAAATATCTAGTTGTTACATTGGTAAACAAGCCAGTGTAGAATACTAAAAACCATAATTGAGCTTTTCCTTTCGTTCTGTTTTCTGACCAAACTTCTGAACTTGTATTTCTCACAGCGCCGGTGCGTAAAATACAGCACGCAAAAAAGGGACACTGAAATAAGTGTCTGTTCTGCTAGACAAAAGAAAGAGATAGTTTGGACGCCAAAAGCTTCATCAAATTGCAAGATGGCGGCGCGTAAATTACAACAGTAAGTATTCGATGCATTTCAAGTGCAGACAAGTGTCTGCTTAACGCTGCCTGGCTGCTTTCTCTTGGATTAAGCAACCTTGCAATATGTCCAAGGTCATGACAATGTCATTTCTAGAGTGCTTAGACGCTCTTGTGGGCTCTTGCATTAAAAGAGAAGCGTTTTACTACACAAAGACATTGATTTGCAGCACTCATTGTGATTGCAAGTTGTCTTCATGTTGCGTTACAAAGGTTTTGCTAGACGACATTAAAGTGCACACTAACAGCAGGGAAATGGACCGCGTGTTCAAGCGGGTGTCGGAAGGTGTAATGACGTTTGACGCTATTTATGAAAAGGTGCAACAATCGACGAATCCCTCGCAAAAGGATAAGCTAGAGTCTGATCTCAAACGAGAAATCAAAAAGCTGCAAAGGCTGCGAGAGCAGATCAAAAACTGGCTAGGCTCGAACGACATCAAAGACAAGTCGCAACTGCAAGAGCAGAGGCGGCTGATTGAAACGGAGATGGAGCGGTTTAAGGCCTGCGAGAAGGAAATGAAGACGAAAGCCTACTCCAAGGAAGGTCTGAATGCTGCGCGACTAGATCCCCGCGAAAAGGAAAAGCAAGAAACGTCAGGATTCATCTCGTCCATGATGGAGGAACTAGAACGTCAAATCGAGGCGCTAGATGCCGAGCAAGAAACCATTCAATCGACAATGAAGAAGAAGAAGGATCCCGCAAAGGTGGAAAGACTCAGCGAAATTGATGACTCTCTCGATAGGCATCGATGGCATATCTCCAAGATGGAAATCATGCTGCGGATGATTGAAAACGGCACTCTACCGCCAGAGTCCATCAACAACCTGCAAGACGATATCAAGTACTACGTGGAGTCGAATCAGGACGCTGATTTTGCTGAGGATGAAGAGATTTACGAAGACCTAGATTTGGACAATGAAGAGGACGCAGTGCCATATGAGGTCAGGGAAGAGACCAGCGCTATCGATGATCTAGCGGTGGACTTTCAAGAATCGTCGATATCAAACAAGGAAGAAAAATCCAAAGAGCAAAATGGATCCCAGCAAGAGACCGAGACTGTTGCCGCAGCTGCACCAGCAGTACCACAACCTGCTTCAGCACCTGTCACATCAACCCCTTCCAAGGTAAGCACTCCACAACGGACAGTGTCGCGCGCAAATACGGCGATAGCTTCCCCATCTGTGAACAACAACGCTAGCCTGGCTGCTAGCGGATTGAAACCAGCCACTGCACCGGCACGAACAGAACTCAAGTATGCTTCTGCCGCTGCAGCTGCAGCGGCCGCGGCCGGCATTCAACCAACGCTGGCCACACCAGCTCCCGCTCAACCAGCAGCGCCAGCGCATGTCCCCACTCATGTTGCTCCAATACCTGCAGGCTTGTCACCTCTGCCACCACCACCTTCGTCAATGAGAGATGGCTCAGGCAAGGGAACAGATGTGCGCCCGGCTAATCCAGCACCATGGGCGAGTGCGGGTCAAGACTCGCGCGACAAGTCGACCCCACAACCTGCTCCTATCGCGGCACCGATTGGTACTTCGGCACCTCCAGCACCTGCTCCAGCTGCGGATCCAATTCCAGTTTCCGTAGAGAGCGGCAGTGACGCACAGTCTGTTGGAACGTCGGCACCAACGACGCCCAGCGATGGAGCAGCGAGCAGCTTGTTTGGTTCTAATTTTGTGCTGCCTCCTGGCCTGCAAGATTTAATTTATTCCTTCGATGCTGCCAAGCGCCGAGTAGGATCTCCGCCACTTATTCACTCTATTGCCAAGATGTTGGAATCGTCATACCTGACATGCCCAGACTCGATAATCGCGGATCGACCGCGATACTACGAGCCAGAGTCGCCATTCCCGACGCCCAACTACTATCCACAGGAGCCAATGACCGCTCTGGACACTCCAGAGATGTATGCCAAGATGGGAGTGGACACTCTGTTTTACATCTTTTACTACAGGCAGCAAACGTATCAGCAGTACCTGGCGGCCAAGGAGCTCAAGAAC
The DNA here is from genome assembly GCA_003706415.3 of Deakozyma indianensis. Lineage (NCBI taxonomy): Eukaryota > Fungi > Ascomycota > Dipodascomycetes > Dipodascales > Trichomonascaceae > Deakozyma > Deakozyma indianensis. Next base: position 615,664 of record PPLG03000004.1, read on the forward strand.
CGCAGCTGGAGATTTCACAAGCGGTTTTTGACGTGGTTCCAGCGCCACGAGGAGCCCAAGGTGATCAACGCTGACTTTGAGCAGGGCACATACCGATACTTTGACTTTGAGGGACTATGGCTACAGCGACGCAAATCCAACTTCAAGTTTGAGTATGCGTTTCTGGAGGATGAGATTTAACAAGTAAATGTATGCATATATTCGAATAGTGTGTTTGAACGTCATGTTCTTTTCTATTACTCTAAAATGATTGTCTAATGTCTACTCGAGCTCGGCCAGAAGGTTATCGGCGAAATGGCTGATCTGGTCAAAGTTATACTGGAAACCGTCAATGCCTCCGTAGTATGGGTCCTCTACAATTCTATTATACTTTGAGTCCGTCCCATAGTCGCCAAACAAGACGATGTTGGTCTTCGCGCCCTTAGGAGCCATGCGCTTGAGGTTGGACAGATTGCTGCGGTCCATAGCCACGAGGTAATCAAACTTATCAAAGTCGCTGGCCGAGATGCGCTGCGCGCGGTGGTTCACGGGGACCCCATTCTTTTTGCAAGTTTCCACACTGCGCTCGTCTGGCGTGTCGCCTGAATGATATCCAGCGGTACCAAACGAGTCAATGTGAAAGCTGCTGTCAAGACCGCGGGCCTTCACCTTGGCGCGAAAGACGGCTTCGGCCATGGGCGAGCGGCAGCTATGTTAGAACCTCTTCTTGTATTTTTCACAAACGACTAAATACCTACATGTTTCCTAAGCAGACAAAGCCTACGGCAGTTTTGTCCGTCATTATGGATGGTTAAAGACTACAAGATACACACAGTGTATCAAGGCGTGGGAGTAATTGCCGCTAGGAGTAAATGCCGCCGGAGTAATTGTCAGGGGGATGGGCAGGCGGCGATCTGGGAGAAAGCAAGGTGTGTGGTGGCAAGGAATAGAGTAAGGAAAGACCTAGGGTAAGGGTGAAATACCTGGCCCAGACTTTCCCCCGGCCGCTCTTCCCAGGCCGCACGTTACTAATGCTTGCCTAAGAGTTCCGTCAATGCCGCTGGGCGTGCCCCTCGTCGTGCAGCTTCCTCGAGGCAACCTGTTGCGCGGGGGTATATGCCAAAGAGTCCCCCACGGTGATGCTATGCCGAAACCGCTCGGAAAAATTGCTGTCAACAAGGGAGTCAAAGAGCACAGAAATATCCTAGTTTTGATGCTTTGTGATGCAAATGTTTCTCAACGGTTCCAGGCCTGCAGTTTGCGATGCCTCTTTTTTTTCCACCCGCCTGCTGATTGTCCCGCCTAGCCCTCGCTTTTGTTGCTGCTTATCAAATCTCCCAGACCAGTCAAATGCCCCAACGCTAGCCGTTGTTGGCAGCGTATTTAAAGGCCGCCAGCGGCACATTACATCTCCACCCACCAACCCTGGAAAATCAATCATAATGACTTTTGGAGACCTTGATGTTACCGCTGTTAACACAATCAGATGTTTGGGCGTAAGTATTTTGAAGCGGCGAGCTGTCGCACGGACTGCCTGGTTCCGCTCCCCCGGCTATTGCCAATTTCCCTGTGCGATGACTTGTCACATCGGCTGAATTTGACAACCTGGCGGATCGTTTCTCGAATATCGCCAAGAGCCATGTCCCAACAACGGCCAGTCTCTTGTCGGCAATTAACGACTTGTCCCAACGGCCATGAGATGGCTTCAAGGGCAAGGCTTGTTGGGACCACAGTCAAGTGTCAAAGTGGACATCCGTACTAACCCAGGCTGATCTGCCCACAAAGGCAAACTCTGGCCACCCAGGTGCGCCAATGGGCTTGGCCCCCCTCGCTCACGTACTCTTCCAAAAGTACATGAACTTCAACCCAAAGAACCCAGACTGGTTCAACAGAGACAGATTTGTGCTCTCTAATGGCCACGCCTGTGCCCTCCAGTACACCGTGCTCCACCTGTACGGCTACGACTACACCATTGATGACCTCAAGAGCTTCCGTCAGATCGACTCCAAGACTCCTGGCCATCCAGAGCGCGAGCTGCCAGGAATCGAAGTCACCACTGGCCCTCTCGGCCAGGGTGTCGCCAACGCTGTTGGTCTTGCCATTGCCCAGAAGAACATTGCTGCCACCTATGGCAAGCCAGGCTACGAGCACCTCTTTGACAACTACACCTACTGTATCTTTGGTGACGGTTGCATGATGGAGGGCGTTGCCTCAGAGGCCATGTCTCTTGCCGGTCATCTCCAGCTTAACAACCTCATCACCTTCTACGATGACAACAGAATTACCATTGATGGTGACACCAAGGTTGCCTTCACTGAGGATGTCATGGCTAGACTCCGTGCTTACGGCTGGAACACCCTCGAGGTCAAGAACGGTGACCACGATCTTGACGCTATTGCCAAGGCCATTGAGCAGGCTCAGACTTGCAAGGACAAGCCCACATGTATCAAGGTTACCACCACCATTGGTTTCGGTTCCAAGATGGCTGGTACTCACTCTGTTCACGGTTCTCCTCTCAAGGCTGACGATCTTGCCCAACTCAAGCAGCAATTTGGCTTTGACCCCAAGTCCTCATTCTACGTCCCAGATGAGGTCTACAAGTACTACCATGAGAAAGCAGCTGCCGGTGCCAAGGTTGAGGAGAAGTGGAACCAGGTTTTCAAGGAGTTTGTAGAAAAGTACCCAACCGAGGGTAAGGAGATTGAGAGACGTATTTCTGGCAAGCTCCCCGATAACTGGACCAAGGAATTGCCAACTTACACCACTTCCGACCCAGATATCGCTTCCAGAAAGCTCTCCGAGACTGTTCTCACAAAGATCCACCAGGTTCTGCCTGAACTTATTGGTGGTTCTGCCGATTTGACTGGCTCCAACTTGACCAGATGGAAGGACGCTATCGACTTCCAGCCTCCATCCACCGGACTTGGTGAGTACAGCGGTCGTTACATTAGATACGGTGTCCGTGAGCACGGTATGGGTGCCATCATGAATGGTATTCAAGCTTATGGTGGTTTCATCCCATACGGCGGTACCTTCCTCAACTTTGTCTCGTACGCTGCTGGCGCTGTGCGTCTCTCTGCTCTTTCCCAACAGCAGGTCATTTGGGTGGCTACCCACGACTCTATCGGTCTGGGTGAGGACGGTCCAACCCACCAGCCTATTGAGACTCTTGCTCACTTCAGAGCTGTTCCCAACTTGTCTGTTTGGAGACCCGCTGACGGTAACGAGACCTCTGCTGCCTACTATGCTGCTTTGACCAACAAGCACACCCCATCCATCATTGCTCTCTCGAGACAGAACCTGCCACAGTTGGCTGGCTCTTCCATCGAGAAGGCTCTCAAGGGTGCTTACACTGCTATCGACACTGCTGGCGCCGACATTATTCTGATCTCTACTGGTTCTGAGGTTGGTCTCTGTGTTGGAGCTGTTAAGGTCCTCGCTGACAAGGGTATCAAGGCTTCTGTTGTTTCGATCCCAGACTGGCACACTTTTGACCAGCAGACCAAGGAGTACAAGCTGTCCGTCCTTCCAGACGGCATTCCAATCCTGTCTGTTGAGGTCATGTCTCAGCTTGGTTGGTCCAAGTACTCTCACGCCCACTTTGCCATCAACAGATTCGGCAAGTCTGGTCCATACTTGAAGGTTTACGAGTCCTTTGGATTCACTCCAGAAGGTATTGCTGAGAGAGCCGCCAAGGTCACCCAGTTTTACAAGGGCACCAAGCTGCTTTCTCCAATTAACCAGGACATTGAGCTTTAAATTGACATAGCTAGGTGATATGCTTAATAGAGACTTAGTATATAGATGATTAAAAACCTTCTTGTTTATGTGTGGCTCTTCCATTTCTGGATAATATCTGTCGAAATGACTATAAGTCTAACTGAATGACAACGCAACCTCAAAACTAATGAGATGAATACATAAGTACAAAATTTTACAAAAGAAAATAAATAAGCTGTCCAAGCAAAGTGTGCTCCAGTGAGCCTCACTAAATCTTGTTACTGTCCGAAAAAACGCTGTCTTCGGCTTGAGGGTCTTCCTCTTCTGCTTCATCGATGCCAGCACCCATAGCGTAGAAGTAGGCCTCCATTGGCAGGTCGTCAACAACGTATGCGTTCGAATCCCTGATTGCAGACGCTCTCTGAGCAGCACCAGGAGACGGACCACGCTGAGGGACAGACGCTCGCATAGAAGCACGAGTGGAAGTAAGCGAGGGGTTGCGCGACACAGCAGAGCGCCCCGAGCGCATGCTTCTTGTCGATGGCATCCGCGATGACATGGAGGAGGTCGATTCAAAATCGCCCTCGTATCCGTCGAGAACAAAAGGTACATCAAAAGAGGTGGTCGAGAAACGGCTGTCAAGCTCAAGCTGCGGAGCATTACGCTTACCCGATGAGGCTCCGCTATGTGTCGCTGAGATGGGTGCGCCAGTTTCTGGGCTAGGATCTCTTGCAGGGTCCCTGATTGTAGGGTTGACGATATTTTCTGCGCTGTGAGCCGGTAGTAAGAGCAATCCAGAGCCAGTTGTTGGCACGGTCGTAGGCGGGTTCAGAGGAGGGGCAGGCTCAGATAGAACAGGTCTTTGACCCTGGCGAGTCTCTTGGCCAACGCGGGATGGTGATGCACCTGGAGAAGGATCCGAGTTTGCAGGCGATGACTTTGAGTTGGCAGTATGGATAGCCTCTTGGTCGGACGAGACCGCAGTTGAAGTAGAGGTGTCGCCTTCATCATGCACTGTTGACGATGCACTGGCTGCAGGATGTTGATTCTGCGAGAGGTCTTCTTCGCCTTCTTCGGTAATGTACTCGCTCTGTAAACCACGGCCACGTCCAATGCGAATGGATTTTGCACGCTCCTGCTGAGCTGGCATGGTCTGGGTAGCAGAGCCGTAGAGAACTGGGCCGGTGCCGTTTGGAGTTGAGGGACCATGTAGTTGAATGCGCTGATGCCCGGCTGTGGAAATGTTGGATGGTCTGCGATTGATGGAGTTGCTGCGTGAAGCTCCTTCTTCGTCGATAGTCATGAAATCGTCGTAGTCTTCGTCATGTTCATTGTTGTGAATAGAAACCAGGTTTGGTCTGGCATGGATAGCGGTCATCATGGCTGACGAAATGACGGCAGTTGAACCTCTGTAGTTGGTTGAGGCAATGGACTGGCGGACACCTCCTTCGTCTGAGACCTGGGAAATGCGGTTATGGGCATAATACTGGCTATTGAGGTCGTTGGGGCTGCCGTGGCGAGAGTTTTGCACTCCTGGAATGTATGCAATCGGAATGATGTTTGATGCTCTGTTGTCTGCCGACGACATGGATGCCAATGAGCCCGAGGACATTCTGCCGTTGCCTATGGAAGGACCGACAGCGAACGGAGGAGGTGGGGAGTGGACCGAATGGCTCGAGTACTGACCGGAGTTGTGTCCAGAGAACTGGCCCGAGTATTGGCCTGAATGATGGTTGTCGTGCTTGAAGAAGGCACCTCCGTCTGGGTTGACTGGAGTCAGGTTGCCGTCGAGGGCCTTCTCGTCGAGCCGTCGTGCACGGGCCGACTTTGAGTAGTAGAAGCGCCAGAGCACAAAAATGAGAGCTGCAATGGCCAGAGCGACAACGCCGCCAATGACACCGCCGACAATGGCACCTGTGTGGCCCCCAGCTCCAGACGGTGACGGCGATGCTGAAGCAGCCGAGGACGACTGGCTGGGCGAAACTGGCGAGCAGTAAGTAGAGGGACATGCATTGCAAGTCTGGACCGTGAGGGAACAGGCGTAGTTCTCGGGACAGACTGGACAAGACGGAGTCGACGAGCAGACTACGCAGCCTCTTGCGTCCAGGAGATTGAGCTCCTGAGCTGCCAGGAATCTGCTCATGGGCTTTGGAGTTGGTTTTTTTTTTTGCTAAGGGGTGGAGCGGACTTAAAGGTACGAAATGAGAATGAAATGGGTGAGGGTGAAGCAGGACAGGGTGAGGCCTGCTGAGCTGGATGGAAGATGAAGTGTCAAAGTGAGTTCGCAAAGATGGCCCGCTGGTGGAGAAGGAGAGAGCTGCGCTAGCTTTTGGCGTTGTGTGAGTTTAGCTTTCCTCGCTTATATGGCATGGCGGCAAGCAGTGCTGGAATGGAGAAGGGGCAGCTGCTTTAGGCAACACGCGTGCGGCGTAAAGCGAGTTGAGGCGGTGGTTGTGAAACGAGCACACAGTCCAAAAGCAAGTCGATGGTAGGGTGCCTTTGGTAGCGCTAGTGTCTCGGGACGAGGATCGCTGTTGATCTTTTAATTTCTAGATTCTTGCTCTTTTTGTTGCTAGTGCTACAGGTTCCTCGGTTTCAGGTTGGTTTGCTCCCGACTCTGGACCCTTAACCCCTGGCAATCCCAGGCTCGCACGAGGCACAGCCTCCCTACAGCATGTACAGCTGTGCGGACTGCTTTGCTGTGCATCTGGGCCAGAGCAGGGGGCTCCAAGACATGATATTTTTCAGCGAGCCAGTGTTGCCCGGGCACTGTGCCCGGGCTACTTGGGCTCTGGCTGTGCACCTGGCGAGTGGCATCTTTGTACCACCACGGGTGTCGCCTCATTGGGGAATTCCACGAGTTCTGGGACCCACTCATTGCGGGCGGTACAAGCACCAACACGCCAGCCGAGCTTAGTGTGCTCTATCCACCTGCTGGTGCTGTGCGCTAAGGGCTCGACGCACACCCCTGAAAATTATCCACAAGGAGTGTTCCGTGCTTAGTGGTGCGGTGGCTGTATAGTAGCTTTGTTGGCCGGCGTGTCTTTCCTGCTGCTGAGCTTTCCAGCGTTTGGTAATACGCCATCTGGCTTCCCTTCTAGACCCAGTCGGACCCACTTGTCTCGGCTGCCGACGCATGCCTTAAACGCCCCTTACGGTGGGCGTTACTGACTCGCTCTCTGGTAGTCACTGTTAATTCTGTGTTAACGACGACGGTCAACGCTCGCTATCAGGGCGCGTAGCTCATCGGAATGTAACGTCACCGCCTTCACTAGATAAGAGCAAGTAAGCACTATTCTAGTTTTCCAATCTTTTCGAAAGTATTCCGTCATTGTTTAGTTTCTTTACATATTGTATATCTATTTTACTGTAGCTCTTCTGTTGCGTCGATCATGCTAACGTCGCCAGCTTTGAGACATTTCACTTACATGGCTCAGGTCTGAGATACATGACGTTTAATTGAGCAAATGTGGATATGAAAGCAATATTCTGCATAAACACAATACTCTATATAACCAATATTGCAAAGAAATACAATGCACTGTAGACAATACTCTGTTGACAATAGTTGTACTGTAGGAGACTCGACAAGGAGACTCAACTAGAACCTGTGACGCTCAGAACGTCATAATTCAGCACGGGTGTATCAAAATTTCATTTCACTAAATATTCTATACAATACCATTCTGCAAGTCATAAGCTGAGGCAAACAATTGCAAACATTTAGAGTTTCCACGCTGCTCGTCCAAGTCACCTCAGCTCTGCCCTAAACCATGTCCGCGCTGCACTCATCAAATTCCCACGCCCAACCGCCTATGAGTGATGAAGACGATGACACTTTGGACTTTGAGAGAATAGAACGCAGCTACGCATTCAGAGATATACATAATATATCTTCTTCAGATGACTACCATGCTGCTTACTTCAAGCCGTTTCCCTTGACGGCGACTGGTGGTGAAGATACGTCCATTGTCAGGACATTGATCTCGTCTCCAGTTATCACAAACATTCTATTGGTTAAATCTTATTACGGTTATGAACTCTGCATTCGAGTCTGCCGTAAATCCATTGCATTTGCGTCGGGGTTCTCTGTTCCTCTTCCCTTTTCAATTATCTCATCTGATGTATTGTCTCTTACAGACACGTACGATGTTCTTTTGCTGACCTGTGACGACGGCATCCTGTACGCGTGCCTTCTATTTGATGAGACTACGGTCCCTGTTGTCATTGCCAGAGAAAACGTTGGAGATCTTGTATCTTCAGCGTTCCCCATGCCTTGCAACGCGCGCGTCGTGGCCCATCAGCCTGGTAAGATTATGGCCATTCTGTCACAGGATTTCATGTTTCTTTTAAATCATGTTAGTTTCAATGACGTGAAAATGATGGTTGATGACCATGACGATGATGATTCTGACCAACAGCGCCGTGGACTGCCGTCAATCCAGGAACTTGCATACATTTCTCAGCATCTTTCATTCAGGCCAAAGCGGTATAGCCTTGGCAGAGGTACAATTCTACACTCCTGCTTCCTAGAGCCATCGGGTGATGGTGTGGTATTTTTTGCTGTGCTCTACTCCTTGGCTACTAATCCAATTGCAAATGCACCGGATGGTGACATGGCACCTTTCAAGGTTACACTTTATCAAGTCTGGCATAACAAGCTTGTCGATAGCTCTGAAATATGTGGACAACTTCCTTTGTGGGTCGAGATGCCTTTGTTTATGCTTCCCTCTACCTCTGGTGTCATAATCGTCACAGAGTCGCAGGTTGTTCGTGTCTCCATCAACGATATACTGAATGGAGAAATCGATTTGCATAGGTTAGCACTGGATCAAATCGCCCCAATAACTGCCGTTTTCCAGCCCAGGGATTCTTCTGATGTTCTCTACGTTGGCAGCTATGCCACCATTTACAAAGTTCAGATTGGAGCTCTGACGGGGCTGGGTAAGAACTCGAGCGCTGAACCATTTGCATTTCTTGGAGACGGCACAAACCTGGGTACTAAGTTTGTTATCCAGAACTCAATTGAGGGGAATACGGCGTTATTGACATATGGAGGTGATGAGTTTGAAGGTGCCGCTGTTGTAGTCCCTATCAGTGCAGACCCTGCTGTAATTCTCGACGGTCCTTTGGAGGTCGTCGATACATTTTACAACTGGGCTCCTATTCAGGACAGCTGGATTTGGAAAGACCAACTGTACATAGCTGGAGGACTTGGCTCTAACGGTGCCATCACTAGAATTTCCACTGGTATTTCGGCCAGGATATCTCTTTCGATCGAGACTGGGAACGGCCATGCCAGACAGGTGCTACACTCTATTATTCATCACGAAAATCCCAAGTATAGGAGTCTCTTATTTGTGAGTTACCCAGGTTCCACTATTGCATATCGTAATGTCAATGGTTCTTATCACGAAGTGCCCGAGATTTCTATTGTGAATGACCAGTTGATTGCTGTTTCTAATGTCGATGATGCTGAAGACTTCTATGTGATGATTACTAGGGGTGGAAAGATTCATGTCTTCGATGACATTTACGGAAAGTTCAAATTTTCGTACGACTTGAAATTTACCATCGATTCAGTCTCACTGCAAGGCGATAATGGCAAAGTCATTGTTGCTCTTTCTTACTATAATGGTCAGCAAACTGTTGTCAATGTGCTAGAGATCGGCCATCATGACAACAGTTACAGTGTATCGGCGCTAATAGGTACCAATCTTGAAAAGTCTGTCTCATGCGTATTGCTTGTTAATACCAATGCTCTTCTTGTGTGTACGCACGAACCGAAAATATCGTTGTTTAGTCTTGGGTCCAGTCTTGCGAAGCTACAAGATCTTACTCTGGAGAGCGAAGAGGAAACAGCAGCTGACAGTGTAAAGCATCTCAACTCAGGTTCAATGGAACGACTGATTGTCAGTTACAGGAATGGTGTTGTAGCTATTTTTGGCAATTTCCGTGGTGTCTACTATCTAATGAACTCCAGGAAATACGGAAACAATCCCAGCTCAATCATTTTTGGCAAGAGCATGTGTGGATACCTCCTCAACGATAGCATTCTCAAAATTGATGCTGCTAATCCAACTCTTCCCCCAAAGACTGTCTTGTTTGATACTGCAAAGGATTACTCTGCTATTTCCATTGCCTGCTATCTCCAGGAAGACAGTCTTGTTGCATGGATAAATGGAAAGCTGCGCGTTCTGAATTTGACCACATATGAGACAACGATTGTAAAAATGTTGCCGCTTGGTGTTACTCCAAGACGGATTATTTATTTAGCATCGCAAAAGCTGTTTGCAGTTACAGTGAATGATGATGTTACTGCCAGTGGATCTGCTCCTAGTAGCGGGCGCAGCACTCCAATGTCCCCTCAGCTGCCACTTCATCTCGTTTTTGTCGATCCTCGAAAGTTTCAAGTGCTGAAACCGACCAACCGAGATTTTTTTGCTGAACCCATCAACTCTGTCTGTGAGTGGAACTTGAGAGTTGGCAAAGAGTTGCATTCATTTATTGTGATTGGAACAGACTCAAAAGTACAAGTTTTTTCCGTGGGTACGAAGGACAGAGACCAGCTCTCAATTGAGCTGAGTAAGAGTTTCCAATGGGCGGTATCTTCACCCTGCTATGCCATTTGTGTTTTATCGGATAACGTTATTGTTTATTCCATGAATGACATGCTCTGTGCTAGGTCACTTAATGAGGAGACGAGGAAGCTCGAAGAGTTACCATCACATCGACTCCAGGACCGGATTTCCAGAGTTGAACGGGGTAAAGGTTACAATGAAGTTCTAGTTACGTCACAATCCAGTGCCTGTGCGACATTTGTCATTTCCGGCAAAGGATTTGCCATGACAGAGAATGTCAGTGCTTTTGAACCAGACAAGCTCATGATCCAAGTTCGAGGTGAGATCCATCGACGTCCTGGCGTGGCATCTCTATCTACTCCTACAGAGGGTGGCTGGATCTTGACGTGTGATAAAGAGCGCTTACTGACATTCTTGCAAGTCCAAGGGGATATTCTCGTACCGAGAGGAAAGTTCACGACTGCAAGTATTGTCACTAGATTTCGCCTGGTACGACGTTTGTCATTGTGGTACTCATGTGACAACTCTAGAGACGAAGCGATTGCTGTGGCTGTGGATGGTTCAGTTTATGGAATACAAAGGGTCAACAGCCTGGATCGCATTGTTCTAGAAAACCTCCACTGGCCGTCTGACTGGGCAGGCTACAAGCTCTGGCCGTTGAATCTTTGCAAGAACGACGGAGGCATTTCAGTTGTTGAGAATGTGATTGACGGAGATTTACTGAGCACAGACTACCTGTCCAGACAGGGAGCACTAGGCGCTGCATTTGCCGAGCTTCTAGCAAAGGTCTACTGATTGAGATTAGCATATAATAGACATTAAGACGAGCTCCTAGAGAACTCGCCGAATTAATAAATAGGATGGTAAATACTGATCTGCTATTGCTCTGTGGACTCTCTGATCTTGTCGAGCAAACGAGAGACTCTGGGACCCATCTGGGGCTGTCCCTTCTTTGTATACTTTGTCATTTGTTCATGATGCACTTTCCTAGCCTTGAGTTTGTCCTGTCTTTCAAAGTCTGCCTTCTTTTTGGCCTCGTAGACTTCCTGGCGCTTGAGTTTCTTTCTGTTCTTGACGACTTCCTGCTTTTCTTGATGCGATTCGGGTTTCCGCACGGGACGCTCAGGCTTATCAGGAACCTCCTCGCCTTCACGCTCCAGAGTCTTGAAGTAGTTCCTCCTCAGGCGTGCACGATGGCTGAGAGCCTTTTTGATTTGTCTCGACTTTTCTTCCTTTGTCAAAGCCATTTTGTGTTCTGCCAACTCTTGGGGAAAAAAAAAATCCAGCTTGTTCCCAAAAATCATTTCAGTTTCCCAACTGTTTCCCCAGATTTCAGTTTCGCACCTTCAGCCGCGTTGAAGTCACCCAATGTTGAAGCCCCTTTAATCCCACCAAAACTGCCTATCCACTGCAGCGGATAACGACATTCCTGAGACGAAATCCTTGAAGAAAACCTTACAACCACTAAAGAGCACGCGGATATCGTCACTGATATTGGCCAGTAGAGTCTCCAACATCGGCGTTCCCATACGTTTGATTCATAGATGAGAGGCGAACCGCGCGGAGATGCTCCCACAACTGGTAGCACCAGGAATAGAATGGTGAGGTGGTGGAAGAATGCCACAGAAGGGTTGTCACCAGCAAAGGAGACAAGAGCCGCTTATGTAGCAGCATCTACACGCGTGCCAACTCGTGTGCACGACGACATGTATTCTGGTGGTGCTCGCCCAAGATGGCGTCGCAGGCGACTGTCATCGGTTTCTTTGTTCCCTGGCGACAGCAACGACGGTACACTTGCTGGTTCGAGTTTTGTATGTGCGACTGGTCGCGGGAATGCTGTTTCGAACGATGGCATGTTTAGCAGCTCCATGGTCATTGCATCTTCTAATGAGGCGGGAATTGGGTCGCGGGCTGGCTCCAAATATGCCAAGAATAGAGCATTCTGGAAGAGTTCCAAGCAAACAAATGGCCTTTTAAAAGTCTTTTTTGGCGGAAAGCGTCCTGACGTTTCACGCGTCGAGAGGATCGATCCTGTCAAGTTCTTGCCTCCTGAAGTCATGTCAATGATATTCGGGTACTTGGATACCTTGGATATTCTCAATTGTGGCAAGGTTTCGCTAGCTTGGAATCTCCTATCCTTGAGTGATAAAATCTGGCGATCCTTATATCTTGACCAGGGGTGGAAGTCGAAAGCTGAGAAGCCACCTTGTCCGTGGGTGGATGTTTTCAGGTGTCGACTACAAATAGAAAATAACTGGCTCAGAGGTGAGATCTGGCCCGATAGTTTGACTGGCCATATTGACTCTGTTTACTGCGTCCAGTTTGACACGGAAAAGATCATCACTGGATCCAGAGACAAAACTATAAAAGTGTGGAATCTTGAGGGGACGCTGATTCGCACATTGGGTGTTCATGAGTCTGAAGCAAATGAGGACACGCCTACTGTTATGCGACATACCGGCTCAGTGCTGGCCCTCAAGTTTGATGAAGAACTGCTGGTCTCGGCCTCATCAGATACCTCGGTGATTGTATGGTCTTTGCCCTCGTACGAACCTATCAAAAGGCTGACAGACCACACCAACGGCGTGCTTGATATTACAATGAATGATCGTTACATTATCTCGGCGTCGAAATCCTCACAAATTTGTGTTCATGACCGCCAAACGCTGGAACTGGTTCGCGTCTTGAACGACAACAGAGGTCCGGTCAACGCCATTCATATTTATAAAGACATGATTGCATCCGCCGGTGCTGATTCCGTTGGCATTGTCTATAACATGGATACCGGCGATATCATGTGTAAGCTTACTGGCCATTCAAGGTCTATTGCATGCATCTCATTCACTCCAGATGGCAAACGCATCGTCACTGGCTCCAATGATCACACCATCAAGATTTGGAACGTTGAAACCGAATCCTGTATCCAGACACTGACGGGACATACAGCGTTGGTTCGTTCGCTTTCTCTGACTTCGGATTATATAGTGTCGGGAAGTTATGACCAAACGCTCAAAGTATGGCGATTGTCCTCCGGTAAGCTTGTTGGAGATCTCACTGGCTGGCATGGCTCGTGGATCTTTGGTGTTGCTGCCGATTGCAAGCGCATTGTTTCAACTTCCTTGGGTGTTCGTCCTGTCATGCTTGACTTTAGCTATGGTATCACTCGTGATGTTTGCAACTTTATCACTGGCTAAGTGCAAGTTGTGCGAGTAGCTGGATAGCAATAATGTAGAACTATGACATACTTTTGATTGGTGCTGGGTCCATTTATGTAGTAGCAATCCACTATAATGCTCGAGTTCTGTATCTCTTTCCTCTTTCGGACATTAAACAGGTTAAATAGGGTTCGTAGCGACTCCCCCATACTGTCTGCATATTTCAATTAGGAGTTGAGTGTCTCAAACAAAATTAACTCAACTAAATTAGTAAACCTCATGACATGTCTGACTTGTTCAATCAGATGACTTTAATTGAAACGCTCGTCACTGATTAGCAGATTGGCGATGGCTTCCTGTGCTATAGAAATTAGACTATGAGGCGGCCGTTGAGAAACGCCCAACTTGGGAGAAAATAATGTTCCGGTTCTGAAGGGTTTTTGGATCTAGAAAAAAATATTAGCTGTTAAAGTCGTCGTCAAACATTCCATTGGGGCTGAGAATGGCAACCTTCATAAGGGCGAAAGTCCGGCGAAAGCAAAGAAAAGCCAAAGTCATTTTAACTAATGGCTGGTAAGGGAGCAATCCCGAACGATGGAAATGTGGATTACTAGTTTTTGACTAATGTGATTCAGTTTTCGGAGTTTACTCCATTGTTCTAGAGCCTTTTACCAAAGGTTCCAGAGCGGTGTTAGTACAGGCGGCGTGAGCCGTGGTGTCAAAGATTTAGTTCTGCGACACCAAATATTCAGTTGAACTCATCAGCCTTGTGCTGATATGTTCTAGCTATCTGGTTGAT